>CM024615.1:51464781-52064781 GCA_014182575.1 Eucalyptus decipiens
ATATTTTTTGTTGATCCATTGTAGTGGTAGTCTGGTTAGTTAAAAACTGAAGTTGCTGTTGTAAGGAGTTAATCTACTAGTTTGCTTTTGAAAAAGTGTTTTTGCTCCACCTCCGAAGAGCCCCACTGACTTGTTGAAGCATCTTTGGTAGGTGATAGCCCTTTGCTCCAGCTGAAGCCCAAGCTGTGTCGATGACTCCTTGACATTCCGGATGCTGCAACCAATATGCTTCGAAATAAAAGGTCTTCCCGCTTCTGTGTTTGGTAGCTTCGGTCGAAAGAATCAGCGGACTGTGATCCGACCCGACTGCTGGTAAAGCATATACTTCGCCTCGAAAACGCAATCCTCCGGTCCAATTACAAAGAACCCCGTCTAGTCTCTCTCTTTAACCAACTCATTCCCCTCACGGTAATTCATCCAGGTAAAAGCGCATCCCTTATCACAATATCCATTAATGCACAGTCATGTAGTACCTCTCTAAATCTTTGCATTCGACCAAAATCAGGGGGGTGTTTACCTACTTTCTCCCAAGGATAGGCAATTTCGTTGAAGTCTCCGGCACAAATCCAAGGTAATGAGTTGATGGATGCAATTCGACGGAGAGCTGTCCAAAAGGCCTGACGAGAGTGAGGAGTTGCTAGAGCATGAACACAGGTGAGTCTCATAGTAGTGCCTTTCCCATATTCAGTACATATAGAATCAATAAAGTCGACTATAGAGAGTCCCACATAAAGAGAAATGTGGGATTGCCAAAAGATAGCCAGTCCCCCTGCGATGCCTACTGGGTTAACTATATAAGAAAAAGGGAACTTAAGTTGACGTTGCATCTTAGAAAGAAAAGACTCACGGTTCTTGGTTTCCATAAAAAAAAGGACATCTGGCCTGTCTTTGGCCACTAGGGCCTTTAGTGCATGAACTGTCAGGGAAATGGCCAATCCCTGACAGTTCCAACATAGAAGCTTCATTGTTCAACCGGTGGCTTTTTAGGGCAAGCCACCTCAGCCCGGTTTTGAACTTCGTCTTCCAATAAAACAGGAGTATCCAATAACTTGCTATCATCAATGGACTCCAATCCATGGGTACCAGTATCATATGGATTATATCGTTTCAGTTTCTTAGTTGACCCTGTTTTGGTTACAACACGAGATGGTTTATTCTTCTTGACATTCACAGGCTGTTGAACCATGTGTTGTTGGACATTGCACAGCTTAGATGGTAGAACAGGGGTCGGGATCACAACACCTTTGGTGGACTCCGTATAGAGAGGAGGGATGGCAGAATAATCCTGATAAGTCCTCACAACGTTCCTTGTGTCGACAAGCGGTAAGTCCTATTGCCTTGAATCAATTTTGGCCTTAGTAAAGTGTGGATTACTAAAATCGTTCTTGTAATATTCTGGTTGGATGCCTTTCTATTTGGATGAGCCCGAAATCAGATCAGTAGTGAGTTGTTGTCTGCTTTCAGTAACTACCTGATAGTCGACCTTTGATGTAATGATTTCCGGGGGGGGTAGAGCATGAACCTGTGAAGTTACGAATGGAGGAGTTTCTGGCACAACATCATCCGTATCGTTAGAGAGAGGCCTGTCTGCATAGAAAGTATGCCAATACGGACTGTCTGGTCTTAACTTCGGCTCTCAACCCGGTGACCGAAGGCCATCTTCTCTTTACCTTCCATCTTAGCTTTGGTAAAAGGTATTGTCGGAAAGTACATGGCATAATGTCCCAAGATACCACATGAATAACAGAAGTGGGGAAGCCGTTCGTAACGGAAATCGATCCAGAGTGCTTTGCCTGCAATCCGAATCAATTGGCCAGGTTTTAAAGGTTCACTTAAGGTAAGTTCGACCCTAACCCGGCCAAATTTTGAAGTAGTGCCATCTTTGGTATCAAATTGACCTTCAGACATTCTTCCAATGCTCCTAATTGCTTTGCGTAACATCTGGGTTGTGCACCATTCCAGGGGAAGGCCAAATACTTGGACCCAAAATGCACATTTCGAAAAATCGTAGCAGTGAAGAGGTGTGTTCGGCTTCCAGGGTTGAAAAAGCGCCAAATTGTTAGAGAAACGCCAAGGTCCTCCCGCTTCTATTCTTTTTTTATCACTTTCGAACTTAAATTTGGCAATATAGATATCCATTCCCTGATGGGTGATTTGTACAGAATCTGTGCGCCGTGCACTATGCATTGCACTCTGAAATGCCGGTAGATTAATAGATGAGTTTGATAAAACCTTACCGACTAACATCCGACGACATTCTTCAAGTTTTTCCAGGGGAGGTGTCTCATCCCATGTGTCGATGTCCTACTCAGTCCATAGCCGACCCAATCTGTTACAAAGAGCAGCAATACGAGCTCGCTCTTCCTTTTCGGGGAGTTCCATGAGGCCAATCGGAATTCAGAATTCGGAGGAGGTAATATCTGAATTCCGCATGTGATAGGGTAACGGAAGTGATGGGAACAATGGGTAGTTGAAACAGAAAGATGATGAGCTTATAAATGCAGAAGAGAGGAAATGAAGTGAAAGGAATTGAGAGCGGAGAAGGGCAACCACAGCAAAACCAGCATCTTCACCATGCCAAAGAAGAATCGGCAACATGCAAGAAGATAGGGAGAGTGGGATGGGTCGAAGAATTCATGGTTGGATAGAGAGGAAACGGCCAACGAGATCCAGACAGGAAAAACTGAAAGAGAATCAGCGGAAGTCTAAGGTTCAATGGCAAAGGAAGGCTATGACCTTCGAGTTGACATAGATTAGAGGTGAAGAGGGGAATTGAAAGTTAGGGTTTGGAGGTAAATTGAGGGAAAACTACCATTAAAGGTAGAAGTAAACTCTGCATTGCGAGAGAGAAACTCTGCATTTCGAGAGAGAAAAAAAAGCTGTAGTGGTGTGGCTAGTTTATGCAATTGTGTAGAAGGAAAATCCCACTCATTCAACAACTTGAATGAATCTATTTGTATGTAAAGATGCTACACTAGTTCATCTCCACACATCGCTGCACTTGGTCACAAAGCTGTCAAGACTCATTAAGAGAGAGAGAGAGGCTAAGAACATTTTAGGTGGAAATAGCCATGGCAGTAACAACATCCAAGAGAGTAGGGTCGGTGTTGCTTGTGGCAGCTCTAATACTTTGGTCATCCATGGGTGCTGATGCCGACGTGCGCACACTTTCCTTCTGGAAGAGAATCAAGTGTGCAGTAAAATGTTTCAAGCGCCCATTTCTATGCGTTTTACGATGCTTAAATGGTCGATCGAAAAAGTCCTTGATGTCCGCATCAGAGCACTGTGATGTCGGTTGTTTCTTGTCTACTTGCCTTGATTACCATCATGGTAATAATCTTCACATCAAGATCAAAGATATAACGCAGCTTCTTATGAGATTTATAGAACCAAGAAAGTCATTGTTTAATATGTGTTTTCTTTGTCGATGTTCATTGATATATTTTAATTATGAAAGGATGGTTGCGCACTAAATCATTTCATTTTCTTGGACTTCGACATAATGCTCTTGTTAAAAAAATACTCAATTTTAATTTTGATGTGAATGATTTTATTAATCTCTTGTTTCATATTTGACCTCATGTAGATACCAAGAAAGTTGGAGTGGATGTGAAGAAGGTTAGGACTTGTGCAAATTCATGCTCTCAGCGCTGCCGGAAGACTCATTCATTGAATTGAAGTCATCGAACTTATGTAATGCCTTTATGGTTTCATTCCTCCACTAATAAAAATTGCCTTTGAATTTTCTGCTTGACCATGAGTGAAGTACATTGCTATGAAATTTCAAGCGTGGTAAAATAAGTCTACGCTCTATTATCCAGAATTAGATAATGAAATATAAATACAAAAGAAAAGGTAACCTCTACAAGATATCGAAGTTGGCTTTGTCATGCCTCTTTGGATTTGTGTCGAAACATGAATGTATGTCTTCACGCAATCAAAGTTTTATGATGCCCAGAAGAATGTCAATCTCTAGTGCCACATGACATGAGAGCATGGCTTATTAGTGCTTCCAACTCGACCAATGATATGATATAATACAATATGATACGTATGAGAATGTGTTAAGCCAAAAAAAAGAGGAGAGGATTATATATATCAATTCATCAAAATTTAACTTTGTGAATTAGGTAATTATAAATAAGACTTGACATCAAATAGTTTTTGGTCGCCCATTTAAATACACCCTAAAGTCTAGGAAAAAGAATTCCCTCCTCATAAAGGTGATGTTCACCATTCTATAAAATAAGGGATGCATTTTCGGAAGCTCTGTGATGACTCATAGATCTTTGACTTTGCACGCACTTAAGCTACATATGGTTCTTTTTTACTTCGAACACGCCCACAAAAATACCAGATTAACAAGAATACACAGAGAGAAGCGAGTAAACACATGAAGATCTAGGCATCGAAGGGAGAGGTGGTGATAATGTTCATGTCGGGGCTAATATAAAGAGCATTTCTCGTTGATGCATTTGTGGAATGTAAGAAAAGGCGCGCACGTGCTTGAGCAATTACCATTCTGCAGTGGATTTGTTAATGTGCGAGGTTGTTATGATGGCAAATCATCTTTCCTGATAGTGCTTGAGCAATGCAATCTTGGTTGTGTGTGTCTGAGTGCTTCGATCACTATTTAGGTATAACTTCTACTAGATCATTACGTCTAAATCTTGTTTCATTGGCCCGAATTTGACAATACTTCTAAACATATTTCCTCATTCGAGAGGTAGGTCGCGATAGGCTTTTGAGTTGTCTTGATTTGGCAAGTTGTGAGTTCTTCAGAATGATCCCATCTTCATTTGGTAACCTTACCAAGCTTGAATACCTAGATCCGATAGTGAAACCATCGATTGTTCAGCCCATATCTTCTCTATTTTGGGTTTGGAAGCTAACTTTTGACACCCAAAATTATTCATATTATGATGCGCCGGTCACGAAGGATGAAAAAATTCAAAAATTACCCTCACTGTCACGTGCAGGCTATGATTAATGCCAACCTGGCCTATGTTGGTCATAAAAGCAAAGGATGGCCAAGGATTCCAAGAGCCCTTAGGCTAGATTTCAATGGGCCTACAAGTGGAGATACATGATTCGATGGTAAAACAATTGATTGCCATGTGTCCAAGCCAAGAGACGCTATTGAAGACATACAATTCAAATGAAATCGATGGCAAGATTTAGGCGGGAACAATTGATGCTTAAAAGGAGTGCCAAAATCAAAGGAGCGGTTACTACTTGCTGAACAAGTCATGCGAGCATCATCAAACAGGTGAGAAGGCAACAATACATGGATAAAGTGGTTTAGCAAAGAACGTGGAGTGACTCTTAAGGAGGAAGGAACTGACAATCAATAGTTACCAAATTGGCATATAAATATCACAAGCAATCCAATAGAGAATTCCCCTAAACAACACACAAAATTCCTTTATCGTACCCTTTTTAGTTATCTTAACATAGTTTAGCTTAGCTATAGCTTTAGATTCCCATTGTAGATTCGATTCTGATGAGTATCTATATCATAAGTAGTGCTGTTGATTAGATTCTAGTGTTGTCCTATCATCCAGCGTTTTCGATTATATTTTGACGTTGTATCCTCATATCCATCTAGGAGCAGTACTTATTGGGTGTTGTTATCACCATCCAATGTCATCAATTAGATTTCGACATTATCCATGTAGGAGCAATACCTACTAGCTGTTGTTATAGCGTTGTCGATTAGATTTCGACATTGTGTCCTCATAACTAGTTAGGAGTAGTACCTACTAAGTGTCGTTACCAACGTTCAGCGTCATCGATTAGATTCCGACATTATATCCTCATATCCATCTAAGAGCAGCACATGTATGGTGTTCTTTTCATTGTCCAGGGTCGTCAATTAGGTTCCGACGTTGTGTCCATGAACTCAATTAGAAATAGTGCTAACTGTTGCTAATGTCCAATGTTGTCGTATCAGTTTCGATATTATACAAATTACTTTGATTTTAATGGGCATTCATCAGTATGTTGAAGTAAGTTTAGATCAAACCGTTGATTAGATTTCGACATTGGTTATCATTAATTTAGATCCCGTATTAAGCAACTTTGTAAGATTTAGAACCATATAATATACATCTACGTTAGCATTTAACCCTCTTTGTCCAATATTAACATAAGAATCTAAGTCTCCTCTAATAAAATCAAAATATAATACTTGATGAAAAATATTTCATTATAGGATCCAAAACTGGCGAAACACTGACAAAGCTCCCCACTTTGAACCTCAAAAGAATCATCCAATAGGCGAGATATCACCTTTAATTAGAAGCCTTTCTCAGCTTAATAAATTAAGGCTCTTTGACAGTCAGATAAGTGGGATTATGTGGCCTCAACTCATGAACCTCACACCTCATTGAATTAGACCTAAGCAGGACTCGATTAACCCTGCTCCACATTGATGCCATTAGATTTGATGGCCTAATACCCTAATTGATTTCTCAACTCCAAAACTCGGGAGACCTTAATCTTACTAGAAAATGGTTCAGTTATACAACCAAGCTAGAATAGGGTATCTGTACACACGTACATGAGCTTGAATGGTACTCTTCCTGTTCTTCTTGATCTGGCACTTGTTGCATGCAATTTGGGGTAGTTTCATATATTCCTGCAAAACCTAGAGGCTATCCATGGGTTAGACCTCATACAAAATAATATAGGCTAGAAGTACATGAATCTTTTACGCGACTTCTTGACAGGAATTGACCATTCTCCTCTCAGTAATTCTTGTCTATGTACATGACAGACCCTCTTATAACATGCTAGAAGAACCACCTTCTACACCACACCATCCATACACAATTATGGAGTGCCAGACGCCTAGAGCGCCGAGACTTGGCACGGAGAGGCACTTAAATATCGAAAGTTTGGAAAGTGACACTTAAGTGCCAAAATCGAAGCAAAATGGATTACTTAAGTGCTAATCCGGCCAAAATGTTGACGTGGTGATTTTCCGGCGAAATAAATGCAAAACGACATTGTTTTGCATGCTGACGTGGCTAGAAAATGCAAAAACGACGTCGTTTTGTTTTTGACGTGGTAAATAATTAATATAAAATTAATTAAATTAAATTTAAAAGTAAATTTATTTAAAAAATTTAAAAAATTAATTGGGGGGGGGAGGGAGGTGGCCGAGGGCTGAGCCCTTGTCCCCGCCGCCTCCCTCGCTGTCGTTGGGATGGGCCGGTGACGGAGGGGGAGGGTCGGCCGGGGTCGTCGGCCCTTGGCCGTCCGGTGGCGAGAGCCCGCGAGCCCTCGTCGGATTTGGGCGAGGGCTTGCGGGCCCTCGCCACCTTCTCGTTGTTGCCGGGAAGGGCCGTCAATGGTGGGGGGAGTGTTGTGAGGGCTTGTGAGCCCTCGCTCGTTCGGGCCAAGGGTACCGACCCTCGCGCAGATCTAGCGAGGGCTCGCGGGCGCTTGCCGCTAGTCGGCTAGGGGCCAGCGACCCCGGTTGACCCTCCCCCTCGGTCACCGGCCCTTCCCGGTGGTGGCAAGGGCTCAATCGTCAACTCCGCCACCCTTCCCCCCTTTTATTATTTAAATATTTGTATTTTTATTTTAAATGTTTTGAATAAATTTAGTTTCTAATTTAATTTTATTAATTTTTATATTAATTTTTTTACTACGTCAGCACTAAAATGACGTCGTTTTTGCATTGTCTAGCCATGTCAGTGTGCAAAACAACACCGTTTTGCACTTATTTCACTGGAAAATTGTCACGTCAACATTTTGGCCCGATTTTGACCAAATTAGCACTTAAGTGATCCATTTTGTTCCGATTTTGGCACTTGAGTGTCACTTTCCTAACTTTTGACATTTAAGTGTCCCTCCATTCCAAGTTTTGGCACTTGGGCTGTACTTCTCCCCGCAATTATGTAGTCCCCAATAAGAAGCTGGTGGGGGCACTGCCACCTTGGATCTGCAACATGTGTTCATGTATATGTACATTGCATTGGTGATTAATGGTGAGGAATGGCTCATCTCATTCTCTAGAGTGATGGTTTCTTGGGGTGTTTGCATCAGTTTATCCCTCTAACCCATGTATTGATTGTTTCCGCAGTAGATTTAAGGTGAAGGATACTAAAGTGTCATCAATTGTGTACATCGCTCGCTTTAGTGTTAAAAGTTTTCATTGGCTCACTTAAGTACCAAAATCGATGAAAAATGATTATTTAAGTGTCTCTAGCAAAAAATGCAGGCTAAAAAAATTACGTGATTCTTATAATTAAAAAATTTATCTGAGTTGGCATTTTTTGGCATTGAAGTAATTGCTATTTCATTAAGATTGACACTAAAACGATCACTTTTTAACAATAACATTACGATGGCGAATCATCTTTTTTAACAGTGCTTGAGCTATGCAATCTTGATTGTGTGGTGTCTGAATGCTTCGATCACCATTTAGATATAACTTCTACAAGATCATTATGTCTAAATCTTCGCTTGAAGTTAGCATAAGCAGCACTAAATTTTCAATTTGTGACAACTTAGATTTAACTCACTTGAGATAATCTGCCGAAAATGTTTGAAAGCAGTTAATTAGCAGATCTAAGTACAAGCACTGATACATTTGTGCAAATACTTATGTCTTGTCTGACACCTGCAAATGGTAAAGATGTGATAATCAGACACGTTGTAGTAAACACTATATCATATAAAGTCATGCATTTTTTGTATTGCTAGATATTGAGTGCATCATATCAACTGTAGAAGGGAGTTTGCTATAGTTTTTCTAGGAAGCTCAGCTCTCTACGGGGTACGACACCAATTTTTAATGTGGAACATCATTTGAACAGTTGAGAAAGGCGTAATCTGAATATTTTCACGCTTGCCATAACTTAGCCAACAATGTTGTCAATCAAGACGACATTCGGTGTAATGATTTATGTTTTTGTTTTGTTAAATGTGCATAGTGGATGCTTGATCTTCTTAAAAGAGTTATGCTACCAACTAGGTTGTGGCTACCAATCCATTCATCATTAATGTTTTTCAAGTTTCTCGGTTAGCGACAAATAGAACGAAAATGATCGTATTATTGTCGGGGTTTTTATTTATAAGGAAATTTTTGGGTATGAACATAGTTAGTGGTATATATCTGAGTTGTATATAACTAAGGTGAGTTTGCTAGGTTTGGTTGTTAGTTGGAGAGGTATATTTCTTTTTATATGAATTATAGAAACTCTAATGTAGAAACCAACTTGTTGACTTATCGAATATATATACATATATGAAAGGAGATATATATTTTGATAACAGGATATTGGTTTCTATTTGAGGTGGCGTTCCTCAGATTAAAGGGATTGTGTCATTCTCGCATTCTTGTTGGTTTCAAGGTGTGATGTCTATTGGTATTAGAGCAAGACCTCTCCCAATAGATGTGTGTTTTGGGGGTGAATCACGCAGAAGTTGGTGGGCTCGTAATGATTAGGTCCAACGAGGGTGAGGAGTCATTGAAGGATGAGCGCCCAAAGAAAGAGAGACTCCTCAAAAGCTTTTAGGACGGCGGAGGATGCAAGAATGAAGCGAACTGTGCATGAGGGTGAGGAGTCATTGATACGATGGTTTTTGGTGAGGGCTGAAAAGGGGGAGACGGCAGAGAAGGTCCTATGTTGATCGGCGATGTTCACTGAACGATGGAGGTGGGAATCCGACGTTGGTCGGAGCCAGCGGTGATTTTTTTCCAATGGTCGAATTCGGTGAAGGAAAAGAAGGAAATCCGGGAAGAAGATAGACGTGAGGAAGAAGATGCACAAAAAGAAAAAGATGAAAAAATAGAAAATAGCAAAAAATAAGAGAAATAGAAAAAAAAAAAGTAATAAAAATTTGTTGTTACAATCCAAAGGATGGGTCGGATTCGAGAGGTGGGCCGATCAGGCTTTAGGTTAGGTTAATTGAAATTGGGCTGGAGATTGGGCTTAATGTGCGAATTGATTTGGGCTAAGTGAAAATAGGGCCAATGTCATTGATTTAGTTCCGACAGACTTGGACCGGGCATTAGGATTGGTCCAATTTCAGACCCATTTCGAACTTTTAGGGTCCGGGTCAGAACAGCTGTTCGAACCGGGTATCGTGACCCGATCAAAGTCCATTATTGGTAATAAAAAGTACAAAATCAGCAAAATTCATAAAAAATTTCAGAAAATTCCAAAAATTCATAAAAAAAAATTAGAAAATCAGAAAATTCATGAAAATCATAAAATTCTGGAAATTGATAAAAAAAGTTTAAAATTCAGAAAAATTAGAAATCCTTGGAAAAAACTTTAAAAGAATTAGCTTTTCAAGTATTTTTCTATAAAAAAAAGTGGAAAATCCTTTAACTTAAAACCCGAAATTGAATAAATATTTAGGGCTTTACAACAGGAATTTTCATATACCTTTTTTTAGAGACAATAATAGGTTGTTTGTGTAAACTTTAATTACATTTGGTTGTGCACTTCAATATCTAAAAGGTTATTTTCATTATAGAATGGTTAAAATGAACCCTAAAAGTCTTTGGTAGGCTGCCATGGCATTTTAGTTGCATGTAATAATGTATAGATATCGAAAGGACATTACGTCTAAAATTAATGCAATCAAGTTCCCATTTTCAAGATCTATGGTTGCGCGAAAAGTGAGATATTTTAATGTATCTCACCTTGTTTGTAGTTGACTTTAATAGGTTAGTGGCAACTCCTTATATAGAATTTAAAAATTTAACGTCCGATGTCATGCGAGTTATGAGTTTGAGAGAACCCAAATCAAGTCAAGATTTGTTGGCCCGAATTTGATAATACCTCTAAACCTATTTCCCAAGAGGTTAATAACGACAAGCTTTTGAGTTGTCTTGATTTGGCAAGTTGTGAGTTCTTTGGAATGATCCCATCTTCATTTGGTAACCTTACCAAGCTTGAATACCTAGATCCGATAGTGAAATCGTCGATTGTTTAGCCCATATCTCCTCTATTTTGGGTTTGAAAACTAATTGTTGACACCCAAAATTATTCACATTATTACGTGCCGGTTACAAAGGATGAAAATATTCAAAATTACCCTCACTGTCACGTGCAGGCCGTGATTAATGCCAACTTGGCCTATGTTGGTCATAAGAACAAAGGATGGCCAAAGGATTCCAAGAGCCCTTAGGCTAGATTTCAATGGGCCTACAAGTGGAGATACACGATTCGACGGTAAAACAATCGATTGCCATGTGTCCAAGCCAAGAGATGCTATTGAAGACATATTTCGATGTTGTATCCTCATATCCATCTAGGAGCAATTCTACTGGGTGTTGTTATCACTGTCTAATGTCGTCAATTAGATTTTGACGTTATCCATGTAGGAGCAATACCTACTAAGTGTTGTTATAGTGTTGTCGATTAGATTCCGACGTTATGTCCTCATAACTATTTAGAGCGTTCCCTAACCAAATGTTATTTCCTTTGATATTTTCCCATTTTCAAAGTGGAGTCAACTAAAAATTGTAGGTATCAATTTTGTCTGAGTGAAACTTCGTTGAACTCTTACTCAAAGAAGGGCAGCTGTTGACATATAATTTTTTGTAGACGCATCATTAAAAGATAAAAAATCAAGATTTGGGTTTTTGATCACAACGGAGTCCTATTTATTAGTCAAAAAGTGTCATTTTTCATTTCTTCATTTTACATTATTGTTTTTAAGTAATTTCCAGCTCATTTTCAAGAAAAACCTGAAAAGTCAAATGATTGACTTTTGAGTTGACTTTTCGATTAATTCTTTGACCAAAGGTCAATTCTAGGTCAAAATTTGGCTTTTTACCCAAAAAGATGCTATTTAGCCTTAATTTTACTTTAATTAGGTCAATTTCTTAAAAATTCAAGTATTTGACAAAAAAAATCACTTTTTAGGAAAATCAATTAAATGGTTGATTTTTGGTCAAAACTTTGACCAAAAAATTGGAAAAATATAAAAAATGCACAAAAAAATTTCTTTTAATGCCAATTTGATTCTTATGTCGAAAATTTCGCAAAAATTCAATGAAGAATCTTGTTTTCCGAATTTTTCGATTTTAGGTTCTATATCGACCAAAAGTAATTTTTTATTTTATTTTAGTTATAATTAGGCGTAATTCCTTTTTCAAAATTTGGTTTAAGGATTATTTTAAATTTACATGTACATTCAATTTCGCAAATTGCTGACTTAAAATGCAAATTGTCGTTAGGTCTTAATTACATGACCAAAATCGATCTTTCATAACTTGTAAACGAACGATTGTTTCTCACTTATTTCCTTAAGATAAGTCCAAATTTGAAATCAATTTTGAGAAATTCACACCAAAACTTATCAATTTGAAGAATTTCATCCCCCGAGTATAAGAAAGTCAAGTAATAAGGTTTCAATTATCAAAATTCGAATTGACCCATTCATGATTATGGTTTAATTTCATAAATTTAAGCCCAATTTGGATATCGGGCATAGATCCATTTTTAACATAAGCGCGAGCGCATCAATTAAAGACCAATTCGAGCATGATAAGTGATTTTACACATGAGTAGTTCATTAGATAGGGCAATTGTGAATTTAACTGAATTCAATTTTACTTAATTCACAATTTTGTCAATTGAATTGCAAATTTGACTATTTTAGCCCTTTAACCCCAATTCAAAGCACTCATGGTTTTAACCCATTGTCTTTCACAATAATTATTTAATTTGGTCAATAAAAGACCCCTAAACCACGTTCATAAGGTTTGATTAGCTTAATTGAATCATAATTGGCCAATTTATTCTTAAATATGGTGAATTTCATTTTCAATTTGATCTTCTAGGGACCAAACTACATAATTTTTGAATCCATAGGGGTCCCAAATGTGCAAAATGGCCAAAACCGAATCAAACCGATTAAGAACCGGTCAAAATTGGCCAAATTGGACTGAACCAATCTAACTTGTTTGATCGACCGCTAGCGAGGATGGTCGGTTCAACCCCTTGCTAGCCGGTTCCTGACCTCCGACAATCGATTCTAGATTCCTTTCGATGTCAATTTTACTTTTACACCTTCAATTTTTCGAAATTTTACAGATTGATCCTCGAATTTCATCAATTGCAAATTAAATTCTAATTTAACATTTCGACGCAATTATCGATTTTGGCTCACATTTTTGCAAATAAAATTCATTGGATAGATTACCCGACACCTCCGATCATAATCCAACCTTTGAAATCAAATTTTAATCGTTGGATCGAAATTCGACTGTCAAATTGAACCGACAGACGAAATTACATAACTTGGGGTAATATATAAGTCCAATTTTCCCTCTATTTTGGGGGGCTTTATTTTATCATGAAAATCACTCTCTCTCCTCTGAATTTTCTATCTATTTCCTTAGGTTTCTTGCCCATTCCTCTCTCTTCTCTCTCTCTCTTCAACTGTCTCAAACCGACATTCTCTCCGGTTGTCACTCGCTAGCCTTGAACCAGTGGCTTACTACTCACAGCCAGCCCCCGCGATGGGCCTCATCTCTTACTCCTCCCGACGGAAGCTTCGGTAGAACCAGACGATGGCCGATATCCCCCGTTCAACGGCTTGATTTCATTTGGAAGTCTCAAAACCGGTTCTATTCCTATCCAGATTGACGACCACCAGAGCTCACCGGCACCTCCAACCACCGGCGATCAATTGTTATGGAGGTCCCTAACCTAGCCGTGGTCAAGAACCAGCCGGTTAGTCATCGTCGGCCTCCAATTAGCCCGATATCAGCTGGTGGCACTAAAACCAGTCCAATTTTGGACCGATCCTGCTTTCTCTTGCTGCAGGTGGTTTAGTTGATTCTGTGACGATTCATGACGATCCGATTGTGATTCTAAAGGTCGAGGATCAATCCAGAGCGTTTGATCCAATCAATTTTGCTCAAAATTGACAAAAAAGCATTAAAGGTAACGGTCTCGGTCTCGAACCCCGTGAAGTGAGACCGAAGTAACTGGTCAGGGCTAGGGTTCAATTTTAGGTTAATATGCTGTGTTTAGATGTTAGATCGATAGATTTGAATGTTGATTTTCTTTGGTTGAGTGTTCTTGATTGATCATGAATGATTGATTTAATTTGGCCTAAAACCTACATTTTCGTATACTTGGACTGATATGTTGTTTTTGGCTAAGATGAGGTTCGAAACGACTTTATTTGAATTTGAGTTCTCCTAGACTTTGATAATACACATCACAAGCTTCAAATTGATAGGTCGTATGCCTCGATCGAGCATCATTTGACTTTTGAAAAACATCTCCAAAGATGAGCGATTATTCAGTAATTTAGATTTCTTTTCAATTATGTTCTCATTCCACCTTCTGTCTTTTTTATTTTTGTGCAATTTCTTGTGTTAATTTCTGAAGGAACTTTTCTTCATGAAAGTTGTTTGTTATTGACTTGAGAATGTTTTGCATTTTTTTAAAAGAATTTTTGGATATGATTAGTTAGGTCAAAACCACTTAAATTTGAGCCTAGGTCAATCTGCTTTATGTTGATTCCTGATTTTGTCATTTTTATACTAATTTTTGTATTGATTTCTAGAGAAACTTTGTAATTGTGTGGAGAATATCTTGTGATTTTTTTTGAAATTTTTGAATGTGTTTAACTATGTCAAAATCGCCTAGATTCAAACATAGGACAATATGTCTTGTATCGATCCAAATTGTGTTTTGATGAAATTGAGTCCACAAATGAGCTTATTTGGTCTCAATCCTTCATGAAAGATGATACACCTGTTGTATGTATTCAATTGTGTTCAATTGTGTTCAATTGATACATAATTTGTAAAGTCTTAGTGTTGGCAAGTGAGTCAATTGTATGAGTTAATATGAAAAGATACTACATCAATATATAGCTTAGATATGCATATCTGTTTTGCTATTTTTGTTATGGCTCATACAAAAACATTTATGTTTTGAACTCTTAACAATAAATTCATTGTATGCTCTGTATATAGAATTTTTTGTAGGATTTTTACATGTCTTGAGATGGCTGAAATCATGCCCGTTCTATGGAGTTAATGCCAAAACAAAACCTTACCATATATGCACCTTGCCATGCTTATTTGAGTCATCTATAGACCAAATCTTGCTATTATGCTTTCTTGACAATTGATCCGCATGTTGTAAGGTTTGCATACATGTTTAGGTCATGTTATTTGAGCATCATCATGCACGTTAAATTTATGTCACGAAAGTGTTCATCACGCTTAGAATTCTCAAACATATCATAATGAATCTTGAATCATTTCGTAATGTCATTTAAATTGTATGATATTTCTGCATGCTGATTTAGGATTAGATGATTGTTCAAATTTTTGGTCGCATTCAATCCTAAGTACCATGTGATTTCTTCATGCCATTCATGTATTATTTGAATGATTTTGAATTTTTCTAATGCATGCTTGTGTTCTATTTTTCTTAGTTACTAAAATGCACACCTTGGAAGATCTCAATTTTAAGGTATCTAATTGACTTAGTTTGGACTCAAGCCCTTTTAGGAAGTTGTAAGACATACTTAGAGGTTTGCAATGCCGTAGATTTCAAGCAGATCGCTCATTGTTTGGATCACTTTTCATTTTTTCAAAACTAAATCAAAATCTAGACATGAGATCAAATTTGGACCCATGTTCTAACGCCTGTTTGGACAGAATTTTCATATTTTTACTTCCATTTTTTCTATTAGAATTTTGCACTTGGTCTCTTAATGAAACTTGTTGGTTAATATGTTAAATATGTTGTTTGAAAATATGGTGATTTTTAGACTTGTTTTGATAGGACAAATCCTTGTGATATTGGTTGAGTGTCCTACTATTTTGATAATTTTCTAACATGCTGTTACTTGTTGTATGATTTTTAGCTCATTTAGGAAAAATTTCTTCATGAAAGTTGTTTGTTATCACGTCATGCATATTGTCATCTCCAAATTGTCATTAAACAGTCCCCAATTTTGCTATTTTTACATGCTTGTTCTGAAATTTCTAGATATGAACTTAATTGTGATTATTTAAGTAAACTTCCTAGGTTAGTTTGTGCATGAATCTAGGTCATTTCATCTTCATGAAAGTTGCTTTAAACACCTCAATATTCATTGTGAAAGAGCCCCGAGTTAGTCTTGGCAATTGAATGTGTTCCATAGCTTGTATATTCCTTAATTCGAAATATTTTCAAAATTTTCTTAAATCTTAGTTTGACAATTGTGAACGTCATTGTTTGAATTGTATTTGAAGTGTCTGCGACGCTTATGAGTGCATTTATGCAAGCCCCGGGCAAACCTTGACAATTGAATGCCTTTCATAGCCGAGACATCATTTTGACTTAAAACTTTTCATGGATGATTTTGAAAGATATCTTTGAAACATCACATGTACCTCCATGCATACAATCACATCATTCATTAAAAAGTGCTCATGTTTGTAATTGGTGCATGCTCCTGGTAATAAGTAATCCATTGATGGCTCACTCATTATTTGATTGATTGAGAAACAAGGTCCAAAAGATTTACATGTATGTTTAATTCTTGTAATGCATGTGACTTTTAGATGTATTGATAAGATCGATGCATGATATTGAGGGAAAACCCTGGGATCACATAGATTGCTTGGTTAAGAGATTTATAAGTGTTATTGGTCATATGGGAACACAATTGGTCAATAATAGTTGTAACTCATAAAATGAATCGAGTAGATAACTTAGAGGAACCTATTCAGGAATCTCAAAAGTCGATTCTTTTTATATTGAATTTCTTTCGGAAGACTGATTTAAATACGATGTTGTACTTTTGATTGTTTTGACATGTATGTCTGTTTCTTTCAATTGTATGTACCTAGTTATAGATTTCCTAAACTAGACGTCGATATCCATTCCGACCATTATTCTGTACCATTCATCCCTGACATATGTCTGGGGTTCTCATCGTCTGTAAAAAGGCCCGATAAGTTATGGGTTTTCTTTTTTCTCTTCCTTTTCAATTGTCTTTCCATTTTTTATTTTTAGGATTGCATGGTAGATTTACCATTTTCCTCAATTGTTTACTTTATGTCTCGCAATTTTCAATTCAATTGATGTTTCCTTTTCATTTTCTTTAGAAATAGATTAGCATGAAAATGACCAACCACACATGATTGCTTAATTTAGGATTAACGATCCCGAAAATATAAGAAGAAATGCATGAATACATTAGGTAAACATAACATATTGTTTAAGTACCGAAGGGCACTAATAGAAATATTGGCGTAATCTAAATACCTGGACCTAAATATTTGGTTGTGTAGAAATTGAATGAACACTCCCGACCATTAATTGGATTTCTAGCCAACCCTAAAAATGAGACTAATGGCAACTCTCGTCTTTTTTTTAGATTGTTCTAAACAACTATACCATATAAATGAACTTGTCGCGTAGGGTAAGAGTCCCGATAAGACTCACCATACTTTAGCATATCCACACGTGGAAAATTCCTAATGGAGAAAGTGACACCATCCTTAGGAAGAAGTACCAAATGGAGGGTTACCATGGTAAATGTACCCTTAAATCTAACATTCACACCTTACCTCCTCTCTCGAGGTGTGTTGTCCGTGTGGATACAGGTCATGTCCATGTGGGTATGGGTCACGACACTCCGTTGTCACACGAGGTACGAGTTTGGGAGAACTCACGACCTTGTAAAGGGAACTCATAAGAGGTTCGTCCAGGAGATGAGGTGATGACATCTCTGTAGTTGATGACATCTCATGATCAAGTACCCCTAAATCCGACTTTTCCCCTCTCCTTTTCCTCACAAGAGGGATCGGGTGGTGAGATTGGGTCATGACATCGCAAAGCAAGAAACCATATATAACTCATTTTCATCTTGCAAGTTTATTATATTTGGGATTTGGTGTAATGATTTATGTTTTTGTTTCTTAAACGTGGATAGTGGATGTTCAATCTTCTTAAAAGAGTAATGCTCCTAACTGGGCCATGGTTACTCATTCCATTCGTCATCAATGTTTTTTCAAGTTTCTCGATTAGCGACAGAAAGAACGAAAGTGATCGTATTATTGCCGGGGTTTTTATTTATAAGGGAGTTTTTGGATAAGAAAATAGTGGTTTATCTCTAAGTTGTATATCACTTAGATGAGTTTCCTAGGTTTGGTTGTTAGTTGGAGAGGTAAATTTCTTTTTGATGAATTATAGAAACTCTGATGTAGAAATCAACTTGTTTGCATATCAAATACATATATATATGATATGAACGTGCGGACTCCTGGAGTGCCATAACTTTGCACAAATGGACACTTAAGTGCCATAACTTACGAAAGGTACACTTAAGTGCCAAAATCGGAGTAAGAGGGATCATTTGAGTACCAATCCGGCCAAAATGCTGACGTGGCATTTTTCCGGCCAACCAAGCCCAAAACGATGCCGTTTTGTACGCTGACGGGCCAAATAATGCAAAAACAGCGTCGTTTTGGGCTGACATGGTAAAAAAATAAATAAATAAATATTAAATTAAATTAAATTTAGTTAAAAATATTTAAAAATAATAATTAAAAAAAAAAAAAAAAAGGGAACGGGGGGAGGCGGCCGAGGGGATCGCCCTCGCCCGCCGCCGAGAAAGGGCTAGCGACGATGGGGAGGGTCGGCCGGGTCGCCGGGCCTTAGCCGGGGTCGGTGACCTCGGGCCGACGGCGACGAGGGCTCGCAAGCCCTCGCCACGGCCGCAGATTTGAGGAGGGTCACGGCCCTCGCCCAATCCGACGAGGGTCGGCAGCCCTCTCCCGGCCGGGCCAAGGGCTGCCGACCCTCGCCAACGGTCGGCCGGGGTCGCCGATCCTTGCTCAAGGCCAGGGAACCCCGATCGACCCTCCCCCGTCGCCGCCGCCCTTCCCGGTGGCGGCAACTAAGGGTTGATCCCTCAGCCATCTCCCCCGTTCCTTTTTTTAATTTTTTTTTAAATTTAAAATTATTATTTTTAAATATTTTAACTAAATTTAATTTTTATTTTAATTTAGTTATTTTATTTTTTATTTTTTACCACGTCAGCCCAAAACGACGCCGTTTTTGCATTATTTGGCCACGTCAGCGTGCAAAACAGCGTCGTTTTGGGCGCACTTCTCCGGAAAAATGCCACGTCGACTTTTTGGCCGGACTTTGGCCGAAGTGGCATTCAAGTGATTCGTTTTTCTTCGAATATGACACTTAAGTGTACCTTTCGTAAGTTATGGCACTTAAGTGTCCCTTTATGCAAAGTTATGGCACTTGAAGCTTTCTTTTGCCTAAATACATGAAAGGAAATATATATTTTGATAATAGGATGTTCGTTTCTATTTGAGGCTACGTTCTTTGGATGAAAGGACGATCGTGTCATTCTCGCATTCTTGTTGGTTTCGAGGTGTAACGTCTGTTGGTATCAGAGTGACACCTCTCCCGATAGATGTGTAGTTTGGGGGCAAACCACGTAGAAGCTAGTGGGCCTTTAACGATTAGGTCCAATGAGGGTGAGGAGTGATTATCGAAGTATGAGTGCCCAAACAAAGATAGACTCCTTAAAGACTTTTAAAATGATGGAGGCGGCAAGAAAGAAGCGAACTGTGCACCCAATAAGGAGCGAGTGATTCTGAGATTTCTAAAAACTATAATTAACTCACAGAGATGCCTTTTGATATAATGGCAAATTTTGCTTTGGAATTCCAAATTTAAGCCTGCTCAGGTTAGAGTACTACTAGAATTGATGACCTTTTGGAAAAGTGTCTACTTGTATACCAAAAGATAAAACTACGAGCCTTGGTATGGGACGGCCAAAAGTGGACAATACCTTGAGTAATTAATCCACGGATGTCATGGTAAGCACAAAAGATGACGTATGCCATCTCAAATTAAGGATTTGCAATATTATTTTATGGGTCTCTATCAATAAAGTCCTAGTTGGGTAAAATTGATTGGGTTTAGTACTTGATACATATAATAGTGTTTGAAGAATAATGTGATGTGTCGAGGACACAAAAGCAAAAAGATTAACATTTCTCTACGTGCGCATGGGACTACTTGATGGAGCTCTGAATGAGACTAGAATCACATACGTTGTCAAGGATTAGATTGAATTTATTTAGAAAATTAAGGCCCTTTATCAAGAAAGGTTAATACTTCAAAAAATCCCAAATTAGTACATTTGCGATAAATTTATTTTAAACTAATTTTTTTACCATAAAAACTTCAAACTAGTACACTTTCGACAAACTTACCCCAAATTAGTGCACTTATAACTGTTGGAGAAATCTTCTTGAAGTGTTTTGAAGTTGACAAAACGTTTCTTTCAGTCTAGTCTGAAGGTTTAGCAGACTCTTCTATTTAAAGTCTGAAGACCTCCGGATAGCCAGACTCAAGACTCAAAGTCTATCCTTATTGACAGTCTCTAATCCGTTGAAGAATGGTTATCCAGATCTGGATGATTTATTAAGGGGATGACCTTATCAACTGGAGAAGACCTCGTTGCTGGAGAAGACATAACGGAATCCTTGATTGATCGAGATTGACTCGATGATTGAAGATCCGATGATTGTCTGGATATTCTTGGAAGGTTTTACTTATGGAAACCGAGATCCTGATTGTATGGGCGAGCATGATTGATGGGCTATCGACACGTTCTTTTAATAGCTTAATTAATCTTCTTGATTGATTCCGTCCAACGGGTAGATTGGAGGAATTCCTTTGGTAAGTGCCAACGGGTATGATGGCATGAAGGAGTATATAAAGAAGACGTATTAGTTGTTGAAAAGTGTGCTCGATAGAAAAATTCCAAAATCTGAAAGCTTCCATTGTTTAGACAAATTCGTTGAGCGAATCATTGTATTCAAAAGAGAGTATATATTTGTAAGAGACCTTGAGGAGGTGTAGTAGAACATCTACACTGTGGAATCAAGGAAGAGCTGGTGTAACTCCTCTTTTGTTCATAGTGGAATCTAGCCAATTGGCTGTCGGTGCGGAAGAGTGGACGTAGGCTTAGAATAAGCCGAACCACTATAAACCTTGTGTTTAATCTTCTCTTCCCTTATCTCAGTCTTACTTTGATCGATGATTGTCTCAATTCTATTAACTGTCAAATATTGTGCGATTAACGAGAACAATATTTATATACCTATTCACCCCCCTCTAGGTGCTTATACTAGCTATATCGATTGGTATCAGAGCTCGTGTGCTCACTTTGTTTGAAGTGTTTTACTTCAGAGTAAAAGATTCATGGCTAGTATGTTGGCTCCATAGCTGGTAGAAGGGCAAAGCAACACGAGACCGCCTTACTTTAATGGAAAGGACTACAACATATGAAAGAACAAGATGAAGGCGTTTCTAAGATCAAAGGATCCTTTGGAATGGGACGTTGCAGAAAAAGGAATCATTCCTAAAGCTGCATCTGTTTCGAAAAGAGGAAAGGAAACCTGTTGAGACCAGCGACATGAGTCAGGAAAAGAAAATCAAGAGACAAACTCTTGATGCAAAAGCAATCTATTCTTTATACTGTGCTTTATCACCTACTAAATATAACAGAATATCTTCTTGTGATACAGCCAAAGAAGTCTGGGATAGATTACATATTACTTATGAAGGAACCGATCGTGTGAAAGAGACTAGAGTCAATATACTCATCGGTCAATATGAAGCCTTCAGAATGAAAATGGGAGAATCTATAACTGACATGTTTAGTCGTTTTACAGATATCGTAAATGGTCTGGAGAATCAAGGTCAACCAGTTTCTGACTCCATGAAAGTAAATAAGCTATTGCGAGGACTCTCCAAGGATTGGAACCACATAAAGACATCAATCAGAGAAACTCAAAGAATCATGCCACTATATGTTGATGAGTTGGTTGGAACTCTTCATCTTATGAAGTAGAACGAATCAATGAAGATGAAGACCCTAAAGGTAAGAAATCCATTGCATTAAAATCCAATGATGATTCGATGTTGCAGATTTTGAAGACAATATGGACGATGAGGAGCTTGCTCTCATGATTAGAAGATTCGAAAGCTGAACGAGAAAAGGAAGAAGATTCAATCCAAGGAAACAAGGTTTTCAAAAGCAACATGCTAAGTCTGTTGAGGATGATGAATCAAACAAAGATGTTGTTTGCTTCGAATGCAAGAAAAAGGACACATCGACCCAACTGTCCTCTTTTGAGAAAGAAGAAAGGAAAAACTGAAAAGTATCGAAAGGCTCTTAAAGCACAGAGACTTATGCCAACATATATCGAGTGATACCAAATGTGAAGAAAGTGATGATGATTATGCCAACATATGTCCGATGGCACAATCGGACTCGAATCAAACTCCGATTCGATTCGAAAGTGAATTCGAGGTAAGTAACTTCAAAATCCCTGTTAAAGTTTCAAAATACATTGATGAATTATGTTTTAGTCTTAAGACTTCTCTTAAAAGAATTTCCGAAATCAAAAGGAAAATTCTGCTCTAAAACATCAAAAGAATGTTTTGGAAGAAAAAGTGAAATGCTTAGACCCGTAAATGTTTCTTCTATCAATGAAAGCAAAGATAATCTTTTAAAAGAGAATGCATTTTTGAAAAATGACATTTCAAATATTTCCAAAAGATTTTCTCTGGGATCTGAAAAACTTGAAAAAATACTTTCTATTCAAAGACCTTATTTCAATAAATCTGATTTAGGAATGACTCGCCGAAACTATTCCTTTAATCGATTTTCCTAAAGTAAAAGAAAGAATCAAACAAAGACCTTCAAGAAATGCTTACAAAAATCATTTTGAAATGAACTTTGTAAAACCAAAGAGGTCGCAATGCTCTTAAATGTTCAAAATGCAATAGTGCGAGATCATTTTGAGAAAGAATGTCCCGTGATATGGAGACCATCAATAAAGTCTAGGCAAAAAACTCGTATATCAAACTAACTCAAAAGGACCCAAGAAAATATGGGTACCAAAGAAAGTTTGAGTCTCTTTTTATACGCAGTCACTATCAAGAAAAATGTGAAATGGTACCGGATAGTGGATGCTCGAGACACAAGACAGAGATTCAAATTGCTTCATAAAGCTCAATCAAATGAATGGTGGAAAAGTTTCATTTGGTGGAAACAAAAAAGGAAAAATAGTAGCCTTTGGAACCGTAAAGATTGGGAACCTCACAATAAGCAATGTTTCTTTAGTTGAATGGCTCAATTACAATCTACTCGGTGGCGCCACCGTGTGTGATGCTAGTTTTAGGATCAACTTTCAAGAGGGTATTTGTTCAGAACCGGTAAAAAGACTCTACTCGATCATTTATGGGTCGAAGACATGGAAATATCTACCTCTTGGACTTAAAACCAGATGAGTCACAATGTTTAATCTCAATCCAAGACGAAGCAAGCTTGTGGCACGTAAAGCTTTGGGCATGTTAACATGAAGCGAGATAGCCAAGATCTCAAAGAAAGAAGCTTGTTCGTGGTCTACCCAATTTATCATACCAAAAGTCTGATCTATGTACACCATGCATATTGGGAAAACAGGTAAGAAATTCCTTCAAATCAATAAATCAAGTTTCTACTAACCGTGTACTGCAGCTCTTGCATATGGATCTCTTTGGACCAACAAGAACGCAGAGCATTGGAGGTAAGAAATATTACCTAGTAATTGTGGATGATTACTCACAATATACTTGGGTATATTTTTTAGCAAGTAAGTCTGAAACTTTCTCATATTTTGAAAATTTTGCTAAGATGGTTCAAAATGAAAAGTGATATGTTATTTCAAGAATAAAAACATATCATGGAGAAGAATTTGAAAATCAAGATTTTGCCAAATTTTGTGAAGAATCTGGTTTTCAACATTTATTCTCTTCTCCATTTACTCCAGAGCAAAACGGAGTTGTGGAAAGGAAGAATAGATCTCTTCAAGAAATGGCTAGAACTCTTTTAATTGAAAGTAATATCTCTTTACAATTTTGGGCTGAAGTCTGTTTCAACATCATGTTATATTATCAATAGAGTTTTTCTAAGACCTATTCTAGAAAAAAAAAAACCCCTATGAACTTTTTAAAGAAAAGAAGCCTATTGTTTCATATTTCCATGTATTTTGATGCAAATGTTTCATACTGAAAAATGCAAATGATCAAGTTGGTAAGTTTGAAGAAAAGTCGATGAAGGCATCTTCCTTGGATATTCAACCTCTAGCAAAAGATTCGAGTCTACAACAAGAAGTCTCTAAAAGTGGAAGAATCAATGAATGTCAAATTCCAAGATTCCATTCAAAATGAATCTACTCGAGTCATATTGAGGAATCGAATCTGCTCCCGAGATCCTAAAAGTCTAAATCTCAAGAAGTAGCTCAGACTTTGAAGGATCAGCAGCAAGTGACTGTTGAAGAATCAAGCAAAGAAAGTGATCATCAATCTGACAAATTATTCAACAACTGGAAGCATAAGTCCAGTCATCCCAAAGATCTTATCATTGGCGACATCAATGAAGGAATTCGTACAAGATCCAAAAGGCGTGAAGAATCTAGTGCTGTAACTCTTATTTCTGAAATAGAAGCCAAGAGCATAGAAAAAGCTTTATCTGATGAAAGCTGGATTGAAACTATGCAAGAAGAACTCAGGCAATTCAGTATCAATGATATCTGGGAATTATCTCCTAAACCTAAAGGTAAATCTGTTGTTGGAGCAAAATGGGTTTTCAGAAACAAGATGGACGAAAAAGGAAAAATCTTGAGAAACAAAGCAAGACTCGTGGCCAAGGGTTACACGCAAGAAGAAGGGATCGACTATGACGAGACTTACGCACCTGTAGCAAGTGTTTGCATTTGTGCTAGATTTCAAGCAGATCCTAAAGAATCTCATTTAAGTGCTGTAAAGCGTATTCTCAAATACATTGCTTCAACTTCAAGCATCGGCCTATGGTATCCTAAAGAGGGAGACTTTACTCTTCTTGGATACTCAGACGCAGATTTAGCTGGGTGCAGAGTTGATAGAAAAAGCACCTCGGGTACCTGTCAACTACTTGGAGGCGGGGGCGGTGTCTTGGTTTTCAAGAAAACAGAGTACGCAGTAGCTCTCTCTATAGCGAGAAGCGAGTATGTAGCTCTTGGAAGTTGCTGTTCACAAATTCTATGGATAAAGCAACAACTAAGAGACTTTGGAATTGAAGATTCATGCACCGAGATAAATTGCGACAACACCAAAGGCTATCAATCTTACCAAAAATCCAATTCTTCACTCAAGAGCAAAGCATATAGAGATTCGACATCACTTCATCGTAGATCACGTTCGAATGGAGATGTTTCAATTCAATATGTTGATACAAAGAATCACCTGGCAGATATATTCACGAAGCCTCTAGAGAAAATCAATTTGAATCGATTCGCTCAAGACTCAACATTTTAAGGTTTGAGGAGATCAAAGTCTAAAGACCCTCAGACTCAGAGATGCAAGACCATAACTGTAAGTTAGTCTTGGTACAATCGTCAGACTGTAAGTTAATCTTTCTCTCTCTCTTGAATTTTATCTTGAAAAGGTACGATTGCCAATCGTGTTTTATTGCTATCTTCAATCGATGTAATTATTGCATCATTTCCTTTTTCGAAAAAGAAGTTATTTTCTCAAATGAATATCTTCACGAAAAAAAGGGGTAGTTATTTTTTAAAAAGGTATCTTTTTACCTTCCTTTGTGACGGTTCGTTTACATCTCTTTTATTCGATAGTGCTCTGTTTGTTTCTCTTCACTTTACTCTCGAAAACCCTAGAAAGCATCAATCCTCCATTCTCCATTTTTCACCCTTGTTTAATCCTTGAAAAAGTTTTCATCTTTCTTGAGAAAGTCAAGCAAGGAATCTTCCAAAACTGAGAAGAATGTCGTCTTCGAGAAAGTCATCAAGAATCGTTAACAGGGGACCACGAAGATTGAATGAGGGGCCTACGCACTTCGATCTTACTGAAGAAGAAGCTTCTCCTGAACAGCAACCGAGCCCACAACATTCTCAGCAGCGTCATCCATCTAGTCCTCAAGGTGTTGATCATCAACAAAAGGAAAAAATCATTGAGGATGCGGATCCAAAGAAGAATTCAAAGGCCTCGCTTTTATGTATAAGCCGTATCGTGCTTTGAAAGGAACCGGTACTCCTTGAACTATGTCGACTCTTTTCTTAAAGACAAAGGTTATAAGAACGAATACCTATTTTTGCAAAGGATGGAAAGTTTGGGAATTGCTCGACAAGGGGTGGCTGAGGAATCTCTTGCGAATATCCCAAGTGATCCTCGTGATCGGGGACCGAATCTCGTAGATGGAAATGATGATGACAAGTTGTACAGTCAATTTCAGCCAAAAATGGGTGTTGCGGTTAATAGTCAAGGAAAAAGGGGAGAAGTGTTCCGATCGAAGGAACAAGAGGATTTGTACTCGAAATTGCTGAAGCGTGGGGTTATAAACCCTAGAAGTGTGGACTTTGATTTTCTGGATGCTGTGAAGGTGAACTTGAGGGAGAAATTAAGTTACCTTCAACTTGAGATGGTCTGTTCTGATTCGACAGAGGCCTATCCTGAACTGACTGCCTATTTCTATTCGAATCTTAGCTTTTTAGATGCGGATAGATTTTCTTTCAGTGTCAAAGATCAAGACTATGTTGTGGATATGAATGTGCTTTGGCAGATGTGTTAGGAGTTGAAAGAGGAAGATATCAGCCGATCAAGGTTTCCATCGCTCGGGCCACTCTGGAACTTGTGAAGGATAGGAGAACAGATGAGAAGATCACCTACCTAAGGATGAATGCATTCAATATCTTGCTTCACAAGATAGTGATCAATTGCCTCCGGCCAAAATCAACCTCGAAGATCGATGTTTCAAGTTCGAGGCAAAATTGATGTATGCCATCCTCACTTTGGAAAAAGGTTTTCTCTTCCTCACACCGTCATGTTTCACATGTATAGAGCAATAATGAAGGATAGAGGTCAACTGCCTTATTCAAGCCTTGTGACAAAGTTGTTCAGACATCTCAATATTCAGCCTCCGCAAATATTTTGTGTTCGATCGTGCGATCATATGGTGGTAGGACTGAAGATGGTGACCAAAATGCGTCCGAAGGAACTAAACAAGGAGTTGGAGAAATTCAAGGAGAAGACTCCGGTCGATCTCATCAAACCTCTTCTTCAAAAAGAAAAGGAAAGGAGCCCTTGATTGCTTCAAAGCAGAAAAGAAGAGCTCTTATTGTGGACGAAGAAGAAGATGATGATCTTACCATTTCGGCAATAGCTTTGAAAAGGCTAAGTCGTTCTGCCCCAGACTCAACAGAACAGCATGAAACAGAAGAAGAAAGAGAAAGAGAAGGCCAAGAAGGAAGAAATGTTGAAGAAGAAGCGAGAGAAGATGAAGAAAAAGAAGAAGAAAGGGAGAAAGAAGAAGAAGAAAGAAGAGATGAAGAAGAAAAAGGAGATGAAGAAGAAAGAGAAGTTGGCGAAGCAGAGGAGGAAAGATCTAGAAATGAAAGAAGAGAAGAAGGAGAACCTGAGGAACAATCCTCTCCACCTGTAGGCATAAAAACAGGGGGAGATCAAGAGAAAGGAGGGAAGTCCTCACATCCTGACATGAGTGAAGGAGTCGATCGTTCTCCCGCACCCAGGATATTTATGCCTCTAAATTTCCAGAAGAAGATCATGAAGTTTCAACGCCAAATCTGCGAGATTATTCAGACATGCCATCATCTGCAGAACGTGCTGAAGCTAGTACGAAGACTAACAACACAGGGGATTTTCGCAGAATTCTAGATGTTCTCTTGGAGATGCGTGGTCAAATTTATGCCTTGGGATGCGAGGTTCAAAATTTGCAGAATGCTGGTCAAGTTTCTTCAGTGTCCTTACAAGATCAGATCCAAGCTCTATCTGTTCAAATTCAGGCCAATGCCAAGGGTGAGGAGATTGCTCAACTGAAGGAAGATCTGAAAAGGCTGGAAGGGATGGTTCAGTCAATGGAAGATTTCCAGCTTGTTCGTGTTCCCAAGAAATCTTGACTTCATTCCATTTTCATCTCAACCCTTTCAATGCTGACAAAAATGGGGAGAGATGCAAGAGATTTGAACAAACTTTTACTTTTGAACAACTTTTTTTTTTTTTTTGGTTGGTTTGTTTAATTTGGATTTAAACTTTGGGTGTTTCTATCTGGATTTGAATTTGGATTATTACTATTGACTACTATTAATATCTTATGGATAGTTTATCATATTCGAGACTAACCTATTTTCTGCGGTTGCAGATTTTAGAGTTAGTCATTTATCTCTATAAGATATGCACATATGTTTGAGATGTTTTGCAGGTCAATGTTGTCCAAATCTGCAGGAAAGTTTTGTCACCATCAAAAAGGGGAGATTGTTGGAGAAATCTTCTTGAAGTGTTTTGAAGTTGACAAAACGTTTCTTTCAAATCCTAGTCTGAAGGTTTAGTAGACTTTTCTATTTAAAGTCTGAAGACCTCCTGGACAGCCAGGACTCAAGACTCAAAGTCTATCATTATTGACAGTCTCTAATCCGTTGAAGAATGGTTATCCAAATCTGGATGATTCGTTAAGGGGATGACCTTATCAACTGGAGAAGACCTCGTTGCTGGAGAAGACATAATGGAATCCTTGATTGATCGAGATTGACTCGATGATTGAAGATCCGATGATTGTCCTGGATATTCTTGGAAGGTTTTACTTATGGAAACCGAGATCCCGATTGTATGGGCAAGCGGGATTGATGGGCTATCGACACGTTCCTTTAATAGCTTAATTAATCTTCTTGATTGATTCCGTCCAACGGGTAGATTGGAGGAATTCTTTTGGTAAGTGCCAACGGGTATGATGGCATGAAGGAGTATATAAAGAAGACGTATTAGTTGTTGAAAAGTGTGCGCGATAGAAAAATTCCAAAGTCTGAAAGCTTCCTGTTGTTTAGACAAATTTGTTGAGCAAATCATTGTATTCAAAAGAGAGTATATATTTGTAAGAGACCTTGAGGAGGTGTAGTAGAACATCTACACTGTGGAATCAAGGAAGAGCTGTTGTGTAACTCCTCTTTTGTTCATAGTGGAATCCACCAATTGGTCATCGGTGCGAAAGAGTGGACGTAGGCTTAGAATAAGTCGAACCACTATAAACTTTGTGTTTAATCTTCTATTCCCTTATCTCAGTCTTACTTTGATCGCTGATTGTCTCAATTCTATTAACTGTCAAATATTGTGCGATTAACGAGAAAAATATTTATATACCTATTCACCCCCCCCTCTAGGTGCTTATACTAGCTATATCAATAAAAAAAATTATTCTCTATTAGTTTCCATTAAATTTTGTAATCAAATTGTTAAATTGGATGACACATAACGGTTGATTAATGTACTAGTTCAATATTTTACTCTCCGTTTGTCGTAATTATACCAATTTTGTGATTTTTGTGGTATTAAGTTAATTTAACGAAGGATCTATTTGTCATGAATGCACTAGTTTGAGGTTTTTTATAATCATTTATATTAAATTTGTCGGGCGAGGGCCGTCTTTGCTAGATCTTGCAAGGGAGGCCCTTTCCCGACGCTGATGAGGGCTGCCCTCGCCTTGAATGAATCTCTATGCATCTAAGAATAAATTCTCATAAAAAATGGCAACCTAGTATCACCTTGACCCTGAAATTTGGTTAGAAATCCCAAACTTTAAACTATATGATATATCAAGCATATTCTTATTAAATGAAATGGACTCTTAATGATTTACTTACCTTTTTGGTCATCACCTATTCAACAACTTGAAAGAATTTCTCTACATCTAAGAAGAAATTCTCATAAAAAATGACAACCTATTATCACATTGATCCTGACATTTGGTTAGAAATCCAAATCATTAAACAAGATGATATATCAAGCATATTCTCATTAAATGAAATGGATTCTTCATGATTTACTTACATTTTTGGTCATCACCTATTCAACAACTTGAACGAATCTCTCTCTGCATCTAAAAAGAAATTCTCATAAAAAATGGCAACCTATTATCACCTTGACCTTAAAATTTGGTTAGAAATCCAAATCTTTAAACTAGACGATATATCAAGCACATTCTTATTAAATGAAATGGATTCTTCATGATCTACATACCTTTTTAGTCATCACCTATTCAACAACTTGAATGAATCTCTCTGCATTTAGGAAGAAATTCACATAAAAAATAGCAAGATATTATAATCATGACCCTCAAATTTTGTTAGAAATCCAAATCTTTATTCTAGATGATATATCAAGCATATTCTTATTAAATGAAATGGATTTTTAATGATTTACTTTCCTTTTCGGTAATCACCTATTCAACAACAAGAATGGATCGCTTTGCATCACAAAAGAAATTCTCAAAAAAAAGGCAACATATTATCATCTTGACCCTAAAATTTGGTTAGAAATCCAAATCTTTAAAGTAGATGATATATCAAGCATATTCTCATTAAATGAAATGGATTCTTCATGATTTATTTACATTTTTGGTCATCACATATTCAACAACTTGAATGACTCTCTCCGCATCTAAAAATAAATTCTCATAAAAAATGGCAACCTATTATCACCTTGATCCCGAAATTTGGTTAGAAATCCAAATCTTTAAATTAGATGATATATCAAGCATATTCTCATTGAATGAAATGGATTCTTCATGATTTACTTACCTTTTTGGTCATCACCTATTCAGCAACTTAAAAAATGAATTTCTCCGCATCTAAAAAGAAATTCTCATAAAAAATTGCAACCCTATATCACCTTGATCCTCAAATTTGGTTAGAGATCCAAATCTTTAAAGTAGATGATATATCAAGCACGTTCTCATTAAATGAAATGGATTCTTCATGATCTACTTACCTTTTAGTCATCACCTATTCAACAACTTGAATGGATCGCTTTGCATCTCGAAGAAATTCTATAAAAAAAAAAGGCAACATATTATCATCTTGACCCCGAAATTTGGTTAGAAATCCAAATCTTTAAAGTAGATGATATATCAAGCATATTCTCATTAAATGAAATGGATTCTTCATGATTTACTTACATTTTTGGTCATCACATATTCAACAACTTGAATGAATCTCTCTCGCATCTAAAAATAAATTCCCATAAAAAATGGCAACCTATTATCACCTTGATCCTGAAATTTGATTAGAAATCCAAATCTTTAAATTAGATGATATATCAAGCATATTCTCATTAAATGAAATGGATTCTTCATGATTTACTTACCTTTTTGGTCATCACCTATTTAGCAACTTAAAAAATGAATTTCTCTGCATCTAAAAAGAAATTCTCATAAAAATGGCAACCCTATATCACCTTGATCCTCAAATTTGGTTAGAGATCCAAATCTTTAAAGTAGATGATATATCAAGCACGTTCTCATTAAATGAAATGGATTCTTCATGATCTACTTACCTTTTTAGTCATCACCTATTCAACAACTTGAATGGATCGCTTTGCATCTCAGAAAAAATTCTCAAAAAAAAAGGCAACATATTATCATCTTGACCCTGAAATTTGGTTAAAAATCCAAATCTTTAAAGTAGATAATATATCAAGCATATTCTCATTAAATGAAATGGATTCTTCATGATTTACTTACATTTTTGGTCATCACATATTCAACAACTTGAATGAATCTCTCTGCATCTAAAAATAAATTCTCATAAAAAATGGCAACCTATTATCACCTTGATCCTGAAATTTGGTTAGAAATCCAAATCTTTAAATTAGATGATATATCAAGCATATTCTCATTAAATGAAATGGATTCTTCATGATTTACTTACCTTTTTGGTCATCACCTATTCAGCAACTTAAAAAATGAATTTCTCTGCATCTAAAAAGAAATTCTCATAAAAAATGGCAACCCTATATCACCTTGATCCTCAAATTTGGTTAGAGATCCAAATCTTTAAAGTAGATGATATATCAAGCACGTTCTCATTAAATGAAATGGATTCTTCATGATCTACTTACCTTTTTAGTCATCACCTATTCAACAACTTGAATGGATCGCTTTGCATCTCAGAAGAAATTCTCAAAAAAAAGGCAACATATTATCATCTTGACCCTGAAATTTGGTTAGAAATCCAAATCTTTAAAGTAGATGATATATCAAGCATATTCTCATTAAATGAAATGGATTCTTCATGATTTACTTACATTTTTGGTCATCACATATTCATCAACTTGAATGAATCTCTCTGCATCTAAAAATAAATTCTCATAAAAATGGCAACCTATTATCACCTTGATCCCGAAATTTGGTTAGAAATCCAAATCTTTAAATTAGATGATATATCAAGCATATTCTCATTAAATGAAATGGATTCTTCATGATTTACTTACCTTTTTGGTCATCACCTATTCAGCAACTTAAAAAATGAATTTCTCTGCATCTAAAAAGAAATTCTCATAAAAAATGGCAACCCTATATCACCTTGATCCTGAAATTTGGTTAGAGATCCAAATCTTTAAAGTAGATGATATATCAAGCACGTTCTCATTAAATGAAATGGATTCTTCATGATCTACTTACCTTTTTAGTCATCACCTATTCAGCAACTTAAAAAATGAATTTCTCTGCATCTAAAAAGAAATTCTCATAAAAAATGGCAACCCTATATCACCTTGATCCTCAAATTTGGTTAGAGATCCAAATCTTTAAAGTAGATGATATATCAAGCACGTTCTCATTAAATGAAATGGATTCTTCATGATCTACTTACCTTTTTAGTCATCACCTATTCAACAACTTGAATGGATCGCTTTGCATCTCAGAAAAAATTCTCAAAAAAAAGGCAACATATTTTCATCTTGACCCTAAAATTTGGTTAGAAATCCAAATCTTTAAAGTAGATGATATATCAAGCATATTCTCATTAAATGAAATGGATTCTTCATGATTTACTTACATTTTTGGTCATCACATATTCAACAACTTGAATGAATCTCTCTCGCATCTAAAAATAAATTCTCATAAAAAATGGCAACCTATTATCACATTGATCCTGAAATTTGGTTAGAAATCCAAATCTTTAAATTAGATGATATATCAAGCATATTATCATTAAATGAAATGGATTCTTCATGATTTACTTACCTTTTTGGTCATCACCTATTCAGCAACTTAAAAATGAATTTCTCTGCATCTAAAAAGAAATTCTCATAAAAAATGGCAACCCTATATCACCTTGATCCTAAAATTTGGTTAGAGATCCAAATCTTTAAAGTAGATGATATATCAAGCACGTTCTCAATAAATGAAATGGATTCTTCATGATCTACTTACCTTTTTAGTCATCACCTATTCAACAACTTGAATGGATCGCTTGCATCTCGAAGAAATTCTCAAAAAAAAAGGCAACATATTATCATCTTGACCACGAAATTTGGTTAGAAATCCAAATCTTTAAAGTAGATGATATATCAAGCATATTCTCATTAAATGAAATGGATTCTTCATGATTTACTTACATTTTTGGTCATCACATATTCAACAACTTGAATGAATCTCTCTGCATCTAAAAATAAATTTTCATAAAAAATGGCAACCTATTATCACCTTGATCCTGAAATTTGGTTAGAAATCCAAATCTTTAAATTAGATGATATATCAAGCATATTCTCATTAAATGAAATGGATTCTTCATGATTTACTTACCTTTTTGGTCATCCCCTATTCGACAACTTGAAAGAATCTCTTTGCATCTAAGTAGAAATTCTCATAAAAAAATGGCAACCTATTATCACCTTGATCCTGAAATTTGGTTAGAAATCCAAACCTTTAAACTTGATGATATATCAAACATATTCTCATTAAATGAAATGGACTCTTCATGATTTACTTACCTTTTTGGCCATCACCTATTCAACAACTTGAATGAATCTCTCTGCATCTAAAAAGAAATTCTCATAAAAAAATGGCAACCCTATATCACATTGATTCTAAAATTTGGTTAGAAATCCAAATCTTTAAAGTATATGATATATCAAGCACATTCTCATTAAATGAAATGGATTCTTCATAATTTACTTACTTTTTTGGTCATCAACTATTCAACACCTTAAATTAATCTCTCTGTATCTAAGAAGAAATTATCATAAAAAATCGCAACATATTATCACATTGACCCTAAAATTTGGTTAGAAATCCAAATCCTTAAACTAGAAGATATATCAAGTCGGCTACAAATTGAGGATCACTTAGATTTGCAAGACTTCCAATTTTTCCATATAGCAGCCAACTATCCTCTCTAGTCTTGATACTTTTTCCATCTCCTACCTCCCATTTGATCTCCAGTTCAATAACAGCTTCTTCCCATTTGTATGCTTTGCCAACTCATTCCAAGAATCTCCTCTAGGAAAGAAGAGACCTCTATATATCCTGCTCCATAAGTAATCTAAGGCTTGACTCAATATATAGGCTTGTTTTCCTAACAAAGCTCTATTAAAATTGACTAGATCTCTAAATCCCAAACCTCCTTGATCTTTCCTAGACTTTAATAAGTTCCAACTTTTCCAATGTACACCTTTTCGTGTTGCATTTTGTTTCCACCGAAAGGCTGAAATTCCCTTCTCAATTGCTTTACAAATGGAGATAGAGATTTTGAATATTGACATGGTGTATTGCGGTACTGCTTGAACAACTGTTTTGACCAGCACCCCCTTCATTGCCTTCAAAATAAACTATTCTTTCCATTTCTCTAATTTCTATCGACCCTTGCTAATACCTATGAAAACATTTGTTTTTTGTTTGACCCCAGTTTGAGGGTATGCTCAAATATATTCTTGTTTTCTTAATAATAGGCATTCGTAGTTCTACTACAAGGTTCAATTTCAGCAACTGAGGACGGTTTTTCCCAAAAAAAAAAAAACGACATGATTTATTAAGGTTAATAGATTGACCCGATGCAAAACAATACTAATGCAAAATGTTTGCAAGATTCTATGCTTCTGTGATAGTTCTATTTAGGAACAAAATGGCATCATCCGCAAATATGAGGTGTGAGAATGTAAGGCAGTTAGTATTCAATTGGATTTCCTTTATACTTCCATCTATCCCTGCTTTTCACATTAGGGAAGATAAGACGCTCGCCATAATGATAAAAAGGTAGGGGGATAATGGATTCCCCTGTCTAATCCCACATGTTGGATGGAAAGCTTCATAAGATTTCCCATTAACTGTAATGTTGAATGATGCTAAAGATATACATCGCTTGAATAATGAGACACATTTGTCACGGAAACCTATTTTTAACATATAGTCACAAAGCAAGTCCCAATCAATCTTGTCGTAGGCTTTTTGTATATCCAATTTAAGAATCACCCGAAACTTTTGCTTTCTCTTTCTAATTCTTAGTTGATGTAATACCTCTTGGACAATAAAAATATTGTCTTGGATTTATCGACCTCCTACGAAAGCACTTTGTTCCAAAGATTTAATGTTTGGAAGCCAAGATTTTAGTCTATTCGCTATAACCTTCGCAATGATTTTATTTTTGAAATTACAAAGGCTAATGAATCTATATTGGGTTAAACTCTCAAGATTAGCGACTTTGGCAATGAGTGTAATTTGAGCCTTATTAATTTCAGGATCAAATGTACCTTGATTGAAGAAAGAATCTACCACCCTGAATATTACGTCATGAATTTTTGACTAGTTACTTTGGTAGAACAAACCATTTAGTTCATTCGAGCCCAGTGCCTTTGTTGCTCCCATTTTAAACACCGTTTTCCGCACTCTTCTCCAGTGATTTGCTTGACAAGAGCCTCGTTCATTTCATTAGTAACCACTAGTAGGCATTGTTCTAGAATTGGTCGATAATGTCTGGATCCAACTGAGGTATATAATGATTTGTAGAAGTCTATTATATGTTGCTTGAGGACAACAAGATCTCGACACCAATTGTGATCATCTAGCCTTAGCATAGAGATTTTATTGCATTGTCTTCTCCGGATCGTGGTGGTGTGGAAGAATTTGGTATCCATATCCCCCCATTTCATCCAATTAATCCTATATTGCATACACCAGTACATTTTTTCTTACCTCTATAAGGCTTCTATTAGCTCAAAATTTTTTTGTATTCCTCTCCATTTGAAGTCCTTTATTCAAGATTTGTTAGTCCTATGAGCTTTTCCTTAAGGGGGGTCCAATTGGCAGACTGCATTTTTAAACTTCTTTATGCTCCATCTCCCCAATTCAGTTACCTCCGTCTTCATTTTACTTACAATATTCTGCCGGTTGCCTATTTTAGCTCTTCCTGGATTCTCTAGCCAATATGCTTCAAACCTGAAAAGTTTCTACTTTTTATTCTAGCTAAGTAATGAGAGAAGAATCGGACTACGATCCGAACCAATAGCGGGAAGAGCAAGCACCTTAGTATTTAGGAATGAAACTCTTCATTCAAGGTTGCACAGGGCTCTATCAAATCCTTTTTCAACTAACTCATCCCCTTCTCTATTATTGGTCAATGTGTAAGCACAACCTTTACTTTCAATATCCATAAGAGAACTGTATTCACAAACTCTCGAAATGCCACCATCCTATACCGATCAGCCTCTCATCTACCAATCTTTTCCTATTGATACAAAATTTCATTAAAATCTCTTATGCATAACCATGGTAGAGAATTGGACAAGTTAGCTTAACATAATTTTTTCCATAGTCTGATTCTTTCCTAAAAGTTGGTGGAAGCATAGAGAAAAAAAAATCCTCATTATAGTATCACTGCCAAGATCCCTGCATGAAACCCCAATTAACTCACCGGAGCTAGAATCCACTTCCACTTCCACCTCCCCATCCCACAAAAGAGCAAGTTCGCATGCAATTCCCACTAGATTCATAACAACCGAAAAGATAAACCGAAGACGCTTTCTTACTTGATTAACCACCTCTTCTTTGTTCTTGGTTTCTATGAGGAATACCAAGTTCGGCCTCTCTTGAGCCACTAAGGCTCGAAAATTCTGGATTGTCAAGGGACTGCCCAATCATTGATAGTTCCAGTTCGATATTTTCATGTCTTCTCCTATGGCTTATTAGGGCTAGTCATCAAAGCCTGTTGGTGCACCCCTTCCTACACCTGGATTGGTGTGTCCAAAAGTTTCTCCTCGTCAACTAAATTCATCAAAGCTCCTATTGTATCATAAGGAGCAAACCGTTTCTATTTCTTTATAGCTTAAGATTTAAGTACTACTTTCCCTCTTTGGGATTGTTGAAGAAATCGTTCTAGAAGATTTTGAAGCTGACAAAACGTTTCTATCAGTCTAGTCTGGATATTTGCAGTTTGTCTGAAGACTTTCTGATCACCGGACTCGGTACTCAAGACTCGAACTCAAGACTCAAGAATCAAGACTCAAGACTTAAGACTCAAAATTATTCTCATTGACAATCTATCTCGATTCGGTGTCAAAGGAAATCCAAATCCGAAGAAAATGATTAAGGATTTCATCTTATTCTCTCGGAGAAGATCTTTTGGCTGGATAAATATAACGGATTCTTTGATTCGTATCTAGATCAATTGAAGATCCGATGATCGACGAAGTATTCTTGGAAGGTTCTATTCATGGAAACCTAGATCCTTATTGTATGGGCAAACAGGATTGATGGGCTATCGTCAGATTCCTTTAATAGCTCGAATGATCTTCTTGATTGATTCCGTCCAACGGGTAGATTGGAGGAATTCCTTTGGTAAGTGCCAACGGGTATGATGGCATAAAGGAGTATAAAAGGAAGATGTTCTAGTTGTTTTAGTAGTGTGATCGATAGAGAAATTCCAGAGTCTGAAGCACCTTGATTATTAGTCGATACGATCGAAAGGAAATTGTATACACAGAGAGTGTCTCTACTTGGTGATACCTTGAGTGAGTGTGGTAGTTCATCTACACCCAGAAAATCAAGGAAGATCAACGCTGTAACATCTCTTTGTTCATAGTGGAATCCAGCCGATTGGCTGTCGGTGCGAAGAGTGGACGTAGGCTTGAATCAAGCCGAACCACTATAAACCGCGTGTTTAATTTTCTTTCATTCACCGAGTCTTACGATTGATTGTTATTTGTTGCAATTTCTTAACTGTCTAAGTATTGTACGTCTATCAAGAAAAATCGTTTATATACCTATTCACCCCCCCTCTAGGTACTAGCACTAGCAATATCAATTGGTATCAGAGCTTGTGTTCTTACTTTATTTGAAGTGTTTTACTTCAGAGTAAAAGATCCATGGCTAGTATGCTGGCACCAGGGCTGATGGAAGGGCAAAGCAATACCAGACCTCCCTACTTTGATGGAAAGGATTACAACATCTGGAAGAACAAGATGAAAGCCTTTCTACGATCAAAGGATCCTCTGGAATGGGACGTTGTGGAGAAAGGGATCACTCCTACTGCTGCATCAGTCTCTGAAAGAGGAAAAGAAACAATTGAGACCAAAGTGGAATGACTCGGGAAGAAATAAATAAGAGACAAGCACTCGATGCAAAAGCAATTTACTCTTTATATTGTGCTTTGTCACCAACTGAATATAACGAATATCTTCTTGTGTTACAAAGAAAAGAAGTATGGGACAGATTACACATCACCTATGAAGGAACAGATCGAGTGAAGGAGACCAGAATCAACATTCTCCTTGGTCAATATGAATCCTTCAAAATGAAACCAGGAGAACCAATAACTGACATGTTTAGTCGTTTTACAGATATTGTCAATGGTCTTGAGAACCAAGGACAAAAATCACCGATCCCATGAAAGTGAACAAGCTACTGCGTGGACTCTCTAAGGATTGGAATCATATAAAGACTTCAATAAGAGAGACGCAAAGAATTATGCCACTATCTCGTCGATGAGCTGATTGGAACTCTTCGAGTCTTATGAAGTGGAACGAATTAATGAAGACGAAGATCCAAGAGGTAAGAAATCCATTGCATTAAAATCAAATGATGATTCGATGATGCGGATTCAAGATGATCGGACGATGAGGAGCTTGCTCTTATGATAAGAAGATTCAGAAAACTGAATAGGAAAGGAAGAAGGTTCAACTCCAAGAAACAAAGTTTTCAAAGACAGCAATCCAAGTCTCGTTGATGATGAGGAACCGAACAAAGATGTAGTTTGTTTCGAATGTAAGAAAAAGGGACACATAAGACCCAACTGTCCTCTTCTGAAGAAGAAGAAAGGAAAAGCTGAAAAGTTTTGAAAAGCACTCAAAGCCGAAACTTGGAGTGATACTGAGTGTGAAGAAAGTGATGATGAATATGCCAATCTGTGTCTGATGGCACAATCAGGACACGGACTCGGTCTGGATCGACTCGAAAAGTGAATTTGAGGTAAGTGATTTTAAAATTCCTGTCAAAGTCTCTAAATATATTGATGAACTGTGTTTTAATCTTAAGACTTCTCTCAAAAGAGTTTCCGAACTTAAAAGGAAAACTTAGCTTTAAAACAAAAAGAAAACATTTTAGAAGAAAGAATCAAAAGTTTAGACTTGAATGTTTCTACTCTTAAAGAAAAAGAATATAATCTCTTAAAAGAAAATACTTTTCTAAAAACTAACTTATCAAATATTTCAAGGAAATTTTCTATAGGATCTAAAAACTTGAAAAAGTTCTTTCGGTTCAAAGACCTTATTTCAATAAGTCCGGTCTAGGTATGACAGCGAAACAATTCCCTTGATTGATTTTCCTAAAGTAAAAGAAAGAATTAAGAAAAGACCATCGAAAGAGGCTTACAAAAATCATTTCAAGAAAGTTTTTGTAAAATCAGTAGGTCGAAATGCTCTAAGATGTTCAAAGTGTAACAAGAAGGATCACTTTGAAAAAGAGTGTCCTATGATTTGGAAGCCTGTTAAGAAAGCATGGCCTTATAATGTTTATTCTACTAACACCAAAGGACCCAAGAAAATTTGGGTACCAAAGAAAGTTTGAGACTCTTTTTTGAATGCGGAGTCTCCATCAAGAAAAAGGTAAAATGGTATCTTGACAATGCGGATGTTCAAAACACATGACGGGAGACTCAAATTGCTTCATAAAGCTTATTCAAGTGAATGGAGGAAAAGTTTCATTTGGAGGAAACAACAAAGGAAATATTGTGGGATTTGGAACTGTCAAAATTGGAAATCTCACAATAAACAATGTTTCTCTAGTAGAAGGACTCAATTACAATCTTCTCGATTAGTCAACTATGTGATACTTTTGGATTCAAGATTTTCTTCCAAGAAGGAACATGTTCGGAATCAAGAAAACTCTACTTAGTCTTTCAAAGGTCGAAGACATGGAAATATCTACCTCCTAGACGTAAAACCAAATGAATCGCATTGCTTAATCTCAATTCAAGACGAAGCAAGCTTATGGCATAGAAAGCTCGGCCATGTCAACATGAAGCAATTGGCCAAAATCTCATCAAAACAGCTTGTTCGAGGACTACCAAAATTATCATATCAAAAGACCAATCCATGCACTCCATGCATTCTGGGAAAACAGGTAAGAAATTCATTCAAACCAATAAATCATGTCTCTACTAATCATGTACTTAGCTTCTGCATATGGATCTCTTCGGACCAACAAGAACCCAGTATTGGAGGTAAGAAATATTGCCTAGTAATTGTAGATGATTACTCCCATTTTACTTGGGTATATTTTCTTGCAAGTAAGTTAGAAACATTCTCGTATTTTGAAAAATTTGCTAAAAAGATTCAAAATGAAATTGGATGTGTTATATCAAGTATAAGAACAGATCATGGAGGTGAATTTGAAAATCAAAATTTTACAAAATTTTGTGATGATTCTTGATTTAAACATGTATTCTCCTCTCCATATACTCCTCAAAAATGGAGTTGTGGAAAGGAAGAATCGATCTCTTCAAGAAATGGCTAGAACTCGTTAATTGAAAGTAAAATTTCTTCACGATTTTGGGCCGAAGCTATTTCAACAAAGATGCTATATAATCAATAGAGTCTTTCTAAGACCTATTCGAGAAAACCCCTTATGAATTATTCAAAGGAAAGAAGCCTATTGTTTCATACTTTCATGTATTCGGATGCAAATGTTTTATATTGAAAAATGCAAAAGATCAAATTGGTAAGTTTGAAGAAAGATCATATGAAGGCATCTTCCTTGGATATTCTACATCAAGCAAAGCCTACAGAGTCTATAATAAGAAGAGCCAGTCTGTGGAGGAGTCAATGAATGTCAAATTCCAAGACTCTACGCAAGATGAGTCCAATCGAGACTTAGCATGAAGAGTCAACTTGATCAAAACCCTCAAAAGATTACAACTCAAGAAGCTTCACTTCTTTATCTTCGGCATCAAGCTACTCAAGAAGACTCGACATAAAGAAAGAGATTTTCAACCGCTTAAATCAACCAAGAATCGGAAGCATAAATCCACTCATCCTAAAGATCTCATTATCGGAGAAATTAACGAAGGAATTCGCACCGCATCCAAAAGGCGTGAAGAGTCTAGTGCTGTAGCTCTTATTTCTGAAATTGAACCAAAAAGCATAGAAGAAGCTCTATCTCGATGAAAGCCGGATTGAAGCCATGCAAGAAGAGCTCGCATAGTTCAACATTAATGACGTCCGGGATCTCGTCATCTAAACCAAAAGGTAAAACTCATTATTGGAACCAAATGGGTGTTCGAAACAAGATGAATGAAAAAGGAAAAGTCGTACGAAACAAAGCAAGGCTCGTGGCAAAAGGATATACGCAAGAAGAAGGAATAGACTATGATGAGACTTACGCTCCTGTGGCAAGGTTTCAATCAGATCCTAGAGAATCTCATCTCAAGGCTGCAAAACGTGTTATTAAATACGTTGCCTCGTCTTCAAGCATCGGTCTATGGTATCCTAAGGAGGGAGACTTCAATCTTCCTCGGATATTCGGATGCTGATCCGGCCGGTTGCGTGAGTCGATAGAAAGAGTACTTCAGAACCCGCCGGTTGCTTGGAAGTAGGATGTGTCTTGGTTTTCAAGAAAATAGAGCACCGTAGCTCTCTCTACAACGAAGCGAGTATGTAGCTCTTGGAAGCTGCTGTTCGCAAATTCTATGGATAAAACAACGGCTACAAGACTTTGGGATTGAAGACTCATGCACGAAATCGATGATGTGACAACACCAAATAAGCAATCAATCTCACCAAAAATCCAATCCTTCATTCAAGAGCAAAGCATATAGAGATTCGACATCATTTCATTAGAGATCATATTCAAAATGGAGAAATCTCAATTCAATTTGTTGATTCGAAAAGTCAACTAGCGGATATATTCACAAAACCTTTGGAGAAAAATCAATTCGATTTTATCCGTACCGACTCAACATTTTGAAGCTTGAAGAGGTTAAAGTCCGAAGAATCTACATTTCTTTTCAATCGACTCTAACCTTCGGACTCACGAATTCTCGGACTCGGACCTTCATTGAATAGACTGTAAGTTATTTTTATCTCGAAAAGGTATGATCATTCATTCAGTTATAATTGATTGATACCATCTTTAATTTCCGTAAAATAAAAAAAATTTGGAAACATGCCTTTTCAAAAAGGGATAATTTCTTTTAAAAAAATGGCAGTTATTATTTTTAAAGAAAGACGACTGTTCACTTTTTTTCGTATCGATTGATCTTTCCTTTTCAAAACTGAGTTATATATACACAGTTTTCTCTTTTTACTCGATTCTCAAAACCCTAAAAGGCATTCTTCTCTCAATACTGTTTTCTACTTCGTATTCATACTCAAGAAAGTTGTCATTTTTCCTTGGGAAAGCGAGTGAAGGAATCTTTCATTGACAAGAAAAGATGTCTTCTTCGAGAAAGTCGTCAAGGATCGCAAGCGGGGATCCACAGAGAATGAAGGAGGGACCTACGCACTTCGATCTCACCGAGGAAGATGATTTTCGGGACAGCAACGAGTCCTTTTCCTTCTCCACCTCATCACTCACCATCTACCCCACAAGATGCGGGTCATCATCAGGAGGAAGTCATACTAGAGGACGTTGAACCTATGAGAGCTCAAAAACCCTCTTTTATTTACAAGCTCTATCGTGCGTTGAAAGCTTCTGGTTCTCCTCTAAATTATATAGATGGTTTCCTTAAAGATAAGAATTATGGGAATGAGTACAAATTTTTGAAGCGAATGGAGGAATTGGGAATTGCTCCCAAAGAAAGGTCAAGAGGCACTTGCGAACATTCCAAGTGACCCTCGTGTTGGAGGATCGAATCCCATTGAGGGAACGATGATGATAAAATGTTTAGTGATTTTCAACCGAGAATGGGCATTGCTTTGCAAAGGTGAAGGGAAAGAAGATGGAATTGTTTAAATCGAAGGAACAGGAGAACCTGTTCTTCGATCGTTAAAACGAGGGGTGATAAACCCCGGAGTGTTGATTTTGATTTCCTAGATGCTATTAATGTGAACTTAAGGGAAAAGTTCAAACTTGCTTCAACTTGAGCAAAGGTTTTGCACCGATACCACATATGGTTATGCACACTTGATCGCATATTTCTATTCGAATCTCGGTTTTCTAGATGCGAATAGAATATCATTCAAAGTGTTCGAGATCGGAGTCTATGTGATAGATGTGGACATGCTAGCAGACATAATTGGTGTTGAACGAGAACGTTATCAACCAATCAAAGTCTCGATTGCTCGTGCTACTCTGGAGCTTGTCAAAAACAGAGATACATAAGGGAAAATTACCTACTCGAAGATGAGTGCCATCAATATTGTGCTGCACAAAATTGTGATCAATTGCATCGAGGCCAAAGTCTACATCAAAGACTCGATGTATCTAATTCGGAAGCAAAATTGATGTATGCAATCAACTCGGGGAAGAAGTTCTCTCTCCCTCATACTATTCTCTTCCATATGTATAGAGCAATGTCGAAGAACAAGGGACAATTGCCTTACCCAAATCTTGTGACAAAGATCTTCGGACACATGAATATTGAACCGCCACACACTCTCTCGTGTTCGACCGTGCGATAAAATGGTGGTAGGTTTGAATATGTTGACGAAGATGCGTCCGAAAGAACTTAGCAAGGAAATGGCAAAGTTCAAAGTGAAAACTCCACTCTCTTCGCATCAAAGAGAAAATGGAAGGAGCCCATTGGTGCTCCATCCAAAAAGAGAAGATCTCTCATCTTGGAGGATGAAGAAGAAGAGGAAGATCTTACTATTCCTGCCGGTAAGAACTAGACGTTACGTATCTCGATCAACGGAACTTCAAGTCGAAGCAAAGAGAAGAAGAAGAGCAGAGAGAGAAAGAGATAGAAGCTGAAGAAGAAGAAGAACAGAGAGAGAAAGAAAAAGAAGCTGAAGAAGAAGAAGAAGAAGAAAAAGAAAAGTCTGCTGCTGAATCTGGAGAGAAGAAAACTAAAGAGCATGATCATCACTCCTCCCATCGTGATGTCTTAGAGACAGGGGGAGTTGGGGAGCAAGAAAAATCCTCACCTCATGCTTTGCTCCACAAGAGGTTCGGGCTTCTCAATTGCCTCGAAGAAGAACATGATACATCATCAAATCTGCATGGTTATACGAAGCGCCATCATCCGCATTCACTCCATCCGAGAAAGTAAATGCTAGTATGCGATGACAAATTCAGCAGATTTTCATCGTATTCTTGATATTCTTCGGAAATGCGGGGCCAAATCTATGCTCGACTATGAGATTCAAGCCATCAAGAATGCTTTGGACAAGCATCTTGATTACCCCGGAGGACAAAATGAAAGACCTCGCTCTACGCCTTCAAGCCAATGCCAAAGGAGAGGAGGTAGCTCAATTAAGGGAAGACTTGAAGAGGCTTGAAGGAATAGTACAGTCCATGGGAGATTTCCGGATCGTGCGCATTCCCAAGCGGACGACTCTTTTCTCACCTTTTTACCGATGACAAAAAGGGGGAGAAGAAATTTGTACCAACCAACTTTTTAAACCTTGATTTTAAATTTGTTTTTGTGGTTGTGAGTTTTTTTTTTTTTTTTTAGGTTTTTTGAGTATGACTTGTGTGAACTTGAGTATGGACTGAAATTTGGCCGTGGATTGTGATGCTTGACTGTTGGCATTTATATCGAGTGTTGTTATATGGTATTACTCATGAAAGTCTAACCAATTTTACGTGGATGCGAGTCTCGGTTGTTTTATTAATCTTTATGAGATAGCCATATTGCTTGAGAAATGTTTTTGCGGGTCAAGGTTGTTCAAATCTACAGGAAAGTTTTGTCATCATCAAAAAGGGGAGATTGTTGGAGAAATCGTTCTAGAAGATTTTGAAGGCGACAAAACGTTTCTTCGGTCTAGTCTGGATATTTGCGTTTGTCGAAGACTTTCGATCACCGGACTCGGTACTCAAGACTCGAACTCAAGACTCAAGAATCAAGACTCAAGACTTAAGACTCAAAATTATTCTCATTGACAATCTATCGATTCGGTGTCGAAGGAAATCCAAATCCGAAGAAAATGATTAAGGATTTCATCTTATTCTCGGAGAAGATCTTTTGGCTGGATAAATATAACGGATTCTTTGATTCGTATCTAGATCAATTGAAGATCCGAATGATCGACGAAGTATTCTTGGAAGGTTCTATTCATGGAAACCTAGATCCCGATTGTATGGGCGAACATGATTGATGGGCTATCGTCGATTCCTTTAATAGCTCGAATGATCTTCTTGATTGATTCCGTCAACGGGTAGATTGGAGGAATTCCTTTGGTAAGTGCCAACGGGTATGATGGCATAAAGGAGTATAAAGGAAGACGTTCTAGTTGTTTTAGTAGTGTGATCGATAGAGAAATTCCAGTAGTCAAGCACCTTGATTATTAGTCGATACGATCCGAGCGAAATTGTATACACAGAGAGTGTCTATACTTGGTGATACCTTGAGTGAGTGTGGTAGTTCATCTACACCCAGAAATCAAGGAAGATCAACGCCGTAACATCTCTTTGTTCATAGTGGAATCCAACCGATTGGCTGTCGGTGCATAAGAGTGGACATAGGCTTGAATCAAGCCGAACCACTATAAACCGCGTGTTTAATTTTCTTTCATTCACCGAGTCTTACGATTGATTGTTATTTGTTGCAATTTCTTAACCGTCTAAGTATTGTACGTCTATCAAGAAAAATCGTTTATATACTTATTCACCCCCCCTCTAGGTACTAGCACTAGCAATATCAGGGATGACTCTACACATTTCTGATGCTCTATCATGTACGAATAAGCTCCTGAGTTTTCTCCATTCTTTTCCCTCGAGTTGGGGATACATATTAAGTCATTTTTGCATCATTAGATGGCTCATTTACCACTAGATTATATAAAACTAAAGCCTTCTCATTCAGCCTTGTGTTGTCATAATGTAGATTCTCACCAGAAAGGGGGTTAGGTGATTCGGGCACAATTTCCTCTTCCTCAAGAGACGGATCAATATCCCTATAGAAAGTTTTCAAACATGGGCTCAATTATCTCACTTCCACCTTCAGCCATAGTCCATGTCTCTCTAGTTTGTCTTGAGCTAAACTAGTCTCCTCATAAGATATTTTTGGGTAGTAATTAGCATAGTGGCGCATACAACCACATGAAAAATAGAAATGTGGTAGCCTCTCATAGTTAAAATTAATCCACAATTTACTTCCTCTCAAGTTAATAATGGTGCTTGTTTTGAGAGGACATAACAAGTTCAACCTGACTTTTACTTTACCTATTTTACGAGAGCTGGTGTTTCTAGCTTCGATTTTTGCTTCCTCCACTTTACTTAATTTTGTAGCAATCAGTCTCATAGAGTCTTCCGATAGTGCAGCTCGAGGGAGCCCCAACAGATGCACCCAAAATGTATAGTGGGAAAAATCGTATCAACGCTCCGGGATGTTGGGACCACCTTCTTGCAAGACTAGGAGGTTACTAGCAAAAGACCAAGGCCTCGATTCTAGCACTCTATTCTTCTCCTCAACCAATATAACTATGAAGAGGAAAAACACCGGTTCTATAATTTCACATTTTACTATCTCTAGCTTCAATGCTTTCTTCATTGTACTAAAGAATGCTTGAAAAATGACATTTGGTTTAGAGAATAGCTTTCCATGTAGTAATAGTTCACTTTTCTTTTTCTTTTTTCTCTAGGGATTTCCGCATCCAGTTCTTTGACGTCCTCTTTAGCCCACAAATCTCCCATTCTTCTACTCAAAGCCATCATTCTAAGGTGACTTTTGATGTAGCTAGTATAAGCACCTAGATGGGGGTGAATAGGTGTATAAAATAAACTTTGGCAAATATATGCGAAATAAAATAAACTTCGAGTAAAACAAAGGAGTTAAGGAAAAGAATAAGAACACAAGATTTATAGTGGCTCGGCTTAATCCAAGCCTACGTCCACTCTCCCACGCTAACAGCCTTCTTGGCTTGATTCCACTATGCAATCAACAAGAGATTACAATTTCGAGTGCAAACACTTAGTAGTAGATCACACTATCTCACTAAGTCACTATTTTGGTATTTCTCTCACGATCACAAACGTTTAAGCTCTCCAAAGACAAGTGTATGAACAAAGATCGCTCAGACTTTGGAATTATAAATTCTACGCTCTATCTCTTACTTGCTCATCGGTCCTTCATCTCCTTAAATACTTCTCCACTTCCAAACTACCCGTTGGACAGTATCCCAGAGAATCGTTTTCCAATATACCTATTGGACAGCTCTGTATCTAGAAGATTTGGTAGCCGTTGAGTGACAAAGGTAGAATCACAAATTGATTCCGATCGCCTATACAAACGAAATCTTGGTTTCCATAAGTAAAGCTTCTTCGTATAGAAAAATCTTGTCTTCAAGATCCAATTGCCAATCAATTAGATTGAATCAATCAAATCAATCTTGATGTGGAATCCAAACCAGATCACTAGCCGTTATATGATTGGGCTTGAGTTACGATTCATCAAATCTGGATGTAAAGTCTGAGAGCAATAGACTTTACAATCTTAGTCTAAGTTGCAATAGACTTTGCAATCTGGGTCTGAACATATTCTGCTTCTGAACAGATTTAGCTTTAAGGTCTGTACCTAGTTCAGCTTCAGCATAGAGTCTTTCTTCTGGTTCTTCCTTCACGTTCAGTCTGGAATTTATTAGAGTGAGCAGACTTCTGATGTAGAGCAGACTTCATGGCCGAGTCCTATTGGAAATCTTGAAGCTGGGAAGGTTGGTTAATATTAATTTGTGTGGCAATAGGTATCCTTATTTTTTTCACATTCTGTTGGAAATGAACTCTTTTGGTCCTAGAAACCTTGTTCAAAATCTAACTAAACTAGAACAACTTGTCCTTTGTGACTTGAACATCTCGATAGTAGTGCCTAATGCTCTAGCATATTTGGCTTCTCTAAGAAGGCTTAGGATGCATGGCTGTAACCTATATGGTGTATTTCTAGCTACAATATTTCATTAATCGAGGCCATAGCATCTCAATATGGGTAACAACTATCTCACGAGACACTTACCAGACTCTAACTCAAACAGTCCTTCTAAGGAATTGCAATTACCCGGTATGTGTTTTTCCGAGAAATTACCACTATCAATTGGAAACATTTGGTCTTGTTAATATATGAATTTTTGTTGACCATTCAAGCATTCCATCTTTTGGAAAAAAAAATATAATATAAAAATAAAAATAAAAAAGCGCAAAAACAACAAAAATATAGCAATGGAAAAATAACAAAGTGAGAAAGGATGAAGGCGCCATCAAGCCAGCGGAGAAAGAGGGATGGTCGAGGATGCCGATGTCTGTGAGGGAGCGAAGGAAGCGTCCGTGAGAGAGAGAGCAAAGAGCCCGGTGAGTGACGAGAGCAGATCCAAGAGGAGTTCTAGAAGGTGTCAGATGGCTGGGCTGTTAGATGATTACCGAAAAAGATTCGTTCGCTGGCCAGGGGGGAAGAGAGGGGAGAGCTGGTTCTTTTGGAGTGAGGCGAGGAACTGAGAAGGAGGCTCGGAAAAAATACGACTGCCGTTCGTCGCTATTCATCACTCCAAAAGCCCAAACAACCGTCGTTCGCCGTTGTTTTGCTGGGCTGGAGTACGCTCGAATCTGTTGTGGGTCTGTCCTTAGACGGCTGTGAAGGTTTTATTAGCCAATCCGAGCGCCGGTCGTGGGTAAACAGCTCCGATGCAACAGGTATCTATTTTCCCGATTATGCTCTGTTTTGATGGAATGAAAAGAACTGGAATGCGGTGTTCCAAATCAAGTTGGAATTGACTGTATGCGAGTATGTCTGACAGCAATGATAGACGTAATAGGATGATTAGGTTTCGATTTGGTCGCTAATCTGAGGTCATTGCGCTTCTCTGTCATTCCTTCAATGTTTTGCATACAATGTGCTTGTTCAAATGCCGCTGAGTTGTTCTGTGTTTTTTGAATGTCCCTGCGTCATGCGATGACTGATTTCGGCGAGGAATAATGGGAGTCGGACCATACACTGCTCAACAATGTCTGCGTGCAGGTTCTAATTTTAGGCTTGCATTTTTTCTTGAAGTCGTCAAGTAATGATAAGCGATGGTATTGATACGATGGTTTTTGGTGAGGGCTGAAAAGGGGGAGACAGCAGAGAAGGTCCGATGTTGATCGGCGATGTTCACTGAATGATGGAGGTGGGAATCCGACGTTGGTCGGAATAGAGAGCCAGCGGTGATTTTTTCCAATGGTCGAATTCGGTGAAGGAAAAGAAGGAAATTCGGGAAGAAGATAGACGTGAGGAAGAAGATGCACAAAAAGAAAAAGATGAAAAAATAGAAAATAGCAAAAAATAAGAGAAATAGAAAAATAATAATAATAATAATTTGTTGTTACAATCCAAAGGATGGGTCGGATTCGAGAGGTGGGCCGATCAGGCTTTAGGTTAGGTTAACTGAAATTGGGCTGGAGATTGGGCTTAATGTGCGAATTGATCTGGACTAAGTGAAAATAGAGCCAATGTCATTAATTTAGTTCCGAGAAACTTGGACCGGGCATTAGGATTGGTCCAATTTCAAACCCATTCCGAACTTTTAGGGTCCAGGTCAGAACAGCTGTTCGGACCGGGTATCGTGACCTGGTCTGAAGTCCATTATTGGTAATAAAAAATACAAAATCAGCAAAATTCATAAAAAAATTTCAGAAAATTCCAAAAATTCATTAAAAAAATTAGAAAATCAAAAAATTCATGAAAATCATAAAATTCTGGAAATTGATAAAAAAATTTAAAATTTCAGAAAAATTAGAAATCCTTGGAAAAAGCTTTAAAAGAATTAGCTTTTCAAGTATTTTTCTATAAAAAAGTGGAAAATCCTTTAACTTAAAACCCGAAATTGAATAAATATTTAGGGCTTTACAACAGGAATTTTCATATACCTTTTTTTAGAGAGAAAATAGGTTGTTTGTGTAAACTTTAATTACATTTGGTTGTGCACTTCAATATCTAAAATGTTATTTTCATTATAGAATGGTTAAAATGAACCCTAAAAGTCTTTGATAGGCTGCCATGGCATTTTAGTTGCATGTAATAATGTATAGATATTGAAAGGACATTAGGTCTAAAATTAATGGTATCAAGTTCCCATTTTCAAGATCTAAGGTTGCGCAAAAAGAGAGATATTTTAATATATTTCACATGGTTTGTAGTTGACTTTAATAGGTTAGTGGCAACTCCTTATATAGAATTTAAAAATTTAACGTCCAATGTCATGTGATTTCTGAGTTTGAGAGAGAACCCAAATCAAGTCAAGATTCATTGGCCCGAATTTGATAATACCTCTAAACATATTTTCCTCACTTGAGAGGTAGGTAGCGAAAAGCTTTTGAGTTGTCTTGATTTGGCAAGTTGTGAGTTCTTTGGAATGATCCCATCTTCATTCGATAACCATACCAAGCTTTGTTGCGACCAATATTTCGGATGAACCACTTAGAGTTTGGCTAATGGATTGTTAAGCCTAGACTTAACTCGGCTCTCCCAAGCCCATACCAATTCGCGATTTAGGTTTAAATTCTTAACATGCAAATTTTTTAATTAGGAATCACCACTAATCTATTTTTGATGGGTCAATTAGAAACCCAAGTAAAGTAACATGAGATTAATTTATTCCTACAAACCAGAGATTTATGAATTCGGGGACTTAATTACACTAGATTTTTCTAACATCATTTCGGTACATTTATCTTTTATTTTAAAAAAAATATTTTACAGGTAGCTTGAATTAATTTTAAATCTATTTTCCTAACATATGAGGTGACCATTCGGGTGCGCAAACCACCAATTTAACACCCAGATAAACAATAGATAAATTGCAAAGTTTACCTCAAAGCAATGAAAGTATCTGTAATGTTAAATTAGAATTCACATCAACAACCATAAATATGATTTCTAATTAACACGCAATTTTTTTTTCACTTATTTAATGAAAATCATGCAATATGCAATGTAATATAACTAAATGACTTAATTCTAATGACATACAATTTCTAATTAAATGGAACTAACAACAATCATTAAATGGCATGCATTTCATGAATCTAATCCTAATAACATGCACGTGACACTTTTTCTTTTCTTCTTTTTTTCTTAAAAAGAATGCAGTTTATCCTAGAAAATAAAACTAATTTATTCTAGGACATTTGTGTATTTTTCATGAAATTCGAAATTAGAAAAAATGTGAAAATTATCTAACTAGATTAAGATTCTATTCAATTTGCATTAAGTATTAGGTTAAGCCAAATCCTAATTTAAACTAAAATATTATCTTAACCCAAATAATGCTAAAATGCGATCGATTTAATATCTAAACTCATAGTAAATTAAGAAAAATATTATCTAGAATTAAACTAAGCGCAATTTTATTTTAATATGTAACGACGTACAAAAGATGCCATAATTTTTACCAAAAAAAAAAAAAAAAAGATGCCATAATTTTTACCAAAAAAAGATGCCATAATTTTTAAAAAAAAAAAAGATGCCATAATTCTATATGACATATGCATGATGATTTTTTGTTTTTTTAATTAATTTCGGAATTAATAATTGCCAAATAATTAAACATGCAATCCAAGTTAAAAATTTAGTAGCCTAAATTGATTGATTTGATTTTTGATTTTTTTTTAATTTTTATTTTTCGAAATAAAATTTCTGCTCAAAATATGCAAACCCTAGAACAAGAAATAAACCTAATTCAAGCCTACATTTTTTGGATATTTTTAAGAAAATAAAATTAACCTAAACTGTATTACAACAAATCAGAGCAAGATATCCAAATTGACAAACCATATCTCGTGCGTGAGATTGAGTTGGTCAATTTTACACAAATCGCAAATCAATCCGAGCAGGAGATCGGATTAGCGATTTTTTCAAGTGATTGCGAGTCAGATTTCGGGCCCGAAAATCGGACCGACAATCTCCAATTTGAGAGTCTATTTCATGTCAAAATCTTAACCATATATTAAGTAATAATTCCACAAAAAAAACAAAATAAGTAAAATAATAATGAACAATAAAAGATAAAGTAAATAAAAACTACCTAATTTGATTTTTTACTTTTTGTTCCCCACGGCTTGGCAGCTCATGTGATGGCTTGATCGTCGGTTCAGCAAGGGCGTCGCGGTCAGAGCTCCGGCGAAGGTCCGGCGAGGAGCAGCAGCGCGCGGCGGGGGAGTAGCAGCAGCTCGGCGTTCGGGTGTTTCGGGTGTGCTGGCGTCAGTCACAGGCAGAAACGAACAGGGCAGGGGGGCAACGCCGGGTCGTCGGATCGATGGATCTGTGGCGTCGGGTCACTGATCGGAGGTCGCGGCGGTGGGGTCTAGCTGCAGGAGCGGAGCAAGGCGAGCACGCTGATGCGGCGCGGTGCAGGGACGCGGGCTCGCGGGCGAGAGTTCCGGCGAGATGGGACAGCGACGGCTTCGTGGGTCCGGGGCAGATCTGCTGGGCGTCGGAGCAGGAGCAGAAGGCAAAACTGCAGGAGCGTCCGGTCACAGCTGCTACAGGTCGGGCAGTGGTCGAGCAAAGGCGCGATCGATCGGAGGGTGGAAGCTCAGCAGGGGAAACTCGTGGCTGCTGCGGCGTCAGAGGGCTAGAAGCGCGCGGTGATGGCTTCAGGCGAGGCTGGTGCGACGGGAACGCGAGGAGAAAATATTGGCTGCAGCTCGAACGTGTCTTCCTCCGAGTCCATCAGGGCGACACGTGTCGCCCGCAGCCACGCCGGAGTCCGAGCGCGTCCCTTATATTTTTGGTAAAATAATCTTATTTCTCTCTCCTCTAGCGCCCGTACGCTAGCCCCGCGCTCTCTCTCTCCTCTCGCAGAATCTGCACGCATTTATTGTATTCTCTTTCCTCTTCCCTCGTTCTTTCCTCCGAGTAGAAGAAAAGCCATTCCAAGCGAGCGAGCTTTCAAATTTTGAATCTCGGTTTCGCTCTCGTTTGCTACCCCGCGCCGTTGTTGCTTTGCTCCGGCATTGCGTTTGTCAAGCGGCCGTTCCCCGCCGTCGCCCGACGCCGCTCGTCCCGTCGCTTCCTCCGTCTCGCGCGGCGCTCGCTCTTTGCTCCGTTGCTCGCTCCATCTCTCGCTCCGGCGCCGCTTTCCTTCGCATATTAATCCGGGGCGGCCGAGATTTGGGAGATCCCATTTCTGCAACCACTTGTAGAGCAGCGTTGACGCCTTCCAGGCCGGTTACGAGATTTGTGGGATGTGTACACGCAGAGCAAGAGCGTGATTGCCCAAGTTCGGGCAGGGGCGCCTTCCGCATCGGTTACGAGTTCTTGACGAGTGACATGCCGGGCGTTCGCGACGTCGCCGTTTCGGAGATCGCGAAGATTTCCCTTCGCTCCTTCACCTTCCCCAATCCTCTTGCTGCTCATTCTCGTCCTGCGGTAACCCATTATCGACGAAACTTTCGAGGCCAATTACCATTTTGGCAAGGAGAGAGTGCAGGCGAAACTTTCAGAGGCCAAGTACCATTTTGAAGAGAAGAATGCCGCCCTCGAAAAGCTGAGGGCTCGGCTCGAGGCCTACATGAGATCCAAAATGAGTAAAGATGAGAATTCTCCGAAATCAGAGAAAGCCAAGGAGCTCGAGGCGTTCTTGAGCGACAAGATCAATCTTGAATGCGCTGAAAACGAATTATTCTGAGAGAATAAAGAAGCTGATGGAGAGGAGTGCAAAGGAAATTAATCCGCAGAAAGCGATCTTCATTCGATCGAATTGAACATGGACAACAACACCAGGAGCTACAAGTGGAGCTACGCGCACGACGATACTAATCAAGAGAACTCGAAATGGGTCTTGGTAAATAATGAGTTCAACTTCAATGGGAGGAGATCATCCAACAAAATTTAATGGGAGAGCATCTCCTTAAGAAGAGGAAACTCTAAAGGGGCGAATCTTCATGACGGTGCCAGAACTCATGACAACCTGAATGGGTTCGACGCAGGGAGACTAATAGAGTTCTTCTCGCCAGCTAAAATGGACAGCAACAAGGAAGACGAAACCAGAAGAAACAGAGCGCTCGCAGCTCCGAAGGACCATCGCCGTTGAATTTCGCTAGTCCGATCAGGCCATGGAGCCAGTCCTTGCCTCTGCAAGATCACGGCATGGAGAGTTGGACTGTGGGAGAGTAATGAATGCGAAATCGAAGCGAGACAGGATTAAAGAGTTTTTTTCCTTCTTCCTTTTGCGCTCATCTCCATATTAGGCAGGGAATACTAGAAATTGCTAGCAAACGATGTCCTCGCGTTAGTCCTATTCGATAATTTTGATACTATAATTGTATATGTGTTGCTGGTCTAGTGCTGATGTTAAAAACCATCCCAATTCGCAATTTTAGTTCTTGCTACTAAGTACCATGTTGATGTTGCTGCTGTCCCAGTTTGCAAGACCGGTGTCATCTGCCTGAAAGAACTTAAAATAAACTTTTCCACGAGAGTTATGATCAACATGAGAGAATAATTCCACCTATGCTCTTCATCATTCCATGTGCTCCTTAACAACTCATTTCGTCGTCAACTGGCCAAATAGATTCTCTGGCATGAGGGCCAGCATTCGTTATAAGATAAACCGCCTGTTGAAATAAGACCGGGTGCATGGAACTGGAAAATATTGAAACAAATAAACCCCAACCCCCTCCCCCAAAAAAAAAAAAAAAAAACTCGACACTGAGCTACCGAAAGAAAAGATCGAATTAATTCATGAGAAAAGTCATTAATGTTCTTATTTCATTGCCAAGATACAGACTAGTTACAAGAGTCCTACTACACAGGATACAGACATGTTTACTGTGCAACTGAAATATAACATTGCTTTCTCAACTATCAAGCAGGAAGTATTTATGAACTATCTTGCTTGCAATCAGAATTTACAATAGCCCATGAAGTCGAAAAAGTCGAACAAACAATCATGAGTCCAAAAGTTGAAACAAACAATAAGAAGGTTCCCACTGGGACCAACATTTGCTAGGCGTTTTTGCCATGATTCGCTCCCTCTCCTTTCTTCTCCAAGACGCCTTTTCTTCTGCGAAATGCTTCATGAGGAAATCAATCTGGTGAGAATGAGACCTCTCTTCATGGATCAACTGCTCAACCTGGATGATGGAATGATCGAGCTCGACTCCTAAGGCTGAGACGAGGGCTATAGTCGGTTTATGTTGCTTCTCGAGAGCACCGACCCGAAAAAGTACTTTCAGAAGCTCCTTCGACGTGGTTAAACTACTAACGACGTCCTTTAGAGGGCTCAATGACAAGAACCAAGACCTCATAAACTCATGACTTCCATCCAATCTCTGAAAGGACAAGTCGGCCAAACTCCCAAAATTTCACAAGAAATGCCCAACTTCTTAACACTAAAAGTTCTGCCAGCGACGAAAGCATTATAGAAGAAGGGGGGTTTTGAAGGGCGAGGATGGGTTACCGCAGGACGAGAATGAGCAGCGAGAGGATCGGAGAAGGTGAAGGAGCGAAGGGAAATCTTCGCGATCTCCGAAACGGCGACGTCGCGAACGCCCGGCACGTCCACTCGTCAAGAACTCGTAACCGGTCTGGAAGGCGTCCCGCCAGAACTTGGGCAATCTACTGCTCTTGTTCTGCGTGTACACATCCCACAAATCTCGTAACCGGCCTGGAAGGCGTCGACGCTGCTCTGCAGGTGGTTGCAGAAATGGGATCTCCCAAATCTCGGCCGCCCAAGCAGATTAATATGCGAAGGAAAGCGGCGCCGGAGCAGAGATGGAGCGAGCAACGGAGCAAAGAGCGAGCGCCGAAGCAGAGACGGAGGAAGCGACAGGACGAGCGAGCGTCGGGCGACGGCGGGGAACGGCCGCTTGACAAACGCAATGCCGGAGCAGCAACAACAAGCGCGGGGTAGCAAACGAGAGCGAAACCAGAGATTCAAAATTTGAAAGCTCGCTCGCTTGGAATGGCTTTTCTTCTACTCGGAGGAAAGAACGAGGGAAGAGGAAAGAGAATACAATAAATGCGTGCAGATTCTGCAGAGGAGAGAGAGAGCGCAAGGCTAGCGTACGGGCGCTAGAGGAGAGAGAAATAAGATTATTTTACCAAAAATATAAGGGACGCGCTCGGACTCCGAGGCGTGGCTGCCGGGCGACACGTGTCGCCCGATGGTGAATGGACTCGGAGGAAGACACGTTGGCGTGGCTGCAGCCAATATTTTCTCGAACGCGAGCAACAGGGGAAAAAGAAGACAGTGAACAGTAGCTGTCCCTTCAAGCCTCCCCTGTTTGTACTTTTTCTTCTGCTTTTCCCTTCTTGCACGTTTTCACTTTGCTTTTTTCTCTTGACCCTCAAAGAACCAAAGGAAAACCTCTGTCACGTTTTTCTCCCTCAATTTTTCCCCCTCAACGTGGCTGAATGTCTCAATTGCGCGGCCACCCCTAAACCCTACGCATTTAATTTATTTATAAACCGCGAGTTAGGGTTTTAATTTTTTCAAATTCATATCCACGAAAATTTCTTTTTCCAAACGTAATATTTATTTTTCCAAACGCAATATTTATCAAGATTGCAAGAGGATTCTTCTTAAATTTGAAATCTTGCACAAATAAATATGTAAAATATATATGATGATACGGGCTTGGGCCGATTTGTTTTCTTCGTAGACTTAGTCCAACTCATCAAATTAAAATTCTGAACAATCAATTCGAATTCATCGGTCATCGACCCAATGTAAATGCAAATTAAAAAAATAAATGCACCTAAAACTATATGTTATGCAATTAATTAATTTTTTTTCAAAGATAAAATTAACCCATATTTTTTAACACGATGAATAACTAAACGAATTGCCAAAATTTAAGTGTCAACAAGCTTGAATACCTAGATCCGAGAGTGAAACTGTCGATTGTTCAGCCAATATCTTCTCTATTTTTGGTTTGAAAGCTAACTGTTGACACCTAAAATTATTCATATTATTACGTGCCGGTCACAAAGGATGAAAATATTCAAAATTACCTTCACTGTCACGTGCAGGCCGTGATTAATACCAACTTGGCCTATGTTGGTCATAAAAACAAAGGATGGCCAAGGATTCCAAGAGCCCTTAGGCTAGATTTCAATGGGCCTACAAGTGGAGATACATGATTCGACGGTAAAACAATTGATTGCCATGTAGTTTATGATTGTTTTCATCGATGACATCCTAGTATACTCGAGGAGTCCTGAGGAATACAAAAGGCACTTAAGAATAGTGCTTCAAACTTTGAGGAATCAAGAGCTATACGCTAAGTTCAGCAAGTGCGAGTTTTGGTTGACTCGTGTTACTTTCCTAGGTCACGTGATTTTCGGAGAAGGAATCTCAGTGGACCCCGCCAAGATTGGAGAAGTAATCAACTGACCAAGACCGACTACAGTGACAGAGATCAGAAGTTTTCTGGGTTTAGCAGGGTATTACAGACGGTTTGTGGAAGAGTTTTTAGCGTTAGCGTCACCGTTGACAAGACTTTAAAGAATAAAGAAAATTTTATGTGGTCAGATAAGTGCGAAAGTAGTTTCCAAGAGCTTAAGCAGAAGCTAACTACTGCACCTATGCTTGCTATGCCATCTTGTCCTGGAAAAAACGAGATCTACAATAATGCGTCGTTTAGAGGACTGGGTTGAGTGTTGATGCAGCATAGTAGGGTTGTTGCATATACATCCCGTCAGTTAAGACCTCACAAGTTGAATTATCCAACGCATGACTTAGGACTCGCAGCCATCATCTTTGCTCTGAAGATTTGGAGATGTTAGTTGTGTGGAAAAAGATTCTAGACCTTCACTGATCAACAAAGCTTTCAATATTTATTCTCTCAGAAGGAATTGAATATGAGATAGCATCGTTGGATGGAATTCCTAAAAGACTATAGCTGTGATATATTGTATCACCCAAGAAAGGCGAATAAGGTCGCTGATGCGCTAAGTCGGAAGCCATCGGTAGTGCAGTTGGTACTCAAGAAATGGACTTTACATGAGAAAGTAGAGATTCGGTTTTCAAATTTGAGGTAGGCCACCTTTAAAATTTTATAGCCATCCTCAAAATTGAGCAGGAAGTGCAGATCAGAATCAGAACGCTTCAACCATCAGATACAAAGTTTCAGAAAGTCGTGCAAGTAGATACAGAAGAGAGAAATGTTGATTTTCAGAATTTTGAAAACGGAACATTGAGGTTCTGAGGACGATTGTATGTACCTGACGATGCAGCGCTTAAAGAGGAGTTGGTTAGAAGCTCATCGTAACAGTTAAAGCATTCATCTTGTAAATGAGGAAACGTATCAAAATCTGCGTGAACATTATTGGTGGTCTGGTATGAAGACGGACATCACCAACCATGTCGCCAAACATTTGACATAGTAGCGAGTGAAGACAAAGCTTTGTTAACGGAGAGGACTCTTGTAACCTCTCGAAATCCCTAATGTGAAAATGGGATCGTGTCACGGTAGATCTGGTGATGGGTTTAACAAGGAACCGGAAGGGTAATGATTTCGATTGAAATTGTGGTCAACAAATAGTTGAAGTCGGTTCACTTCATCGCCGTACGAAATGACCTTGTTTTGGACAAGCACGCAGAATTGTACGTGCGTTAGAGAGTTCTTCTGCATGGAGTGCCGGCGATGATTACATTAGATTGAGACCCGAGATTCATGGCTATCTTCTGGAAAAGTTTACAAAGTGCTTTGAGAACGAAACTATAGTATAGTAATGTTTATCATTCTCAAACTGATGGCCAGTCTGAGAGGGCATTTCAGATCTTCGAGGACATGTTGAGAACATGTGGGTTGGTTTCAAAGGAAGTTGAAAGGAACAACTTCTTCTCATTGAGTTCACTTACAACAACAATTACCAGCAGAGTTTTCAGTTAGTTCCTAGTTTCAAAAGAACAGTCAGATAGTTCCTTTTGAAGCAGAACAAAGTGGAGTGTTCAGAACTTTAGTTGGTTGAGATGAGGTCAGAGATCGAAAAATCGCAGGTCCAGAGTTAGTTCAGAAATCAGTGATTCAGTCGCAGTTATCAAAGACAGTTTTGAGATCGCTCAATACCGCCAGAAAAGTTTCCTAGATTAGTGTCACAGACCTTTGGAATTTTAAGTGGGGAAGTATATTTTCCTTGGATGTCGCCTATGAAAGGGACATCGTGTTTTGTTGAGAAAGAAATGCTGGAACTGTATTTACGTTGAGATTGTTCGAAAATTGGGTTCAAGGAAGGATTTTGGCTTATAAGGATAAAGAAATCAATTCGAGACACTGTCGGCACCTTTAGCCGAGTGGTACCCGGGAATGAAGAAAAAGGGTTCGAAGTCAGGAGTTCGAATCCCTAACGATGCAACAGTTAGCCGCTTAGTGGAAAAAGGGAAAAATAAAAAGAAAAATAAAATAAAATAAAATAAACCAAATTTTTGCAACTTTTATTTTTGCAAAAGTGGGCAAGTGTTTAGTGTTAGAGAAATCCCTTATAATGTTTTGAAGATGACAAAATAAATCAAAGGCTACTAACATGTTTAATGGTTAAGTAATAGACCATGTAGATAATAGAACATGTAAAGGATATTGTCAAAGTCTGAAGCGGAACTAGAAGACAGACTCTATGCTGAAGCTGAACTGGGTACAGACCTTAAAGTTAAATCTATTTAGAAGCAGAATATGTTCAGACTCAGATTACAAAGTCTAGAGCACTTAGACTCAGATTGTAAAATCTATTGCTTTCAGACTTTACATCCAGAATTCGACAGAACGTAACTCAAGCCCAATCATATAACGACTAGTGATCTGGTTTGGATTCCACATCAAGATTGATTTGATTGATTCAATCTAATTGATTTATGATTGGATCTTGAAGACAAGAACTTTCTATACGAAGAAGCTTTACTTATGGAAACAAAGATTTCGTTTGTATGGGCAATCGGAATCAATTTGGGATTTTATCCTTTTCACTCAACGGCTACCAAATCTTCTAGATACAGAGCTGTCCAATGGGTATATTAGAAGACGATTCTCCGAGATACTGTCCAACGGCTAGTTTGGAAGTGGAGGAGTATTTAAGGAGATCATGGACCAATGAGCAAGAAAGAGACAGAGCGTAGAATTTATAATTCCAAAGTCTGAGCGACTTTCGATCATATACTTGTCTATTGAGAGCTTAAACGTTTATGATCGTGAGAGAAATACCAAAAGAGTGACTTAGTGAGATACTATGATCTACTACTAAGTGTTTGCACTCAAAGTTGTAATCTCTTGTTGATTACATAGTGGAATCCAGCCAAGAAGGCTGTTAGCGTGGGAGAGTGGACGTAGGCTTGGATTAAGCCAAACCACTATAATTTGTGTTCTTATTCTCTTCCCTAACTCCTTTGTTTGAAGTTTATTTTATTCCGTATATACTTGCCAAGATTTATTTTATGCACCTATTCACCCCCTCTAAGTGTTCGTACTAGCACTCTCATTTAGCACTTTGGATTCGAAGTGGTTTGGACAAAATATAAGTGATCTGGCAACACCAGTACAGAAAAAGCAACCTAAGAAAGAGAAGACTAGATGAGACGACCGTACTCGTATCTTTTTGTTTAAGAATTGGTAAAGGTTTAAATTTCAAGAACGAAATTTTTATAAGAATGGAAGAATTGTGACATCCTGAATTTCAGGTTCTGATTTCGATCGAAATAGTTGGGCATTTTATCGACGCGTTTATAGCTCTTTTCCCTAAACTAATCACTCATGGGATAACTAGTCTATCAGGTGAAGCCGTTAAGGGATTCTAACGCATCAAACTTGAGAATTCGATCAGGAAACGACTGCTCGACTATGCAAATCTGCAAGAAATCATCACGACATAGTAAGATTAATTAGAAATCGAAGATAGGTTGACTCGACAAAGATATGTGATTAAGTGTGGGTGACTCCACCTAATTGCACAATTCTTATCGATCGGCACTAGACCGATTTTTCTGTCATTTTGGTACCCTGTGTCCGTATTTGAAATGTTAAGATTTCTACGACAACCGAAACTCGCCAATGTGTCGAAGATGTACTTTGTGGCTTGAAAATAATCAACCACAGGTCAAATGCATGAAAATTCCTAAAAGCTACCCCATAGATTAGGATGTGCTAAATTCGCGCCGAATTGAAATTAACCGTGAAATCGAACCCAAATTCAGAAATTAAGAGTTTTGTTATGTCACAAATATTTTTAGGAACGTTGACTCATATTTGGAAGATCTTTCATGCAAGCCAAATTCTCAGCGAAAAATTAGCATATGGTTATTTTGGTTCGAGAAAATTGGTAGGCCCGCTTTTGGTCGTGCTTTTGGGACTCAAGATGATTCTATGGTCAAGTAAAGATGTAGATTGAAGTGTGGTGACATTGGATTAATTTTATGGATTTCAATTTAACTCAATTGGTGATATTTGACCACAGGTCAAATGCATGAAAATTCCTAAAAGTTACCCCGTAGATTAGGATGTACTAAATTCGCGCCGAATTGAAATTAACCGTGAAATCGAACCCAAATTCAGAAATTAAGAGTTTTGTTATATCACAAATATTTTTAGGAACGTTGACTCATATTCAAAACATTTTTCATGCAAGCCAAGTTCTCAGCGAAAAATTAGCATATGGTTATTTTGGTTCGAGAAAATTGGTAAGCCCGCTTTTGGTCGTGCTTTTGGGACTCAAGATGATTCTATGGTCAAGTAAAGATGTGGATTGAAGTGTGGTGACATTGGATTAATTTTATGGATTTCAATTTAACTCAATTGATGACATTTGACCACAGGTCAAATGCATGAAAATTCCTAAAAGCTACCCCGTAGATTAGGATGTGCTAAATTCACGCCGAATTGAAATTAACCGTGAAATCGAACCCAAATTCAGAAATTAAGAGTTTTGTTATGTCACAAATATTTTTAGGAACGTTGACTCATATTCGGAAGATTTTTCATGCAAGCCAAGTTCTCATCGAAAAATTAGCATATGGTTATTTTGGTTCGAGAAAACTGGTAGGCCCGCTTTTGGTCATGCTTTTGGGACTCAAGATGATTCTATGGTCAAGTAAAGATGTGGATTGAAGTGTGGTGACATTGGATTAATTTTATGGATTTCAATTTAACTCAATTGGTGACATTTGACCACAGGTCAAATGCATGAAAATTCCTAAAAGCTACCCCGTAGATTGGGATGTGCTAAATTCACGCCGAATTGAAATTAACCGTGAAATCGAACCCAAATTCAGAAATTAAGAGTTTTGTTATGTCACAAATATTTTTAGGAACGTTGACTCATATTCGGAAGATTTTTCATGCAAGTCAAGTTCTCAGCGAAAAATTAGCATATGGTTATTTTGGTTCGAGAAAATTGGTAGGCCCGCTTTTGGTCGTGCTTTTGGGACTTAAGATGATTCTATGGTCAAGTAAAGATGTGGATTGAAGTGTGGTGACATTGGATTAATTTTATGGATTTCAATTTAACTCAATTGGAAGGAAATTGAAGTAATGTGATGTACAAGATTTGCAAAATTCGTATGCCACGGCGGAGGAAGAAATTGGACCCATTGAAGATAGTTGTGGAGGATTTTAGTTAGTGGAAGATGACCTTCATGTGATGTCATGGTGGTGGGGCTAAAGTGGAGAGGATTTTGACAAATCTAAGTTGCACAATTGCTCTCAAAAAGTTGAGATTTCACTTCAACCAATGACTGTCATCTTCAACCTCGGTTTGTTTTTTAAATTGGAGGAGAGAGAAGGAGGCCGACCGGTTCCAACCAGCCTCGATGCCCCCTTCGTCCGCCCCTTCGCCCGCTCGGCCGCCCACTCGCTCGTCGCCGTCGTCCACGCGTTGCTCCGAGCACCAGTCAGCTAGCTTGTGCCATTGCTTCGCCATCAACTACGCATCCCAGCATCATCGACCGTCTCCCAAACCGTCCCCAGCCGCTGCCCGTCATCGCCAACGCCATTGTGAGCCGCCACGCCTCGACCCGCCTAAGCTGCCGCCGTCCATCCCCGCCTGAGCTGCCACCATCTGTCCCTGCCATTTCCGCACCCAACCAGCCGCCAAACAGCTCTCCTCCGGCCAAGTTAGTAGCCAAAGTTCCAGCTCAAATCCAGATCTTTGTGGCTCATTTTGGGCGCCTTCCGGTCCTCTTTTGGTGCCGCCCCGAGGAGGTTTCTCGACCGCCTCGCCATTGTCTTCGCTGGAGACTCATCGGAAAGTGATTCCGGTGAGTTTAACTCACTAAACCTCGACTAGAGGGTTAATGATGATTTAGATGTGCTTAGTTTATGTTAAGTGTTATTAGGTGGTTAGTTTAATTTATTTAAGAGTAGATTAGATTAAGGTGGTATTTAGTTTAAAGTATGTTTAATTAAGGCTAAGTAGGTTTATATGAGAATAAGCCTTGATTTGACTTTAATGAAGTATTTTTGGATTAAATAAATATTTGGAAATTATTTAATAATTTAATAATATATTATTATTCGATATTATTAAAATATTATTATCTAATTAATTTTAAAGAATAAATTCAATTATTTAACAAATTCCAAAAAATTATTTTGAGATCCTAAATTCTCATAATTTCGCGTTGATCGCTGCTGTGTATTCAGATTTTGAAATTGATGAGTGGATATTGCAAATTAGGTGTTGATTATGAAAAATATGGATTTTATTCGGAAAATTCCTGGTGTCGAGTTTTGACACTGAAAGTGGATTTTAAATATTATATTAAATAGAGGGGTTTGAAAAAGTAGGATATGAGTTTTCTGGTTCGAAATTAACGTGTCCTTACACACGTGAATAATTTTTAGAACGTTTTTACTATGAAGAAAAAATGCCATGATTACTATTTCAATCGGAGCCTTGAGTGGAATGTGAAGTTTCCTGGGCCAATTATGAATTTATTATGTGATGGTTAAGAAGAAATTGTTCTAAGCTGTTGAGCTGGACTTACCCCTATTTGGGAGGCCCCACACAATGGGCTTGGGTCACAGTTGATTCTGGGCCTATACTCCTTCGAGAACGCCGTCAACGTAGTGACGAAGCTGCGCTCCATGGGGGGAAGTGATGCCTGGCATTAATGTCAGTAGATAGCCAAACTGCGAGTAGGCTATGCCCGTGTGTGGCAATGAATAACAATTGGAACGCATGTTGAGTGTTGTTAACGTACCGAATTATGGGATAGAATTGTGTGGCATGGTATGAGACGTATCATAACGATTCGGTTTTATAATCAGGACCCATGTGGTTGTTGGTTACCTAAAAGTTATTGCGTTCCGATTGTTTAAGTTCGTATTACTACACATGATTGAGCGATATGAACATGATTGAATGATTTGAATTGTGCTAACCTGCAGGAAGGAACTGAAATGAGGTAAGTTCTCTATGTGGCGTGGCTAGGCCATCCTATGGTGTATTTTCTTTCTAATAGGGGTTTAGGGGGTGAACTTGCTGAGACAATGTCTCACTTCGTTGTGGGTCAATATTTTCAAGTCCCTAGTAGACAGAGTGGCCAGATCGCTTTGGTTGGCCTTGAGGAGTTGCAGAGATGAGGTCAGAAGGATTGGAAAACGTGTCTAACTTATGGGTCGTAGAACAATTCCTTTTTAAGAGCCGGTCTTTTGTAGACTTCTGGCTGTAAGCCTTCATTTGTAACTCCGCTGATTTATGAAAGTGTTATGTTGTGGAATTGCTTCCTGCTTTTCTATCTCGTATTTCATTGTCAGGGGTTTTATAATACGTTCTGCCTGTGCATTAAAGTAAAGAATGGGTCGGTGACGCGTCCGAGGAATGTCGCATTTGCATGACCATGGTGGGATGTTTGCGTGCTCAGGGTTCGGGGCGTGACATATTATCACCTTGATCCTGAAATTTGGTTAGAAATCCAAATCTTTAAACTAGATCATATGGCAAGCATATTCTCATTAAATGAAATGGATTCTTCATGATTTACTTACTTTTTTGGTCATCACCTATTCAACACCTTGAATGAATCTCTAAACTAGATGATATATCAAGTATATTCTCATTAAATGAAATGGATTTTTCATGATTTACTTACATTTTTTGTCATCACCTATTCAACAACTTGAATGAATATCTCTGCATCTAAAAAGAAATTCTCATAAAAAATGGCAACCTATTATCACCTTGATCTTGAAATTTGGTTAGAAATTCAAATCTTTAAACTAGATGATATATCAAGCATATTCTCATTAAAATGGATTCTTCATGATTTACTTACCTTTTGGGTAATCACCTATTCAACACCTTGAATGAATCTCTATGCGTCTAAGAATAAATTCTCATAAAAAAAATGGCAACCTATTATCACTTTAACCCTAAAATTTGGTGAGAAATCCAAATCTTTAAAGTAGATCATATGTCGAGCATATTTTCATTAAATGAAATGGATTCTTCATGATTTACTTACTTTTTTGGTCATCACCTATTCAACACCTTGAATGAATCTCTTTGTATCTAAGAAGAAATTTTCATAAAAAATGGCAACCTATTATCACATTGACCTTGAAATTTGATTATAAATCCAAATCTTTTAACTAGATGATATATCAAGCATATTCTCATTAAATGAAAGGGATTCTTCATGATTTACTTACCTTTTTGGTCATCACCTATTCAACACCTTGAAAGAATCTCTCTGCATGTAAGAAGAAATTCTCCTCTATTATCACCTTGATCCTGAAATTTGGTTAGAAATCCAAATCTTTAAACTAGATAATATATCAAGCATATTCTCATTAAATGAAATGGATTCTTCACGATTTACTTACCTTTTTGGTTATCACCTATTCAACAACTTGAATGAATCTCTCTGCATCTAAAAAGAAATTCTCATAAAAAATGGCAACCTATTATCACCTTGATCCTGAAATTTGGTTAGAAATCCAAATCTTTAAACTAGATGATATATCAAGCGCATTCTCATTAAATGAAATGGATTCTTCATGATCTACTTACCTTTTTAGTCATCACCTATTCAGCAACTTGAATGAATCTCTCTGCATCTAAGAAGAAATTCTCAAAAAAATGGCAACATATTATCATATTGACCCTGAAATTTGGTTAGAAATCCAAATCTTTAATCTAGATGATATATCAAGTATATTCTCATTAAGTGAAATGGATTCTTCATGATTTACTTACCTTTTTTGTCATCATCTATTCAACACCTTGAATGAATCTCTCTACATCTAAGAATAAATTCTCATAAAAATGGCAACCTATTATCACCTTGACCTTGAAATTTGGTTAGAAATCCAAATCTTTAAACTAGATAATATATCAAGTATATTTTCATTAAATGAAATGGATTCTTCATGATTTACTTACCTTTTTTGTCATCACCTATTCAACACCTTGAATGAATCTCTATGCATCTAAAAATAAATTCTCATAAAAAATGGCAACCTATTATCACCTTGACCTTGAAATTTGGTTAGAAATCCAAATCTTTAAATTAGATAATATATCAAGTATATTCTCATTAAATGAAATGGATTCTTCATGATTTACTTACTATTTTGGTCATCACCTATTTCACACCTTGAATGAATCTCTCTGTATTGAAGAAGAAATTCTCATAAAAAATGGCAACCTATTATCACATTGACCATGAAATTTGATTAGAAATCCAAATCTTTAAACTAGATGATATATCAAGCATATTCTCATTAAATGAAATGGATTCTTCATGATTTACTTACCTTTTTGGTCATCACCTATTCAACACCTTGAAAGAATCTCTCTGCATCTAAGAAGAAATTCTCATAAAAAAATGGCAACCTATTATCACATTGACCTTGAAATTTGGTTAGAAATCCAAATCTTTAAACTAGATGATATATCAAGCATATTCTCATTAAATGAAATGGATTCTTCATGATTTACATACCTTTTTGGTCATCACCTATTCAACAACTTGAATGAATCTCTTTGTATATTGATGGATTTATGAGATGGGCTTAAGGCCCGTCCGCCCATGCTGGGCCCAAAAAGCCCGGCCCACGGGAATAGGGCCCATGGATGGGGGAAGGTATAAAAGGAAGGAGAGAGAGAGAGAGATGGCACCTATTCGAATCAGAAGTTACGTACGTTCTCCTCTCCCGCGCGCTCTCTCTCTCTCCAAAAGACAAAAAGAACAGTAAGCACAAGGCATTCGTTCTTCTTCCCTTCAAGGCGTCATCGGATCGAACTGGGCAAGATTTTCTTCCTCCTTCAGCATTGGTGTCTAATCTGTGGCTAACAAGGTACGCTCGAATCCGTGGTGTGCTTTACGATCGGTGATACGTGAATTTCCCGGGCACGTCTTCCGCATTCGATTTAGGGGTTCGATTTAGTGTCGAATCCGGTTTTCGGGGATCCGTTATTCCCAACATTGGTATCAGAGCCCTAGTTCACGTTTTCCCGATCTGTTTAATGTTTTTTCTTTGATTTTTCGCAAATAAATTCTCGGCCGTACGGATCGGGCTTGAAATCTCGACACCCGAGCAATGTTCGGCCTTTTTCCCGAGTTTGCATAACTCGAAATCAAATTATAATGGCATAGGAAGAAAGGCGACGTCGAGACGAGTTTGGAGATACGTCGAGCACCGCCGGGCGACGCCGCACGTGACCACACGCTCGGCCGGAAGGCGCTGCGCGTGGGTGCGACGCGCCTGGAAGCGCTGGCCGCGCGTGTGGGCGCGACGCACCTGGAAGCGCTGGGTCACCCAGCGCGTGGCGCACACGCCCCGGTCAGCGAACCGGCACGCGCCGGTCCGCGGACCAACGCGTGCTGACGTCAGCAATGACGCCAGTTGGCTGGGCGGTCACCGGCCGACGACCCTACCGGAGACCCGACCCGACCCGAACCGCGACGCCTGGCACGTGCCGGCTGACGTATGCGTGACATCAGCCCGCGCACGCGCGCGGCACGTGCGGCCGGTTCGTCCGACCGGTCCGTCCAGTCCGACCGGCTTGACCGGTCCAACCCGCGCCTATTGATCCGACCCGTTGACCGGACGTTGACCGGTGACTGACCGTTGACCGTTGACCATTGACCGTTGACTTTGACCGTTGACCGTTGACCCAAAAAAAAAAAAGGAATTAGTATTTTTTTCATGTATGCCTATGTGATTTATATGTAATCCATTATTTATTCTGCATTTGTTGCATGAATTTTGGAAAATTATGTATTTTCCCTTATGTAAATTATGGATTATAAGTGATCCATTTTTAGTTATGCATTTGTTGCAGGAACTATGATGCGTCATGCACGGATACCTGCAATCCCTAGAACGGACGAGGGAAATGCAAGACTTAAAAAGCTGATGTCAGATTTAGCTAATTATCGGTGGCATGACGGTGATTTAGTATCACATGTGGTCACGGTCAATCAGATGATACAGGAAATCATTTGGAATGATTATCTTATGCCGGATTTTGAGAAGGTACCGGCTTTGATGAACACTCTTCCACCTGAATGGCAAGCAGTGTTAGGTCGGCTATGGGAGGTCAACGTGGTTCCGGATTATAGGAGGCTAGTGGAAGCTTTTGTAAGAGAGTATTATAGGATTGAGTCAACCAAAACTTCAACCCTTAGAATGAGCGCCACATGGCGCAGAGTGAATGCGCCTTGGTGGCGACATGAAAGCTCTCCAAAAGTTTTTCCATGGTTGGCAAATGTGCCTTCAGTTTTCTCAGATGTTTTGAATGATAGATTAGAAGGGACATTCCCTAATTATTTCTTAGATTAGTTTGAGATGTTTTTGAATGTAAATATCTCTTTCCATGTTGATATTTTCTTCTGTATATATTGCTTAGTGTAATATATAAATGTATTATTTGAAAGCATTGTTATTCTATTAGATGTTAGATATTATTTGCTTTTTGTTATTGCTGGTTGCTGTGGGTAATTAACTGTGGGTAGTTTTATAGAAGTTTTTGTAGCTTCATAGAATTGATTTTGCATATGACAATCATATTGATGATAGTTTTAAGTTGGGATTTTTGGAGGATGATTGGAAACATAGTGACATTTTGATTCTGAAGCCTTACTTGAAATTATTCATTAATATGATGGGTCTATGTAAATGTGGATGCATAAATGATAGGCATTAATTGTTTGTGCATATATGTCTGATGTGTTCGGATCGATGCTTTCAAAGAACTAAGAACGTAATTGCTGATATGAACGGCAACAATTGTGAAATATTGAATATGAAGATTCAATATTTGATGGAAAAGCAAGAAGCACTAGAAGCTCTTGACCATATTATGGAAGATCTTGAGGATGTTGTGTGCCACCTTGAGCTAGTAGAGAACTGCTTATTGGTATTTAAGCTGAAAATAGACATTTTCAATGCTGGTTCTAGCTCAGAAAAGGCTTTCAGCTCTAAGCGCAAGCGTATTGATTCGTTCAATATGTGGGAATGCAAAGGATCAAGTCCTTATTGCAAGAAATCAAGAGTTAACCAACATAAGAGAGGAAAACGTCCTCAAGTGAAGAAAATGTCAAGGGTGATGTTTTACAATTGTGACAAGAGAGGTCACTATGCTCGCAACTGTTGTGAGCCGAAAAAGGTAAACACATCTTGTACATTTGAGAACTTTGCTTATGTGTCAAGTTCTGCATTATTGGCTGAATCCAATCCTTTGTGGATTGTAGATTGTAGATTCATGAGCGACAGACCATGTAGCGAAGGATAGAGGATCATTCGTGGAATTCCGACGAGTACTAACTGGAACTAAGTAGATCTATGTGGGATATAACTTCAAAGCTGAAGTTAAAGGGATTGGCACTTGCCAATCAAATATGCGTGGTGAACGCATTTTGTTCCTACATGATGTTCTATATGCTCCGGAGATTCGTCGAAATTTAGTGTCTGTTTTGGTGTTGGTTAAGCTTGATTTTAGTATGAACTTCCATAATAGAGGTGTAGATTTGTATTTGAATACAAACTACTATGGTTGTGGTCACTTTCTGGATGGTTTTATTGTAATAAATGTTGACTGTGGTGATGTCAATATGTTATTCCCTAGTTTCACGTCTTCTACTTTATTTGATAATGATGTGAATATGCTGGCATGCTAGACTTGGTCATATGGGCCAACAACATATGAAAAGACTAGCCAAAGAGGGCTTGTTGGGCAACATTGAAAAAGTCGATTTGCCCAGATGTGAGCATTGCCTAGTAGGGAAAACGGCAAGGAAACCATTTGGAAAATGTAAAAGAGCTAAATTTCCTCTGCATTTAATCCATTCTGACGTTTGTGGTTCAATGAATGTGAGAGGAAGGCAAATGGCTGTTTATTTCATCACTTTTGTAGATGATTATACTCGATTCGGATATGTCTATTTGATTTCTCATAAATCTGAAGCATAAGTTGTTTCAAAATGTTTATGAATTTGGTAGAAAATCAATTAGACAAGAAAATAAAAGTATTTAGATCCGATCGAGGTCAAGAATATTTATCTGATGAGTTCAGAAAATTATGTGATGAAAAAAGGAATAGAAAGATAGTTGTCTATTCCATATACTCCTCAACAAAATGGTGTTGCGGAGAGAAGAAACAGAACCCTACTGAAAATGGTTAGGTCCATGATGACGCATGCTAACTTACCTATCACTTTTTGGAGTGATGCGTTGTTAACTGCTGCCTATATACTTAACCGTGTACCTTCCAAATCAGTTACTTCCACTCCATATGAGTTATGGACAGGTACAAAACCGGACTTAAGTTTTCTTAAGCCATGGGGTTGTGCTGCCTATACACATGAGTCCTCTCACAAGTTTGGGAAATTGGGTCCCAGAGGAAAGAAGAGTATTTTCATAAGATACTCGGAACACTCAAAATGGTATGTGTTCATAGGTGAGAAGGAAAGTAGGAGTATAACTGAGTTTGAATCACGAGATGTCACATTTTTAGTGGATGAATTTCCTAAGAAGGGCGAAATAGGAGAAGATTACTCCCTATTTGAAACCTTGGATCAAGATAATGATATTAGTGGAGTTCGTCCAAGTGGGAGTAATATGAGAAGTGATGAATTGAATTCAACTCATTCTCAATTACAACCACATGATGAGATGATATCGTCATTATCTAATCCAAGTGGGAGCATAATGGGAAATGATGTGCTAAGTGTGCAATCTCTCATACGGCGAACGAGTCGCCAAAGTATTCCCCGTCGACATTTTGACATTGAAGGGGAAACTTTTATGATTGCTCCATAAGATGAGGATGAGCCGAGAAATATTAATGAGGCTCTAAATTGCCCTAGTAAGGAAAAATGGATTCATGCAATGAAAGAGGAAATGGAGTCAATGAAGTCAAACCATGTCTGGGAACTGGTTGATCTTCCAAAAGGACGCAAAGCTATTGGGAACAAGTGGGTTCTCAAAATAAAGCGAAAGGCTGATGGCTCGATAGAAAGGCATAAGGCTCGCCTTGTTGCGAAAGGGTATAATCAACAGGAAGGAATTGATTATGAAGAAATATTTTCTCCTGTAGTGAGATTTATCTCAATTCGCATTATTCTGGCAATAGTGGTTAGTATGGATCTTGAGTTACATCAAATGGATGTAAAAACTGCTTTCCTCAATGGAGAATTAGAGGAAGAAATATATATAGAACAACCTGCTGGTTTCATAGTAAAAGGCCAAGAAGAAAATGTATGTTGACTTTAGGGGTCGATATATGGCCTTAAGCAGTCGTCGAGATAATGGTATATACGTTTTCATAATGCCATAATGGCATATGATTTTACAATGATTGACGAGGATCATTGTGTATATATCAAAAGATCCAATGATCAATTTGTGATCATATCATTATATGTTGATGATATACTAATTGCCGGAAGCAATATGGAATTTGTTAATACTGTGAAGAATTTGTTATCTTCCAACTTTGAGATGAAAGACATGGGTGATGTTATATACATTCTTGGAGTTAAGATTTCAAGATTGTAAACCCATAGATATTCCTATTGCAAAAGGTGAAGGATTGAGCCATAGACTGTGTCCAAGGACTCCACAAGAGAAGGAACAAATGAAGCATGTTCCTTATGCTAGTGCTGTTGGAAGCTTTATGTACGCTATGAAGTGTACAAGACTTGACATATGTTTTGCAGTTGGAATGGTGAGTAGTTACCAATCCAATCCAGGTCAAGCACGTTGGAAAGCCGTTAAGAGAATACTGAGGTATCTAAAGAGAACTGCTGATTAGATGCTGAGTTATTAAGGAAAGGATCTGCAACTTTAAGGCTATTCTGATGTTGATTGGGGAAGAGATTTAAATGAAAGGAAATCTACCTCTGGGTTTGTTTTCTTACCGAATAATGGCACCATATGTTGGAGCAGTAAGAAACAAAAGTGTATAGCCTTGTCCACGATGTAAGTTGAGTTCGTGGCATTATCAGCAGCAGTATAAGAAGGTGTTTGGCTTAAGAGATATTTTGGATCATTTAGGTGTTATTGGAAGTGCTGCAGATTTATTGTTGGTTAACTGTGATAGCCAAGTAGCAAAAGTGTACACCAAATATCCAAAATATCATGGCAAGACCAAACATATAGATACCAAGTATAATTTTGTCAAAGATATGATTGCACGAAAAGATGTGAACATAGAGTACATGCTACGCATAGAATGATAGCAGATCATATGACAAAGCCAATACCTAGAGATGTGTTTTGTGGCCATATGAAGTCTCTAGGATTGCGTAGAGAATGATGTACTGAATATTGTAATTTCCCTAAGTGTTCACAATTTGATGAATTTGTGTTTTCATCATTAATGCCTATGAATCTTTGTATGATCTTTATGCATCTTAATGCTCAGTGCATTACTTTAAGTTAAGAGAAGTATGTCGGACAGATATAAGATTAGCCCACTCACACGGGTAATCGCCTCTGTTTACTATGTGATAAATAGAGATGGGACTGTTTTTAAGCTTATTATATAGGTGATAATCGAGAGCTCAAGCTTAAAACACGTATATCGCCTTAACTAAGTGTTAAGATGAGGACATAATACTTACTATGTCCGAAAGTAAAATACCCCACATATTTTACTTTATCTGTCTAAGATGCCAGATGTGATTTCTAATGAATTTTGTGAATGAGTAGATACGTGAACTCAAGTTAGACATTGGGTATGTCTGAACTATCATCTGTACGGTATTGAAAGGTGTAGACATACGCTCCATGGGAAATGAGTTAATACCGTAAAACGTATTTCATACTACGTATGCATGAGACGACCAATAAGAGTGGAAAAAAGTTTGATCTCAACTTTTATGACGTGTGAGACTCTTGAGGAAAAGAGTTTCTCAATTTTTAGTCCCCTCATGACTCTTACTTATTCTCAAGATTTCTATTTAGTGTTTGCTATCTTAGGATGTTGCCAATGGTCATGAGTTTGATTCGATCTAATGGGGCATTTCTAGAAAAGCAAGCTGAACTGAAATTGAGAGTTTGAAGGAAAGAGGAAGATCGATTTTGGAGAATCACATTGTAGTTTTGTATTCACTGGTTAACCAATTATGACTGTCTTTGGGATAACAATATATATATAATTATATAATATATATATATATATATATCATTGTTTAAAAGAAATCAAGAGAGATATAAATGTGATCGATCGATCTAGGGTACTGCATACTAAATCTACTCGGAGTGTGACGCCCATTATGAGCTGCTATATATTCCTAACAGATGTATAGCAACGAGCTCTCAAAGTATGCTGGTCGCACGGATTATTCACCAGTATGAATGTTGAAGAGAGGTAAAGAGAATTCCGTTCGGCCCACCATGTGCGAGTGGGAGATGATGGATTTATGAGATGGGCTTAAGGCCCGTCCGCCCATGCTGGGCCCAAAAAGCCCGGCCCATGGGAATAGGGCCCGTGGATGGGGGAAGGTATAAAAGGAAGGAGAGAGAGAGAGAGAGAGAGAGAGAGAGAGAGATGGCACCTATTGGAATCAGAAGTTACGTACGTTCTCCTCTCCCACGCGCTCTCTCTCTCCAAAAGACAAAAAGAACAGTAAGCACAAGGCATTCGTTCTTCTTCCCTTCAAGGCGTCATCGGATCGAACAGGGCAAGATTTTCTTCCTCCTTCAGCATTGGTGTCTAATCTGTGGCTAACAAGGTACGCTCGAATCCGTGGTGTGCTTTATGATCGGTGATACGTGAATTTCCCGGCACGTCTTCCGCATTCGATATAGGGGTTCAATTTAGTGTCGAATCCGGTTTTCGGGGATCCGTTATTCCCAACATATATAAAGGTGCTACACTAGTTCATCTCAACACATCACTGCACTTGGTCACAGGTTGTCAAGATATTAAGAGAGAGAGGCTAAGAACAGCTTAGGTTGAAATAGCCATGGCGGTGACAACATCCAAGAGAATGGGGTCGGTGTTGCTCATGGCGGCTCTAATAATGTGGTCATCCATGGGTGTTGACGCTAATGTGCACACACTTTCCTTCTTCAAGAAGCTCAAGTGTTCGTTGAAATGTGTCATGAACCCTAACCCAGCTCTATGCGTTATTCTTTGCTTCAAGGGGGTCTACCAAACAAGTACTTGATGTCCGCATCAGAGAATTGTGATGTCGGTTGTTTCGTCTCTACTTGTGTTGATTACCATCAAGGTAATAATCTTCACATTGAGATCAAAGATGTAACATAGCTTCTTATGAGATTTATAAAACCAAGAAAGTCATTTGTTTAATATGTGTTTTCTTTGTCAATGTTCATTGATATATTTTAATTATGAGAAAATGGTTGTGCTCTAAATCATTTCATTTCCTTGGACTTTAATATATATGCTCTTGTTAAATAATACTCATTTGTAATTTTGATGTGAATGATTTTATTAATCTTTTGTTTCATATTTTAACTTATGTAGATACCAAGAAAGTTGGAGTGGATGCGAAGAAGCTTAGGGCTTGTGCAGATTCATGCTCTCAAGGTTGCCAGAAAACTAATTCATTGAATTGAAGTCATTGAACTTATGTAATGCCTTTATGGTTTCATTCCTCGACTAATAGAAAGTGTCTTTCAATTATTTGCTTGACCATCAGTGACGTGAATTTCTATGAAATTTCAAGTGTGGTAAAATAAGTCTACGCTCTATTATCCTGAATTAGTTAATGAGATATATACACAAAAGAAAAGGTAACCTCTAGAAGATATCGAAGTTGGCTTAGTCATGCATCTTTGGATTCATGTCAAAACACGAATATATGTCTTCACGCAATCAAAGTTCTACGATGCTCAGAAGAATGTCAATCTCTAGCGCAACAAGACAAGAGAGCATGACTTATTAGTGCTTTCAACTAGACCAATGATATGATATGATACATATGAGCACGTGTTGAGCCAAAAAAACAGAGGACGGAATTGTGTGTGTGTGTGTGTGTGTGTGTAAATTCGTCAAAATTTAACTTTGTGAATTAGGTAATTTCAAATAAATTAGGACATCAAATAGTTTTTGGTCACCCATTTAAATACACCCTAAAGTCCAGGAAAAAAAATCCTCTTCTCATAAAGGTGATGTTCACCATTCTATCAAATAAGGGATGCACTTTCGTAAGCTTTATGACGAGTCATAAATCTGTGACTTTGCACACACTTAAGCTACATATGGTTCTTCCTTACTTCAAACACGCCCACAAAAATACAAGATTAACGATAATACACAGAGAGAAGCGAGCAACCGCATAAAGATCTAGGCATCGAAGAGAGAGGTGGTGATAATGTTCATGGCGGGGCTAATATATAGTGCATTTCTCGTCGAGGCATGTGTGGAACGTAAGAAAAGGAGTGTTCATGCTTGCACCATTACCATCTTGCAGTGGATTTGTTACGGCCTTCACGTGTGAGGTTGTTATGATGGCAAATCATCTTTCCTGACAGTGCTTGAGTAATGCAATCTCGGTTGTGTGGTGTCTGGGTCTTCCATCACCATTCTGGTGTAACTTCTACCAAATCATCATGTCTAAATCTTCACTTGAAGTTAGCACAAGTAACATTAAATTTTCAACTTGTGAGGATCTAGATTTAACTCACTCAAGGTACTATGCCGAAATACTGGCAGGTTTAAGTACCAGCACTGATATATATGTGCAAATACTTGGCTCATATCTGGCATCTGCAAATGGTAATGATTTGATAAATCAGACATGGTATACTTTACACCATATCATATAAAGGCATGCATTTTCTGTATTGCAACATGTTGAGCACATCCCATCGATAATAGAAGAGAGTTTGCTGTAGTTTTTCCAAGAAGAGAGTTTGCATTGAACAAAAAACAACAAATAGACGAATGTACTTTCCATGAGGTACGCTACAGGGCATTTTATTGCCAGTACCATTTTACTATAATGAAGTGCTTGGACATTTCCTTATAGCTGAAATGTCTGCTAGGAATATACATAGAATTTTCTCATTTGTCAAGGCTAGTACCGGTTGTCATTTTTGCCAAAACTCTCAGTCAACTAACATTCTCATATTATTCTTTAATGGAGAAGTGAATGCAAGAAAACCACATTTGTACATTGATGAATTGTCACGGTACTAAAATCGACATACATTAATCCATATTAATAGTTGACAACATCAGTTTACATCACTCCTATAATGAAAAGTGAAAATAGAATATAAAGCAACATTTGTACATCGATGAAAAATGTGTCGTTAGTCTTGTTATTCTTGATCACACATTTAAAAAAAAAAAGGCTCGTCTTCTGCCACGTTCATGTTGAGACCCTTACATCCTCCTCTTTACTTACAGTTGGGTCAAAAAATAAATCAAGTAGTCATAACTAAGTGAAGTGCAAATAAGAAGATCTTAGGACAAAGTCAAGTGTGCAGATAGATACTTGCATCTTTGTCCTTCACATAGATGAAACGAGCTTGAGATGTTGCCAATAATTGAAGCGAGCAGTTTCTCATATTGTGATTCTGATGGGCCTGAGGGACTGCTTTCCACCGCATCCTGTGAGCATGAGATTGATGGATTACCGCAATAATACCTGTTATGGCATAATCCCACCTCATCTGAGAGTCTCCTTTGTGAACTAATGCGTTCTAAGCTGAACTACTTATTCTGCTTGTATACAACTTACTCGAGCTTGATATACAAATAATGCATTATTCCTCAAAGTTTTTGACAGCCCCAGCGGCAACAGATTATAGGTCAGAATCAACAGCAGAGTACATTGAACTCACATTGAATTCATTTTATTTTTCTTCTTCTATCGTCCTTTTTTTCCGGTTCCAAGGAATGCTTTAGCTGGTATATTTCACTCCTTGCGATATATGTGTAGGTATGATGCATCTCTTGTGATGAACATTGCAACTTCTCAACTTTTAAGCTACCGAGAATTGTAACAAATTGAAAGGGTGCATTTGGTTCAGTTTTGCAAATGAACTTTGGGTGTAAAACAAATACTAAAAGTCAAAACTATTTGGGGGAAATGCAAATTGTGTTTTGTTAAGACCTTTTTGCAAATTGACTTTGAGTTGAATGTATGTTTGGTATAAAAAAAAAAAACTTTTACAATGAACTTTGGATATACATTATATTTATTTACTTATTAAAAAATGGCCAAACCCTTCGCTGGTCTAGCAAAGGGTTTGGTCCTTTTTAAATTTAAAAAAAAAAAAAAAGCTAATGAATGACGGAATTGGAATTTTGAAAAATTGGTGAGGGTATTTTTGAAAAAAAAAATGAGTTTCAATATTTGGTTAAATACTGAAAGCCTAATAGTCCCTATTAGTATTGGACTTTCAGTATTCTCAATGTTGACTTTAAAGTAAAAGCTCCTTCAATATAGTTGTCAAACAGTCCGGCATTTTCTCAAGAGGTTTTGGAGGTTAAAAGCCCCTTAAAAATGCTAAACTAAATGCACTCAAGCCTTTTCTTTCCCATGTCTATGTGTAAGAATCAAAGAACTCTTTTTTGGATAATCCGTGTGAAAAAAAAAAAAAATATATATATATATATATATATATATATATTATTATTATATGTGAATAGAGAGAGGCTGGGAGTCTTGATGAAGAAGGCTTTTGAAATGGGGGGGAATAGATTCGTCGAGTCAAAGCAAAAGTCGGACGTCTATCACGAAATAAATTTGGCTTCAGATCTAATCGTAGTACTCCCTCCAAATGAAGTTCCTTAGAAATTGAAGGAAATTGGTTTGGCCAGGTGAACATGTCTCTTCAAATTTTAAACTGAGGTTGATATAATAGAGATGACTTTACCCAATATTTGCAAACCACAACATTATTTTAGGATTGGGTTAATATTATGAAAAATCCCAAACCAGTACATTTACGATAAATTTACCTCAAGTTAATTTTTGGGTCAGCAAAAATCTCATATTAATATACTCATGATATACTTACCCTCCATTAGCTTTTGTGAAATTTTGCCGTGAAATTGTTGAATTAAATTACACATAGCGAAAAATCAATTGACATAATAAGTTCACATGAAGATTCTATATCATTTTAAAGTAAATTTATTACAAGTATACTGATTAGGGATTTTTTATAATCCAAAAATTAATTTAAAATAAATTTATCACAAGTATATCAATTTAGGATTTTACGTAATATTAACACTTTAGAATTTATTGACATCTAAATTTTGACGATAAATTATAAAAATATTTATATGCATTTCACTCATCGGTACTCATACGTTTCAAAAGTCCCAGGTGTTAAGATTGAATTTTAAAATAAAAAATAAAAAATAGCGGAATACGCAATGGAGGGACGAAGGTAAGGTCGTATGGAAACAACTACGGACCGTTTCTTTTCAGTTTATGAATTTTTCCCCCTAAAATGTAAACTTTTCTCGACACTCGAAATTGGGAAAAATTTCAAAAACGACCATAAATAACTTTACATCCATTTTTATCCTGACAAAGGTTGGTGTATTCGATATTTTACATCTCTCGACTTTTAGATGCTAAAAATTATAAGATCTATAAGCAAAAGTCGCTCCGAATATATTAACCATGCACGAGTTCAAGGCAAGAATGCATCGGTGGAAGAACACATATGTAATGACAAGGGCCATGTGGAGATGATGATAAACACAAACTAAGAAAGATTATTCGTTGTTATCATTCGTCCTAGCGTAATCGAGGGTACTTTTCGAGAGCCTTTTCCCGGAGGGATTCAAGATTACAGGTGCTTTTTTTATTTGCCTTTTATTAACAATAATAATTGTCATCGCAATATGCTAATGCAACTTAAGACATGTTTCTCTTTCATGTCCCGCAAAGAGTGCTTGACCCCTTGATTTTGTCCTATGGGAAAAAGGACAACTCCCTGGTTTCCTAGTCAATCCCAATACAGTTATGTACGTGGTGAGTGAGTGACTTGTTTCATTTTAGAGTTGTACATGACTATAAGTTAGACAGTTCGGGAGATGAATGGATACGCTTTGACCTTTCTCTAAGAACATATGAGATAAATTTGCACATTTGAGTACTTTTACTTGAGCATAACGCGACATGTGATTTATATGTGTGTGAAACTATGTGACACCATTGCTAATTGCTCTAGAAATTTGAACTATTATATGAAGGTACAATTTAATATATGAATATTCTAAGACCCCCTCACACATATGCTGATTTTTGGCCCAAGACTAAGCGTGGAAATATAGAATAAAAGAGATAAATAGAAATTTAGAAATATTTGAACTTGGAAACTTCAGCTTTAATAATATGTGAAATTTTGTGAAATTGCTATCAACTTTTGTAGAAATTTAAATCTTTAGGAAAAAAAAATCAGTATTTTGTAATAGCTTCAGAAAACACGTGGGGAGAGGGAAATTCCATTAATCATAACATGTGGAGGGTACTTAATATTTTACTAACGGAGGTCGTGAGGAGTGGGGTGGAAGCAATTTGCTACCCAACGTCCTTAAATTTGCACACTGGATTTCTTTGTCCTGAATTATCGTTCTCAACAACACCTCAGGTATCAACAGACCTAGTTGCAAACGTGATCATCATGGCCATGGCAAAGCACGGGATTGCCGCGAGCCCTGACATCAATGTGTACCATATTGCATCGTCCACGGTGAATCCAATGACGATGTCTGACATGTTCAATTATTCCGCGACCATTTCACAGCTTCTGCCTTGATGGACAACAAAAAAGATGAGATTCAAACTACTGACATGGAGTATTTCAGCTCAATAGACAGCTTCTCTTCTTACACATACAAGGACGTCGCAGAGAAAAGTGGATTAAGCAAAGAAATTGACCCTAATTCAAACCCGAAGCAACGTTCCAGGCTTGAAGCAAGATGCAACAGAATGGCACAAATTCTACTTCACTTGGCTAAGCTGTATGAGCCTACATGTTCTACCGTGCAAGGTGATGATCACTAAGTATATTAATTATACACATATATATGTATATGTACACATATATACGGGTGAGTACAATATAATTCACACATAACAAACAAAAGAAAAAAAGGAAAATCCGGTGCACTGGATATTGCAAAATTTTGTTAATTGGTTAGTCTTTTTTTGCATGTTTGAGAAATTTATCAGTAACATCAAATTCAAAAAATGCAGAGAGCATTTTTTTTTTTCGTGTGATATTGGTAACTGATTAGGACTTACGTGTAAAGCTCATATATGGACAGGTTTGATAGCGGGAATACGCTTAAGTTGATGGAATAAATGTCAATGGAAGAGGATAATAAATTTCCATTGGATTTGAGGAGCATAAATTGGGAGGACTACTTTGCAAATGCCCATATTCCAGGTCTAAGGAGGCAAGTCATCAAAAAGGCATCCTCCTCTTGACAAAATTTTAATAATCACAAAGAACGTCAACAGTAATTCTTGCTGTACAATAATGTTGATGTATTACAGGGCTGGTAATCCGGATTCAAGCATCAATTCCGACTTTATGACCTTGTTAATGCTAAGTAGCATGTTGTTGTTGAACATGTAAAATAGATTATGCATTTAATAATCGCATCAATTTGTGTCACTTTCGAACTTGTCCATGAATATCAATTTTTGTAATCATGTCAGTTCAGAATTCGTTACGTCATGTACTATGGAAGTGTGTAAGCCCCATTTTCTCTCGATTGGAAAATAAGAGTAAAGATGTAATGATAATATGCCTTATCGTTATACTTTTGTGTAACATTTGTGTTATACTAGCTGAGTTGTTTTTGTCCCAAAGATTGGTATACCCACAACTCCCAACCTTGCAAATTTGAACTACACGTAATAATAGTATGCCTTATTGTTATACTTTTGTGTGACTTTTGTGTTACACTGGCTAAGTTGTTTCTGTCCCGAAGATTGGTATGCCCACGACTCCCCAACCTTGCATATTTGAACTAGATTGGCCCAAAGACCATGCAATACTAGCTCCCATTGCGGCTTTTTCAGAGGTGAATCACTAAAGGAAAAGCTAATGGATTACTAAGCATAGAGACTTAGCGTAAACTCTTCCAAACACGTACCAATAGCAATTTTTGGATCAATTTAAACATGCAAATTAGTATATTCATAAGTCACCACTAACCAGTTATTGGTAGACCAATTAAACACCTAAGTAAAGTATGAGAGAGCATTTTACTTTTACAAACCAAAGATATCATGGATTATAGGACTTAATTATAGTAGATTAATCTAAGGCTCTTTCAATATATTTTCTCATTATTTTCAAAAATATTTTGCAAGCAATCTTGTTTAATTTTAATCTTAAGTCACAAATATGCAATGGTGATTTATGAGGGTACGCAATCAAAAATGTAATACTCAGTAAATTAAAGCAATAAATAAGTAAATTGCCAGAAGTAGAACTGAACTCAATGCAATTAAGCTAAACATAACTTCACTATGATCAATTGCCCAACATCTACAATAATTTAATTAAAAGGGTTAGTACCACACAAAAAAAAAAAAAAAAAATCCAAACCAATACACTTGTGCCAAATTTATTCCAAATTAATTTTTTTATCATAAAAAACCTCAAACTATTATATATGATATAGATTTACCTAAATAAAATTTTTACCACTAAAAACCCCAAAATAGTAAATTCATGATAAATTTATTATTCATTACTTTCCTTTAAAGTGGATAAATATCATGAAAAACCACAAAATACATATACCCATGACAAATAGAGTGTAAACCCCCAAGTTGCTACACTCATTAACTATCATGTATTATCTAACTTAGCAATTTGACGATGAAATTTAACATACTCTAATGAAGAGTAAATTTGTCATGGGTATACCAATTTGGGTTTTTCATTTGGGGTAAATTTATTAAAGATATACCTTTTTGAGGTTTTTTCTTGGTATTAACCCTAATTAAAAATGTATGCATGGCCTAAGCATAATTTCTAAATGCAATATTAATTCTTTTTGAGTTTTTTCTTTTATTTAAGAATAAAACTTATTAAATTCCTAAGACCATATGAACTCTCTAGTCTAACATGCATTGATGAACTAACGTGAAATCTAAGTGATAAGTATGCTATGTTATAATTTAAATGCAATGCAACATATATGCAATTTTATTGACTTGAAATAAGATCAATCACGAATTAACCCTATTATATAACTGTGTGGGAGATTTTTGTGTGTTTCTCTTTAATAAGTAAAGACCAAATTCTCGATGACTTTTATTAAAAAGGATATCTTAACAATGTAACGCTGATTATTTTTATTTGACTTTTTTTTTTTGGTGAAAGGTAATAAAATATAGAGCAAAGACCAACTATACAAAAGATCACGGCATCAAAACTTACACTCAATACGACAGATCATAATGAGTGGAAGGATGCTAGGATGTAAAAAGTCACAATTGTGGCAACCAAAAACAAACACTAAGGAAAGCCCGCCATGAACAACTAGCGCATAGATACAAAAAATCCCTTAGGAAGGGAGAACACAACCACAGCAACCGTTGCTCCGAAGGCCATAGTCAACTCGCACCAACTAAAAGGAAGGCAGCTAACGATCCCAAGAGAAGATGACCAGATCAATGCCCTAGCTTTGCTGTAACCTTCTATTCCCGAAGTTATCTTCGACATTCCTAAAAGTGATTGCCTTATCTTTGACCACCTTAAAGAGATGGTTCTTCATAGCTGGGACAGCAAGAGGTTGTTCTCTGAAAAGAATGCTATTCATGTTTTTCCAAATAATATGGCACAATACACCAAAGGAAAAACGAGCTATGCACTTATAAAATTCCTCTCCCATCAGCAAAGTGGTGGCCCAACGGAGATTATCCTCCCAAGACCTATTGCGCCAAGGCAGATTGCATCTGGCCGCCCAAAAGAAAACAACCTCGGCCGTGACACAACACCCAAAAACAAATGGTCAATAGAATCGGGCACATCATTGCAGAAGGCACAAGCACCACTGTCTATCCTGCCATGAGACAATAAAAGCACCTGGGTGGGAAGCTTGCGCTTGGCCATAAGCCAAAGGTTAACTTGATACCGAGGAGTAATTGCATTGTCCCAAACGAACTCATGCCAATGGACCCAAGTCCCCTTCCGCCTTAAGGTCTCCCACGCCGTCACAACAGTGAACCGACCTGACGAACTCTCCCTCCAGCAAAAGTGATCCGAATTCTGAGAGAGGCTCGGGAGGGGGTGATCCCGCAACTCAAGCACCAACTTGAGACAGCTTCAAAGAAAAGATCAACCACCATTGCCTCTCTAGAGAGCCTAGAACTATAGATAACCGAATCCGAGAAGATTAAGTTCAGGGGGCCTCTAGGGTGTCAGTTATCAAAACACAGAGAGGCAGAGAGGCCATCCACAATCCTCCAAAAGAAGGCATTTCGGACCTCACTTTTGAAGGATAGGATTTTCTTCCAAGCCCAAGAACAATAGGTAGGCTTTTTAGCAATCCAAAAACTCTTTAATTTTAAAAACGTTGAATGAATCCACTTACACCACAAAGCCTCCTTGTCTGAAAATAGGAGCCAGATATGCTTAAGCATAGTGGCCTTGTTGCAATCCCGAAGTCTTTGGATGCCAATGCCTCCTTCCTCTTTTGGAAGGCACACATCTTCCCAGGCAACCTTAGCACCCCCTCTACCCAGTTCCGGCCTTTCCACAAGAATTGCCTAAGGACTTTCTCAATCCAGTCCAACACAACTATAGGTATAATAAAAACACTCGCCCAATAGTTATTTGATTTTTTTTTTATTTAATGAAAACTACAAACTATCTCCGTATGAATTTTTAAAATCGACATGCATGACTCTAGAAATGAAAGCTCTAACCCATGGATGCACCTACATTCTAAACATGCAAATTACATATAATATACGATGACCAATGAACTTTAATAAACATTGAAATATATGTCTTGGTTAGGGTTTATTAATATAATTCAATGACATGCTATTTCAAGGCAATTAAAGTTAAATTAATCATCCAACATAACAAATTATGTATATTATTATTATAAACGTGTGAGTTGTGTTAGAGAATTCCATTGTGTATAGTGTAGAATAGTTAATATAATCTTATTGGTCCATAAATTATTGACTTAAGTTTTTGAGCGAAGGCGAGTCCAACTGGACATGTTAACAGGCTCGAACTTAACATTGATTGAAACTTAGATTCGCGGAGCCTTGAACAATTGGTGAATGGGTATTTCTAGTCAATTGCTCTCAAAACATCTATGAAATTAAAGTGAGTAATGATAAATTGAATGTGGGATCAGGTTATTGATCAGTATAATAATATATGTCACCAAGATAAAATCGAACTTTGCAAATCGCTTCTTTCATCATCATGCCAATATAGGTATTTGTAGATGCTATCGGCAGCACGACAATAGCCACCATTGCGAAGCACACTGCGAACCAGGCTACAATGCGTCCCTAGTCGCATCATCAACGGTCAACCTGGACACAACATATGGCACGCTCAAACAATCCCGCGACCATCTTCGCGGCTTCTCCGTCGATGGACAACAAGCGAGAGGAGATTCGAATTAGCGACGTAGACTGTGTCAGCTCAGTGGACAGCTTCTCGTCTTACGTACAGAGGGACCTCGCAGAGAACAGTGGTTCCAGCAGAGAAATCAGCAACAACAGAAGCCCTCAGCAACGGGGTTTATGTAATCTTCAAGTACGTACATCTTTGCTAGTCAGCAAGTCCTCTGCCAGTCTCCATTTTGGCAATTATAAGACTCTAATCTCATGCTTGGTAGTCCGAATTTGAGTCCGGATAGGATTAATTGTTATCCTATCCGATGTTTGGGAATGTCCACGGGATCGGACAAACCTGGATACATCCGAATAAAACGCTAGATAAAAAATCCAGGGGAGGGGGTGGGATAAGCCCGGATTGGATAAGAATTTTTTTTTTTTTTAAAAGGAAATAAAGAACTTCACAAAAAGAAAAGATATCATAAGCATCTTCGTCAAATGGATGCCTACCCTTCTATGATTCATCATCAGCCCTCTTCTTCCACTTCTTCTCCCATCTTCGCCTCTCGTACACCAGCAATTGGGTCCCCTTCCTTTGGATCATGGACTTGCTAAATCTAATGACCAAGAGTGGCTTTTTGAGACGAATAGGGCAGAAGTTTTCTCATAGGCATCTATGGAACTAATTGAAGCATTGCTTGTGCCACTGCAAACATCGGTGGCTGGAACTTTGGCTCCACCTGTGCCACTTCATTGACAATGCTAGAATCCTTACGAAGTACGTTGGACGTCTCAAGGGAAGAGGGGAAGATGGTGATGGTGATGAAGCAGCTATAAATCTTTGGTATCGTTGACAATTTGGGACCTTGATCGATTTGAGGCAATGCAAAGACTTATTCGGCGGTCGCCTAAAATTCCCCCAACCCCCCTCTCCGTCGTAGTCTTAGATTTACCTATTTGTGTCACCATTGCACGGTGATGTTGGTGCTCGCCGTTTTCAATGGTGGCCACTGCAGAGGTGGCCACAATTCCTAGATCTAGGGCTTTTCAATGGCCTTTAATTAATTGAATTTTCTATTTTTTAATTTTATAATTTAATTGAATATCATATTGATCTTTTAATCTTATCTTAAAGTGTGCCAAACACTTGATAGGATTAGATATGTCTGCCTTTATTATCCAGATGATTTAATATTTTATTTTATCCTATCATATCCTAATTATTATCCCGACGACCAAACGCAACCTAAAGAGGTTCGACAATGTCTGCAAATAAGTGAGCTGAGCTTAGGCCTTCTCCCACTCGACCAGCCTCATAAAATGTGAGGAAGGTTGGCCCAAATGTGACCCATTCTTAGTCCCCAGAAGAATTGGAGAAAATGTTCACCAGTAGAACCCACCTCTAGTCGGGAGGATGGGCCGGGTTTCCGGTCGAGCATAACCTTGTCGCTCCAACTCGCCGATTCTCTCAAAAAGGGGCATCTGTTATGGGCCTACACGGAGCGGGGTGACGGTAACACGGTGAGCAAACTCGGCCATTTACACTTGTTCTTGGACGGGCCGAGACTTCGCCAAGCCCATGAATGAGGTACATGCACAATTTGATAAATTCTCCTCTTTCGCATTTGACGAAGGCTGAAATAAAATGGCCGCAGGTTCTCCCATCTATCGGCAATTCGATTGAGTATCAACTCATCTATGTAAATCAACTGCACATTAGTCTCTTCACATCAATTTATAGTCTCACACTTACTTACCAAGAAGCCATCGATTTTCGAATCCGATAGTACCTAATCGATTCAATAATTCATGTACATCATATGAATGATAGGATGAATTGTTCAAGTAAATGAACAAACAAAGGACCCGATGAAAAGGAAAGCTTTGCGATCCTCCTGCCACATCAAAAGAACAGATCTCCCAGTCGTTTGCATCGTGCGAAACTTATCCACCGACCACATTAATCATGTGCTTTAGCAGCTGAGAAGAGTCCTTTCTAGCTAACAGAAGAAATCCCTTTCTTCAGGAGACCATCTGAAGCGCAGCAGCGAAGTTCCCAGTTTTACTTCATCTCTTGCACCGTCGACGGTCCTGATCGCGGAGGACCACGGGATTGCGATGGAGCTACGAGGCACCTGAACACTCGCAAAAGTCAAAAGGCCCGAGGAAACAAAATCTCCACCGACGGAGGGGAGGCCGCGACTGCATGGGGATTCTGGACCAATGACTTTCCGTAGCCGGTAAACCAAGGCCCGCGTCACCTCGTGCTCCCGGTAAAACCGTCGGCAAACCGTACCGGTGTCGGCACCGACAGTGCCCCCGGCCCCCCGATCCATTCCCCATCAAAAATCTCATTCATCGGCTTTTTCTCGTTTAGCCCGTACATTTATTGTTTTCCCCCTTGTGTTCCCTTTTTCCGTTGTCTTCATTTGGCCTTTGGATGTGACGCTACAGCCACTCCTAAAAGTACACGGAACAATTTGAGTACATCGTCTACGAGGGTTAGTCGGGCCGACAGTTAAGAATATCGGCGTTAAAAATTGGAGTACCGATATCGGACCTCGAGCGTACATACATGAAGGTGCTTAAATATAACGGGATGGGTCGCAAAATCTTAGAATAAGGAAATAATGCCAGTGCTAATCATATCTTCCTTACACGATCCATATATGATGTAAAACTGACTTGTGAACGTTTGCCGTACTTTCACTAATGCGACCAAAAACCATCCCAAAATAGTTTTACACTAAATCAAACCAAAATTTAGATCCATAATCCATACATACACAATGCAAATTCATTGATTATGCTTTTTCTTTTCTTTAACTAGTCGTGTTTTCTCGCCATTATGATTTTTTGCTGTTAATTTTTTTTCCAGTGCAAATATATGTTTTTGGGTCCTTTATTTCTAGATTTGTGAGGGTTTTGTGTGTGATGTGACCATATATTTTAGACGAGACAACATTAATCTGTTGAAATGGCATAACACCAAAAGGTGGATCTATTTATAACCATAACAATATTTTGGATGTGAAATTAAAGATGATTGCATTGTATTATTTACATATGAAAATAAATGAAACTTTTTGACTATCCATGTGCAAAGCGTAGGCAAGTCAAGTCGCGAATCCGATAGCGCTATTATCATTCCTTCACTTCTTTGAGCACTTTCTCAATGAATCGGCTTATTTGTACTTGTATTTCAAGATGTCCTAACCTTTAGTTAGTGACATGTTTAGTTAGCCCGATGTATTAAAAAGTATGTTATGCAACAGTTATGTTGCTTGTCGTCAATCGATTGGAGTAGATAAATTTCGAATTTGAAAGCGGATTTTCTCGTTACCTTAGATTATGGAGAGTGTTGGATTCTGTGATGGAGGGAGAAGAGGGATCGGACTCATTGAATGATCTCGCTTGTTGGGGGAAACAAAGGGACTCGACAACGACCTTTAAGGGCAATTTGGAGCGTTAGACGTTGTAGTCTAAGATGGCATTTTCACGAACAAATCATAGAAATGTCACCGACAGCTTGTTAACTATAACTTGCACCTCAAAATTATTAAAGGAAATATAAATTAGTATGCAACAAAATTTTAGAGAGAAGCGGTAAGCACATTAAAATTATCAAAACATAACATATAAAATCCCACCCATGACGTGGAATGTCTTATTTTGATAAAATATAAATTGGTATGCCACTTGCCAACTCTTCACTAGCCAAGTCTGGCCTTGTCGACCCTTGCTGATCGTCCTCGCGCAAAGAAGATGAACAGTAACAAGAAGGGGCAAATCAAAAAATTAAAGGAATTTGTAAGGGTAGTTTTGGAAGAAAAAAATATTTTAATTCAAGTAATTACTATTTCAAAAGACTGAGTGAGAGTAGTTTTGGGTTTTCGGCATTCCCAAGGTCAACATTTGGTCAAAAGTTGCTTCAAAATACTTACCAAATATCCCAACATTTTCTCAAGAGACCTTAAAGGCTAAAAGCCCCTTAAAAAAGTTGAACCAAACGCATTCATTAACTTTTTAATTTTACCAATTTATCCTAAATTTATCGTGCGGTAGCTAATTATGTCCTAAATCTTTTAACTGTACCAATTTATTATAATTTATCGATTTAGTGCTAAACTTTTTAAGAAAGTGCCAATATAGTCATTCTAGTTAATTTTAGTCGGATATCACTGACGTTAACAATTTTTAAATTTTCTTAAATTATAAGTTTTAAATTTTTTGTCTTTTTTTTCTTCATTATGCCATTAGGGCCACTGCCACTAGCTAAGTGGCATTCAACCCTTAGGTGAGGGTCATGAAGCCCTTGTCAGCTGCGATGCCCTTGTCTCACTAATTCTAGTGGGGGCTCACGAGCCCTTGTCATGGCCGATTATGGTGAGCGATGCCCTCACTAGCCACAACCAAGGATTCATAACCCTTAGTCAATGGTCGATAACCCCACCGACACATTGAAAAAAAGAAGAAAATAACAAATAATTTTAAAAAATTAAAAAATTGTCTATATCAATGTCGACCACACTATATAGGACGATCAGAGCTTATTAGATTCTAACATCAATAGTTTATGATCAAAATTAATTTAAAAGACTATATTGACATTTCATTAAAAGATTTAGGATTAACTTGGCAAAATCTTAAAATATTTAGAATTAAATTTGTGAATTAGTGAATTGTTAAAAGATTTTTAAGTAAATTGATATAATTGAAAATTTTCAGATTGAGTAGACTAACATATGATAAATTTATGATTTTTTAGATAATTTTCTTATACATTATCACATGACAAGTGCAATAATTGTAGCTGTTCTGATGCACTGGGCGAACAATAATTCTCATGTGGACTTGCAATTTTGCAGGACTAGAATTCTGGGACTACACTCCAAAAATATCTTTAAGTGAAAAAAGAAAAAAAAAAACACGTAGGGCCCAAACCAGTCTTTGAGATCACATTTTGTCGCGTCCAAACTCGTACGGCCAGTCCATTCCTGGGGACGCCACTGTTTCTCCCCGATCCCACCACCGCATGAAGGATCTCACGGTTCCTTCATCACCTCACCACCAGAAAAAGAAAATGAAATTTAAAAAAATAAAATCATTTAGAGGTGTTATGGCCAATGCATATATCCCATAAAAGATTAAGAGAAAATTATCCGAAAAATCTTAAATCTATTATAATTTTATTAATTCAGTTATATATCTTTTAATTATGACAATTAAGTCTTAAAACTTTTGACATTTTGTTAAATAAGTTCATTTAGCCAATTTTAGTTGAGAATCATTGATGTAAACGCCGACCGTCTTATGTAATTATTTTTATTATTTTTTTTTTTATAGCTTTGGTCGACGAGATCGCCAACACCCTCGCGATGCCCTTACTTGGATCTTGGCAAGGCCGTGACGACTTTGCCTTGCCCAATTGAGAAGTCGTCAACCTCACCAGCAAGAGCTGTAACAAAAATTAATAAAATGTTCAAATGTCATTCGAATATTATTAAAAACTGTTCACATTTAAGCTAGCTATGTTGTGTAAGATGGATAGCGTCTATGATAAGTAGATAGACTCAATTGATGAAATGTAAACATATTAAAAATTCAATTGGCACAATTAAAAACTTTATAATTGAATTGGTAAAAACATAATATGTTTGAGATTTTTTGTACAATTTTCCCATAATCTGGACCATCAAAAACCATATTGATCATCCATATTGAATTATATAAAGTACAATATGTTACGATCATCTGATGATACCTTCTCATAGCATTAGATTAACAAAATTCCGACGTATCTACGCTTCCACGGTAATACATATCTTAATTTGACGTTTAAGAAAGAGAGACTTTCGTGCATTACGAAATTCAGTCTGAACAAACCAATCGGATACTTTGAGACGTCGTTGTATCTTGCAACGACAAAATAGGAATTATTTTATGATGTGTAGGTGGAGATACGGTGATTTATGAAATTAACTTAAACTCGAACGCGGACCCACCTTAGCAATTTATTTATTTTTGGCCAAGTGTGACGATACTCAACGTTCGAGTGCTAACCAACTAAGGTTTTTCTCTAATGCCGCGGGGGGACACGTTTGGTCTCTCTCTCTTATCAGCTTTTTTGGGGGGGGTGGGGTTCGGTCAGCTTAACAACCTTTGTAATTGACAATTTCTGAATAAAAGAAAGAGAGAACGGGTCACGTGCAGGCGGGTCCCACGGTTGGATCGGATGCAGATGCAGCATTAAAATAAATTAAAGCGGGCTAAAAAAGAAAAGCCGGGGGAAGGTCTCCAGCTGGCGATGAGCATGTGATAAGCCTGTGGCGGGGTCCACAGTAGTATCTGTTTGCCACGTTGATCAACGTGTGGACCAACTCACCGAACGTGCGATGGCGGGCGGGGGCGGGTCCCACGACACGAGACGAGAGGTAACATGGGGTCGCTTTTCCCCCTCACTTGCTCGCACGCACGTCGCATGTGGGAGAGCGCTCCTCTCCCACTCCGTTTTCGTCATGTCTCTTTGCTAATTAATTCGATTCCCCTTCCTTCTTTTTTTTTATCTTGCTTTTTGCCTATTATTTTCTTCGCCAATTAATGGAATGAACACGTTCAATTTCCATATTAGTCGTGATTTGGAGGGAGGCTGCGGACTTCCTAACTTACTTGCCAATCGGGTTTGAAATAGTAATACAATGAATGGCAAACCGCCCAGCTCAATAGTCAAGTGATTGTCTCTCTTAACGATTGCTTCAAAAACATTTATCATGTTTTAGGTCGTTAAAATATTAACTCGAAGGTAACCCATTAATATCAATTTTTTTTAAAGGAGAATTTGTATCCGATGTCTACTTCAAACTATGTCTCTTAATTGAGAAAATACGCCGTGCATATTACGTGTTTACCTTCGTAAAATTTTCCATCAAAAGTATCAAAGCTTTTAGAAGTGGATTTAATTTTATTTTTCAATAAGAAAGGGTGTTTGAACGTTGGTCTAAACCCATACTTACGAATGTGCTCTTACTTCTCAATATATCAAGAATGGGCAAGAATTTACTCATGGGAAGTGGTCATGGACACGGAGGTTATTCCCATTAGGACGTGCTGGGATCAAAAAATGGGATTTACTGCATTCACATGCACATTTAGTTGCATCATTTGTATATTTTTCACGAAATAAAGGGAGCTTTAATGAGCATATTAACCATAAGGATTGGGGGAAAATTAAGGGTGCAAAACATAAGTTAAGATTTCATTCAAGATTAGCGATTTATATTGCGTTAACTGGAGAGAGTTCAAAATTCAAAATAATTTTTCCTTCTTGGAAAATGCATACTATGGACTAACAAAATTTCCACAAGATGAATATTCTGAGCTTTGACCGGATGGAAAATTATTTGCTGGAATTTGATTTCTAGGAAATCTAAGTCAAATGAAGCGACTCAAACCAGCACATGAACTCCTAGAATTGTTCTGGCGGAAGAAATTGTCATGTGATTGTCGGTCCAACGTGAGTCATTGTCCTTGTAATAAAGGGGACTTGTTTATTTATTATTGGTAAGATCGCATCATAGAAATTAAAGAACTCTATTGTCAAACAGAGCATGCTACTTGCTATGTGATCCCCGTGTTGCAATCCCATGTGCTAAGCCTAACAGGTACCTTATTTGGCCATTTTCCTTACATTGATTGATTTAAAATTTGCTGGAATACTGTTTCACTTGTGTGATAACGACTATATAGTTATATCAAATATTGTTGACATATATGTTTATGATTGAATTTTTATTATGTGCACATCGTGTCGTAGCTTTGCATAAATACAAATAATCTCCCCTCACCTAGTAGCTAAAGTTTTTGGGATGGATTTCTATCATAGCATTATAGCTTCGATATGATTTCTTCTTACTCTAAGTTAATCAAGCACTCCAGATTAATGCAGGATTACTCGGTTTCCTTAGTCAATTCCGCACTTTAAGTCGACTGTTTTGCTGTTCTACGTTCCATGACTGACCTATTAAGACATTTGTTCTATCATCTTTCCATTCCATTTGCGATGAGTAGGGATCCTGAAAGTATACTTCACACTATTTGCACAAGAAATTTAAAATAATGTTATTATTTTTATAATATAGATACACAAATGCAGAGGCTCGATTGGTAGGAGGCTCATAGAATACTCTCCAAGCTCCATGAATCAGTTAAGTCTATACCTTAATTTATACACCAAAGTAGAGTAATTTTCACTTAATTTGTGGGATTTGAACATGTGATCTCCAATTCTAAAATTGTGAATCCCTTATCGCACCAATTAATTGCACCTGCATCGAGGGGGTTCTTAACAGTCTTAAATGCATATTGTTTCAGATCAACCATTGGAAGTTTCGGACTAAACTTAACATTATTGACGATGGTGGTTATGTTGGGATCGAAATTCCATGATATCTTATCTATATATAAACCTATCGTGGAAAATAGTTCCATCGTTCATGAACCACTTATTCTTTACGGTAGTGGGTCACGTTTCCTTTCGGATTCATTCGCCCTTTTGGATCTAGGGAACTTCATCAGGAAATTTACCTACAAAGGAAAGCGCCAAAAAGAAACAGCAATTTATAGATGAACACATGGTGTTTCTCTCGCATGTCCCGAGTCCCATCAGCACACGTTTAATGCTATCCCTAGATCTTCTTCTCGTAACTTGCGGTCATAAATGAATCCCGGCACCGCACCCGGACTATGAAACCTGCACGAAAGCCTAACAAGACTCGAAGTCAGAACCTAGGGTCGTCTTTTGGTAATTCTGGTAAAGACTCCAAAGCTTTTGCCAATGTTGGTGCATGAAACCCTAACACTTCAAGCACTCAAGAACGAAATGGATCTTCCCCAATTTCTCTTTCCTTGAATATTTTAGAGGGAGAGAAGTCTCTTTGAAGCAAACGATTCAAAAGAGTATAACCCAAGTTAGGGAAAGACAAGAGGGTCGATGCGAAGAGTGCAACTCAAGTTAGTTGGAAGAAAGTGAAAGGTCGTGGGAGAGAGCGAGGGCCATCATTTTTCTTCCTATGGATTTCCAGACCTAACACGTTTCAGTTGTGTGGTCATTTTTCCAATTAAACTTTTCTTAGCTTTGATTTAGCACCGAATCTTCTCCCTCCTTCACTAAACAAGTGATCATAGCAACTACCGTTCTTAGAAAATTATCTTTAGACAAGTGACTTTATACACATTGAGTCTGAGTGATTGGATAGTTATAATTATCAAATTGAAGGCGGATGAGTCGCTTGTGTACAATTTTGATTACATTGATAGTGTGTGACTTACTTTCCATGCTAAAATTATGACACCGAGAGCTTTGTTATGAACTATCTCAAGCATGAAGCTTTGGACAATATCCAAAACCTAGACACTTGCGAGTTGTTTTGAGCATCAAGTGTGGTTGTTTAGTGGCAAATGCGCTTAATCTTTTCACGATTGTCATGAGATTGAAGCATCATAGGGCTTGAGAGCCAACTCTAGTGGGAAAGTTTGATCTTCGTGCTTGACCCGACGGTTGAGCTAAGGCGAGAGGCTAACTTGCTTCAAAGTCTTTAGTGTTGCTTCTCAAAGTCCAACTAGTATGAGCCAATTCAAGCATTCTATGAAAAGCGTGAAATTTTTAGAATATCATCCAATGAGTGCCACGATAATCAATCGCCTCTCCTCTTTATTATTATTATTATTATAAGAGCAATGAGAATATTTCCGTAGATTTTTGTAGTCCACGTGTCACTCTAAATTCTAGAGTATCGTATCAATTAAGAAAAGTGGACCATTGAACGATGTGTTTTTATTGCCTCACATTCCAAACGATAGCCTCGCTGGCTATAATGGTTTCAGCAATATGGAGGATACGAAGGTGGGTTGGTCGTGGCCTTTTTCTTTTTGGACTATATTTTGGGATTAAATAATAAATGTGAAAAAAAAAATATTTAAGCGATCCACTTATATGGCGCCAAACTTCTATGATATCATTCAAAGTTCAGAACGTGCATAGCTCAAGTAAATAAGGACTCTAATATGACCAAACCCTACTCAAATTCTTGAAATTTTCAGGAACTTGGATTGCTTCTCCAAGAATCCAAATTTAGATAAACTTGGTTTGGTGGCTCCAACAGTTACGTGCCTCCTTTTTCCTAGTTGGTAGAGAAAGCACAATTTACTTTAGAATTTACCTTTTACTTTCAAATTTGCTTTTTTTTTCCCTACCTTTTATTCGATGGAAAAAATTAACTTTAACATATTTATATTTAAGCTCGTGTTTTATCGGGTCCATGACCAATAATAATTCTGCTTTGCCTCTCTCAATCATAGTTTGTACATTGTCAGTGAGAATTTGGAGTCCACTAGATTGTGCCCATATGTAAAATCTCTTAACATCTAGTCTCATTTAATTTCATGAAAAATGAACGATTGAAAAAATATTTTCCTATAAATAATTGTTCGTATCGTTTAAAATAATTAGTCAATGGAAAAATGTTTTTATCTTTGACAACGATTTGTATCTAAGCATTTTCGTAAACAATAAAAATATTTTTTGTTTATTCATTTTTATAAGTGATACAAGCAATCATTTATAAAAAAAGATTTTTCAGATCATTTACTGCAATCATTTATAGAAAAATATTTTTCGGATTCATCTTTTGTTAACCAAATAGAGCCCTAATCATATGAGTAAATTTATGCATTGGCACTCAAATTGATAAAATTGAGTTGACAATTCGAGGCCGATGTTTCTAAGTTTTAGCAAAGCCCCTTGTATCTCCACAAAAAATCTTTTTCCCTTCTCCAATGGTAACCGCAGTCCACGGCATGGGAATTCCAATAGATTGAAGGTGGGTTCAAGACTTCCAAATACAAACAGAAGAATATAGGCCATTTCCCACTAGTTTCCTCACCTTTTTTTTTTTTGTCTTTTTTCCCCCCTCCTCCTGTCTTTTGTTCTGTTCTTTGTTTTTGGGGAATGAAAATATGATTAAATACACCGACAGCATTAAAAGAAAAAGTAATTTTTCATACAAATGATTTAATTACCTTACACTTGAAGATTTTAACCCTGGACAAGGATGACTGTAACGAATTTATCCTACATTATAATCCAGACATTTTTAGATGTTTTGAAAGGCTAACCATTTGTATCCCTAATCAAGGACATAGCGAGAAATATTGCGCGTTTCAATTTTTTACTTCCCAAAATGTTGTTCGTCCAATATTTTGTGTTGTGTGGCTATTCGGATGGATGGGCGGTGCGATCGTTTCTATTAGGATTCCCTTATCTTTAAATGTTTTGTTGATTTTAAATTTTGTGAAAAGATCTTTCTTAGTTTATCGCGCTACATTGCATAAAATTTCTCATGTTTTTTGTATAGTTGTGCTTGTACTTTGTTTATATATTGATTTTGTTAGAAAGAGAATGTGAAGGGGGACAACATGCAGTGCCCACTGTATTCCTCTTTGAACTGCATGAGCCAAAGCCCAAGAACTACTGTTTGTCTACCCTCTTCATCCTAAAAGCATTAAAACTTTCTTTCTTTACCATTTTATAGATTTGAATATTTGAAAAAAAATACACCAAAAACACACTTCATTTGCCTATGATCAATCACATACTCTTATCTTTGAAAATATTAGATACACACCTGAACTTTACCTTTGATGGCCATTTTACCTTTCACATCATACACCATATCCTATTCTCAAAAAAGCCAATTTATTCCAAAATTACCTGTTCCCAAATATTAAATTCCCACGCGAGCTCAAAGTATTCAAAGCTATTCAAAAATAAATTAGAGTGAGGGGTAATTTAGTTTTTCAACGTGAAATTTTAGTTACCTAAATGATATCCACCAAAATAGAGATATGTAAGTGGTCATTAAATCAAAAGTCATATATATTTTTGATATTTTCTTGAGGGTCTTTCTCGATTTGTATTTTTTTCCTTTATCTTTTTTTTTTTGGTCATAGTATTTCCTATTCTTTCAAGAGGAGGTGGAAAAGGACGAAAACAGTGGGAAATGATCGTCACGCTAGGTCTGGAACCCGCCTACATTCTTCAAAATGAATTTGGACAGAATAACAAAAGGCATTGATGTAAAGGACAATAATATAAAGGAAAGAAATATTTTCATATTCCCAAAAACGCGTTCCAAACATTTCCAAACATTTCCAAACTAGACAAGACTTTTCAAACATAGAATTTTTTTGGTCCAATTCAAACATAGAATTTCGAAACCGCGGAAATTGCCAACTAATCTCATAATATCGCCAGCAATCAAGGTGACTTGCGCGTATGACATCATGTATAAAGTTCAAGTGAACAAATAAAAAAACAAAATGAAGCGTACTTTTCTAATGAAAAATTAACCGGCTCTATAATGAATTTCCATTAAGAATACCATAGATGTATGCAAATTAAAAGCATCACTTAGGATGTGTTTATTCAAGTGAAAAAATTTCCTATAAATTCGCAGTTAGGACTTTCATGTATTTAATTTACTGAAAAATGATCGAGTACATGCTTTACGTTAAGGAAAATGAATTTTCTAACTTTCAAAGATAAAATCATTTTCGAAAAAATAGTTTCTTTTGTCATGAAAGTTTCTTCGAAATAAATATATACCTGAAAGATAGCAGGATCGATCTTTACCTTTTACTTAATATTTGATAAAAAATCCGGCGAGCCATCCGCTTTCGTATTTTCTAAACTCGAGACCCTAGAAACTTTCACAAATACTAAACGCGGATACGCAAATCTACGTATGGATTTGCAACGTCAAATTTTTTTATTTAAGTCCAAACCAAAGGGGACCGGGTTTTTTTTTTTTTTTTTTTTTTGCACGAAAAGGGGACCGGGTTACAAAAACAAAACAATTGCGTAATGCATCGACCGGTGTGTGTGGAGCCCCTTATGTGTACATTGACTTTTTTCACGCCGTGAAAAATCCATCATCAACTCCGTAAACACTTCTGACCCAAAAAAAAAAAAGTCCATAAGCTCTTCCTCCTGCTTGAGGTTCTCTCTCTCTCTCTCTTTCTTCTTTCTTTCATCTTTTCTCCACTGAACTCGAATGGAATCGAGGGGGAGGAAGGGAGGTTTTACTTAAGAGATGACCGGGGAGCGGTGGAATCGCGTGGGTCCCTCCGCGATCAGAGGGAGAGCACAGAGAGAGAGAGAGAGAGAGAGAGAGAGAGAGAGAGAGGAGGCTTCAACGTCAAGACAGTGGAGAAGATGGTGGGGAGGAGTGTGCGTTAAAAAGGGACAGCTTGCAATGAAGGAGAAGGATTGCCTTCCCACCCACCTTCTCCGCTTTATTTATATACCGTCTCCTCTCTCTCTCCTCTCTCTCATTCACCACCACCATTCCTCCTCCTCTTCTCCCCCCACCTCCCCCAAAAATCTCCCTTACCTCTTGATATATATAATTAGCACCATTACTTGCTCGGCTTCTACTTCCACTCACTTCCCATCTCTCTCTCTCTCTCTGCTCTTTACAAGAAAAGGCACAGAAACTCCAGTGTCAACCTCAGCTGTTTCACTCATCCACTCTACTCCTCACCAGCGCACGACTGTCGTTTCAAGCTCCAGGTCAGCCCCACTCTGCTTTCTTGCAATTCTGCGGAAATGACGAAGCTTCAAATTCTTAATGAACCCTCGCGGGAACTGAGGCTCAGTTGCCGTTGTTACTTTTCCTTTTTTTGGGTATTTCGAAAGATCGGTTCCTGCGCTCTGATGATACCGTCAGACTCGATTGCGAATTCGGCTATGTTTAGCCCGAAAACCGAGGGGCGAAAATTTTGCGCCTCTTCTTACGGTTTCCCGCTCGTTTGTTTCCCCAGGTGAAAAAGAAAAAGGGAAGGCGGAAAAGAGAATTTCAGGAGGCGAGAGAAAAAAAGAATGCCGGGCCAGAACATAATGGAGGAGATAGATTGCGGGAGCTTCTTCGACCAAATCGACGACCTGCTTGACTTCCCCAGCGACGACGTCGAGGCCGGGCTGCCCCCCATCGACCACGACTCATTCCCCTCCTTCTGGTCCGACCAGCCCCAGTCCCTGCCGGGCTCCGGCTCCGGCTCCGGCGCCGGCTCGGTCTTCGAAGCTCACCCCGGCTCGGACCTCTCCGCTCACCTCTCCGTCCCGGTAATTACGCAATATTATTTCCATATTCTAGCTTACTGTATACGAAAGACTGATTTGAAACCGAAAGCTTGATAATGACGAAGGATTTCGGCCGATTTTTATATGATCAATCCGCCCTTTTGCGCCACGTCGCCTCAACTTTTTTCAATTTCCGGCCGTTGGATCGGCGGTGGATGACCGAATCTTGGCGGTTGCCAGGCTGGCACGGCGTGTTGAGTTACCTCAAGTAGCACGCTCGTTTCATACGCCCCGGGGTCAAAATTTCAGGACGCGGGACCGACTTTTATCGAATCTCGTGAATAAAAGAAAAAAGTAAAAGAAAAATAAGTTAATTTTTAACTTTCATTTATCGATACGCTGACTTTAGGTGGCCGACGGTGTCGTTTTCGGGGTTAAATTAAAAACAATTGGCGGAAAAATGAGCGTCGGTGACTCTACCGTGACTGCTAGAGAGAGAGAGAGAGAGAGAGTGGAGTGCAGAGAGGCACATGATGAATGATTGACGCATTAATTGGCGGCATGTGACTTCGCGGCGTGCCTTGTCGCTGCCTCGCCTTTTCATTTTCAAAAATCTTCCGAGGTCGGGCCCCGACGTTCATCACCACACCAGCCACATTGCACCATTCAAATGGGCGGCTGAAATTTCAAAATAAGAAATCGAAAGGTGGTTCTTTCAAGTGTTTGTTGATGCTAAACTTGGTAAAATACACATTGGGGAATTGGGTAGTTTTTTTTTTTAACCTGCTCTGTCTTCTGTGGCGTTCTTGATGGTCAACGGTTAAAATTGGTAATGGTTGCGCATTAGGATTGTCCTAGACGACTGAATTTTAAACTTACTGGAGTAGGTGATGAATGGGGAAGTGTGTTGCTCTTTCTGGTCTGACGGAGGTCTTTGTTTTCGATGTTTTTATTATGCAGTATGAAGACATTGTCCAGATGGAATGGCTGTCCAATTTGATGGATGATTCCTTCTCCGGCGACCCCCTCACCATCGACGACCAAGATCCGTCGAAGGCCCAGCCGGTGAGCCACGCTCAGTTCCAGACCTCTAGCCCCGTATCCGTCCTCGACAGCAGCAGCTCCTGCACGGACGAGAAGGCGGCCCCCCGCAGCCCCGAGGCCATCAACCTCGCCCGGTGTGGCCGCGCCCGCAGCAAGCGCCCTCGCCCTGCGACCTTCAACCCGCGCCCGCCGGTGCAGCTCATCTCGCCCACGTCCTCAGTCGGGGAGAACCCGCAACCAGTCGATTCGGAGAGCCATGTGGAATCCCGTCCCGTGATCAAGATCCCGAGACAGGTCAATCCCGAGCAGAAGAAGAAGAAGAAGATCAAGTTCACTATGTCGACAGCGGCTGCGGCCGCGGCCTCGGCCGACACCAGCCAGAGCTCGGCTACTGCGCAAGCAGTCAGGAAATGCATGCACTGCGAGATAACCAAGACCCCACAGTGGAGGGCTGGGCCCATGGGGCCCAAGACCCTGTGCAACGCGTGCGGCGTGCGTTACAAGTCGGGCCGGCTCTTCCCTGAGTACCGCCCCGCGGCGAGCCCCACGTTCATCCCGTCATTGCACTCGAACTCTCATAAGAAGGTCCTCGAGATGAGGAGCAATGTGGGCGATCCGGAGGCGATGGCCAATCCTCCGGAGCTGATTCCGAATCGCGCCGTTGAAATGGAGTACATGTGAGGAAGGACGTCCAGAAGGACAGCGTTCCTCGTCGAAAAATACGTCTCTTTCTTGCGGGAAATTTCCTCAAGCCTCATTTACATTAATTGGGTTAGCGTCATTTCATTTCTTTGTTCATTGGTTATTGTACAGGAAGAGAAAGCTGGCGGGGATTTAGCGCAATTAGGCGATCCATGTTATGTAGTTTGGGTTGGACAAAGATGGAAGCTTTAAAGGGTGTTTTAGAGTCGTCGATGATTTTAGGAGTATTGGGTAGGTCTTAGCTAGCGTCATTTAGGAGTTTCTAGTGCTGTTTTTGGTTTTTCTTCCTTTGCATATTCCTTTTTTCAGTCTTTGTTCCTTTTCAAGGGAAATTATTTTTGCAGTCTCTACTTGTAGTCGAAAATTCTGAGTTGAGCAATGAAATCTTGCAGTATTCCCTCTTATAATCTCCAACATTGTTCTTTAAGTTCCATCAAAGCATGTGTTCAAGATTGGCGGTTGTTCATTTAGTAAAAGCCGGATTTACCAAATCCTGACATGACATGATAACAAGAACCGAGTTTGTTACGACATTGTCCAAAGATCTGAACTGTAAACTCAAACTAAAACCCAAATGCAAACCTTAGATAACTTGTTGTCAAGAGTCGATTATAGTTTCCTTTCATTGTCAAGCGACAAGGGCATAGATGTCGTTTGGTCGATAGAACTTCAAATCAAACTAGAAAATTATCACACAAAGAGACATTGCTGAACCATTAAGGACCCTTTTTAATTTTTCTGGTGCAACTAAAGTAGATGGGATTTATCTAATTGGTGGGGTTCGGTTGGGAGATCAAAATCCAGTTCTGACCACCAAATGACAGTGCAACTTCACTACCGTACCAACTACTCCTGGACCTTCTCTCTTAAGCGCCGATCGTCCCTAATCCACCAGCCATTTTTGGCACTTCTCGCGAGTGCGTTCGAACGTTGATATCACGTCCTGAGTTCCTTCGAAGCTGCGTTCCAACCGAAGGTGGTGGTTAAGTACGTTGTTGGTGATGGAGACTTTTTGGCGATGGTGTTGTTTTATGACTGCCGATGTGGAAAGCATTCGTTCGTGACCGAAAATCCTCGTCTTCGAAAGCGACCTGCCATTCGAATCAGTAGTTGCGAAGCGCAATCGCAATGACCACGCTAGAGTAGGCGGAATCAAGTAGCGGTCTGAGGCAGTTTGGAAAATGCTTCTTCTCTGCATCGCATCATTGCAGTCTGGCTGATCATGATGACCTAGTTTTTTCGCAATTGGGAAAGAAGACACCTGGCGGGCAGCCCCGCGGACCTCATCCCTCCAAGGAACCCACGAACACAAATCGGTCTACCATCTTAACTGAAAACTGACACGTGTGCTCCGGTTGCAGAAATCCATGAAGTTTATTTCGCGGACCGCGAGTGCGTGTATCCCGCGCATTTCGTGCCTTAAACCAGATGGGTCTCGCGCGACCAGATTGTCGGATGGGCCGACCGTACCGCAAATTCATATCAGGTTGACACCAAAATGTGGCAGCTGACTTCAAGCCCTGATGGCAGTATGGATTAGGGGTCGGGTCAACCAACAAAACGGCATTAGCTACAGTAGCGAACTCCCACTGAGAGTGGGCCTCGAAACAAGACATGGGCTGGCCCATCGTAGCAGCCCAGTAAGCGGGACGGTTTTGGGCCCAAGAGAACGCGAGCTCGTGCCATCCCCGAAAAGAACTCTCGGTAAGCGCCGCGTGCCGATTTGTCCTGCAACGATGAAACATGGGGAAAGGCAAGCTTTAGACCAAATTCTAGAAAGAAAAGAAGAAAAGAAGAAAAAGAAGAAAATATATCGGAATGGGTGGGGAAGTTGACCAGAGGGAAAGGGGAAGGGTGGTGGGTTGGTTTCAAAGCCTGCGCATAAGGCGAGCCCGGTGGCTGCGGCCACCGACGCGGCGGCACATTTGGGGGTTGGAGTTCCCGCAGCTGAGCTGTGCCACACGTGTTGCATTTAATGCCTTCACCCACCCCATTTTCTTCTCCTTCTCTCTCTCTCACTGTCGATATAAATATATATATAAAAATATATGTTTAATATATGTGTTTCCCTTCATCTGTTGAGCCAAAACTGTTCCGATTTTCACTGCATCCTGAAATTTCTTTCTGGGGGAGGTAAAATGAAAAAGAAGAGAAAACAAATGCCACGAGACAAGGAGTTTGAGTTGAGATCACGAATCCCGAGCCACACGAGTCAGACAGTGGAGAGACGGGTCGTGGAGACGACGTCGCTTTCGGCTAAACAAAAATGAAAAAAAAAATAAAAGGAAAACTGACGAGGAGAGACTAAAAATCTGTCGTCCTTCTCGGCCCAGCTGAGCCAAAACAAAACAAGGGTCAGGAAACGACAGAGATTCTCGGGCGGGTCCTACTCCCCCACAATCGCACGTCACGTCTCATCAAACTTCTGAATAACGACATCGTTTCGGCCCCCAAGAAATCTGGCTCCCCACCGCACATCCCTCGTCGCAAGCACCGCCTGATGAATCGAAGGAGAAAATTTTTGCAAGGAGAAAAAGCCATAAAAAATTTAAATTATGCCCATTGATACGTTTATCCTAAATTTTTTTTTTTTTTTGTGACCAGGGAATCTTGTGAATGCAGGTAGAAAGAAATTTGGAGGAAACGAAGGGCCCACCACCCCGGCGTCCCACTTAAGACCCTAAGTGATCGTGAGGGAATTCGAACTCCTCCCCTTCGTGAGGGGAAGAAAGCCCAAATTATCGCGGTTACTAATGCGGTAGTTTTATCCTAAATTTTTTTGTGACATAAAAACTCTCAAAATATGCATTTATCCTATAATTTTTTATAGTGTAAGAAAATCCAAAACTTATACCTATATAATATATTTATTCTCCCCTCCATCAAGGTTTAATTAGATATTTTTTTAAACAAAATAACATCGTTTTTATTTCACTTAAGTCACGTAAATATCATATCAATATTTTTTGCTTTTAGGTTGGCATTTGTGTAGGTAGTTTTCTAATTGTTCTAATTAATAAAATTTTGACAAAAAGTAAATTTGTCACACATATTCAAGTTTAAGATTCTTGGTGTGATAAAAATGTTGGTGGGTTTGCCCTTTTGTAAATGATCTCGCTCACTTCTAAACTTAAATTTTGATTTCTAACGACCTTCGTGATGCTTGGAAAATGTTGATGCTGAAAATGCTTGTGGGTGTCAAAAATAAGAGGCCAAATGATAATATATCACAGCCTTCTCAAAGGGATTTCAATCTTATCGACGTCTTCCAAGCGCGTTAGAAAGATGCCCTGCCTTTCAGGTCTGTCCTGGATAAGATACTTTGGCACGAGATCTAAGCGAGAATATTTGGTTAGATTCATTCCAAACGGCTTTATATCATCCCTTTCTATTTACTATAAAAAGATAATTTCGATTTATTTTGTAAATTAAATATACAACATTAGGTGAAGAAAGCTAAAAAAGCCATTAGGCTTGCCCTCAAAGATATACACAGAGAAAACCGACCCAACTTTGAAGCTTCTTCAAAAGGTCAAAAACAGAATATATTGAATGAAGTAGGCATTACCCTCTAATAGTTCTTGCTACCAAAAAAAAAAAAAAACCTCTAATAGTTCTTTACCCAATGGAGGAGAGAGTTTGAGCAGAAAAGCCATGATGGTTTGTTAAATAACGGACGATCCCCGACATTGTATCTTCAGTCAAGGTGGGAAAAAATGTAAAATTGAAGAAATGACGATTGAAACAAAGCAATGTCCAAAGGCTTTTAGCTCCAAGAACAAAATGGACAACAAGTGACTAAGATTCACTTTTCCTGTATCTAATTTTTTTATAGGATGTCGTAATGCTAGACTTGCTAGTTCTCCATCAACATGAGAACCTTTCGCTATCCTTGAAAGAAAACAAAAATGGCGATAAGCATGTTCAAAATCTGTTTGTGCCTAGTGCTGATAGTACTTTTGCTTCCAAGCTCCCGTGCACGACCTCCCTATGTCATGATCCGAGGGAAGACAATTGGTAAGGTTGTTCGAGTATCACATGAAGACAATGGAAAGGGAGATAACGGGCAAGGAAGTTGTTACAAGTTTATGAGGGCTAGTCCGGAAGGTCCCGATCTGCAACGTCATTGAATAAGACAATCGCTGCCTTCTTTTATTCACGAAATGCGTCCTAGTGAGCATGACATAATGCGCTTCCTTCTATATTGTCTCCTTTTTTTTTTCTATGAGTTTCCAAATCTTACCAGGTCATATTTCAATGTAATACCACAGTAGAGCTTTCAGAGTTTGTGCGCATGGCAAGGAAAACTACTACAAGTAATGTGTTCATCAAAATTGGACTTATAGAAGCGAAGCATTAATATAGATGCTACTGACTAACTATTTTGGCATTTTTGTTATCTTTAAGCTTTTGATTATTGGCAACTTAGAGAAGATCTAAGGTAGTGAGCCAAAAGAGATGTTGTTATTATATATGACCCTACGCAAGTATTTTTTTTTTTTTTTTTATTTTATTATCAGCGATGTTGTCGTCCATCTTAAAGTATCAATTCCATGTGACATTCTTATTTCTATTTGTAAGTGAGATGGGTGTAAAATTATCAATGGGACAATATGTTTTTTAAATTTACACTATTAAACTGTCTAACCCAAAAATTTAAACTATAGAAAGAGAGAGACGACATAAACATAAGGTTCATATAAAACCGTAAATAAGAGATATGGAATACTTTTACACCCCTCTCACATACAAATAGAAATAAGAATGGCACACGGAATTGATATAAATAATATGTCTTTTAAATTGTTGTGGATCGTCCATTATTTAACAAACCATCTGCTCAAACTCTCCTTCATTGGGTAAAGAACTATTAGTGGTTAATGCCTAATTCATTCAATATGTTCTGTTTTTGACCTTTTGAAGAAGCTTCAAAGTTGGGTCGGTTTTCTCTGTGTATATCGTTGAGGGTAAGCCTAGTGGTCTTTTTACCTTTCCTCATGATCATTTGTGTCCTCGTTATTCTCTTATGCAGGAAACCAATGAATTTTGAAGTAAATTTGATCTTGGCATAGATTTAATATGAGTTCAAAAGGTGAAGATTCGTCTTGATAACCTCAAAAAGTGGGGATAAAATTGAAAAAATGGAGAAAAAGTGAGGATTTCTATTGAAATTTGACAAATATAAAAAGAGCATAATCCTTTTCTATGTATAAGATAGAAATTCTCAATTCAAATGCAACAAATTCGGTTTTCAAATTATAAGATACCTAATAAGATATGGTAATAGTTATATTTACAATTCGATAGATAAAGCCTTACTCAATGCGTATTGACACATTGTCAATAATAAGACAACTAAATGTTCGACGTATCAAAAAGGAATCCTTGCAAATGAACTTTCAAGAAGATATATTCGGACAAATAAAGTTCTGGGTATTGTACCCGGTCAATAGAAAAAATATTTTCATTTGCAATCACACTCAAAAAAACATTATGGCATTAAAATAATTATATATTTGGATATGTAAAAACATCTCTTTTGTTCTAAATTTTATCTTATCTTCCAAGAATCAAAGGCCTGCGTTTGCGTGTCGAGAAATTTTGTACGTATCCGCACGACGCTCCTCCTAAGCAGCATTCAGCAGATACCCGAGGCAGGAAAACGCATGTCTAATTGTCAAAAATGGTGTCGATTTCTCCAAAGGAGAGCCTTTAAAAAATTCCAAAAGTTACTTGTCAATAAATCTCACCTATTATTTATATCGTTCATCAATCATTAAAATAATAACCTCTTTTTTTTTTTTTTTTTTTTTGGTAAAAGGGATTGTCTTTAGATGCGACCACTAGCAGTTGCCGTAAATGCTCCTCCATCGTCCAGACACAGTCCCCACGAATCCCACAGCCTCTCGTCGGGTCAAACAAATTAGGTTTCTCTCATGTAACTAATTCTTTTTATTGGCTAATTATCATAATCATCGACTATAAACCTCATCCCCCTCCATGATCTTTCTACCCTTTTTGTTTAATCGAATATGTACGTGGCTACACGTATTTCCCAGGGCTCCTAATTGTAAATACAGACGGTGTATTGAAGAGGCATCGAATTAAATTTTTTAAAAAAGGAAAAGGTAATTTAATGGGAGCATAGGAGACAAGTGACCATGAATAGTGTGTCTGTCCAGAGGTCCCTCTCACGGCCCCCACTCCACAAGACAACCACAAGACAATCTCCATTAACATTACAAATTTGGGTTTGGGCGAGGCGTGCGTGCGATGTCTTAGACTAAGCAACTAAAGATGATGATGATGATGATGCCCACCATCGTTAATGCGCGATTGGTCACTACCCAATTTTTAAATTTATTTTCCCATTCGATTCAATTTATTTATTGATTTTTTCTATTTTTTTCCCGGCAGATAGGCAACGCGTATGGTGTCCTTATTGGTGTTCCTTTCGAATTTTTTTCTTTTTTTTTTTAAAGTTTTGTTTGGTTGATGTGGTTGTTGTTGTCCTCATTTTGTGTCAATCAGTCCACGGGGTGTCTGGTTAATGGGTTGCTGTCGACATGCCCTATGTATATTTATTTCTTTCCTCTACTTTTTTTCATAAAAAAAAAAAGGAACTGGGTCCTAAAAATTTCACGTGGCATATTTATACAATTAAACTAAATCCGGCAAGAATGCAAAATGCTTTTTCTCTAGAGTGTTTTGATTTTTGCCATATGCTAAAGTCATTTTAAGGTTAAAATAGGAATATTGAACATTTAGGGTGCGTTTGTTTGTGTTTTTGTTTAAAATCGTTCAGGAACGAAATAGAAAAAAGTGTTTACATTAGGGCTCCTAACAATTTTGAAACAAAAACGCGTTTGTAAACTTGTTAAATAAAAAATAAACAAAACATGTTTGGTAAATTTGGATAATTTTTTTATTTCTTTTATTTTTTCTATTTTTCCTTTTTTCCTTTTTTATTATTTATTTTTTTTTTTCTTCTTTTGGCCGGCGACCGGCGGGCGAGGGTCGGCCTCGCCTTGATCCGGCGAGGCCGAGCTCGCCTGGCGGCGGGCGAGGCGCGGCCTTGCCGGCCACCGCTGCGAGGCCGACGCTCGCCGGGGCCGGCGAGCCTCGCCGTGGCCGGGCGAGGCGAGCCCGCCGCCCTCGTTGGCTGGTCGCCGGCCATGGCCGAGGCCGGCGACCGGCAAAAAAAAAAAAAAGAACAAGAAAATAAGAAAAAAAAAGTGTTTCTCAAAGTGTTTCAAAACAAGAAACACAAAATTTGTTTTCTTGTTTGTTTTTTTTTTGTTCCTGAACAAAAAGAACAAAAAAGAATGTAAACGCACCCAAACGCATTTCTGTTCCTTTTTTTGTTCCTTGGAACAAATAAAACAGAAATTTCTGTTCCTGGGAACAGAAATAGGGTGCAGCCAAACGCACCCTTAGTTTGATTTTTCTTTTTTTGGGGGGAAAGACGAATTTAATATTTTCCTTGTGCCACCAGCAACAATAATAAGTCTACTTCATAGTCTGGTGGAGAGTCCACGTCAAGGAATTAATTCTGGGGACAGAGGTGTACCGACCCTATGCCCTTAGCACGCTCGTACTTCCCGGTCGTCAAGCCTTTTCTCTTCGTCCCACTACGATAGCTATCGGGATAAATATGACGTCATCCGACCGTAAAAAATGGTCATTATTGCCCACGTATAAATTAACTTGCACTCGTATTACTCGGTAATTCGGCAATAAAGCAATTATTCGAGAGACGGGAATGAAGTGGTCTCTCCAGGTAAGGTGAACCGAATGAAAATTCATCGGTCAAAGAGAAATTTAATGTAAATGTTTAAAAATTTAATCTCCTCATCTCTATTCAGCTCGACAATTTCATAGAAAATAATTAGCAATCGAAAATAATGGATAAACGATGATCAAGGATATCTTCCATGAAGTTAAAAAATCATGTAAAAGCATTTGAAAAGGATGCATTTAACCATCAAGTATCAATTAATCTTTTTTTTTTTTAATTAGGAGATTAGTAAATGATCTAAAAGGTACCGTCCCTATCGAAATAGTTGCCCCCAAAGCTGCAGTACGTGATCGTGGCCAAAAACGACACGGATTTTGAACGACCAAGGTCGCAGTCACTTGCCGTTTTGCTTTGGCTTTTAGCTTCGGCCTTACATCAATCATCGGTTTTACTCTTGTCCCCTCCCTCCCCGTGTCGCTCTCACCGTCCCTTTGGCTTTAATTCCACTGTCCAAAACTCTAAGAATCTTTGCTTTCATCTCCCACTACAATGTCCCACACTGCTTTGACAATGACCCATCAAATTAGGAGAATGAACCGGGGAAGCTAGGGAATTGCTCATTGCTCAAGGTTTTCCTTTCTTCTCGACAGAACGGGCTAGGTTTTTTGAACGCTCGATTAATCCCTATTGGATGTCGTAGCCCCCCTACCACGATATTGAATAATTAACAGAAACATACGAGTCTTCATTTTTATTTTTTTTTGAGTGAGGCAAATAAAATGCGCAAACATAATGATTCGAACCGAGGACTTGAATTGGAGAATGAACATGCTTATCATTTGAGTAACCCCTTGGAGTTATGAAGATTGAAGAATTGTGATTACTCTCCAATCTAGAAATGAAAATTCCCCACAATATATTTTGTATGGATGTTTATAATGTAACTTTTGCCTTTTCATTATATGCTTTTTCCCTTGGTTTCACCTCCTAAAATTTGAAACTGAACTCTGATTAAAAAATTCCCAACACCTTCCAAGCACATTAAAATATATTTTATCTATTTTTAAAGCTTAATACCATCTTATCACGTTTGGCCAAATGATGCAGGATTTACTCTCTAGTCAGAAATTCGAATTCCCTAATTCCTCCTCAATTTCAGGAAGCCTTGGTTCGTTTGTAATGTAGCTTCTGTGCCGTAATGAAAAGAGCAGTAGTCATGATGCCTCGTACAATTAGAGAGGGGGTAAAGAGCAGTAGTCATACCTCTTTCCACCATTTTTACGGATAAAAAGGAAAACCTCAAAACCATTATGTTTCTTTCCTAGACTCTGGAGAGAAAATAATAACCAACCTTTTGCCAAATCCAACAAGTGGGAAAGGCCAAGAAGGCAGACTACAAGAACATGGGTAGGTCCGGAAAGATAAAACATCCACGTCCCACCTGTGCGTGTCGGATTTCATAGTGGACTTGGACAAACATCATCCACATTCAGAATCTAATATAACTCGGTTTCAACACTGTGGTAGAGAACGATACGCATCTTATTGTCCTCCTTTTTCTAGTAATAATAATTAAAGGGTTTCCGTACTTTTTTTCTTTGGTAAAGATATTATAAAGAGCAGTATTTATCAGAAATGCATTTTCAGTCTCAATATACTGAACATGCACGACACGAGATGGGCAATATATTGAAATCGACAAACTTCTCTTGATTAAATACGTAGGATACTTGTTGATATGATTTATATGTGAATTGCGATGTAACCAATTTTGAGAAATTTCTCTTTTGAATTCGGCTCCATAGCCTCAGGACAGTGATTTTGGAAGTCAAGCGAAGGTTGACAACAGGAAAATACCCAAAAGAAAGCTGTCGAAGAAGAGGCATGAAAAGAAAAGAAGACCTTAGAAAGGAGAGAAATCTTAACAAATGGTTTGTCTCGTGTCCCATGTATTAATTTGCCGTCCCCCGACCAGAGAATCAGAACCCACACACGCACAAACAACCAATGACATCCTGTATTGGTTGACCAATTACAAGCATACATCGATGATCAAAACCCGGTTAGTTAAAAGGGAAAGGAAAACCGTAACCCTAGTTTGCCGCAGAGTTAGGGCCTTGAACAAGATGATCTTTGACTAATTGTTATTTGTAAAATCTCTATTGCGGTTGCCTTGATTTCAGAGAAACCCCGCCCCCCGTTGAACTCGCCCTTTCTTTTTGACAATATTTTTTACCTGTTAACAACGTAAAATGGACGAATAAAGAAATGAATGACGAACCCGAAAGCCAAAAAAAACCGTTTCTTTTTTTTCTATCTTATGGGAATGCATGCCCTGGCTCATTAAAAATGCTGGGATTCCTGGCTCATAGGATGCTTCATGCATGAGCCACTTTGACTTGCCATGGTGTGTGGACTCTGGACTTTGGAGTGGAACACAATCTTGAACATGGGATTGGTGTTCTTTGCAAGAGCTTGTTGGGGGGCGTTTGACTTTGCAACCATTCTTGATTTCTAGGATTCCCTGTGGTTTGACTTCGCACCGTTCTTGATTTCCCCGTTTCCTCCTTTCTTTTTGTGGGTCGATCTCAGTTTCCCACCTGTTCGTAGAAATTCTCGAAGGAAAAAAGAGGGGGAAAATGATTAATTTTCAGGACATCCTAAGCACCAAGAAAGACACGCCTTTGATACGCCATTCAATTAGAACTAAGCCGGAAATGAATGAATCTTGCAAAAAAAAAAAAAAACTTGGTGGTGGGTTGGTGCAATGTTTGGTTCGGGTGTCTAGAATCATGTTCAGTGGGTTTGTCAAGGAGCGAGGGGGAGGGGGAAGGAGAAATCGATGAGCGAAAATCACCCTGATTTGGCTTTTCCTTCGGGGTCATGCAACCAACATGGATCGAAGCATCAAGAAAATCTCTGCTCCAACAAGATATGAACCACACACACATGACACCAACGACTAAAATAAACAATATTTTAATCTGCAGATTAAATCTGTGTTTATATATACATTTGTATTGCTCTCCCTGTCAAATTGTAACAGTCTGGTCGGCAAGGAAGCTTCAGGTATATGGGTGGGGTGCGTGTGAAGGGAGTACAGTGCTGTGTAGTCTCTCTCTCTCTTCTCTGAACCGCTTTTTCTTTTGGGCTGTTACACTTTCCTCAACCGCTTAAAAAGCCTCTGATTGTCTACACTTCAACCGGACAGGAGCCACACAGCCTCTCTCTTCTCTCTCTCTCTCTCTCTCTCTCTCTCTCTATAGCAAAGTTACCCTTCTCTCTTGCCATTTTTCCTCGCAAAGGATTGAGCTTTACGAGTCTCTGGCTTTTCTTGGCCTCAAGAAAACAGTTTCGGAGTTTCTTTTTAGCTTCTGGGATTCTCCTTTTTCCTTCTGTTTCCGACCTTTGGGGCGGAGTGAGGATTGTCCTGTTCGTCTCGAAGTCGGAATTGCTCTGGTTCTTGGATTTGAAAGAAAGGCAAGACACCTTTTTTCTTTTTTCTTTTTTTCCCTCACTGTCGTTTTCGTTTTTCGGAGGTGTTTCGGGATGATTCTGATTGCTGCTTCTTTGGTCGGTGAGAAAGCTGAGAGGGTGTGAACTCAGTGGCTCTGATTCTGCTCTGTTCTGTAAAATTTGTTCGAAAATGGAGTTTCAATTCAAGCAGATGCCTTCTTTTTATGCATTTATGAACTGATAATTGTGGCTCTCTGGTTAATTTATGAGAACTCTGCTTGATGAGAGCATCCGTGTTCGATTTTCCTATCTGCTCAATTATTGCCGAATTTTTCGTCTGCAATGTGCGCGAGGGCTCTGTTTCATTGCTGTTTGGTTTGTTGGTAGTCATGTGAACTCATATAATTGTATTTGCAACCGCAGAATATTCTCTAAGATCCGGAGGCGAAGAAGGATATTTGTATGGTTGAGCTTGCCCTCGATCGCTTCATGATTTCAGTCATGGATTCAAGAAAAGAATCGCTGAAGAGGAACCCACAAAAGTGCTTGGACTCTCAACTATGGCACGCCTGTGCCGGTGGCATGGTTCAAATGCCACCGGTGAGCTCGAAGGTCTTCTACTTCCCTCAAGGCCATGCCGAGCACGCGCAAGGGACCGTCGATTTCGGGAGCTCCCAAATCCCCCCTCTCATTCTTTGCAGGCTTGCCGCCATAAAGTACATGGCCGATCCTGAAAATGACGAGGTTTACGCCAAAATAACCCTTATGCCCATGAGAAGCGACGAGTATCATCACCTGGATGATGATGGTTCTCTAGGAAAAGATGGGATGGAGAACTTAGAAAAGGTGGCGTCTTTTGCTAAGACGTTAACGCAGTCGGACGCGAATAACGGCGGGGGGTTCTCTGTACCGCGGTATTGTGCAGAGACGATATTCCCTCGCTTGGATTACTCGGCTGAACCTCCAGTTCAGACGATAGTGGCCAAGGATGTGCACGGAGAGAGCTGGAAATTCCGGCACATATACAGAGGAACCCCACGTCGCCATCTTTTGACCACGGGGTGGGGGAATTTCGTGAACCAGAAGAAGCTCGTAGCTGGTGATTCAATTGTGTTCCTGAGAGCAGAGAACGGGGATCTCTGTGTCGGGATACGCCGCGCGAAGCGGGGGATCGGCATAGGTGGGAATGACAATGCTTGTGGATGGAACTCTGCATCTGGGAATTTCGGAGGATACTCGATGTTCGCAAGGGAGGAGGGGAGTAATTTGATGCAGAAAGGTTGTGGTGGGGAATTCAGGAGGAAAGTGACAGGAGAATCTGTATTGCAGGCAGCGACTCTGGCAGCGAAAGGACAGCCATTTGAGGTGGTGTATTATCCTCGCGCTGGTACTCCAGAGTTTTTCGTGAGGGCGTCCTCTGTTAGCACAGCAATGCAGGTCCAGTGGTGCTCAGGAATGAGGTTCAAGATGCCGTTTGAGACAGAGGACGCTTCTCGAATTAGCTGGTTCATGGGGACTATATCATCTGTACAGGTCGCTGACCCGATTCATTGGCCTAGTTCTCCATGGAGAATTCTACAGGTATCTCTTAACATTGTTTTGGCACACTCAGAGAGAGTTATAGTTCTGAAATTTCAATTAGTCTTTGGTGCATTGCTTCTTGTTGTTTCCCTTGGTTTTAACGCACCCTTTTCTGATTCAGTATGCTTTCACTTGGAATGGTAAATTCTCGAGCGTTGCTTTCTGTATGAATGCTTGCTCCACTTCGATCTGCTAGTTGCATCTGATAACTTTGGCAAGAAATGCCTTCATCTGCTATATCTGCATAGTTAGAATAATGTGTCTCTGGTCATTATCTTTCCTGGGGGAAAATGAAGGAGAAATGGAACATTGTGTCATTAATCGGTGTTACATCATTAAGTCTCAAGCTTAGGTTTAGTGCTTCACTCCTTGACCGCCTAACAAACTCTTGTTCTCTTCAACTTCAATTTTGAATCAGATAAGCATTCAACATTACGATATAACTGGATCTAGGATCCATCATTTTTCTTAGGACGACGGCTCATTCCAGACATTTTTTTTCCAATGTTGCAATCGGCATATGCTCATGTTTACTAAAAACTGGTTCATGCGTGTACTGTGCAGGTTGCTTGGGATGAACCAGATCTACTCCAAAATGTGAAGAGTGTCAGTCCATGGCTAGTAGAGTTGGTGTCGAACATGCCCTCTATCCATCTCTCACATTTCTCACCCCCGAGAAAGAAGTTAAGGACACCGCCAAACTTTCCCATACTCGACCAGATTCCGGTCCCGCCCTTTCCAAGCAACCCCCTTGGACCAAACAGCCCTTTATGTTTTATCCCGGATAACATTCCCGCAGGCATACAGGGAGCCAGGCATGCTCAATTCCTAAGATCTTCATCGGACCTCCGTCTTAATCAACTGCACTCGGGTTTGTTTCCGGTGGGGTCCCACCCCCTGAATCACACTTCAGTATCTACCAGATTTTCACGTGGCGCCTTCTTTGGTGCGCCGGAGGATAACAACAATAGCATTTCGTGCTTGCTAAGGATGGGAACTTCGGAAAACTCCTCAAAGGAGAATTTCGAAAAGAAGTCACCCCACATTTTACTCTTTGGTCAACTGATTCTCGTTGATCAGCAGAACTCTGAGAGTAGCTCTGGGGACACAACTGGAAGATGTTCATCAGAGGGGAATCAGGAGAGGATGTCGAATTCCTCTGAGGGGTCCCGCAACAACGTGTTGTATTACAACGGCACGGTGGAGAGCTCTTCTGATGATGGATTCACCGGCATTAGACGAGACCGGGCATCTGACCTCGACTTGGGGACTGGTCACTGCAAGGTGTTCATGGAGTCGGAAAATGTGGGTCGAACTCTAGACCTGTCGGTCCTTGGTTCATATGATGAGCTGTATAGAAATCTCAGAGACATGTTTGGCATAAACGGCTCAGAGAGGCTCAGTAAAGTCCTCTACTCGGATGCTGCCGGTGCTATTAAGAATGCTGGTGATGAACCCTTCAGGTAAATTAGTTTACTTTTTCTTACCATCTTAATCTTACTTCTTTTTGGTGGCTCTTGTTGGATCCTTCTTTCCTCTCGCGTCTTCTTCATTTGATTTAATGTTTCCGAATTGCTTTGTATTGCAGTGACTTCCTGAAGACAGCAAAGAGACTAACAATTCCGGCGGGTTATGCTACGAAGATTTAGGGAGATAGATAGCTTATGACGAGCCACTAAATGTACAGATGAATTTTGAGATTGTTCTCTTCATCTTCTTCTGCTTTTGGATATGTGTGAAAGACCCACATAATCCGTTTTTTACTTTGGATATTATTAGAGAAGTAATTAATGCAGCTTTATTTAGTAAGTTGTTCGATTAGAATTATCAATGGCTTCCTGGCGCCTCTGTTTCCTTGCTCTTATCTGTAATCCCTCTTTTCTTGAATTACACGCACCCACCGTCAATGCGAGCTTATCAGGGCATACGCAAAGCTCAAACAACATAGCAGAATCTAATGATATTTTAAGCAAGATTAGGTCAGAAACCCATCTTGCTCATGTGGGAAACTTAATCTTGGTCTAAAGTTAATTTGTGTATCTTTTTGCTTGTGGCGGTGCAACTTTTTGTTTTCTTTCTCGCTTTTTTGTGAGTCAAGTCAACTTCATGCACCCATCTGGAAGTCGTTATACTTCAAACAATCATATTGCCCATGTGAGGAAAAGATTGCATTTTGATCTGCATTATGCATGCCAACTGGAAAATCATTGTGATCATGCGCTGGGAGTATCTCTCTCTCTCTCTCTCTCTCTCTCTCTCTGCGCGCGCAAGCTCCTCTGCAATCTTTTGCAACTATTCATCCATCTGTAGAATGCATTCAGCCAGTACAGTGTGCATGACATTGCAAAACTATTAGGCTTGCAGAAGTTTCAACTCAGTGGATGCAACCACTTGACTTTGTTCTCTCTTTTGCACAAACCATATTGAAAGAAACTGTTAAGTATCATGATCAGCAGGGTCATCGTCACTTGTCAATTTTAAGGAACCAGAGTTGCACGTGGGACTGAGAATTATTGTCCTAAAACTATGCTCAAGTTCTTACCTGCTGAGTTGACAAAAAGAGTGCTGTTTAGCAGCGAAGGAAAATACAACATTGACAAAGAGGTTCCTTCAGAAAAGGAGTAGAATAAAAGATTAATAAACGAAAAGGAAGTAGAAATGAGATTCTGATTCCACTTTAGAGAGTGAAAAATATGAAGAGATAAAATATATATATATATAAATCTCATTGATTTTGTAGATTTCTGGTGAGATTATGACAGGGAGGGAGGACCAAGGAAGCCGGGTCGTAAGGAAGGCTGGTGTTAAATATTTAATGGGGCTGTGATGAAACGAGTAAACAAAGTCAAAATCCCAAAGAAGATGCACTTTGTTGAGCACTACAACTTAAACTTAAAATTGTTTATAGGGTTTGGGGTTATAGATCCTATGTTAGGGGCGGAGGTTAGTCAAATGACAGCTTCTTATCTTCCATGTTTTCCCATTATTCAAAGGGATTTCCTGTTCTGGTTTCCTAAAACAAGAAGCATCCACAAACGGAATCATGTTCAAACTGCAAATCGCTCCAAGAGAGAGATATTTTCATTTAATAAACTTGATATTTAGAATTATATCGCTTATATTTTAAATCGTGGTTATTTTGATAATTCAGACTTTGTTGATATTTTCATGTAGTCATCAATTTTAGGATTCAAACTCTGTTGATATTCTTTGAAAATGGCTTTGGATGATATTCATCTTATTGTTCGAGAACATATTCATCTTCTTACAATTTCAGAGAATTCCTTGGACTATTTTTAACTAGGAAAATTTGGTAAGTACAAAGATGATGAGATTTCTCAAAATTATCTTGTCAACGAGTAACAAGCAATGAAGAAAATGTTAAAAATTTCCAATACCCTGCATTTCTTTCTACAGTACGTACTACGTACAGTTAATATCTTCAAAGTCGAACCTTTTTGTCGTGAATTTTCCGTGACTCAATTCTTGAAGAAAGTCGTATGCAATTAAAAAAGAGGCAGCGACATGGAGAGATGTGAAGGTTGGGGTGTGACAATGGCATCGAGTGGAGGGTGGCACGCAAGAAGGCATCTAAGACGGCAAGCTTCCAACACGTTCAACCCGTCCCAATCCCAAGGCGCACTCGTGTGCTTGCTTCGACTTTTCTTGCTTCTTCCTCTCCTTTTTCTATGGTTGCTGTACGGCGCAATTCGTGGGGGGAACATTTATATCATTCGTGGGATTTGGGCCGGTCCCTCCATTCTTTATATATCAATTGCCAAATTACGTGGGAATCCATGTGTAATCGAAGATTAGTCAACTAGGGTTTGGTTTTGCCTAGGCCTTAGGACACTCCCAATAGCAGAGAGAGAGAGAGAGAGAGAGCGAGCTTGACATGACATGAGGCCGACCAAGATTCGTGAGTCTAGGAAACCCTCTGTTCTGTTCCTGATCCACACGCCTTCTCTTCCCTTCGACAACAAGCAAAGTCTCCTCTCTCTCTCTCTCTCTCTCTTCCCAACGAAGAGAAGAAAGAGAACAAGAAGGGAAAAGGATTAGACAGGCGCAGCTGTGTCCCTCCAAGTTCCACGTACCCAACGAAAATGAATTACCCAATTGGCAGTTCCCATGCGGGGTCGCGAACTTTGTGTATCGTCCGAGATTGTCTTGATGCGGTTTTTCATCAGAACTCACATGTGATTCCGGACTAACATCAACGCACGCACGGGAAGGTTTCCCATCGGTTCGAATTTGGTTCTTTTGGCGGATTGTTGCGTTGCAGATAGGTACCGTGCACGGATGCACAGGTGCCACGACCGCAAACGGGTCGAGAAAAGAACGAATGAGTACGACCGGATTGTAGTGCGAGACGGGTCTTAGGTTGTGGTAATAACCCCAGGAAGAAGAGGTCAATCAGAAACCAGCTAAGAAACATAAGGTTAAAAAAGAAAATGAATAGAAATTTGACATTGGGAGGGGGGGTCACATGAGCAAAAATAATGTCAAGCAACAGTAAACGCGCCGTCTCAAAGGCCGGGACTTTCTCTGCTTTTGGGAAATTGGGTTGACTTTTTTTTTTTCATTTTTTTCTTCTTGTTGAAAGAACTGCCCTTGACGTTTTGTTTTTTGTTTTTGCTTTGTTTTTGGTGGGAAGAAAGGGGGGGGGGATTGGGGTAGCAAAACCCTAGGAGGCAGGGTTGAACTTCCATCGTTTCGTGGTGCGATGTCGCTCTGAGGAGGTTTAAGATTTAGGTTGATGATAAGCGACAAGGAAGGGGGGGACCGAGATCCAAGAATGCCAGAGTATACAGATCCATACATCAGTCAACTTAATCCAGCTCCAACGTAAAAACGGATCACGAATCGGAATGATTACAGTCTGTCTTCTGATTCCCCTGTCCCTCTTTTTTTTATAACTCGGATACAATCGTATTTGAAAATTGTGGGGATTGCACTTGCGTTGCAAACTTGCAAGAGCAAGGCAAGGCCAACTTTTTGCTCGTCACGTGTGTGAGTCAGTCCTCGTTTTGCTTTCCCCGTTTCCTCATCGCATTGATTGTACAATGGGCATCCTTAAATTTGGGATGAAATACCCATTAAAGAAAATATCGTACTTTTCAATATTTCACTTTTTTCGAGCTATGTCCAATCAATGCATCGAACATCAAAATACATTTTCAAAAGGAATACCTCTAGATTCAGCTTTGATTGAATGTATAATTGTGGGGTTGTATTGATACTTGACGAAACTTCAGAGACAGCAGATGAAGAAGTTAATGAGAATAATATAAGCAGGAGTCCACCAGCATTTGAGACTTTTTCCACGATTCAGTGGGAGACTAAAAGTCGGGATGTCCTGGATAGTTTTCTCATTTCTGTTATTTGGTGATTAAGATGCACGAGCATGCTCAGCGTGACCCTTGTAAGTTGTATCTACAATAATCCCACGACTTTTTCGCCATGGCCAGCTGTTTGGGTTTGGTTGACATTGACCCGTCCTATTCCCGTTCTCTTAATTTGTTATTGGAGAGGATCAATTTCTGAAGCTTGATTTTGTGACTAGCTAAAACAAGAATATCTCACCTCAGGCCAAAAACCGGGGAAAAGTAGATAGTTGATGGCAATAGACGAAATGAGGCGCCCATGTTTAACAAGACTAATTCCAACATGTTTGGACCCAAAATAAGAGTCGAGTTGAAATGAGGGCCCAATCAGAGATCTTACAAAAGTCGAAGGACCATGTAAAGACGCGGCGACTCATTGAGCTACTGAGCCCGTGGACATTACCCTTCTCAAAGGGACAACGGAAACACAACCGGGAAAGTGCTCCATCTATTGGAGAGAACTGCTGAACAAGCTAATCAAGGATGCAGAGTCATGCTCAATTTATCTCCAGATACTGCGGTGCAGAATTCAAAGGGCCTTCAGCTGAAAGCCTGAAACCATCTGCTTTCGTTTTATGGCCTACTTTGTTTCCAATTCATCACGCTAGAATAAACAAGAGAGATGACTGAAATTTTAATATCATCATACAAGACGTGGCACGAAGCTCATAATAAACTCCCAATATAAATCTCCCGTTTTCTTCTTTTTCCAATGTCAATCAGTCCTTAACTCGCAATAGAACTGTTTTCAATCATGAAATCTAGAAGCGCCAAAACAGGAAAATTCAAATGCAGAATTGCAGTCTCTATCAATTTTCTCTCTCTCTCTCTCTCTTAGCTAACACCAAATCGCCACCCTCCCATTTTTACTGCTGGAAGCAACGTGAATTTTACTTGTAAACTGCATACACGTCAAATAGCAGGTGATACAGTCCTCACAAGCAGCCTCTCATTCATGGGGAGTCGTTTCCTCGGTTGGAGCATTTCCACCATCTAAAGAAAGAACATTGCAGTGATTTAGATTTTACTATCACAGAAGCTGAAAGAAAATGATATGGAGTCACCTGAGTGACTCTGGAGATATGCACTTATGCAGTTCTCAACAAAGGGAGTTAATAAGATGTTTTGGGGTGGTAACGTTAATAAGCAGGCTTACCTTCACCAGAAGGAGCATAAGGAGACTTTCGGTATCGTGTTTGCTGCTGTGTTGGCTGGGAAGAAGGAACATAGACAATCCATGAGAACCATGTTAGAAAGAGCAGACTTACAAAGAATAAAAGGCATGAGCAATAGGGTAGGGACCGCATGATAATGCAACTGACGCATGCTAATTGAGCTCCAACAAGTGACAACCTCAATTACAAGGACATGCCTGTTGGGCGCACAACAGGTGTGCAGCCCCACTGCACATTGAGATACTCATCCTAAATTATCCTTGGTCCACGTATGTGATTCTAGAGAGGAGATGATGGTCCCTTATCATGTCTAGAGGAGAAATCTACAATTGAATAGTCCTGATGTTAACCAAATAACACAGACAAGCCATTTTTTTCCAATAATTACTTTAATAATCCCAATCAAAATGACGAATAGAATTTGTAAATGTAAAGTGATTTCTCTCCCTTGAGAGTTGGCACTTAAAAATAGTGCTGGAACTGATTCATCAAATTTACTCCACGACTTCTCCTGCATTATCTTTTACCCCCAAGACCCAACAGTTTTGAGCTACAGTGGTGGATTGTCTAATATATCATGGGCATGATCTCCCTCTCACCTAAAAAATTAGATCTTAACTATCTTTGGTACTTCCACAGCTAGCATAGCCCAAATTGGCAAGGGGATCAATCCACCGCTTAAGGAACTGTAGAAATTTATTAGCTGTCACATTGAGGCCTACTAGAAGCTAGGACCATAAGGGTGACAGATAGATAGGCTGAAAGTGAATTTAGACGAGCAATCCTAGGAAAGTTGAAGTACTTGCACGACTCAAACCAAGAGGATTAACAATGTTTGAAAACACCTAAAGTCCCGACTTCCACCCATAAGTTGCACGGCATTGATTGTTTCCATTCACTCGTGGTCTGATGAGAAGCTTTTCCTTTTACGGAGATTAAAAATTATGTCACCGACTATGTTAGCTTAACCAATTCACCTTTCTTAATTGACAACATTTCTCAGACGTTTATTGAGATCAGGATATCTTGTTCCAAAGAACAGAAAGGACAAAACCTCTCTCATGTTCAAGCAAACCACAAAAATACCACTAGGGAATATGGAGGAGGGGAAGAGTAACTGCAAAGGACACACACCCTAGCAAAACGAATGTTGTCCAAATGGAGGAATAACACAAGGTAAAAAAGAACAAGAATTATATGACAGCTATGGTACAAATCTCATATGCTCGGTGAGTTACCCAGTGATAACAGTGCCTGATGTTACAAATCCGAAACTATCATTTCCAGAGTGGTGTTAGAAACAAAACTTTGGCATGTAAAATTTCATTCATCAAATTTGATTGTCTACTGATAGTTTCAAGTACCATTCATCACTAACATTTAAAAGAAAAGGTTTCAAGCACTGAACGATAAACCAATTTCAGGGCATCAAAATTTCTAGACTACTAACAGGTATTGAGGAGATAAAATAAAACAGATATCTCGTCAAATCCATTGCCAGTTTCCTTTTGCAAAATTAGAAAATAGGTAGTATAAAAAATAGTTTCTCTAACACTCCATATAATTAAGCCATGAAGCTGCACAAAAAGCTTCGGTTCTTGCAAACCCTTGAAGTCAGGTCCAGAACTTCATATTAGTTTGCAATTGTACACAAGATAAGTACATATGAGTATATGTGAGAAGGCTTTTTCTTAATCAGCTTTTTGCTACAACACTAGTTTCTTGAGTGTTTGAAATATGACCCACCATGATATCTACTGGTATATCGCGCTGTTATACTCACGAACATTCCCATTAAGTCCATTCCTAACCCAATTGCTTTTGCCTGAGTAATTTCCAACCTTAGTTACTTGCCATGCATGGCTAATAGATCCTCAAAAATGGCAAAAATGGAAAGAGAAGTCACAGCTCTAAAGTGCACAAAGATAGAAAAACATTTTTCACCATCAACTAAATTATGCAATATGCACTTAGAAACTGCATGGCTGGCCTCCTAAAGTATTTAGTGACAAAATAATAATTAAGCCCATCAGATCCATACAACAGTCACATTAGTGCAGCTCCCTATCCAGTTAAACAAGAAATTATGCGCATGTCTGTTTATATTTTTTTCAAAATCAAAAAACAACTTTTTTGCTTTCCTGACAAAATTTAGGATAAAAAATTATGAAAAAACTATACTCCAACCTACGTACCGACATATGTACATTGTGAAAGTTTAAGATGTTTTGGGTTAAGAAAAAGTTAAAATGCATCAGTCGCAAGATTTTGATTAAGCAAAAAGCCAGCTCGAAGATTACCTGCAACTTAGGACGAAGAGCTTCAAGAGGGCCTTTTGGCTTCTCACCACCTTGCTGTAATAATCAAAAGTCCATTGGCAAATACTACTAAGATAGCTCAACACCATATTCAAGTTTTGAACCACAAAAAATGAGTTAGGGACGGATATCATCAAATTTAAGTACCTTTCCCAATGCCCAATCAGCAGAATCAAAATAAGCACGTTCATGGTCCTGGCAACAGAGTCAAATTTTAAGTAAAGCCCACCAAAGACCAGCATCTATTGGAAACCATCAATCTAAGACCATAAATACCTTAGAAATGAGTGGTGGTTTTTTGGGCATTATTCCTCCATACTTTTTCTTAATAACTGCTTCCTGAAGTGTAAAACAAATATGCATTGATCACACATATTTAGAATCTAGAGCAGAGGTAAGTTGCTGGATTTGGCGATGCTTAGGCATTTTCTAAAAAAGCAAAGAAACAACTAATAATTTCACGTGTTAAAGTAAAAGAAATTTTTTTCTTGTACGATTGGAATGGATATCCAAATTGATTGTCCTATTAGTCCATCAGTTGACGTAGTCATAATAACTTACAAACTTCAGAAACTTTATTTTAGAACCATATCATTAGTAATAACACGATCAGAAAGAGATATTCATTTATATACTTGCACAAGTGCACCTGTTTCTATTCTATTGCTTCCTAAAAAACTTCAGTAGAATCATTGATGCATTAAGCAATCAGTAAATAATGCTACAAGTAATCAATAGATTACATCCTTCTTAGATATCTATGAGCAAATAGCAAATAAACAATTACTCCGAACGCCAAGGACTTTCCGCAACAACTCAGCAACATTTTCAGCTAAATAGACAAGTAAATGCACGTCGTATACACATATAAATAAGCATGTTTATAAGAAAACGTCCAGCCAAAGCACGAATCTCAAGTTCACATCGGTTCCACCGGCTAACACAATCAAGCAGGCAGACACGCATAAATCCAGAAACAAACTCGATGAGCTCCGAAGCACAATCGTTCTCGTCAAAACCGAACTACAACAGTAAAACGAGCGCAGCTCAAGGTCAATCCGCGAGAATTCGAGCACGCAAAGGAGTTAGGTAAATCGTATGCGACCTCCTCCTGGGACGAAGGCTCCGATTTCTCGGAATCCGCCGGAGCATTCGCGCTCGGACGCTCCTGCTCCTTCCCGTCCTCCATTTTCCCCACCTGGTCACCAATGTCGATTCAGCGAAATCAGCTCAAAATCACGTCACGGATCACAACTATCGGGGAAGGAAGAACCGATTCCGCTCGATCTGGAAACGATCCCGTCCCGGTTCATTGTTTCCAGCTCGATTGGTTCCATCGGCGAGCGTCGGAGACTAGATTATCGGAAACACAAAGGAAATCGGCGGGAAATGATGGCGTGAGCTCGCGAATTTACCTGAGGAAATTCAGTTCAAGCCTCCTGGCACTTGCGACGGTGATCCAAAATCGAGTTGCAGAAGAGAGAGAGAGACAGAGACAGAGAGGGAGAGATCGGACAGGTATGGTGACGATTTAGAGATGGGAAATAAAAAAAGGAAATAATTACTTCAGAGATGGGCCCACAAGGCCTGAGGAAACGGATCGGAAGACTGGGCCCAATGGGCCTTCTAATGGGCCTCCGGGCAGGAGCGTGTCATTGCATTTACAAATTGGTAGTCTTCACATATTTCTCAAAAATAAGGAAAATAAGAAAACAAACCATTTGTTTCATAAAAAATAAACGATTTGAAGAATTATTTTATTAGTCTAAATAAAAAATATAAAATTTTCCGGATTTATTTTTTTAAAATAATTTTTTGTTTTGCTTGAAATAATTATCTAATGAATATTATTTTCATTATCGATTTACAATTTATATCTTAAACATTTTTCGCATATACAATAAAAATATTGTTTATTCATTCATATTTACAAACGATCATTTTTAAGAAACTATTTTCTAAGTCTTTCATTTTTGGGAAAATGTCACAAATAGTCCTATATTTTAACTCATGTCCATTTCGCTCGAACTTTCACCTGGCTTCACCTGGTCCCTCGAACTATTGATAAAATGTCCGATCTAGTCCCCTCAACTTTCAAATGGCTCAATTTGGTCCCCTCGAACTATTAATAAAATGTCCCGACCTAGTCCCCGAACTTTCGATCGGCCAGTTGGTCCTCGAACTATGATAAAATGTCAAATCTAGTCATTCCTTACTATTTTTCTCTTTTTTTCCTTTTTTTCCCTTTTTTTCCATTTTTTGCCATTTTTTTCCTTTTTTTTCCTTTTTTTTTTTTTTTTTTTTTTTTTTTTTTTTTCGCTTTCCCTCGCCGGAGTTTGCGGAGGGCGGCGTCCGGCGAGGGAGCCCCTCGCCGGGCGTCCCTTGCAGCGGGGCGAGTCCCTCGCCGATCTTGCGAGGGAGCCCTCGCCCGACGCCGGCGAGGGCTCCCCTCGCAGACGGGCGAGGGGCCGTCCCGCCGTCTGCGAGGGAGAGCCCCTCGCCGCGTCGGCGAGGGCTCTCCCTAGCGATCCGGCGAGGGCCGTCCTCGCCGGCGGAGAGCCCCGCCCACGCCGGCGAGGACGGCCCCCGCCGATCTGCGAGGGAGAGCCCCTCGCCCGACGCCGGCGAGGGGCTCTCCTCGCAGATCCGGGCGAGGAGAGCCCCTCGCAGATCCGGGCGAGGACGGCCCTCGCCGGCGTCTGCGAGGGAGAGCCCCTCGCCGGCGTCGGCGAGGGCGAGGGCGAGGGCGAGGGCTCCCTCGCCGATCGGCGAGGGCCCCCGCCCGACGCCGCGAGGGCCCCCGCCGGCGTCCCTCGCAAGCGGCGAGGGGCTCTCCCTCGCAGATCCGGCGAGGGAGAGCCCCGCGCAGACGCCGGCGAGGAGGGCCCCTCGCCCGCTGCGAGGGACGCCGGCGAGGGGCTCCTGGGGGAGCCGCCCTCCGCCGCTCCCAAGAGAGGGAAAAAAAAAAAAAAGGAAAAAACGGGAAAAAGGGAAAAAAAGGAAAAAAACGGAAAAAAAAGGAAAAAGGAAAAAAAGGAAAAAAAGAAAAATAGTAATTAAGGACTAGATCGACATTTCATCATAGTTCGTGACTACCTGAGCCGATCGAAAGTTCAGGACTAGATCGGACATTTTATTAATAGTTCGGGGACCAAATCGAGCCATTCGAAAGTTGAGGGACTGATCGGACATTTTATCAATAGTTCAGGACCAAATCGAGCCGATTGAAAGTTCGCGACGAAATTGGACATCGAAATGAAAATATAGGACTATTTCTGACATTTTCCCTTCATTTTTGCAAAATAAACAGAACCTAAAATCACACTGAAATGCTAGAAATTCTTATCTTTTGAATGATGGATGCGAGTATCATGCTGTCCATTTAGTCGTTAGAAAAGATAGGAATCGAACTCGAGACCTCTTAACGAAGATGGAGGAGAGCAGGCTTGAGATTTTATTCCTGCTTTGAAGAGATTTGCACTCAAACCACGCGTTTGATAGAAGGGACATCTTTCACAAAATTGGTCAATCACAAAAGCTTCAGACATTTTATCATACAAACAATGATGGTTCTCAAATGACTTATGAGTATCAGCTATGTCGTGCAGCAACATCTGCAGCTGTTCCATAAGTCTCATTCTTTACATATTTACAAATAAGCAAGGCCACTCTAATTTACATTTCTCCTTCTCTTCTTCCTAATATTGCTCTCAAGAATGTCTATAGGGGGAGGCCGGGCTCTAGAGAAGCTTCATCATCAAGTTAAATTTGATGTCCGGAGTCGTCTTGGGCTGAGGCCAATTCGCTCCTTCCGGGACCTTGATGCATCTAAAGCCCTGGCCTTTGTACAGCTTCAATGCCCCCGGGTTGTTCAAGTCGCAGTGCAATGAAATGGCTCGGCATCCCCAGCCACGCGCTTGAGCCTCGGCTTTGGCTATGAGCCTTTTAGCTATCCCCTTTCGCCGGTATTTCTCGCGAACTGCAACGTTGGATATGTATGCAATTCCAGTCCTGGAATGGCAAGTTATGAAGAGGGTCAAGGTAATTGAACGAAATAATCTCGTCATACAAATGATGCTAAAGCTCCAAGCCTCTAAATGTTGACTTTGAATAGGCACGAAAGTGCAAGTTTTATTCATAAAGCTGTGTAAAGAGAATTCACTCTAGTAGAGAAAAATGGCCAGCAAATTTCGAAAAGAAAAAAGAACAGAAAATTTGTTCTAGCAAACATAGATATCGCAGCTGTCGCCAACATTAACAATGATGATGAATGCACCGACAACAACAAAGTTGCTTCCCACAAAGGTATATGTGATGATATCCGTTCCAGCTTTGAACTAAATAACGATACAGCAGCATAGTCCTTTTTTCTGTCACCCCATATCAACCCCAAAGAATGTCGGGTAGTATCTCCAATAAGACATGATAAACTGTTCATGATAAACTGTTCATAGTCAGAGTATGATCCTTACATAAGTATTAGGTGGAAGCAAATGCCCTAAACAGACCCAGCCTCTTCCATCCCTATCGCAGAATAAGTGCTCGTGTGTGCATACACTCGATGAGTATGATTATCAAAGTAACAGCAAAGGCCAATGCCACATAAGACACAAAATGGAGAAACTTCTCACTTCTCATCTAAAACTAGACTATGAATTTATTATTTCCCCTTTGAATAAGTTAGAGCAACTTCACTTTCCTACCTCTAATCAGCACACTAGCGGGTAAGCTTCATGTTTCTAAGCAAGACAGAATTTTACCTCACGATACGACCAGAAGGTTCCCAATCAGCAGTCACGGATAGTCATGGGAAGGCTTTAATTAGTCGCTCCTAGAAATAACTTTCAGGTAATGCCTTTCTCAATGCTCGAGCAGAAGTGCAAAGTTTCGATTGATATAATAACACTCAGTTATAACAGTTGAAGAGTTTAGTTCTCTTTCGCCTGGTCATAGTTGCAGTATGGTACTATGTGACGCGACATGTTATCTCAAGACATCAGGTTGCTTCGAAAGGAGGAAAAGAAAATTCATTATAGACACTCTTCACACCATTTATCCATGCAAATTTTATCAGGCTCCCTGATTACCAGGAAGATACCATATGCTTATAACATAGAGTTGACATAGGAATCCCCAAAAGGAGAGTCATAAACTACTTATGGTTTCATGTGAAGCCGCAAAACCTTTATAGCTAGTCAAAAAAGGAATTATAGATGTTGAAAATATCCCACATCACTTGACAATGAGATTTATATGCACTTTATATGCATATGACCTCCTTCCACTTGGAGCTTAAGTTATTCGATTGGACTTTTCCAGATGGTAGCAAATCTAGGTTCCACTCCTGTTAGTTAAATGCCACGTGGTACTCCAGTTAGTAAAGCTCGGTTCCACTCCTGCTATAAGTGAGATGGGGTGTTGATAATATCCCATATCATTTGATAAAGTCATTCATATGCTTTTTATATATAAGTGTCTCCCTCCACCAATTAGCTTAAGCATCTTGGTTGGACTTTCTAACAATTGAAGAAATTTGGATCTCTCTAGACCCTACTAGGAGGAAGCAGGACATCTACCTTGTAGTTCTACCTCCAAAACATGTTATTTATTTCTTTGCCTTGGCCTATTTGGTAATGCAACTTTGGTTCATTCATAAGGTAAAGGAGCTTACAGCCTATTCAGTTTTACATAAACAGTTATAGTATGACTCGTGTCAAGTGCTCACAGCAAATCAAATCAAGCAATATATTCCTCAAGAATTTTCTTATTACGAGGGGAAAAAAACAATCTTAATAGATGATAGACTAGCTGATTATGCCAGAAACTGGGATATCAAGATTATCACCCTGAATTTTCTATTCATGAGGACTGAGATCCGGAAAAAGAATACTTGACTGCTGAAAAATACAAATGCTATAATTTTGTTAACAGATTTCGTACCTTCTCTGCCTAAGCGGTCCCTTTCTTGGTAGAAAGTCAGCAACAGTGTCCACTGTCAATATACCAGTAACATAGCCCTTATTGATACTAAATCTTCCATCAAAACCACCTATTCTGATGTCTTCACTCCCAAATAACAAGCTGTCACCACCTGAGCTGCCAACGACAGCGACAAGGCATACTCGCCGGCAACCATTTGGTATTGAGAATCCAGCGAGCATTCCCACCAGCCTGTCGATCCTCAAGACAAAATCCAGAGGGAACGAGTATTCAGGGAAGAAAGAACTGCAGTGAGTCTCGGCTACCTCCCAGCAGTCCTCTAACCGGGCCTCCCGGACAACAATCTCGGGAGAGACTGTGGGAAATAAATCCACCACTTGGCTGGCTCTGCATAGTCCTGCGCTTAGAATGAGAAGCGTCCATAAGGAACTCTTTCTCAAACAATTCCCACTGCATATGCATGCTCACCACAGTGTTAGGCTTAAAAAATGTCACATTTGGCTCCCCCAAATCCCTTCCTAAATGCAAGGAGAAAACAACTGAAGCTCCAGTAATCCCCCTCCCTCCTCCCCCACCCCCCACCCCCCAAAAAAAAAAAAAACCCACCAAAAAAAAAAAAAAAAAGGCAAGACCATGAATAAAGTGATTTAAAGTAAAATAATCTATTTTCTGATCAAAGCAAAGAAAGTGCAGAATGCAACCAAATCACCCCAGAAGAAACACCCATCACCCATGAGTAGTTTGAAGCACTAAACAGCGACCAGTTTTGTAGTTCATGGCCACAAGGAAGGAGTCGCCTCGGAGTAATTCAAAACATAACATCATAGTTCTCCGGGTCAGGAGACCAATCCCACATGCGAACCAATATCAAATTCCCAATTTCTAAATTCCCAGCAACCAACTATCCCAAGAACCAAAACCGTGCGAAGAATTCACCAGACACAAAGAAAGAAAAGAAGAGAAAGGGCGATACGGGCCAACTACACAAACCCACATCCAATCAAACTCAAAATCAAATCTTTATGAGCGGGGAAGAGCCGAAGCAAGTCCAGAGGGGAAGAGGAGGTACTGGGTCTAGAGGGGAGGTCGTCGAGCGCAGGAGGGAACCCACGCGAAGGGAAGCGAGAGAGTTTCTTGAAATTCAGGTGGGTGCTCCTGCTTTGGTGGAGAGCTGGGCACACGGCGGTTCCCAACGGAATTGACCGCATTTCTCGGACAAGATCTCACACCACCCAGTCTCTCTCCGCACCCAGATTCTCTGTCAAGGAAAAGATACTCGCGATTCTCTTCCCTGGTGAGCCCGGCGGAGAGAGAGAGAGAGAGAGAGAGAGAGGGAGAGACAGAGAAAGAGACAAGACGCAGTCTCTGCCGGTGTTTCAACGGGTGTACCGCCTGCCAGCAGAATAAGCCAATGACTTTTGCTCACGTAATATTCTATGAGTGACGGTGAGATTCACTACTTACTCTGAGAAATATATAAATAAATAAATAAATAAATATTTAATTAATTAAAAAATTATCATGAAGTTTATTTTTTTATTTTTTATTTTTTAAGTTTACGACTTATGACATATTGTTACTTTACTCACTGGTGGGCAACTGCGTTAATCTCGAACTCCTAAGTTGTCAATATACATTTTAAGTGAAGGTTATGATGGTGGAGTTATGTACTAATTTCCTTTGAGGTTTACGTTTAAAGCTTGCAACGACGTCCAACAGTGGTGATGTGACCTCATAAGGGAGTCTTTGGCGATTCCTTGGTTACCAAATAAAAAAAAAACATATCGGTACTTTAGCAAAAATTCATTTTAATTACACTGCGTTTCAAAGTTTTGTTTTTTCCCCCCTAACAAATATTGCTGCTTGTGGATGTATTCTTGAATGGTAAACTTGTTTTCTGCCCGTTTGGCCACAAGATTAGTGATTTCGAAATGAGAATGGCGTTTCCCTTCGCATGCATCGGCATGCCATGCTACTAATAAGCAAACCAAGTTATATTCCAGCACCCCCGAGTTTCCGGTTCCGAGCACCATTCACTTCGGAGGGCGGGCAGTTTGTTCGGCTGGCATTTGATGATCTTGAGTAATGCTTGTAGTTGGGACCAAGCAAGAAACAAGATTCTCCACTAACAAAATGATTGACAACTTCGAGTGCAAAATGGAATGGTCTTGATTGATCCACCACAGTCCACCGTGGATTAATAATTTGTATCTACTTAATGTCACCTGAGCAAAATTACAACCATTGCTATCCTCAATCTATGTTTAGAATCTATGTTTGGAAATTGACATCTCTAAGCATTCATGGAACACTTTCAAAAGACTCAGAATCAACACCAAAGCGCCCTCGATCGAGCGACTAAACTAATATAACCAAGCCTTAGCAGTCAGTTTTACCAAACACCGAAATAAAAGAGCACGTGTGCGACCATAAGAAAAGTTGATAGTCCTCTTCAGCCACGTTGCTCTTCACACTTCCTTAACTCGATGATGACGTAGCTGTACATGTTTCTGCAGTACTTGGGTCTTGTGTTCCGTTCATGGCACGACAATGGCAACCTTCTGTTTGTACGAAACAAGAAAATAACTTCTGTAACTGCTTTCACTTTCTGTGATTGCATTATGATACATGAACTATGGAACCTGTTAAAACAAAACGACCGTTCCTACAATTCCATGAGCAGAGGAATATTTCCTGTGCAATCTCGAATCACATACATTTCATGCTTCAGATCGTTCTCGTGCCTAAAATTCAACGGGGAGATCTCTTAGAAAGGCCAGTGCCTGAGGAGATGTGGATTTCCCAAACAGGGAACACCATGAAGGAAGCTTCATCAGAACCTTTTCAGCTTTCGGTGTCAACCAATCCATGTCTGTTCTTAATTTAAGAAGTGGCTGCTGATTCTTCTGGCTACCTTTGCCATGAGCAATTTGCGTAGAATTGGCCCAGACAAGAGTCATATCAAAACTAGTCGGTGATTTTTTCCCTCCAGAAAACTGAATAACATGCCATCCATCCACACTGCTCTTGTCATCCAATGGGATCAGCTCTTCAGAATTTCCTACACTCAACAGCAAGACGGTCTAATGTTTTGAACCATAGTGGCAAAAATAAGCAGAATTTTGGCAAAAATTACCCATAACATGAGGTCGATTGCTAATAATGAAAATTTTTAAGACTTGATATTTGTCATCCCATGGACTAGTTGGATCAGACCAGGCTCCTTGGTGAATAACTCAATTAAGACCAACAATGCTGCCGGTAAAACCAACCACTGTGGCAAAAAAAAATTAATTTGACCACCCAAAAACATTACCCTAGAGAACCATGTTGAGATTGATTCTAGTGGGTCATTCGGATGGTCAAAAGACTCAAAACTATATTTTCGTTAATGCACTAATAGAAAAGGAGATCTGACAAGGAGCCTTGGTCGCCAAGAAGCAAGATCTTTTTTGTCATTCATCATCTTTTGCCATCTCATCTAATTGGATTAAACAATAATTTGACTATCTGGAGATATAATCTGAATTTGCCAACTGATACCAATCAAAATTCCAGCTGACAAGAACGAAAGGGTATAATTATTCATACCTTCCAATTTGAAGTCCTCTATGTATTCAGTATTGACCGCAAGAACCCACCTTGTTGAGCTCTTTGTGTCCAACGAGACCTCTGTAATTCTTTTGTCCCCCTTGTCATCTTTTATAACAGCCAGTGTTGGTATGTCTGTTTTACTCCAGCCACCTTCGGTATCATCATAGGACCAACAACCATATTTGACCGAAAGAGTAACAAGATCTACAATCTTATCTCTACCACATGTGAAACCACCTCCAATCTGCTCAACCTCTTTCGTCAATTTTCCAGGAGTGGTAGAGAAAAAAGACACATAAGAGTCGGGCTGCTCTTGCTTGCTTATGGTTGCATCCACTATGTGCACAACCTGTGAAAAATCAATCAGCTGAGTTGCTTTAATGCCGTACACAGTTATCTTTCATCTATCAGAACAGTCGCAAAGTTGCCAGTTATCTAATATTGTTCACACTGACAAATCTAATGGATATTCCTATGGCTCATCCTCACCTTACTATCAACAAACTGAACAAAAATAAGGTACAATATGGAATTACATGTCTTTATTACTATACTACAGGGAAATGGCATGTTTCCTTCTCCCCAACAATTGTGCTTGTAAAGTTATAAGAGAAACTGAAATTAGTATAATCAACATAAAACTCATTGTTACATTCTATGCTGGAATTTCATCCTAATTGAATCAAACACCCCCGATTGTAATGTGCTCCCATGAAAGAGGCTCTCTCTAACTCTGGAATTACTACAGGATACCATAATGTGGGTTGATCGATATATTTCTGATAAATGAACAGAACAACTGAAATGGAAAACTCAATGGCATTAGAAGGTGAACAACACTGTTGGGAATTATGAACATCAAAATAGTCTCTCAGAAGCAAAGTGGTGAATCAAATTGAGAGATCTCATCAAATGACTATGGGGCCACATGAAATGGGAGTTTATGTTGAACAGGTTATACGGTTCTGAGCTGCAAAATGTGTTGCAGAAGACAAATAGTCATTTAAAATCTCTATTTGTAATTTGCTCGCAAAATATTATGGTCAAAACCTTATGTGGTTTGCCACTTATTTAAGCACATTTATTTTGTCATATAACCCCGAACCTGATGAAGTAATTTTGTAGATGCAAGAGCATCAATTGATAGTGATATTATAACCAAAAGGGTGACGCCCTCGACAGAACCAACAGAAACCCATTTTACTGGGATCATCCTTAGAGAGTTGACATGATTTTTGGAAATACCTCAGATGGACACTAAAAGTAAAATCCATATTTTGTCTTTAAGTATAGCCATGCCTAGGTATTTTAAAATGCAATTCGACCTTAAGCAAGTTCAACAACTAAATGAAATTGAACTGGCAGTGCAAAAATAGAAATTAATAATTTCCTATTCTGGTTAACCCATAGATGAAAGGTAGATCATACATTTACAGCTCTGGCTGTGTCTTCTGTAAATGGTGGGGCTACACCAGATAGTACAGCAGCGAGGGAGAGACCAAAAAGAACCAATGCTGCCAAGACAATCGATTTCTTCGCACCTGCAAAGTGTACTTCAAATATATAAAATTTGTTCCAGAGAAACCAACGATGCAGAAAATAAATAAATTTATTGATAAAGAACTAATCAGCTGTTTATCAAACTGCAGGATGATGAGATCAAAAGGCAACCTGGTTAACTCTGAACCTTGCCTCAGACCAAAAGAAGAAAACTTTGCATTCTTGCCCATAATATGGCAAGAGCCAAGAGGAAAAAAAGAACCAAATAAAAACAATATTTGTAGATTAAAAACATATAACTGATGACTTCTACGATCTCCCTTGATGCTTGAACAATCTAACTTTCACATATTTGCTAATAAGAGACTCCCAGATCCTCCACGGGCTCCTAATATCTAAGTGAATGCTATTCAATACGCACCAATTTCTGATTATATCAATTTCCTCAACTTCCTCTAGGATTAGATCTTGTGTCGGTGGAGAAAACTCCAAAGTCAACAGTCTTCATTTATCCGTCCTTCAAATCAGTATGAAGCTAAAATGCATTAGTTACCCAGACAATATCTTCCCCTAGGCAGTGAAAGTCTAGGATGGATGCACCAAGCAAAGCCTTTTCAACTATTATTCCTACTTCATCTGCTGTATCGTGTGGGTTCCTTCTGTGGGAGCTCATGCATGTCTCTATGGAAGTGCATGTTGCATGCATCTTCTGTGTTTGTTCAAAAGCCGCACTTGCAGATGTGAGACTTTGATTCATACTCAAGTACTTGATGAAGGAAATACAAGTAATTCAGGGAAAGACAGTATTGCTATATGCATTCACTGAATAAATAGGTTGATTCAGCTTATAAGAATAAATCCTTCATTTGTGCTTCTACGTAGCCCATTCCATTTCCTACAAAAAAATAGGCTCCCATGGACCTCAACATAAATGAAACCATGACTAGTGCTAATAATAAGTCAAGCATCATTACCACTAGAAGAGTCTTATTTTATGGTCTCATTTTACACCTACTGAAATGAAGCTAATGTGGGTGCACTGAATGGCCATATTAAACAAAAACCAGAACTGAGTGGCCATGGGCATATACCTGAAAGATGGACATATGAGAGGAGATACACCATTGTCAGGGATATAACAAGAGCGATAAATACAGCAACGATAACATTTACCATCCACTCAGGAGTATCGCCAGGGTTCCTGCACACAAACACAACAAGTTAGCCCTCATAACTATTTCCTGAACTTCAAGTAAACTGGTCAAGCAATGCACATTAAACATGAACTTTTCATTGTCCCCAAGAAATAGACTGAAACTTTTGACAGCATAATTCTATTTCACCATGGCAACAAAGTATCTTGTTGGGATCAAGCCAGATATTCAGGAATTCCATAGTTAGAACTTCTTCAATGAAGACATGGAGTAGTTATTCTCAATGAACGGTCTTAATACATAAACAAACATATTGAAATAGCCATTGGGCTTCTGTGTTTCAGGGTATGTAGGAGAGAGCAATGGGATTCAGATGATATCACAGTAGCTTCATGCAAATGACCACTTGAAAGTAACAACAACTATTAATTAATCAGATTAAGGTAACTAATTACCGGTCAAATCGAACAACCATTCCAATTATTGTGCCAACCAATCGGATGAATACACCAGCAGAAACCACAATGGGCACAGACAAGCCAAATAGAAGGGTTGCAAGTTTGAGAGGCTTTGGAGACCGAGCAGGGGTCAAAGTCGCTTCAAGGAAACCATCTGTAGTGCCGGATAGAAAACTGCTTATAAGCAAAGATAAATGATATCGCTAGCATCAAATATTCATGTTTTCAAGACCAGGAAAAGCACTAATATTCTTCTGCATATGTCAGCTTACAACCAGACTTCCTTTTACTTTATGCTAAAAAAAAATACATCTCCAAATATATTGCATACTTACATGAAAATGCTGGTGGCACTAGCCAAACAAGAGCCAAATAAGATGAACCAATTCGGTAATAATTACCAATCACCAGAAGAATGAGCCACTGCACAGAACCCGCTTTATATAGCCATCTTTCAGCTTCTAACTTGATCAAAGTAGATTGAGTAAGAGGTGATAATTGCTTCCTCTTTGAATACTCATTTGACAAGTACATTTGAAGGATTAGAAAACCTAAATGTTGACCAGTGAGAGCCCCTAGAAGAGCAGGTGCAGCAAATAACCCAATCACCAACCATGGACTAGCAACATAAGGAACTGGCGATGTAGAGAGCACGGGTAGAACGAAAGCTGAGAGAAGCGAGAAACTTATAGAAAATATCCACATCAAAATAATACTCAGACATGACAAGATGAGTGAGACTGCTGCAGGGTAACCACCCATAAGTAATGATGTAGACCATATCAACAGTGACTGCAATGCCACCGAATTATGAAGCATATTTGCAAATCCTTGATGGTATAATACCATATACATCCCCTGTAGTTGGAAACCCATGTCAGTAACCTGGCAGGACACCATCTTAAATGCAAACTGCCCAACACAATCATAGGATTAACACAGATAGATTAAGACAGAAAGTATAACATACTAATATATCAAAATAAATAGCAGAGCTGGATGCGGAAATGCCTTCATCTTTCGTCCCCTGACTCCAGACAGATCTGGAGATGAACCAATTTGAAGCAGAAAAGCAAGCATGTTTTCTCCAGAATGTTGGAGAGATCCTGATTTCAAGAGCTCTAGCTTGTCATTCTGCATAAAGAGAGCTCCTTCAGTGGAAATAAAAGCATAGATGAAAATCTTGTCCCTATCCCATGTTTAACCGAGCATCACCAAGAGATGAACAAAAGGGTATCTACATTCTGTTCCATACAAAACTTGGATATAAATTAATTTCAGCTTCAAAAATCTAAATTTGGTAATGCAAGAAGTAAGCACCCTCTCCGTAGAAGCCCATTAATCAACTTAAATGCTGTTGAATACTCACAATCCTATGATCGAGAATGCACAAAAATATCCCATACATGCAACATGCTATTGTCACGGTCCGTGAATCCTCCCGTACTCGTGACACTTGTGAGTGAGGCTTGAGGTTATCTAGTGAAGAGTGTGAGGCAGAAGGATAGAACACAACTGGTCCGTGGGAGTGGCATGAGGACGATTGGTGCTAGGAGTTCTAGGATAGAAGGATTATATCACTTAGTAGCTCTGAAGACGGGGTAGGCCTCCCGTGCACAAACTGGTCGGGAGCTGATGCCGCTCTCCTGACGAGGTCATGGCAGGCTGAAACTAGTTGTTGAACCTAAAGGAAACTGCTATATAATTCGATGGACCAGACGCCCGAGCGAAGCTGGGCGTGGTAGGATCTCGTATGAAGAATCATTCACCGTATCGTTTATGGAACAACTAAAGAAAGGGCTGGCCTGGCGAATTCCGCTCGCTAGGCGCCTGCAGGTCGTTCCGAGACTAAGGAAACTCTCGGCCCGTGACAAGTGGTATTAGAGTAGGAACCCCTCCAGTAAGCGAGTGAGCAAGTCGGAGAATCGGACTCCTTGCTCAAGTGCGGGGCAAGCAGATAAGTCCTAGTGGATGGGTGCTAGGACGAGTCGGCTTCTCGTCGAGCGAAATGCGAGTTAGAGAAGAACCGAACCCTTGCTGAATGGGGATAACGTTCCTGGATCGATCGGTGAATACAAAGAAGAGGTCTATTGCTGCGTTTTCAACAAGAAAAGAACCTCCATTGGTCTGCTAGGTCAAGATGCTGGTTAGGCTGAAAATGGTGCTGCCAAAAGATGCGGTTGGCGAAAAATGCCACACTTGCCAGAACGTGCAGGTGACTGAGAAGGGCCGAGCGGCTGAAATCAAAAGAGGCCACCAATGGAGCAAAACCTGTTTTGTTGGGCGAGCGTGACCATTCGATGTGAATTTCCAAAAGTGGCACATCAATGGTTAATTTACGCAAGGAAGCAACAGAGTTTAGATCGCAACAGAGTAGAGATCGCAACGGGGCGTTGCGAATTGAGTGGAGGAGAATGTCACGGTCCGTGAATCCTCCTATACTCGTGACACTTGTGAGTGGGGCTTGGGGTTATCTGGTGAAGAGTGTGAGGCAGAAGGGTAGAACACAACTGGTCCGTGGGAGTGGCGTCAGGACGGTTGGTACTAGGAGTTCTAGGATAGAAGAATTATATCACTTAGGAGCTCTGAAAACGGGGTAGGCCTCCCATGCACAAACTGGTCGGGAGTTGATGTCGTTCTCCTGACGAGGCTATGGCAGGCCGAAACCAGTTGTTGAACCTAAAGGGTACTACTATATAATTTGATGGACCAGACGCCCGATCGAAGCTAGGCGTGGTAGGATCTCGTATGAAGAATCATTCACCTTTATCGTTCGTGGAACAGCTAAAAAAGGGCTGGTCTGGCGAATTCCGCTCGCTAGGCGCCCGCGGGTCGTTCCGAGGCCAAGGAAACTCTCGGCCCGTGACACTATCATGCAACAATCAACTCCAGAATGCCAGATGGTAAAAGCTTTTTTTATCTACGATCAATCCACAATAATCAAAGTTCTTACTCAGACAGAATTTAGGTTAAATAAATGAAATAGTGTAAGATACCTTCTTTTTTCTAACCTTTTTCCTTTTCCCTCTAGAGCGGTAATGGAAATGCATTCTAAATTTAGTTATTATGAAATTGCTTGACCGATTATAACACATAAAGTTTCATGCACCCCCATCCATATAGATGAAGACAGTTGGAGGATTCAATGGAATGGTAAAAGTAAAGTAATAAAAATAAAACCTTAGTGTGATATACTGCACTGTTATCAGTATATGCAAAGTCAAGCCCGGAAAGACCAGCAACCTCCTTGTACACTTGGAAATCAGTTGCAGATTTTATAGCTCCAGAAGCAAAAAGATCCTGTGATACGAAAATACAGTCTTGAGCTTATATAGTCAAGAAAGCAGCCTAGAGAAATGGTAAGGGAAAAAATGACAAACCTGAGCTATGACATGGCCAGATGGGTATTTAGCAGCTAAAGCAAAGTTCTCAATAGCCCATGGATTAGGACCAGCCTAAAATTTGAAGTGCCAAAACAAAATGAAAAAAAGTTAAGCATAAATAAAATGCAGAAGAGCCATTAGATTTCGCTGAAATCTAGAGGAATATCAATATTCAGTGGAAGTGTATCGTTATTAGATATATTAATCTTACTATTCAACCAGAAAAATGCACTTAATTACTGAGCACCAATATTGGAAATTTGCTAGGAAAAAGAGCACGAGGGTTCCGCTATCAGCTACGTCTAATGCTCGCTTCTGTCCAATACTGGAAATCATGCTATATGGGCAATTCAAACCAAACAGAAGGTGCACAATGACTAAGATGACTTCACCTGAAATACACCTGACTTCCCTCCAATACCCATTGCCTCCAAATCTACTGCCAGACGAATGGATTTACTCCATGGATGCTGGGATGATAGATTCTTCATTAGTCCTCAAAAAGAAGCATGCCCAACCACAATATGGCTCAACTATGCACAAGTGATACAGCAGCAAAAGTGCTAAATAATTGCTTTAAAAAAGTGCAAGAAAGAGAAACAGTGAAGCATATTCTGGAAGACAACTGCAGACAAGGTTGACGGCAGCGCAAATTGGTTCCGTCTTTTATGCCATGAGTATGAATTGTTATGGAATAGATAGCAATTTTCAAGTTAGAGAAGCACGTGCTCAAGGAATTTGTTTGCCGTTCTTTTCTGCAAAAAGTTTCGAAAGATGTGCAGTGAATGGGAAACTATGACATCTCCATACTGAGACTGAATCTTTTGCACATTCGTAGAGCTAATGGTGAGCACCATAAAGACCTTCTTTGTTCAACAAAGATGTGCCGTGATGGAGATATTAAAGATGCTTTCTAACCTGAGTTATAAAGCTGTGAGCACCATTAAGACCTTCCTCCTCCCCTGTGTTGAACAAAAATATAACAGAACTCTTAAAACCATGAGCCCACTGAGAAACTGCTCGTGCAAGTTCAAGCATAACAGCTACGCATGAACTGCAATCACCAGCACCTTCTCTGTAAAACAGAAAACAATCAGTGATATATAAGGATATTACAAGGGAGACCAGCCAAAATGTGGTGTCAATGAACAACAAACTGAGGTGATAGTAAATTATAAGTTATGCAAGCAATAGTATCTAAAGTAAAGCAAGTTAGATGTTGAGTAAAAAGATGCTGTGGGCACATGTAGATTATTGGAAAGGGTCAAACCTAAAAGTTCTTATCTTCTTTCTCAGGGACAACAATATACTGCAACACTGGTTCTTTTACCTAGCCACTAAAATATGTTATGTAGCTCATCTCCCTGATGAAGCATTACTTATGAAACATTTCAATACAGACACGTGCACCTTTTTGTCTGATAATACAGTGTTGCAGAAGATGAAAATCTCGAATGCATCAGAGGTGAAAAACATAAGTACTTCAGAACCTAAAGCAGATATTATGCTATAGGACCCATAGACAATGTCATGGTTCTAATAGAAACTCTGAAAAAGCAAGCACATGCCCAGTGACATTGCAGATAAGTGCACTTTTTCACATGAAAAAAAAAAAAAAAAAAATCAAAGACAAACTTAGAGGGAAGTAAACTTACGTGGAGAAAACAGTGTCTATATGAGAAGAAACCAGAATAGCGCTATCTCCAGCTTCTGCTACATATTTTGGAGACACTTTAAGTACAATGTGATGTAGATCTGAATAAACAAGTGTTCTCCCCCTGAACAAGCCACCGACCAGACGATTTGTGCCAGATTGCGCATGAAAGACATCCACTTGAACATCTACCTCCCAATGAGCTATTTTCTTAATCTTCTCTGATGCTTCCAGAACATACTATCGACGAATGTTTGTTAAAACATACTCCAGATACTTTACAATAAAGTAATAGCTTGCCATGGACAGACAATTTTTTGGATAGGCATACTAGGAAATACTTAAGTTCCAATGGGTAAACAATATGTATTCATTAATAAATGAAACATACATGAAATGCATACTTAATCCTTTCTTAATGCTCTCTTCAATAGGGAAAAATAAAAGTAGGCAAGAAAAGCTTGTTAGCCGTGCCCTGCACACCACCCCCCTAGGAAAAAATAAATTGGCTGATAGTATCTTAATGTCAAGCGGCGTTTTGAGTTATGGTCCTCAAGCTTGTACATGATGAGTCAAGATTGCAGGTATAATAGAAATTTCCTTAAAACTAGGCACTGACATTGAGGCCCTAAGCATTATTATAAAATGAGAGAACACCCCCAAGTTGCGTAGAACTTATATGCTAGGGGAAACAGGGCAGAAGAAATCATTATATATCAATAGGGTTTTTTCTCCTCAAATTACATATTGGGAGGTGGCCCACAAGTATTTTTCGTCTATCTTAGACAAAACATCCTCCCTCTCATTTAGAAATGACAATCAATTTTGGAAGGTCTACCTGGGTCCTACATGAAAGTTATTTCAGTTCTCCCCATGATACTGCTTAATATTGACTAAATATTGACATACGTCTCGACGTAGGAATCCTTCACTTGTCTGCTGTGCTCTATAACTTTCGCATGAGTACCTCAAATGCTAAATAAGTTTGATCATCACATTAATTAGATTAAAGATGACACCCACCCACCCACCCGTGTAATCACTAACTAACGTCTAACCATGTAATCACCAACTCAAATGATTAAACATCGAAAGTTTTCATGTCATGGAATGAAAATTTTACTTGCATATATTTTCAACTTAATCTTCAAGCTCTGCCTTTATTGACTATAACAGGATGTCTGTCCTCTCTGCCAATGCACAAGACATCCACCTATCGACTGCAGCAGTAAATCAACTGTCCATGCTTCTTAGACCTCAGTCAGTAACCGCCACTCACCGCCCACAAAAATCAACACGACGCACAGCACTAGTCATCAAGAACCGCCAATCACAGAGCATGCACCAGCGCGCACATTTCGAAAAACATGAGCATTCATCCAAAGAGGAGCAGAACCTGAATCGCCTCATCGAGCGCATCCGAACGGACAGGATGAGGACCTAAATCAGTCAACGCCTTCACGTGCTTCATCGCCTCCACCTCCGAGAACCCCCTCTTCCCGGCCTGCTCGGCGGTGAGAGGCGCCGGCAAGCTCTCGAACTGGTACCGGTAGACCGCCCAGGAACAGTACGTCACCACTCCGAACAGCGCCAGGCACACGAAGGGCGACCTCCTCGGGCTGACCGCGCGAAGGCTGCCGCCGCCCGCACTCGTCTCCTCCGGGCGCGGCGGAGGAGGCCCGGCCGTCGCGGAGGAGCTCTCCGACCTCCGTCGCATCTTGCTCGGCTGTAAACAAACGAAAGCAGCAGCAGAATCCGGTGGGAAACTGGGAATTGAATCCGTCAAAAGCGAGATTCACCATCAACAGAAGAGAGGATCGGGATCGGGATCGGGAGCTTACGGATACGAGCTGATGGGATTCAGCTAGGCGAGCGTGGGAGCTGCAGAGCTTGATGAGGTTTGAGCTGAGCGAAGAGTGGCGCAAAAATTGAGGGTTGACTTTGACCGATGGATGTGCGTCGGGATAACGTCACGTTGGATGCCGGACCGGCCGATCGGCCGGCCCGTTGCTTTCGTCCGGCGGAGAGCGGGCCGACCGATTATCGATGGATAGATGGACCTGCCCTAATGAGCGAACCGAACCAAGTTCGGCCCGATATCTTTTTGCATTGAAAAAACTGGGGAAAATGACACTAGTGTTCCTGAACTTTGACGTGATGCCTCGACACCTAGCGGAGAAAGAAGGAAAAAAAAAAAATTCAAAAAAAAAATTACAAAAATCATCAACATCAATACTAATTGTGCTACTTAAAATTGCTAACTTCCATGTTAGCAGCCGCCAACCAAAATTTAATAACAAAATTTGCCAAAAGGACTACATTGGTAAATTGTTACACGGTTTAAAATTAAATCGGATAAAAAAATGTTTAAGATTGAATTAGCATCCATACAATAAGTTTAGGTTTTTTTTTCTTGTTATTATCCATGCGTATGTGTGTAAGTTTTAGATGAAAGAAGAATCGTATTGCAGATGTGATGTTAGGTGGAGCAATTAATATATCATAACTAGCCTATAAATCACAATTTTATGTTTTTAGTGAAAGTAAGTGAACTAGACATATTAATGGAGTCGATTGGAATTGAGCTTTTCTTCAATTATCTCCTCCAATGATAGTATTGGACTTCTTTACGCCTTCTTACGCTAAAAATGAAAACAGATTTTAACTTGTTAATCTCTCTCTCTCGTTTCTCGACCAAAAAAATAAAAATAAATCTCTCTCTCTCGTTTGTGAAGATGCTTTCATGTGAAAGTAGCTTGTCTTCGAGAGGGAGCATCGATATCTTTCTCACTAGTAAAAGGCAGATCACGTGATTCTACTAAAACAAAAGAAATCACTTTATAAGTAAAAGGAATCTCTTTAGCCGCCCTCCCTCTCATAGGAATAAAAATTTTGAGGTTGGATTGAGGTGGCAAAATATTAATGTGTATCTAGAGGCAAAAAAAAAGTATTGCATCGTAGATGTAATGTAAGATGAAGCAGTTAATGCAATTATAATTGGCCCATAGATCATCGGTTTAAATTTATAGTGAATTTGAGTGAGCTATGCATATTGATGGAGTCGGTGGGAATTCAGCTTTTCTCCAATGATCTCATCCAATGATAATATCCAATTTCTGTTACGCCTTATCGGCCTAAGATGAATATAAATTGTAGCTTTCTATTCTCTCTCTCTCCCTCGTTTGTGGAGACTCTTTCATGTGAAAGTGGCTGGTCTTCGAGTTGCCCTTGCTTTACTGTAAAAGAGAGATCGTGTGATTCTGCTAAAATCATAGGAAGTCACTTTATAAACAAAAGGCATATTTTTGGCCCTTTTCATTCTCACGGAATAATTTTTTGAGGTTTGATTGAGGTGGTAAACACTAATGTGTATGTGCGTGAGTTTTAGGCTAAAAAAGTCTTATATCACAAATATGATGTAAGGTAAAGCACTGAATATATCATAATTGGTTTATAAATCACTTATTTAAATTTCTTTTAGCGAATATGTGTTGACCACCAAAAAAAAGAAAAAAAAAAGAAATTTTTTTAGCAAATGTGAGTGAACTAGACATGTTGACGGAGTTGATTGAACTTAGGCTTTTCCTCTATGATCTCCCCCGATGATATTACTGGACTTCTGTAACACCTTCTTGACCTAAATTGAATGCAGATTTTACCTTTTTATTCTCTCTCCCTCACTTGTGGAGAATCGCTCAGGTGAAAGTAGCTTGTCTTGGAGTTGGAGCATCTGTCCGTCGTCCTCACTTTGCCATGAAAAGAGAGATCGTGCGGTTCTACTGAGACTTAACGGACCGCAAATGGATGGTCTTTCCAGTTGGAGAATATGGAACTGCTTTTTCCCCCCTCATGAAACTGACCACAAGAGGAAGAGCCTATACCCGTGATTTGGCAATAAAGACAGCTAGAATTTCTGAGTTGAAAAGCACATGTATGAGAACGATCGGACTCCTTTCAATCCGTGTATATAAAGGTATTTCTTCGACAACAAGTTATGCGTCTTTACATTCTTTCGACCAGTGCACATTATGTCTGTAAACTGAGGTCTTTCTTGCTACTCTATCGATCTTCATATGATCATTTTTCAGTAACTTAACCTTCAAAATGAATCGACGGCGGTCTTCTAATTTCACATTTTATGCAATGTACATCAAATAGACGCGATACGGTACATATAGTCGACCTCTTATTCTCGCACAAAGCACCCACACACATATGCCCGACCCATCTATGACGTGGGAGTATGCTCTGAAAAACGAACTAGAAATCTCTCCGTGTGCTATCAAAGAGTGCATGACTCAATAAAAAAAGGCCACCTAATCTAGTGAAAACAAAGTAACATCAGCCCTTACCTTCACATGGAGAGATGAAATCCATAATGATATTTCTTCTCCGGGAAAATGACACAAATAGTTCTCGAATATCATCTCCGAACTCTTGATCTTTCAATGCGGTCCATAAATCTTGGTCTAATATACAACGTCATCCATAAACTTTTGTTTTATTCATCATGGTCTCTAAACTATAATACACTGTTTGATGCGGTCTCTAAAGTTTTAAACATCTTCATATAATTTACGAACCACACTGAACACATTGAGCCAAATTTTAGGGATTGCATTACGTAAATTAAAAGTTGGGGAATGACACTACACATTAAATCAAAGTTCAAAGATTATTTGTGCCATTATCCCTTCTTTCCCTGACAAAGACAATAAATAATGTCGCAAGCAGATCATTTGTTGATATAATTAAATTCAGTGAGTATTTCATTTGTTTAAGGTGCATTTGTTTTGAAAAGAACTTCGTGATTAAAAAAAAATCATTTTTGAAGAAAATATATTTTCTTTATCAGTTTAAGGAGTTGATTTTCCTAACTTTAAGATTGCATTTGTTTCCTCTAGAATTCATTTCTACTTGGAAAAAAATCAATTTCCTTTTCAAACGACTGAAGATATTTTTCCTTTTATTTTTAGCCCTTAGTTAAATACCAGAAACTATGATCATTTGCTCTCAATTAGGTAATAAAATTGATTTCCACTTAGAAAAAAAAATAATTTCCTTTTCAAACGACTAAAGATATTTTTCTTTTTATATTTAGCTCTTAGTCAAATACCAGAAAATATGATCATTCTCCTAGAAAATAATTTTCAGAAAAATATTTTCCAAAAAATTTCACATTTTCTGCAAAACAAATAGATGCTATATAAATAACTTTTTTTTGGTCATAAATGATTTTTTATTGACTGGTCATTTTCAGCAAATCAAATACATGAAAATTTAGAAAGCCAATTGGCTGAAAATTCTACAGCTCAAACAAACGCACTTTTGAAAAAAGGAAAATTGGGGTGGACATTAGGAGAAATTTTGAAAATCTTATGACAAGGAAGATGGAAGGAAGAATTTAAATCCGTGGCTCTCTCTCTCTCTGTTTTCTCCTCTCGTGCTTTCAAACACAGCAACAGGGCTTATCTAACATGTCCAAAGGGGCATCAAAGTAAATAAATGTTTGTGCCACATCTCGTTTTTCGAGTGAACGGAACTTCTCCAATCAAACTTATTTATGAGTTCATCTATAAGGTCCGTAAATTTTAAAAATAAAATTAATAAACACTGGTGTATGAAATACACGTATTGAAGTGAGTAAACACAAGCCACGTCGCTAAAAGAATAAAATTTATAACAAATACTTTCTATACACATTAATTGATCATTTATTTGACGCATAAATCCAGATATTTTTGGTCGAAACGCATAATACTACTTGTACATATAGATATGCATCACTTACATGTCAAAAACCTACGTATATACACCGCACGACCCTCGCGCTTTCCTCCTACATAGACAACTACAAAGACTCTTCCTCACTCTTCGCATCTACTCTCTCTCTCTCTCTCTGGTTACTAACCAGTGGTTAGGCAATGGCCAAGGGAGAGATGGAGGAGCGCGGCCCATTCAGGGCCAAGGACTGCCACGACCCAGCACTGGCGAAGCTGATCGACGTGGCAGAGCTGGCGAAGTGGTCATTCTACAGGGCCCTGATCGCGGAGTTCACGGCCACGCTCCCGTTCCTGTACGTGACCGTGCTGACAGTGATCGGCAACAATAGCCAGGCCGAGACCAAGCCCTGCAGCAGGGTCGGGATCCTCGGCATCGCCTGGGCCTTTGGCGGCATGATCTTCCTCCTCGTTTACTGCACTGCTGAAATCTCACGCAAGTTTCGACTTAAAACTGCAACAAACATGAACAAGATCAAACGATGTGAAAAATGTTCGAAGAATTCCATATAACGCCGTGATTTTGTGAACTGAACTTTACTGCACATTACTTTATAAAGTGCTCCGACATGCATGCATGTCACAGTTTTCATAATTCGGCTCTTTTTCCCTCACTTGGTCGTGCGAGTCTCAATAGCTTCTCTTTACTTGTGAGCAGGAGGCCACATCAACCCGGCAGTGACATTCGGGCTCCTCTTGGCCGGGAAGGTCTCTCTGGTGCGAGCCATCCTGTACACGGCGGCTCAGTGCCTCAGAGCCATAAGGCGGTGGAGCCAATGAGCTCATGCATGGGCACAGCACCGGCGCTGGGTTGGGTGCAGAGATCATCGGGACTTTCGTCTTGGTTTACACCGTGTTCTCAGAATCTCAGCCACTGATCCAAAGCGAAACGCTAGAGACTCCTTCGTTCCGGTATGCATGTGTTCGTCTTGATTCTCTAGGGACATGAATTCACGTTCTTTCGTCGTTGCCCCTTGCGATAGAACTTATAATCTGAATTAGGGTCGATGAAGTTCGGATAAAACTCTACTGGTTAGCATATGATGTTTTTCCACCCTGATTTAAATCTTTCGTAGGTTTCGGTTCCAATTCCGATTCGAATGGCGGTGTTCTTGGTCCACTTGGCCACCATTCCAATCACCAGCACCGGCATCAATCCCGCTAGGAGCTTCGGAGCCGCTGTTGCGTATGGCCATAAAAAGGCCTGGGATGAGCAGGTGATTGTATACTCCCTGTTTTAACTTGTGCACATATCTCTTTAGAGAGCATATATTTAGGATGCGTTTGACAACTTACCAAATAATAACTGATTCTATTATTTTATTTTCGGAAATAGGTTTAGAACAGAAATTTATTTGGTAAATTTTTTATTCCCGAGAATAATTTGGAACAAAATCAAAGAGTTAAAATAAAAAAAATTGTTTCTTTGTTCCTAGGAACAATTCCAGAATCAAGCCAACCCAAATATCTTTTTTCCCTTTTCTCTTCTTCTTTTCTTCTTGTTCTTCTTCCTTCTCACTTCTTCTTTCACTGCTGTCACCATCCATCGCTGCCAATCACCGGCAACAGGTTGGGTGAGGTTCGGTGAGCTTGCCGGAGGCTTGCCTAGTCACCGGCAAGCCTCGATTGGCCAGGTGAGGCTCACTCGAGCCTTACTCGACTATCGGCAAGGTCCCCAGCCCTCGTTTGGCCAATCGCTAATCTTGACAATAGCGATCAACCAAAGCTTGAGGAAGAAGAGAAAGACAAGAAGAAAAATGTAATAAAATTATTAAAAATTAAAAGAAAATAGTTTGAATTAGAAATTTCGAGGACGGTGCTAAACGTAATTATATTCCGAGAACATAAATTTCGGGCAGTTACCAAATATCTTCAAATGCTTAGAAATTATTCCTGAAAACAGAATAAATTTTTTTTATTTATAATAAGAAATTATTCTTAAAGATAGAATAGTTACCAAAGGTATCCTTAAAGTCGATCATGGCTTGCTTAGGGCTGAAAGCCAAATGAGCGGGTTTGCACAAGATCTCTCATAAGAAAGCCCGAGCCACTCGCGCTTGTTTTGACCAAGCATGGCTGGAAAAATCCTGGCGACGAGGTCGCACAAGAATAGCCGAGTCGCTAAAGTAATTACAATCTCATATTCAATCCTATAACCGTGGCGACCCCTCGATAATTGTGAAATTTCGGGGTCAACATCCAAACTTTAATCAAATTAAAGAAATGGCTTAGCCTTGTATGGGAAAAGGGTTTTGGATCTCGGCTCGACTATACGACAACTAAATTACACGTGTACACTGTGAGATCAAGTCCAGGACATTTTTTCGTTCTTTTGATGTACACAACCTTACGTTTACTGCTATTTCAAGTGATTAATTTGACTTCAAGAAAGTAAGAAACCTTTCCTTTTTAGGGTTTTCCCATATTTGCAGTGGATATTCTGGGTCGGACCGTTCGCTGGTGCAGCGCTGGCGGCCTTCTACCACCAGTCCATATTGAGAGGTGCAGCTGCGAAAGCCCTCCGTTCCTTCAGGAGCAATCCTCACGTTTAATTCCCCAATTCCCTCTCTTTCTCTCTCTTTTTCTTGTTTCAGTCCCCGTCAGGGTTAAAGTGTTTGACTGGGTTTGTAAAAAAAAGTGTTCTCTACGAACCGTTTTGGTTCCTGATGCTACATTTTAGGAACCATAGCTATCCTTGCTCTTTGATTTGCGTCAAGAAATTGAAAGATGAATTCTTGAAGATGTCGAAGAAATTCATAGTCAACCAAGTCGCGAGCTCGTGTCCTCAATGTTTCAATAGTTTCAAGCTTTTAGCGGGTTGGGAATGGTTTGGACAATCCAAACATCTCTACATTTTCGAATGAAGCGAACATGAGTCATCATCGTGTTTCGTTAGCGGCCGCCCACTCGTTTTCTGTCCCTCGGCTTCATCATCACCTCTCTCAAAATCCACTTCAGATAAAGCGACGGCGGAGGAGGATGATGCGGCGCTGCTGCTGCTTGCGGGCGGCGGATCTTTGACAAAAATGGTCGTTCTAAGGCTTCGATCTCACGTTACCCGCTTCGTGCCGTGATGAACAACGCCAGTCGTGGTGAACAGCACTGCGATCTTGACATCGGGAGCTTGCTTGGACGGTTGGACCTTGAACGCCCTCTCGTGCTCGGCGGTCCCATTCATGGCAGATCCGATTGGCTGGATTCGAAACAGACTCCTAACCTAACCGTTACCGTCTCCGTTCAGAAAGCTTTCCCCTCTTCGCTGACCAATCCGGAGATGGAGGAAGAAGGGAAGAAAACGATGTGAGAACCAACTACCTACGACAACAACAGTTTCAGTGCTCATCACGACGGGATCAGCATGCAAAGACCGTGTGAAACACGTGAACCCTCCGCCTTATTACGATGGAAGCTCCCGCACATACGGTAGAGAGACTCCGCATCATCTTCTTGGATTGGAAGAAGAAGAAGAAGAGACGCGAGGGGATGGTACCGATCACCGCCTTCTTCATCCACCTCCTGTCTTTGGTCTCCCTCCTCTCGACACCGAGCTGGTCAACGAATCCATCACGCAGCTATGAGGATCAGATTCGAGACATTTCCTCTGTGTTCTCACCAGTGGACTTCGATTTCATCCACCCCAATGACCCCTCTTTCCGGTGAAGTAGTGGGTCGAGTGATGAACGCATCGCTAAAAGAGTCCAACCTAACCTGATTTCGACGGCCCCCCACGAGGCGAAACCCGACCCGCTTGCTTTTCCTCGTATGGGCATTGGGTGACCTCGATAAGTTTGTTCTCTTCCAATCGAATTCGAAGTAGGCTTTTAATAATTTTGTGGGAATCGAAGTTGGATAAGTTTGTTTTCGTCATCATTGTCATGTCATTCGATGCTCAGTTCGATTGATGAGCTGGGGTACTGGTGTGAGGACTGGGCTGGTTAGGGCAGGCCTATTTGGTGGATAAAAAATGGACAGGAGGCCACGGGCTTTTATGGATTAAACGAAATTTTATCTTGTGAGCCACGAAATATTGGGCCAAGAACCAGAAAAGCCCCCCTTCATTTTTTTATAATTTTTTTTTAAATTTAGGTTATTACTTATTTATTTCTCTGTTCTTTTTTTTTTTTTTTTATTTTGGTATTTTCTATCTATTTTTTAACTTTATAAGAATGAGCGCTTGAATTGTCGCCAAAAAATCAAGTGTCGATAGTGTTGATAAAATGACTCATTAAGGTGTGTTTTGAAGATGTGTAGGAATTTATAAAGCTTGCGAAATTAGGATGACATGGTCAATTCCAGAATTGGTACACAGCCAAAGTCATAAGATTAGTTTCAAGTTTCAAAAGTCCGAAATATGTACCCACCCATAGGTAGCTGTAATGGTTGGGCTTCACTACCTCATCGCCGAGGGAATGGGTTTGAATCTCCGGATGTTTGCGACTTAAGTAAGGGTCCCAGGAGTGGTTTATTGCGCCAGTCCGTGAGAGTTTACGTCTAAATAGTGGCTTACAGCGAGGCCTCACCGATGCTACCGAGCACCGGAGGATCGTGTGATCCCCAAAAGGTGACAAAAGGTGATCTCCGGCGGTCCCTCCGTTGTTCAAAAAAAAAAAGTTTGTGAATATAAAGTAGGTTTTAGGGTTCAATATAATATCCATCTCATGCTCACTCCAAGGGCTTTTGTGTAGGAGTTGGTATTGCTTGGTCTTTGGGCCAAGCTAATTCAAATTTGCAAGGCTGGGTGGTTGTGGGCACACCAATCTTTGGGACATAATCAACTCAGCCAGTATAACACAAATGATACACGAAGAGTTTAATGATAAGGGAGGGGGGATTACATACTTCCACATGTATTACAAATCTAAAGATAGCACGTGGAGCAACAACTTTTGAACTAATACAACTATGAAGACGGTTATTAATCGACGAGTTCAAAAGTGACACAAATCGACATGATTTTTAAGTGCATTGTTGAACAAGAGATGCTACTTAGCATTAACAGGGTCATAGAATCTGAATTCGACTATGAATACGGATTCCCAGCCTTGTAAATGCATCACCTTCTGCGTGATTAATTAGAATTTGGTCAAGAGGAGGGTGCCTTTTTGATGACGTGCCTCTTTAGGCCTGGAATATGGGCATTTGCAAAGTAATCCTCCCAATTTATACTCCTCAAATTCATTGGAAATTTATTACCCTCTTCTGTTGACATTTGTTTCATCAGCTTTCGTGTATTCCAACTGTCGAACCTGTCCATATACGATCTCTCCATGTTAGTTCTAATCAGTTACCGATATCACAAAAAAAAAATAATGTTCTCACATTCTTCAAAATATGATGTTACTAATAAATTTCTCAAACACGCAGAAAAAGAACCAATTAACAAAATTTTCTTTCTTGTTATGTGTGAATTACAATGCACCCACCATAAAATATATATATATATATATGTAATTAATATACTTAGTAAAATATTACCTTGCGCGATAGAACATGTAGGGCTCGTACAACTTAGCCAAGTGAATTAGATTTTCTGTCATTCTCTTGCATCTTGCTTCGAGCCTGGAACGTTGCTTCGGGTTTGAATTAGGGCCAATTTCTTTGCTCAATCCACTTTTCTCTGCGATGTCTTTCTGTATGTAAGAGGAGAAGCTGTCGATTGAGCTGAAGTACTCCATGTCGGCAATTTGAATCTCGTCTCCTTGGTTGTCCGTCAAGGGAGACTCTGCGAAATAGTCGCGGGAATAGTTGAACATGTCGCACATCGTCATCGGATTGACCGTGGACGACGCAGCGTGGTACACATTGATGCCGGGACTCGCGGCGGTCCCGTGCTTTGCCATGGCCGCGATGATCACGTTTGCAACTAGGTCTGCCGGTACCTGAGTGTTGTCAAAAACCAATAACTCAAGACGAAGAAATTTATCGTGTGAAATTGCGGAAGTTGGGTAACAAATTGCTTACGCCCACCGGTCAAGACCTCTATTGGTAAAATACTAAATACAATGGAATTCTTGCCTCCCACGCACTTTCTGAACTTAGAACAAAAGACTAGTTTTTCATCTCATAACTCAAGCTTTTAAAACAACGGGTAATGGTCCCATAATATTTCACCCCATATTGAGACATGGACAAGTTCAAATTTTTCCAAGCCTTTAAATCACATATTGTGTTATACTCAAATAAAAATACTATGATGGGTAAACTTATTACATATGTTCGAGAGAATTGGCTATGCATATCCGATCAATATCCCGAACCCTCTAACTTACGTAGCTGGCTACAATATCTAAAATAAAATGGATCGGATGGCTCACCACGTCCATAACCGTGTCGGGATTGACCAGGAAGCCAGGGAGTCGTCCTTTCCCATAGGACAAGATTAAGGGGTCGAGTACTCTTTACGATACATGAAAGAGAAAACATAATTAGCATCAGCATATTGCGATTGTAATTATTATTGTTGATAAAATGTAAGATAGAAAAGCACCTGTATCCTTGAATCCACCCAGGAAAAGGCTCTCGAAAAGTACTCTCGATTACGCTAGGACGAACGATGACAACGGGTACTCTTCCTCTTCCTGCGTTTATCATCATCTCCCCCATGGCCTTTGTCATTTGATATACGTTCTGCCACCCATACATTCTTGCCTTGAACACATACACGATTTTTATTCAATCTCAGCACATGGAACTTTTTGACACGTATGAGTACTAATACATGAAATGCACACAAAATTTTTCATAATCTTTGCCAAAATTTAGATGTTGACAAGTCTATTATTTCAACCTTAGTGTAGAATCTGGAGAAAGATGTTCACCTGGCCAAACCAACCTCCTTTAATTTCTGAGGAACTTCATTTGGAGGGAGTGTTTCGATTAAATCTGAAACCAAATTAATTTCGTGATGGACGTCCAACTTGCTTTGAGTCGACGAATCTATTCTGCTATCCCCCATTTCAAAGGCCTTTTCCATTAATATTCCCGGCCTCTCTCCATTCACAAATGCTACAAATAATAATAATTATTATGATAATGATGATAATAATATTTGGAAAAACGAACCGAAATGTAAGTTTTATATTTCCTTCACATGTATTTTAGAAACAAGTGTTCATTGATTCTTACTCGTAGACAGGTGCAAGAAAAGGCTCAGTTTCCTGCATTTCTTGGCGAAGCTTAAGAGCTGAGAAGGCGCTATGGCGTTCGCAACGAGAGCTGCGTCGTACCTACACACATATATCCCAAGGAGCGGAATACATCAGCTAAAGCAATCCTAGGAATGGGAGAGAAGGTCGATAGTAGAAGAAAGACGAACTGGATCGGAGGTATTTATTGAGATTAAAGTTTTGATTTCAGTCGAAGCAATGTCGATGCCGGCTTGATTAGATCCCACAAATACTCACAATCTCATAGATCACAAACAGCGAAAGCTATAATAACATTAAAAAATCAAAGATACCTCTCATCCAAAGTCGTGTTGGCTGCTGAGTTTACGATGACATCAACTTCTTGCGTTATCTGGCAAAGCAAATTTTCCCCTATTCCCATATTTAACTCCCGAATGTCGCCCTTGACTGGAACGAGCTTGCTCAGCATGAAATTCGTGTACCCTTCTCCATACTTTTGTTGTAGGCACTTGAACAACTCACACCCTATTATCTGCAAAATAGAGAACGAACAAAGATTTTTTGGTGTTCTGAAAGAGCACGTTTTCCTACATGAACATTAGCAATGTACGCAGGACGTGTTCTGCATGCTAGTCCGAATAAAGAAAGTCGAATGATGATTTTCATATTCAAAATGCACATGCAGATAATATAGATAATCTTGCGACATCACCAACCTCGCCTTTGAATCTGTCCATGGCAGCTTGCTCGTCGTTTGCCTTGATCAGCAGGAAGATCTTCCCTACGTTGGGTGCGACTCGTAAAATCTTCTCAATGAGAACTGTGAACAATAGTTTAAACGCTTTGCTGAGTTTAATAACAGTCTCTGGACGCAAGCAATGGAATTGGAACGGTAGAAAACGAATGAGTTCATTATCAATCATTAATTTTTAGTCTAAAATTGCTAGTGAAGATATCTGTATTTTTGCATTCAAAGAACATCAATTCTCACCATTTCGAAAAGGATTATTTCCAAGACCAACTTGACATTATGTCAGGATGAACGCATTTTAAGCAGCTTATTTCCATTACCTTTCGCAAGAAACCCAGTCGCACCAGTGACGAGAAAGTTCCTTCTCTCTAGGAAGTCAATTATTCCTATACCATCTCGCGATTCCCGAGCCACGTCCATGATGGCAGGAGGGGCGGCAATAGCGGCAACATGAATGTCACGGCAATTGCGGTTATCTTTATCTTTGATGGCCATGTTTTGCGAAGGTGCAATGTCCCAGACATTATTTTGAGAAAATCTCGGTAGTTGAAGGAATGGTTTTCGAAACTCTTTTGAAGATAGGAAGGTGTTGTTTGCTCCTTGATTGGAATGGGCTCTAATGGTTGTGTGCGGGGATGCAACCATCGCAGAGGAATTGCAAGGCAATGTTGCCGAGGCGAAAGCAAGCGAGAAAGATGACATTCTGTTGACGTGTGTTTTTTTTGCCTAGAGAGAGGATTGATTTGAGGTGAGGTCTGATGCAGAAGCAGGGGAAGAAGCCTGTTGCCTTTATATAATCAAGCGATTAATCATTTGAGTCGCGTCATCAAGCTACAGCGACGCTGGTTGGCAATCAATCATACCAGAGGGAAAAGGGTTTGAAATGAGAACGCAGAGAAAAGAAATATAAATGTATTGATTAGCTGAAGTTACAAGATAATTTAAGCAGATCATCTAGGGGTTAGCTTAATAATGCATGTGCTAACAAGTCGGAGTTGAGGCATCTTTCCCATCCCCTGCATGAGATAATATAAGAACACCATCCATCATCGATTGGCTAACTTAAATTAATTATCACCGATCAAGGTATTGAAATGGGAATGCAGAGAAAAGAATTATAAACGTATTGACTAAGCTGTATTGACTAAGCTGCAGCTGAGACCATCTTTCCCATGTATCACGAGATAATTTAAGGAGATCGTCCATGAACGATGAGCATCTTTTTCCATTTATGGACGGATATTCGTCACTCCTGTGTCCTACCACCTCAACAAAGCTTGTCGTGCCATGCGCAGGGACTGCATTTGTTCCTTCATTTTGATTAGATTAACGTTGATAATCAGGTTTATGCTCCTTATTATATTATTGTTTACATATCGTTTAGAGATCAACCTTGAAACCTACCGCAAGTTCTATCTAATCTTTGTTTGTCATTGCTGGTGCATCCCTTGTAGGTTCCCATTACGTAGTTGTGCTGATGTCATTATTAGATGTGGAGGTTGCACGTAAATTTTTCAGACTTATAATTAATGCATGACTTTATAATAAGGGTTCTCTAAGACACCAAACTTCTTCGAAAGTACCACGCATTTTCTGAACAAAGAAAAAAAGTACGAGTTCTTGCTCATTATCTAGAGAACATGTTAGATACAGTCTAAGGCCAACTCGACAAAAAAACTAATTAATTCACCTTGCGACACATGTTGACGTGGGCCCATCGTTAGTCACCTTCTCGCCCCTCTACCTCCCCCACCTCTTGCCCCTCTCTTTCCTCTCCTTTTTTTTTTCCTTCTTCCTTTCGCTTCGACATGGACGACAATAGACGTAAGTCCCCTTTCACCACTACCACCTCATTGCCGTTTCAATCCTCCGTTGTTGAACTTGAGCTCTACCGACGAACTTGAGCCTATGATTTTGGATCTAATTGTGAATTAGAGCTCAGCCTCGAGGTCAAGTAGGTTGACTTAGGCAAAGGACGAGGTGGAGGCAGTAGTGTGGTTTGTCGATGCAACATAGGGTCTCAACCTCCTGGTTGACGCAGGCACGGATGCAAATGGCACGGGAGGAGTTGGACCAAAGGAGGTTGTTGGAGAAAAGTCTCTTATTATTTTGAAGTTGATAAAACTTTTCCATCGGTTTAATCTGAAGACTTCAAGACTCAATTGTTAAAGTCTAATGAACTCTAGACTCTATCGTCAAAGTCTGAAGACTGCAAGACTCAAGACTCAAAGTCAACCCACACTGGCAGTTTCTAGACCAACGAAGAGAAGACTTATCCAAATGCGAGTTTATCTTTAAGGATTCGGTTTGTACGGTTTATAGAAGTTCTTATGGCTGGAGATAACACATCGAAATCAATTATTCTTATTGGAATCAATTCGAATCAAGATCAGATAAAAAACGAAATATACTTGGAATGTTTTACTTATGAAAACCTAGATCTTGATCGTATGGGCGTGCGGGATTGGTGGGCTATCATCACATTCCTTAAATGACTTGAGATCTCATTGATTAATTCCGTTCAATGGGTAGATTGGAAGAACTCCTTTGGAAAGTGCCAACGGTTATAAATGCATGAAGGAGTATATAAGGAAAACGCTCAAGTTATTCGAGTGTGTGCATGAAAGAAAAATTTCAAAGTCTGAAGCTCTTAATTCTTTGCTATCTCAATCGCTGAGCTTAAGTTGTACTCAAAAGAGAGATCAAACACTTGCGAAACCTTGAGGAAGTGTAGTAGAGTTTCTACACTGTGGAATCAAGGATGTAAGGCTATAAAAACTCTTTTGATTTTTAGTGAAATCCAGCCAGTAGGCTATTAGTGCGGGAGAGTGGACGTAGGCTTGGTCTAAACCGAACCACTATAAACTTTGTATCTCAATTTTTTTTCCCTGAACTCTTTACTTTGATTCATCGTTTTATATAACTGTTTATAGTCTTTTACATCTTCAGTCTATTATCCTCATAAGACGAGTTAATCTATTAAATCTTGTAAAACTTCTTTGAACACATATTCACCCCCTCTAGGTGTCCTTACTAGCCTTATCAGAGGTGATGCTAGAGGTTGAAGAAGAAGCGGGCGAAGATGGAGTCAGAGGTGGAGGTGATGTGCCAAAGGAGGCGGTAGGGAGTATGAGGTTGGGCCTAAGGTCGAGGTCGGAGAAGGGAAGAGGGTTTAGGTCGAGGAGAGCGAAAAAGAGGAAGACCGTGAAGAGAGAGAAGATAGGGCCAAGATGGTGAGAGGGGGAGAGGGGGAGATAGTGATTGATAGGTGGATCCACACTGCAAGATGAATGGACTAGTTTTTTGTTGAGTTGGCATCAGAGCTATACCATCCCTACTCTTTCCACATGTAATTCAATTTTAGATCCCAGAAAATATTTAGTTTGAATAATTATAAGTATTACTATTTTATGGCACGAGCTTGTCTCTAATAGCTACCTCATTGAAAGGTTCTATTTAATTACTTCTAACAGTGTTATAAGACGCAATAATTGAAACAAAATCATTGTATTTGGTATCTAATGTTTTTGGGGATTCTTTATCGCGTCCACAACCATTGGAAGTTCCAAGTCCTCTGAATTATTAAGCTAGGAAACACACGAAAGATTCAACTATCAGAGTCCATTTATCTTATACTCCGGTGAAAATTAACTGTTTGAAAAACATTTTCTTTCTTTTAGATTGCTTAGGAAATTGAATTAGTGGGAAAAAAATATTAATGGTCAACGAAAAATCTATTATTTAGAAAAACAACTTACTCGTTTAGAACTCAAAATTCATAATTTAGAATATGACTTGATCGTAATAGTCACAAAACCATCTCGAGTGGCTGTACCCAAGAGCCTGTATAAAAGACATGAGAACTTGGCCACCTAGACTTGGCTTCATGAGTGCCCGGACCCAAGTGCCCACCCCTTGGACGCCATGACCTAGTGCTAGATTCCAACCGCCCAAACCTGGGATGCTTGCCAGGTCCCCTGTGGCCAAAGCTCGAACTCGAAACTCTGATGTCAACACTAGAGGTCTCCACACCATACTCTAGTCTTTTTCTCAAAAGCGTATCTCATAACATTTCGATATCAAATATCAGGAAAGTAGTTGCAAAAGACAATTAACCACAAAAAAAATCAAATGCTTGTCTTTGAAAATAACTTCTTTTGAAAATATTTTCTAACAAAGTTCATTCTATGTTAAGCAAATGAAACCTAAATTTCAATTTATTTGTCAGTATGGCTTGAAGTTAAGATTGAAAGTGCGGAATGACAGCCCTCCTGGTGCCTGGATTATCTAGGCAACAAGGCAGGTACTCCGCACAACATCGTGAAATTGCAAGAATGAGAGAGAGACAACATTTGGTTGACGTTTCTTGTTTGCTTAGAGAGAGGACCGATTGAGAGAGTTACAGTGCAAAAGCGTGGGGAATCAATTTTTTGCTTTGTATACAATAAAACGATTGACTATTAAAGTCCACGTCCTCAAAACTATAACAAGGCTGAGCGTAGATTAACTTATACTGCATTTTTTTTTTTTGGTCAAAAAGAAATTTTCATTCATTACCAAACATAAAAGGAAATCTCAAAAGTCATAGTAACAAAATAAACCCATAGAGCTCCAAAATAAACAAGAAACTAGAAATCAAGACGTTTCATTAGAGCATGGTTGACAGAGATCATAACAAGCTTGTTCTTCAAAAACAAATTTGTAATTGGATCTAAGCGAAAGGATCGGCAGCCAACCATTAAATTACACAACATCATCAGTGATAAACATATGCCGAGATTTTCATATGTAATTACGACTTTGCCTTTCACGGTATGCACTTAGGTTTGACACCTTCACCATACGGAGACAACATAAATATGTTGAAAAATCTCAAATCTAACATTTGTGAGAACAAGTCCTGTAACCAATGCGAAATGCCAAAACTTTGAATGAAAATATAGTGAATGAGCATAAAGTTTGCACCAAAACTACTGTGAGCACCATTGAAAATGAAGGCGAAGTATTTGTTCATTACAACTCCAAAATCTAGAATTAGATCGGAGAGAAATGTTCCCGGATATAAGATCGAGAGAGTAAAGCTCTCAGATCTAAAATTAGATCGGAAGAATTGAGAAAGAAACAAAATGAAATAAAAGGAGGAGGAACTGAGAGGGAAGGGAGAGATCTAGGTCATATTCCTCCCTTCCATAAGTGAAAAAGACAAAAAATGGTTTAGAGAGGGAAAGAGAGAAAGAGAGAGAGAGAGAGAGAGGAAGAGAGGCATTAGATCTATACCGTATTGAGCAGCTGTAATTGAGGCATCTTTTTTCTGCTGCATATGATAATTTGAGAAGATCAATGATTGATAAAGTTAAGTCAATCGATTCGAATTGAATATTGATGGCAGTCTTATGTGGACTTGCATACCTCGCATTCGTCTCCTTCCTACTAAATGAAGCCTCTCGGCACGAGGACTAAATTAATTGGTTCATTTTTATCAAACTAGTGTATAAAATTATACGCGAGAAGAAAGGTTGAATCGGGATTGGAATTGACGGCATTCTTGTATGGACTTGTATACCTCACATTCGTCTCCTTCCTACCAAACGAAGCTTCTCGTGCCATGACACAAGGACTAAATTATTTCATTCATTTTATCGAACTAATGTAATAATTATACTCGAGAAGAAAGGTTGACATGGGATTGGAATGGACGGCAGTCTTATATGGACTTGTATACCTCACATTCGTCTCCTTCCTACTAAACGAAGCTTCTCATGCCATGGCACAGGGACTAAATTAATTCGTTCTTTTTATTTAATTAATGTACATGATTATTCCAAGAAGATAGGTTGAAAGGGAACGCACAACAAAAAAAAAATATATTTGGATAGACTAAGGTGGTTAAAGCACGTTCCCAATTACATGAGATAATTTAAGAAGGCCATCTATGACTAATAATCGAGCTTATACTTCTTAAAACTAATTATCCATAAACGAAGCTTCTCGTGCCATGACGCAAGGAATAAATTAATTTTTTCATTTTTATGAACTTAAGGTACATAATTAAACCGACAGGATAGGTTGAAATGGGAACGCACAGCAAAATATATATATGGATTGACTAAAGTAGTTGAAGCATGTTCCCGTTATAGGAGATAATTTAAGAAGACCAACTATGAGTCTATGACGAACAATCGAACTTAACCAATTCATTTAAATTGATGGCATTAGAGATAATGATGAGATTCTTTGTATCTTCCTCCATCGTAGAACATTCTTGAATAGAAGTGTAAATGAGCGAATTAATTTAGAAAGTGTATGAAGAAATGAATGGATGGTAACATGCGTTGTCAGGCTCACTAGTTGATTTGCCTGTGCTTTGCATGCGTATAGTCAAAAGCTTAATTCATTACCATATGTAGGTAATACGACGTAATCATTTTCAATTTAGCATTAAAATTTTCATGATTATATATAAATTCAGCTCCCGATATCTTGCTATTTTAACGGATTGATTGTGTCTATAGAGTGGAAGTGAAACTTACATTATTAGCTCAACTGAATGACGCTCGTGGCTACTCCTAGTAACACCAAGAGATGGATATGCATTGGAATGAAATTGCTATATCACTAAACATCATGATAGTGGACGTGACTTTAAAAGGTTTCTTTGTTCATTGAAGGGGTAAACCAGCCAAGAGTTGTGGTCCCAATACTCCAGGGACATTAATATAGTAGGGGATAGAGGCAGTTCCAATGCCTTGAAAAATATAGTGGCTAGACACCTCCTCATGAGACTTTTTTTTTGTTTTTTTGCTCCTGACCATGATTTTAAAAGGCTTCTTGGTTCAATGAAGGGGTATAAACCAACCAAGAGCCAGGGTCCCAATATTCTAGGGACATTAATATAGTAAGGGGTAGAGATAGGCCCCACATCTCGACAAATATGATGACTGGGGACTTCCCCATAGGATTGGTCAACTATTTCATCTGAACTCTGAGATGTAAAATTCAAAGGTATTCCTTGAAGAGAGGGAAGAAAAACTTTCTCCTCAATTGGGGGTTAAAGACATGAGAGCACTAACACGTTAAAAGAAAGCACTCAGTCCTCTCAACCTCCTAGGTAACCCGGCAGGCAGGGCAGCCCTCAGCGAAACTCTCGGGCTCCTAGGTTATGGTGAGATACAATCTCAATCATTGCCAATTATCCATTTTATTACACCAAACTTTTTCAAAAGTACAACACGTTTTTTGAAAAAAGAAAGTATAAGTTCTCGCTCATTTACTGTCCCCGTTCTTCCTACGTGTAACTCATTTTTTTATCCCATAAAATATTTCGTTTGAATAATTATATGTATTATCATTTTATGGCACGAGCTCGTCTCTAGTAGCTACCTCTTAAAGGGCTCCATTTGATTTGTATTTTTTATGAACAATTAAAGGAAACGTAAAAAAAAAAAAAATCTAATTACTTCAAACGGTGTTATTAGATGCAATTATTGAAACGATTGTATTTGGTGCCTAATATATTAGTGGATTTTTCATCGCGTTCACAATGATTGGAAGTTCCAATTCCCCTAGAATATTAAACCAGGAAACATATGCAAAATTCAACTATCATAGTCCATTTATCTTGTTAATATATATTTTTCGAGTTTGAATCCGATTGGAATTGGATATTGATGGCAGTCTTATGTGGACTTGCATACCTCACATTCGTCTCCTCCCTACTAAAAGAAGATTCTCGGCGCGGGGACCAAATTAATTGGTTCATTTTTATCAAATTAATGTATAAATTATACGCGAGAAGAAAGGTTGAATCGGGATTGGAATTGAAGGCATTCTTGTATAGACTTGTATACCTCACATTCGTCTCCTTCCTACCAAACGAAGCTTCTCGTGCCATGGCGCAAGGACTAAGTTATTTCATTCATTTTTATCAAATTAATGTAATAATTATACTCGAGAAGAAAGGTTGACATGGGATTGGAATTGACGGCAGTCTTATATGGACTTGCATACCTCACAGTCGTCTCCTTCCTATTAAACGAAGCTTCTCTTGCCATGGCACAGGGACTAAATTAATTCGTTCTTTTTTATTTAATTAATGTACATAATTATACCAAGAAGATAGGTTGAAATGGGAACACGCAACAAAAAAAATATATATTTGGATTGACTAAGGTGGTTAAAGCACGTTCCCAATTACATGAGATAATTGAAGAAGGCCATCTGTGACCAATAATCGAGCTTATACTTCTTAAAACTAATTATCCATAAACGAAACTTCTCGTGCCATGAGACAAGGAATAAATTAATTTTTTCATTTTTATAAACTTAATCTACATAATTATACCCGACAAGATAGGTTGAAATGGGAACGCACAGCAATATGTGTGTGTGTGTGTGTGGATTGATCAAGGTAGTTGAAGCATGTTCCAATCATATAAGATAATTTAAGAAGACCATCTATGAGTCTATGACGAACAATCGAACTTAGACTTCTTAAACTTTAGACCTAACCAACTCAATTAAATTGATGGTATTAGAGATAACTAGGAGATTCTCCGTATCTTCCTTCATCGTAGAACATTCTTAAATAGAAGTGTAAGGAGATTAATTCAAAAAGTGTATTAAGAAATGAATGGATGGTAACATGCGTTGTCGGACTCACTAGTTGATTTGCCCGTGCAAGCATGCGTATAGTCAAAAGCTTAATTCATTACCATATGTAGGTAATATGACGTAATCATTTTCAATTTAGGATTGAAAATTTTCATGATTATAGATAAATTCAGCTCCAGATGTTGTGCTATTTCAACGGATTGATTGTGTCTATAGAGTGGAAGTGAAACTTGCGTTATTAGTGTAGGAAAAAACTGATAAGAACAAATAAATTTGTCTGAGGCATGCAAGCGTAAGCACTGTCCTTAAGGATAATTCCGCCTCTCGAAGTGTGAAACTCGGTGCGATAGGCTTCTGACGGCTATCCTCCCAAGATACAACAAACCTTCTTCTATATTCCGCACTGAATATTAGAAGGAACAGAAACAACGTCTGGGTATAACCCAGCAAGTAAAAGAAAATGAAAGATTTCAAAAAGAAAGAATATTCTTTGTTTCAGTCACTGTGTATTTTTAAGATTGCCCTATGAGATTTTATATTCAGACAAAATAGAGCTGTTAAGAGAGCCGTTGTAAAATAATTAAGGATTTATTTGAGAAATAAATTAAACGTTACAAAACGATTGAAAAGCCGTTGTATGACCGTTAAAAAAACCGTTATGTAACCGTTAAAAATAATGATGGTCTTCAATGCGGTCATAACTATTATCAAAGTTATTATTGTAAATATTTCAAAATATTATTGAAATATCCAACAATTAGATCATGAATGGCGCTTGTGGTTTCTCCTAGTAACATCAAGAGGCAATAAATATGCATTGGAATGAAATTTCTATAGCACTAAACATCATGATAGTGAGCATGACCTTAAAAGACTTCTTAGTTCATTGAAGGGGTAAACCAGCCGAGAGTTGTGGTCCCATTACTCTGGAGACATTAATATTGTAGGGATAGGGACAACTCCAATGCCTCGACAAATATATGGCAGGCTTCTCGATTCAATGAAGGAATATAAACCAGCCAAGAGCTGGGGTCCCAATATTCCAAGGATATTAATATAGTAAGGGGTATTGATGACCCCCACACCTCGATAAATATGTTGGCTAGGGACTTCCTGTAGGATTGGTCAATTATTTTGTCTGAACTTTGAGACATAAAATTCAGGGGTATAACTTGAAGAGAGGGAAGAAAAACTTTCTCCTCAATTGGAGGTTAAGACATGAGGGCACTAACACGTTAAAAGAAAGCACGTGACAGGGCAGCCCTCAGTGAAACTCTCTTGCTACTAGGTTATGGTGAGATACAATCTTAATCACCGCCAATGATCCACATTATTACATCAAACATTTTCAAGAGTACCACACATTTTTTGAAAAAAGAAAGTATAAATTCTCACTCATTTACTATCCCTGTTCTTCCTACGTGTAACTCAATTTTTGATCCCATAAAATATTTGGTTTGAATAATTATATGTATTACCATTATATGGTACGAACTCGTCTCTAGTAGTTACCTCTTAAAGGGCTCCATTTGATTTGTTTTTTTATGCACAATTGAAGGAGACATAAAAAAATAAAAAATAAAAATTCTAATTACTTCAAACGGTGTTATTAGAAGCAATTACTGAAATGAAATCATTGTATTTGGTGCCTAACATTGTAGTGGATTTTTCATCGTGTTCACAATGATTGGAAGTTCCAATTCCCTGGAATATTAAACTAGGAAACATACGCAAAATTCAACTTTCAGAGTCCATTTATCTTATTAATATATATGTCTCGAGTTTGGATTTGATAGACTAAACCCAACCGAGATTAATCATTATTTATGGAGATTTGAATATTAAGAATCGAATATTTTAGGAATGTTAGAAATCGAGTAATCGTGATTGGAATCGTGATCAACAAGCAGAAGAAATATCAACTTTCCTGGTGTACGTTGAAGAACGCTGTGCTGCCCCGGAAATAAGAAAGTCTAATGTGGACTTTAACTTGGACTTCTCTTAAAATGTACGGAAATATATTTTGGTTGAATTAGGCAAGATATCAGCAGAAGAAAGTCCGAACTTTGGTTGACCATATCCACACGGATTTCTCGGATTTCTTTTTCCATGTTGAGTCGGCTACCGTATTTCTTTTCATGGACATATATATAAATATAACTATATATATTCATATAATGGTTGCACTAATTTTGGATTGCGCCAATTGAGCAGCTGTTTCACGAGTGCTCGGACATGGGATTTCTCCGTTGATTTCGTTCGTCCAATTACATCAAGAAGTTTTTAGTATTGAAGTCAATTAAATTCTCATGATGAAAATCTATGTATAACTCTTTCATAAGACAGAGAGATTATTTTGTGAGAAATTTTGGGCTAAATACTGTGTGAATTGTTGAGTGTAATTGAGACTTGTAAAATACCGAGCATGTTTGAGTAATTCGAGTATGGTCATGACCCCGTGTATAGCTCGATTTATAGTGAGATTTGTCGCTGCTCTCCCTATGGACATTGATCTCTATTATCCGATCACATAAATCTAATATCCGATTTATCTTTTTATTCTGTCTATTTTATTGTTTAATCGCTCGCTTTCAATAACATATCTTATACTTTGGTGAAAATTAATTGTTTGCAAAACATTTCCTTCGTTCGAATTGCTTAGGAAATTGAATCAACGGAAAAAAAAAATTATAGTCAACAAAAAATATATACTTCAATTTAAAAAAATGACTTACTCGTTTAGAACTCAGAATTCATTGTCTATAATATGACTCGATCATCATCGTCGCAAAATCATCTCGAGTGGTTGTACCCAAGAGTACGTCCCCGAGACCTCAGCCTCCTGATCTTGGGTTCTCTAGTGCTTAGACCCGAGTGCCAACCCCTCGGACATCGACGCTAGCCCCTGAGACCCCTGTGCCCACAGTTGGGATGCCGATGCCCGAGCCTTGGACGCCACGACCTACGGCTAGATTCCAACCGCCCAAACTCAGGACGCTTGCCAAGTCCCCAATGGCTATAGCCTCGACTTGAGACTCTGGTGTCCGCACTAGAGGTCTCCAGACTATAATCGAGTCTTTTTCTCAAAAGCATATGCACAACTTTTTGATATCGAATATCAGAAAATTACTTTCATCGAAGTCGCAAGAGGCAATTAGACACTGAAAAATCAAATAATTTTCTTTTAAAATAACTTATTTTGAAAGTATTTTCTACCAAACTTTATTTTTTTGTGAAGCCACGAAATATTGGGCCAAGAACCAGAAAAGCTCCCATCATTTTTTAAATTCATTTTCTAACTGTTATAATTTTTTATTTAGTATTATTTATTTATTTCTCTATTCTTTTTTTGGCTATTTTTTTAATTTCTTTTTTAACTTTATGAGTGCTTATATTGTGTCAATAGCTATTGATAAAAGGACTCGTTAAGGTGTTCTTTAAAGGCGTGTAGGAATTTACGGAACTTGCTAAATCAAGATGACGGGGTTAGTTTCAAGATTGGTACATGGCCAAAGTCATAGAATAAGTTTCAAGTTCAAAAATCCAAAATATGCGAGTACTGGATGGGTTTTAGGGTTCAACATCATGTCCGCCTCGCACCCACTCCGAATTTCGTACCAAGGACTTTTGTGTAGGAGCTGGTATTGCATGGTCTTTGAGCCGAGCTAGTTCAAGTTTGCAAGGCTGGGAAGTTCTGGGCACACCAATCTTTTTGGGATAGAAAAAACTCGGCCAGCATAACACAAATTGCGCACATAAAGTATACTGATAAGGCATACTATTATTAGATCTTTACTCTTACATTCAAATCTAGAGACAATGGGACTTACAAACTTCCACAAATATGACAAATCTAAATAATGCACATGGAGTGACGACTTCTAAACTGACACAATTGTGAAGACGGACATTAATTGACAAGTTCGAAAGAGATACAAATTGACCTGATTTTTAAATGCGTAATTTATTTTACATGTTAAACAAGAGCATGCTACCTTGCATTAACAGGGTCATAGAATCCGAATTCGACCCATAAATCCGGATTCCCAGCCCTGTAAATGCATCAGCTTTATCGTACGGATTCTTGCTGTTGACTTTCTAGGGATTAATTAGAATTTTGTCAAGGGGAGGATGCCTTCTTGATGACATGCCTCTTTAGGCCTGGAATATGAGCATTTGCAAAGTAATCCTCCCAATTTACGCTCTTCAAATCCATTGAAAATTTATTACTCTCTTCTGTCGACATTTGTCTCATCAGCTTTCGTGTATTCCAACTGTCAAACCTGTCCATATACGATCTCTTCATGTTAGTTCTAATCAGTTACCAATATCATACGGAAAAACAATGTTTCTACATTTTTCAAAACATGATATTACTAACAAATTTCACGAACACACAGAAGAAGAATAACCAATTAACAAAATTTTCTTTTCTGTTCCGTGTGAATTATATTGCACCCATCATTATATATATAAAATTATTATACCTAGCGATATATTACCTTGCCCGGTAGAACATGTATGGTTCGTACAGCTTAGCCAAGTGAATTAGATTTTCTGTCATTCTCTTGCATCTTGCTTCGAGCCTGGAACGTTGCTTCGGGTTTAAATTAGGGCCGATTTCTTCGCTCAATCCACTTTTCTCTGCGATGTCCTTCTGTATGTAAGAGGAGAAGCTGTCGATTGAGCTGAAATACTCCATCTCGGCAATTTGAATCTCGTCTCCTTGGTTGTCCGTCAAGGGAGACGCTGCGAAATAGTCGCGGGAATAGTCGAACATGTCACACATCGTCATTGGATTGACAGTGGACGACGCGGCGTGGTACACGTCGATGCCTGGGCTCGCTGCCATCCCGTGCTTCGCTATGGCCGCGATGATCACATTCGCAACTAGGTCTGCCGGTACCTGAGCATTGTCGAGAAACGATAATTCAAAACAAAGAAATCCGTCGTGCGAAATTGCGAAAGTTGGGTAACAATTGCTTCCACCGCACCAATCAGGACCTCTATTGATAAAATATTAAATGCACATTTATATGTCATACTTAATAGAATTTCCGTCTCCCACACACTCTCTGAACTTACGCTTTTTTAACTTACAGCAAATGACCAGGTCTTCATCCCATAACTCAAGCTTTTAAAACAACTGGCAATGACCCATAAGATATCACATCATATTGAAGCAAGAAGTTCTGAATTCAAATCTATCCAAGCCTTTAAATCACATGTTGTGTTATACTCAAGTAAAAGTACCATGATGGGTAAACTTATTTAATATGTTCCAAGAGAAATAGCGATGCATATCCATTCTTATTTCAAACTGTGTAACCTACATATCCGAGTACAAATCTAAAATAAAACGGATCAGATTACTCACTCACCACGTCCATAACTGTGTCGGGATCGACTAGGAAGCCAGGGAGTCGTCCTTTCCCGTAGGACAAGATCAAGGGGTCGAGCACTCTTTACCGTACATTCAAGAGAAACAAACATATATTTATTAGCATTAAAAAAAATTGTGATTATTCTAATTATTATTTTTGTTGATAAAATGTAAAAATTAAAAATCAACCTGTATCCTTGAATCCATCCGGGAAAAGGCTCTTGAAAAGTACTCTCGATCACGCTGGGACGAACGATGACGACCGGTACTCTTCCTCTATCTGCGTTTATCATCATCTCCCCCATGGCCTTGGTCATTTGATATACGTTCTGCCACCCATACATTCTTGCCCTGAACTCATACACAATTTTTATTCAACCTCAGCACATGGATATTTTCGAAAGCGTATGAGAACCGATTCGTGAACGGTATAGAAATATTTTTTTAATTCCTCCTCAAAATTTAGATGCCAAAAAGTCTAAAATAGTCTCGTGGTTTCCAAGTATTGGGTAAAGCCATCTCTATTATTTCAACCTTAGTTTAGACTCTCGAGAGAAATATTCACCTGGCCAAGCCAATCTCCTTCAATTTCTGAGGCACTTCATTTGGAGGGAGTGTTTCGATTAGATCCGAAGCCAAATTTATTTCGTGATGAACGTCCAACTTGCTTTGAGTCGACGAATCTATTCTGCTATCCCCCATTTCAAAAGCCTTCTCCATTAATATTCCCGGTCTCTCTCCATTCACATATGCTATAAATAACAATAATTATTATAATAATAATGATATGGGGATAAACGAACCGAAATGTTAAGTTTTATATTCCCTTCACATGTATTTTCGAAACAAGTGTCCATTGATTCTTACTCGTAGACAGGTGCAAGAAAAGGCTCAGTTTCTTGCATTTCTTGGCGAAGCTTAAAAGCCGAGAAGGCGCAATGGTGTTCGCAACGAGAGCTGCGTCGTACCTACACATATAAATTGCAAAGGAGTGAAATATATCAGCTAAAGCATTCCTAGGAATGGGAGATAAGGACAATAAAGGAAGATTTTGAGCTGAACCGAACGTGTTTTTCGAGTTTAGGGTTTTGATTTCGGTCGAAGCAATGTTGATCCGGGCTTGATTAGATCCCACATATACTTACAATCTCATAGAACACAAACAACAAAAGTTATAATAATATAGAAAAATCAAAGATACCTCTCATCCAAAGTTGTGTTGGCTGCTGAGCTTATGATGACATCGACTTCTTGCGTTATCTGGCAAAACGAATCGTCTCCTATCCCCATGTTCGACTCCCGAATGTCGCCGTTGACTGGAACGAGCTTGCTCAGCATGAAATTCGTGTACCCTTCTCCATACTTTTGTCGTAGGCATTTGAACAACTCACAACCTATTATCTGGAAAATAGAGACGGACAAAGATTTTTTGGTGTTCAAAAAGAGCACGTTTTCCTACATGAACATTAGCAATGTGCGGAGCACGTGGCCTGCATGCGAGTCCGAAAAGGAAAAATCGAACCATGATTTTTCACATTCAAAATGCACATGCAGATAAAACAGATCGTCTTACGACAGCACCAACCTCGTCTTTGACTCTGTCCATGGCAGCTTGCTCGTCTTTTGCCTTGATCAGCAGGAAGATCTTCCCTACGTTGGGTGAGACTCGTAAAATCTTCTCTATGAGAACTGTGAACAAAAGTTTAAACGCTTTGCTGAGTTTAATAACAGTCTCTGGACGCAAGCAATGGAATCGGAACAGTAGAAAACGAATGAGCTCATTATCAATCACTAATATTTAGTCTAAAGATTGCTTAGCGGTAGATATTTGTATGACCGCATTCAATGAACACCAATTCCCATCATTTCGGAAAGGAGTATTTCCAAGACCAGCGTGACATTATGTCAGGATGAACACATGTTGAGCAGTTTATTTCGGTTACCTTTCGCGAGAAATCCAGTTGCACCAGTGACGAGAAAGTTCCTTCCCTCTAGGAAGTTAAGTATTCCGATACCATCTTGCAGTTCCCGAGCCATATCCATGATGGTGGGAGGGGCAGCAACGGCAGCAACACAAACGTCACGGCAATTGCGGTTATCCTTATTTTTGATGGCCATGTTTCGCGAAGGTGCAATGTTTTGGACGTTATCTTGAGAAAATCTCGGTAATTGAAGGAATGGTTTTCGAAACTCTTTTGAAGATAGGAAGGTGCTGTTTGCTCCTTCATTGGAATGGGCTCTAATGGCCGTGTGCGGTGATGCAATCATCATAGAGGATTTGCAAGGGAATGTTGCCGACGCGAAACCAAGCAAGAGCGACGACATTCTGTTGATGTGTGTGTTTTTTTTTCTGCCTAGGGAGACGATTGATTTGAGGTGAGGTGCGATGCAGGAGTCGGGGAAGAACCCTGTTGCCTATATATAATCAAGCGATGCAGGAGGATTGATGGCGTCATCGCGCCCGTCACTGTCGGCTCTGTCCTGCGTTTTGGAAGATAATGATTGCGATCGACGATCGTTTGATTGATGAGGGGATCGCAAGAGATCACACGACGCGTGTCTTTGTCCCGCATCGGTGAATAGCGACTTTGATTCCTTTATGCCCCCAAATTCTCGGAATCACTGGTACGAATACGATCGCTGAAAATGTGAAATTAGGACTTTGAATTTCGACTCGCGATTTTACCCGATTTCTAGGCAAATTAGAACTCATACGTATTAATCTGGTATTGTTTCATTATGTATTCACTCTCCGATCATACGAGGAATTACATATTTGAGACTAAATTTCGCATTTATGAAGGTGACTTCTACTACTGATTAGAAATACGTTTATTGGTACATAGCTAGTTTGTCTTAATTGAGAGACGTAGTTCACAAATTTTCACTTGAGTTTTGACGCATAGTTAATAACAATTCAGAAAATAAAATTTCTCCTTATACTTTGTTTATTTTGCGAAAAATAATCGATGCAAAAATTATGCTTAATTTCAGGAAGATTATATCCTCTCTAAAAAATATAATATAATTTTTTATTGGCATTTAGATTGAAAATTCTATTCTTGGACACAAGAACCTCAAAGCTCGTTCCCAAGCCCTAGGCAGCCCGAGCTCGACACCCAGGCTCAAGTCCATCTTGACGAGGCCCGAGATCCCAGCACCGGGTCCATTTAGGCCAGCCTGAGATCCTGCACCCGTGCTCAATTCCCTGCAAGCCTGTGCTTAGATCATTGGCACTCATACCTGAGTCCATTTATGCCAAGCTCACATTCTTAAGTTACAGCATCGCTAGTTGGTGATCGATTGCATCTGAGGAAAAAGGGTTTGAAATGGGACTGCAAAGAAAAGAAATATGAACGTATTGACTAGCTGAAGTCGCGAGATAACCTAAGAAGATCATCCAAAGTTAGCTTAATAATGTATGTGCTGACAAGCTGTGGTTGGAGCATCGTTCACATCCAATGCATGAGATAATTCAAGAACATGACCCATCATCGATAAGCTAACTTAAACTAATTTTCACCGACCAATGTATTGAAATGGGAAAGCAGAGAAAAAAATTATAAACGTATTGACTGGCTAGAAGCGCAACCACCTTTCCCCATGCATGAGATAATTTAAGGATATCGTCCATGACTGATGAGCATCTTGCCACATGTATGGACAGATATTCGTCACTCCCGTGTCCCACCAACTCAACAAAGCTTGTCGTGCCATGCGCAGGGACTGCACTTATTCCTTCATCTCGATTAGAATAACGAAGATAATCACGTTTATGTTCCTTATTATATTAGTGTTTACACATTGTTTAGAGATCCACCTGGAAACCTACCACAAGTTCTATTTAATCTTGTTTGTCATTGCTGATGCATCCTTTGAGGTTTCCATTACGTACTTGTACTGATGTCATTATGAGATGTGGGGTTCACATTTAGATATTTCAGACTTTTTGCTTTTGAGGTCCTAACATGACCTTAAAAGACTTCTCGGGTCATTGAAAGGTAAGCCAGCCAAGAGGTGGGGTCCCAATATTCTGAGGACATTAATATGGTAATGGCTAGAGACAGCTCTCACACCTCGATAAATATAATGGTTGGGGAACTATTTTATCTAAGTTCTAAAACATAAAGTTCAAGGGTATCCCTTGAAGAGAGGGAAGAAAAACTCTCCTCAATTGAGAGCTAAGGTGTGAGAACACCGACATGTTAAAATAAGAAAGGTAGTTTTGTCAACCTCCTAGGATAACCCGATAGGTGGGGCAACTCTCAACGAAGCTCTCGGACTCCTAAGAACCTTAACTACTGCCAATGATCCACACTATTACACCAAATTTTTTCAAAAGTACCATACATTTTCTGAAAAAGGAAAGTATAAATTCTCACTCATTTACTACGTGTATTCTTCCTACATGTAATTCAAATTTTGATCCCAGAAAACATTTGGTTTCAATAATTATATGTGTTATCATTTTATGGCACGAGCTCGTCCGTAGTAGCTACCTTATTAAAGGGCTCCATTTGATTTTTCTTTTATGCAAAATTAAAGGAGAAATAAAAAAAAAATTATTACTTCTAATGGTGTTATTAGACGCAATTATTGAAACGAAATCATTGTATTCGGTGCCTGATGTTTTAGTGGATTTTTCATCGCATTCACAATCATTGGAACTAGGAAACAAATGAAAAGATTCAACTATCAAAGTCCATTTATAATGTACTCCGGTGAAAATTAACTGTTTGCAAAATATTTCCTTCATTTGAATTGCTTAGAAAATTGAATTAATGAAAAAAATTTATAGTCAACAAAAAATATATACTTCGATTTAAGAAAAATGACTTACTCCTTTAGAACTCGAAATTCATTATCTATAATATGATTTGATCATCGTCGTTCCAAAATCATCTCGAGTAGTCATACCCAAGAGTCCATCTGACAGACCCAAGACGTCAGCCACCTGATCTTGGGTTCTCTAGCGCTCGAACCCAAGTGCCCACCCCTTGGACATTGACAGTAGCCCTGGAGACCCTGGTGCCTAGAGTTGGGATGCCGATGCCCAAGCCTTGGACGCCATGACCTAGAGCTAGATGCCAACCGCCCAAACTCGGGACGCCTGCCAAGTCCCAGTGGCTGAAGCCTGGACTCCAGACTCAGATGTCAACATTGGAGCCTTTGAGGTCTCCAAATTGCACTCGAATCTTTTTCTCAAAAGCATATTTCACAACTTTTCGATATCAACCATCAGAAAATTACTTCCATTGAAGTCACAAAAGACATTTAAACACTGAAAAATCAAATAATGTTCCTTGAAAATAACTTCTTTTGAAAATATTTTCTAATAAAATCTATTTTTCGTAAAGTAAACAGAGCCCATATTTCGAGTTGATTTACCAAGTTGATTATGACTTGAAGTTAAAGATTGAAAGTGCAGAACGACGGCCCTCCCGGTGCCAGGATTATCCAGGCAACAAGGCAGGCACTCCGCACATCATCGTGGAATTGCAAGAATGAGGGAAAGACAGCATTTGGTGGACGTTTGCTGTTTGCCTGGAGATAGGACCGATTGAGGTGAGTTACAATGCAAGAGCTGGGGGTATCAATTTGTTGCTTTGTATATGATAAAGTGATTGACTTTGGAATGACGAAAGCGGGGGCGGCAAGGTCTAATGAACGTCGACTGATGATGCGGATCCTCTCTGGTGTAGCAATACAGGCTCTATCCACTTGGCATTCTAGAAAGATTCGTGCGAGATCATATCGCGCCATGGATTCTTATATATAATCAAGCGATTAACCATTCGAGCTCACGTCATCAAGTTGCAGCGATGCTGGTTGGTGATCAATTGCATCCAAGGGAAGAAGGGTTTGAAATGGGAACGCAGAGAAAAGAAATAAAAACGTGTTGATTTGCTGAAGTCACGAGATAATTTATGCAGATCATCTAGGGTTTAGCTTAATAATGTATGGGCTGACAAGTTGGAGTTGAAGCATGAGATGATTCGAGAAGATGATCCATCATCGATAAGCTAACTTAAACTAATCATCACCGACCGATGTATTGAAACGAGAATGTAGAAAAAAGAATCATAAACGTATTGACTAAGCTGTAAGCGGAAACCAAATTTCCCATGCATCACGAGATAATTTAAGCAGATGGTCCATGATTGATGAGCATCTTTCCCCATGTATGGACAGATATTCGTCACTCGTGTCCCACCTACTCAACAAAACTTGTCATGCCACGCGTAGGGACTGCATTTACTCCATCTCGATTAGATTAACAAAGATAATCACGTTTATTTTCCTTATTATATTGGATGAATCTAGTGTTTACACATCGTTAAACTCGACACCTACCGCAAGTTACTATTTAATCTTGTTTGTCCTTGCTAATGCAGCCTTTGCAGGTTCCCATTACGTAGTGGAGCTAATGTCATTATTAGATGTGGAGGTCCCAGTTAAATTTTTCAGACTTATGATTAATGTATGACTTTGATTTTCTATTACACCAAACTTCTTCAAAAGTTTACACCAAACTTCTTCGAAAGTACCACGCGTTTGCTGAAAACAGCAAGAGTACAAATTATGGAATAAGAGATTTAATTGGAACTTCCCTTTGACCGAACTAATATAAAAATGTTGTGTTAATATTATTTTATGACTTATTTTTGGTATTCTGGATCAAGTGAAGTCTAGATAAGCTTTTGCACATTTTAACTAGCCCACTTCCTCATGCAATCTTAAGGATACAAACCCACATATCGAATTAATGCATTCAATGTGGTACTTGTGACATCTGGAAATTTTCATGTTTGATAATAATATTTAGGACTAATTTCCGCAATCGAATTACCAGGAGTCCGAGGCATTAGAATTAAGTTAATAGATTTCGACATGTGTGCTAGTGGTGTAGGATGGCGATATTTAACTCACCACCATATTATTTGTAGAAAAGGGGCCAGATGTTCTAAAATTCATATTTGACGATATTCAATATTCAAATTTATTAAATTGAGATTTTCCTATTTTTTATATCTTTCATTGATGATTTTAATGGACTCTAAATATTTTAAGACTCACCAAAATTCAGAATCAAATGTTCCGAGTGAATATCGGTTTCCTAAATCTCCACTTCTCTTCAATTGGCAAGTCACTACTCCTTTCTCTACTAAAATTTTTAAACCCATGCTTTAGTTGAGATATTGAATTTGATTAGCTTTGATATCATGCATGACTTTATCAATTTTAACTATAGTCCATTAATACATAGACGACTCATGCCTATAGTTCATTATAGTTTTGATAACTCAATGTCTATAATTCATTAATATTTTGGTCATTCATGCTCATACTTGGCCGAAGGAGAGGGAGCCATCGTCCTTTTCCATCAAAATATCCTCTTTTGATTGATCCCACTGTACCATTTGTATCTTAGCTATTTTCATGAGGACTACTTCAAGTATTTCTATTTTAGGTCTATGATTTTAACCTATGGGCTTTTATTACTTTAACCATGGTTAAACAATCTTATCTCTTTTCACCTTTGCCTCAGCCAAGTATTTGAATCTGAAGAACTTTTAAATTCTAAATGTTGAGGTCTCTACTTCATTAACTTCCGCCTACCAACTTTGTTCGTCTTCAACTTTTGTTTTTATCTCTTGCGAGTAAAAGTGAAGGCCTCACGCTTGTATTATTAAAATTTCTCTCTTAATCTTTCCAGTTTGAACAAGGTAAATCAATAATTTGCACTGCTTTCCATCAATTGATTTCGTTGTTTTGAAATCAAGTGTTGTTGATTTTCAACTTTGTAAGTGTAATCAAGATGCCTTGGAGGATGTACTGGGATGCCTCGGAAGTTGAGATACCCTACCGTGTGAGCTGGACACTTGCATGTGTTGGGATGCTCCGAGAGAGTTCCAGAGGAAAAGTAATAAAAATATAATGGATGACCATGCGTATGCGTACATTCACATGTTGTCTTATCGATGGTAACCACGCATCATAAAATATTATACCTTATGCTTTTACCCGAATGGATAATCTTATGTCATATTGATCTTGAGTAAAGAATATATATTCCATGTGCTTAATGGTGAGAACATTAGGTGATACTTCATCAATTTTGACTGCATGCACTCCCAAGCTCATATCTCAAGCGACGTTAAATTTTATTTTTTGCTCTTTAACAACCTAAGTATTTCTAAGAGACATCACTAGCCTATTTGGGGTAGGCTAGAAATCAATCAAGACACAAGAGTGTCATCTCGATTCCTACGCAACTAGAAATTCTTAGCACGGGAACTTGATTATGCTAATGTTTCTATTAGCACCATTTTGATATCTAACTAGTTAGTTGTTTCACTTAAGTGGTCACACAATTCATCAATTTCAAGTGCGCACTCTCCCAAACTCATATCTCGGGCGACGTATTTTTTACTCTTTAATAACTTAAGTATGTCTAAGAGACACCACTAGCCTATTTGAGGAAGGTTAAAAACCAATCGAGATATGAAAGCATCGTCTCAATTCCTATGCAATAAAAAAATTCTTAGCGTGGGAACTTGATCATGCTAATATTTCTATTAGCATTGTCTCACTGCCCTTGGGGATGGGGTGCGACATTGTTTGGAAGAGAGATTTTTGGGGGGGGTGTGGTGTGGGGGTGAAGGAGAAGTGGAGTTTTATTGGTGGTGCTGATGAGATTAGAGCATTGCCGGGCGGCCTTAATTGCTCTGGTTGGGAGTTGGGGTCGTGTCCAGTATGATCCACGTCTCGGCTGAGGAGAAGTGGAGTTTTCATCGGTGGTGCTGATGAGATTAGAGCTTTGCGGGGCTGCCTTAATTGTTCCGGTTGGGAGTTGGGGGTCGTGTCCAATATGATCCACGTCTCGGCTAACAATGTCTTTCTTGTGATGATTAGATCGGAAAAAAAACTTCGTTGACCAGTGTCAATCAATTAGAAAAATGAGAAAACTTTCAAATAAAAATATAAAGTACCATCATTTTCTCTAAATAAGAACTTGAAGTGACATATATGTGACTTTCAAAAGTATACATGAACTTAAGTTAATAGATAGAGGAAAATCATATAAATATAAAGAGTATTTAGAATTCATTGTCAAATGATGTGGGATAATATTTTAATATTTCTAATAAAATTACTATGAGTAAGACAGTTGTAATGTGATAAAACTTCTTGAATTCATTCAATACAAAATAATTGCCAAACTTTAAAAAAAAAAAATGGCAAATAGACGAAGATATTAATCTTTTAGTTAGCTGGACCTGCGGGGCTACTAGGGCTAGATAGGAGAAAATCTACACGCCTAGAGCACATCATCACATCGCTACTTGATAATACTAATCCAGATCATAGTTGTAATTTCGCGATTGATATGAGCCGTCTACTCTTTTGAAGAGACGTGATGTACGATCATTTTGATAATTTTCTTATGAGGATATGATGAGGTTAAACGAAAAGTAAGTATCATGAAAAGTAGGAAATATTAGAAAGAATTAACATCAACATATTTCTATCCAAAATCTACCCTTGCCCTTCACTTGGCTCTCAATATCAAATGGTATGTTTGGTCGACTCTACAAATTCTTTCACCAGACTTTGTCTTGGTGATGAGGTAACTTTTACCAGAAAGCCATCTTTCGGTTTTTTTATAAGATTAGACAAGTTCCCTGGTGACTCCAGACAGAAAACTACAGCTATAATTATGAAATAGGAATTGAAAGATAACAAGATTTGTTTCTTTTGGTAGCAACTCTATGAAAAGTACTATGTGGCTATTTAAAACCTACAATAGATAATTACAAAAGGTTATGTCGATGATTTCATTGACTCCATTGTCTTGACAATGTCATTTATTCCATTATCTTGACAATTGCTTTATTCTACTCCATTGATGGTTACTTTTACAATCCATTGTCAACTCCACTATTTATCAATTCCTTTAACTTGTTAATTCGTTCAGGCTATGGATCTCTTCAAGCTGTTATTTCCTTATTCATAAATGACCAAATGCTACTCTCATCGCCTAAGTTTGTCACTTGTCGATAACAACTAAAAGTTGGTCATTTTCAAGTGTAAACACAAGTATAAGAAGCAATACTCGGACACCCACAATCCAAACTCTTTCCTTTAGAAAAGGAAAATCAATATGCAGTATCCGAGCTTATATGATTGAAAAAAGATTATGCAATACTCTTATGGTATATTGTTATAAAGAGTCGAATGTAATGTAATGTACCTAACAATCTCTGCTTAGTTGGTGCACATCAAGATTCAATTAAGTGCTAATCTAAAGCCCCACCTAGATAATCTACATGGCAATAAGTAGTAAATTAGCTTCTAATCACGACATACTAATTCCGTGTAAATCTTCCTAAAAAAAGGGCTTTGCTTCCTAAGCCAATAAGGTCCAATTATGGGTCTAAGAAAGATGAAATTACGTCTAAGAAAGATTAAATTACATCTTTGGCATGAGGTTTCCTTTACTAGAATGTCCTTGAAATCAAGATGCATGCCCATTAACATTATAAGTAAACTCATTTAATTGATCTCGAGCGCTTTCGTAACGAAAGTTCAAATAGCAAATTAGGGTAAAGTAAGGTCGGGATCGACGTATCTTTTTATGATAAATCGAACTAATTTGCAATCATTTTCCAATGAAATTATAGTCTGACTTTTGGGATGAGGACTTCCTAAATCACCGTATCAAGGAATTCCACCTTAGTCTATGTAGCGATTGTTGTAGATCTTGCATAGCGCGCCCTAGTGGACAATACACTTTGTTATATTTGTTGAAATATTTAAATAATAAATCACGTCTTTATTTAATAACTTAAATTTTTAGAATAACTAGTAGTGATCCTACAAAATCTCACAATTTCCATGAAAAGTTCTAAAATGCCCATGATTTTTAGTAATGAGTCATCATCATTATCACACTAAACAAATCCTTGTTAAGTAAAGGCTTTTTAAGGGGGCGAATCACATCGCGTGGCGTATGCAGTATACAAATTGAATTAATCAGCGTGCTGTCTTGGTCATGCTTAGATGTGGGTAAGAATTATGTCATTATAATGTTGGAAATTTCATATAATATGGGCTTACATTAATTAATTGATTTTTTATTTTAAATGATTGGGTTAATGGATATTCCAATATTTGTTAAACTCTTGAGTGATCTTATTGAATTAAGTATTGTCATCTATTAATAACGAGTCTAATTGAGCAGTAAATTGTAAGCAATTGTATTAAACTGAAACCCATAATGAAATGGCCCAATTGACACGCTATTAATTAGGGTTTGCTAGGTCTCCTCTATAACCTATAAAATGGTAGGTTATACTTATTAGTTGTTTAATCACACGCTATTATACTGAAATAGGTCATAAAGATGAAGATATGACATTCTAATAGATCTTTGATTATCAGGTTGATTTTTTTTTTCTTCAAATGAAATAATGGCTCAAATAGGTATGTTTTAATTCCGCTATGCTTATCGATCTCAATGTTTTACAGTCATATATGAATTCGATTCTTCTTGATTAATTAGTTTTTTATGTGAATAATTTTCTATATGTGGTATCAGAGCACATCATATATGATTGTAGAACTCAAATTTTATTTTTTCTGGACAAATTCGAAATTTCCCTCTTTGAGCCGAATATTGGCATTATTTTTTCATGTGGATTTTTTGTTTGGTTGATTCTGAAACCTTAGAAATTTTGTTCTACATGTCAAGATCTTTCCAACCATATATAATTTGTATAATTTCGTTGAGAATTGAATGAGAATTTTGAATTTGAAATGCTTGGGTTTATACATGGAAAAAGTTTTAGAATTTTAAATTACATGCAATTGATTGATAATCTTTGTAAATTGTTGCATGGGTATTGTTTTATATATGTTTTAGCATCTTTTTGTTGCATTAAGGCAAGTTTTTTAGGCTTAAACATGAGAAAAACAAAATTCGGCCATGGGTGTTAGATCCAAATTTTTTGAAAAATATAGAAGATTTTCTCATTTTTTCTTTGTTTAATTCTTTCTAGTAAATTATATTGATATTAGAAGCAAGACCCCTGAAGATATTTCATCAAGAATCAACTATTCTATGTTTTTTTTTTTTTTTTTTTTATGTTCCGGGTCAAAACCCAGTCATGTGATTGTGACCCAGTTTTATAGAGGTTCGGGACTCGATTGGAGGTTGAAGAAGACCTCCAGCTGGGGCTGGGCCAAAATATGGGCTTTCGCCCATATTCTATTCAAATTTCAGATTCTGGGCTTGAGCCCAGAATCTTGGGTTGTAAACACACCTGGGCCGGGGACAAAATATGGGCATAAACCCATATTTTTAAAGCTTCTGATTATGGGCGTGAGCCTAGAACTTAGGGCTTCTGTGGATTCGGCCCAAGCGGAGGGAAGGTTCTTGGGCCTCGCTGGTCAGGGCCCGCAGGAGGGTCCGAAAGGCTGCTCACGGGTCCTGGGCCCTGCAGGAGGGTCCGAAAATAAAAATAATATAATCATACAAATAAAAATAAAAATTAAAAAATTAAAAAACTAAAAAAAAAAAATTGGCAAAAATTATTGTTTGATAAATGCAATATGATCTTGGGAAGCACATATTGTAAAGCGCTTCATATTGTTAGATGAATTTTGGGCATAAATTTTTGGAGTTCCCTATTGATAAAAATTAGTATATGCAATAACTCACCCAAAGGGGGTTATTGTGTATATTAATTTGAAAAATAGCATGAAAATTAATTCCCAAATTTAAAAGATGGGGATGTATAATTGAAAAATATTTATCTGCCCAAATGGGATAAATATTTTGAAAACTATATGTAATTCCCATCTAGATTAATATTATGAAAATGTATAATTTAAAAGATTTGTCTGCTAAAAAAGGATTGATTATTGACAATTATATGTAATTCTCTTTATTGTTGCTTTATAAACTTCATACTATTGAAAATAATAGTACATTGTATACTTTGCCTAAAGGGCAAATTATAATGCACTAATTATTTTTTGTTGAATTGCTTATTACCCATAATTGATCTTATTATAGTTAGCTTTGCTGTAAATAACAATAATGACACGGTTGAAATGTTAATTAAATCAAACTTCAAAAGATTGAAGCAAGATATACAACAAGTCATGAACCATCACAACTGCTTACCAGTGGGTGAGATAAACAAAGATCTTTTTGTACTCGAAAAGAGCACTTTTTACTACAATGAACATTTGCAATGAACGGAGCACGCGGCCTGCACACAAGTCCAAATATGAAAAGTCGAATGACGATTTTTAAATTCGAAATGCACATGCAGATAATATCTATCATCTCATGGCACGCCGACCTTCTACTTAATTATGTTTGTGGCAGCTTGCTCATCTTTTGCCTTGATTAGTAGGAAGATCTTCCCTAGGTTGGGTGCGACACGTAAAATCTTCTCAATGAGAACTGTGAACAATAGTTTGAACGCTTTGCTGAGTCTAATAACCGTCTATGGACGCAAGCAATGTAATTGGTACAATAGAAAACGAATGAGTCCATTATCAGTCATTAATATTTTATCTAAAGATTGCTTAGTGTAGATATCTGTATTATTGCACTCAAAGAACACCAATTCCCATCATTTCGAAAAGGAGTACTTCCACAACCAACGTGACATTATGTCAGCACGAATACATTCTAAACGACTTATTTCCATTACCTTTAACGAGAAACCCAGCCACACCACTGATGAGAAAATTCCTTCTCTCTAGGAAGTCACTGCTCGTCTTTCCGCAACAGTGGGCACACCAATTTTTGTGACGGAAACAACTTAACCGGAATAACACAAATGGTACACAAAAGTATAACAACAAGGCATACTATTATTAGATCTTTACTCTCACTTTCGAATCCAGAGACGGTGGGAATTACACACTTCCACAGATATCACAAATCTAAAGATTGCATGTAGAGCGACAACTTCTAAACTAACACAACTACCATGACAAGTATTACCCGAAAAGTTCAAAAGTGACACAAATTGGCACAATTTTTAAATGCATAATTTATTTTATCAGTTAAACAAGAACATGCAACTTAGCATTAACAGGGTCATAAAATTTGAATTCCACGCGTGAATCCGGATTCCCAGCCCTGTAAATGCATCAACTTTATTGTACAGCAAGAATTGCTGTTCATGTTCTACGGGATTAATTAGAATTTGGTCAAGAGGAGGATGCTTTCTTGATGACATGCCTCTTTAGACCTGGAATATGGGCATTCGTGAAGTAATCCTCCCAATTTATGCTTCTCAAATCTATTGAAAATTTATTGCCCTCTTCGGTCGACATTTGTTCCATCAACTTTCGTGTATTCCAACTGTCGAACCTGTCAATATACAGTTAGTCCATGTAAATCCTAATCAATTACCAATGTCACACAAAAAAGAACATCTCAAACACACAAAACACCCTTTAACGAAATATTGCGATATGTGTGTATATATATACATGTATGTATGTATATATGTATGTATATATATTTAATTCATATAATTAATGATTATTACCTTGCACGGTAGAACGCGTAGGGCTCGTACAACTTAGCCAAGTGAATTATGCTCTCTGCCATTCTCTTGCATCTTGCTTCAAGCCTGGAACGTTGCTTCGGGTTTGAATTAGGGCCAATTTCTTTGCTCAATCCACTTTTCTCTGCGATGTCTTTCTGTATGTAAGAGGAGAAGTTGTCGATTGAGCTGAAATACTCAATGTCGGTAATTTGAATCTCATCTCCTTGGTCGTCCGTCAAGGGTGAAGCCGCGAAATAGTCGCGGGAATAGTTGAACATGTCGCACATCATCATTGGATTGACCGTGGACGACGCAGCATGGTACACGTTGATGCTGGGGCTCGCGGTGATCCCATGCTTCGCCATGGCTGCGATGATTACGTTCGCAACCAGGTCTGCCGGTATCTGATTGTTGTCAAGAAACAATAACTCAAGAACAAAAAATTCATTGCGCGAAGTTGCGAAAGTTGGGTAACAAATTGCCTCCACCCCACCGGTCAAGACTTTTGTTGGTAAGATACTAAATACACATTTATATGTCATGTTTAATAGAATTTCCGTCTCCCACGCACTTTTTGAACTTACGAAAAAAATATTAAATTTCCATCTTATACTCATAGCTTAAGTTTTTAAAACAGTTAGCAATGGCTTCATAAAATTTCACATTGTATCGAAGCAGGAGGTCTCGAGTTCAAGTCTTTCCAAACCTTTAAATCACATGTTGTGTCATACTCAAATAAACGTACTCTGACATGTGAACTTATTTCAGATGTTCTGAGAAAAATGGTGATGCATATCCATTCATATCCCGAACCGTCTAACTTACATCCCCCAGTACAAATCTAAAATGAAATGGATTGAATTACTCACTCACCACGTCTATAACCGTGTCAGGATCAACTAAGAAACCAGGGAGCCGTCCTTTCCCGTAGGACAAGATCAAGGGGTCGAGCATTCTTCACAGTACATGAAAGAGAAAACACATATTAATGAGCGTCGGCATATTGCCATGGTATTTATAATTGTTGATAAAACGTAAAAATAAAAATGCAACCTGTTTCCTTGAATCCATCCTGGAAAAGGCTCTCGAAAAGTACTCTCGATCACGCTAGGACGAACGATGACAACCGGTACTCTTCCTCTGTCTGCGGTTATCATCATCTCACCCATGGCCTTGGTCATTTCATATACGTTGTGCCACCCATACATTCTTGCCCTGATCTCATACACGATTTTTATTCAATCTCAGCACATGGAACTTTTCGAAAACGTTTGAGTACCGATCCATGAAACATGTAGAAACATTTTCATGATTCCTTGCCAAAATTTAGATGTCGACAAATCTAGAACGCTTTCGTGGTTTCCAACTATCGGGTAAAGCGAATCTCTGTTATTTCAACCTTAGTTTAGAATTTGGATAGAGATGTTCACCTGGCCAAACCGATCTCCTTCAATTTTTGGGGCACTTCATTTGGAGGGAGTGTTTCGATTAGATCTGAAACCAAATTAATTTCATGATGGACGTCCAACTTGCTTTGAGTCGACGAATCTATTCTGCTCTCCCCCATTTCAAAGGCCTTCTCCATTAATATTCCCGGCCTCTCTCCATTCACATATGCTATAAAAGTATAAATAATAATACGGGGATAAATCAACTGAAATGGTAAGTTTTTTTATTTCCTGGACATGTATTTTCGAAACTACGTTCACCGATTCTTACTCGTAGACAGGTGCAAGAAAAGGCTTAGTTTCTTGCAATTCTTGGCGAAGCTTAAAAGCCAAGAAGGCGCAATGGTGTTCGCGGCGAGCGCTGCATCGTACCTACACATATATATAGCAAGGAGCGAAATATATCAGCTAAGGCATTCTTAGGAATGGGAAAGTAGGACGATAGCAGAAGAAAAACGAACTGGATCGAACGTGTTTTTTGAGATTAGGGTTTTGATTTCGGTCAAAGCGATGTTGATCCAGGCTTTAATTAGATCCTGCAAATACTTACAATCTCATAGAACACAAACAACAATAGCTATAACAACATAGAAAAATCAAAGATACCTCTCATCGAAAGTTGTGTTGGCTGCCGAGTTTACGATGACATCGACTTCTTGGGTTATCTGGCGAAACGAATCGTTTCCTATTCCCATGTTCGACTCCTGAATGTCGCCCTTGACTGGAACGAGCTTGCTCAACATGAAACTCGTGTACTCTTCTCCATACTTCTGTTGCAGGCAGATGAACAGCTCGCACCCTATTATCTGGAAAATAAAGACGGACAAAGATCTTTTGGTGTTCGAAAAGAGCACGTTTTCCTACAATGAACATTACATGAACAGAGCACGTGGCCGGCACACGAGTCCGAATGAAAGTCGAACGACGATTTTCAAATTCAAGATGAACATGCAGACCTCGTTTTTGAGTCTGTCCATGGCAGCTTGCTCGTCTTTTGCCTTGATCAGCAGGAAGATCTTCCCTACGTTGGGTGCGACTCGTAAAATCTTCTCAATGAGAACTGTGAACAATAGTTTGAACGCTTTGCTAAGGTTAGTAACAGTCTATGGACGCAAGCAATGGAATTGGAACGGTAGAAAACGAATGAGTTTATTATCAATCATTAATATTTAATCTAAAGATTGCTTAGTGTAGATATCTGTATTATCGCACTCAAAGAACACTAATTCCCATCATTTCGATAAGGAGTATTTCCAAGACCAATGTGACATAATGTTAGGACGAACGCATTTTAAGTGGCTTATTTTTATTACCTTTCGCGAGAAACCCAGTCGCACCAGTGATGAGAAAGTTCCTTCTCTCTAGAAAGTCAATTATTCCGACACCATCTCTCCATTCCCGGGCCATATCCATTATGGTGGGAGGGGCGGCAACACCAACGTCACGGCAATTGCGGTTATCCATATCTTTGATGGCCATGTTTTGCGAAGGTGAAATGTCCCGGACATTATTTTGAGGAAATCTCAGTAAATGAAGGAATGGTTCTCGAAACCCTTTTGAAGATAGGAAGGTGTTGCTTGCTCCTTGATTGGAATGGACTCTAGTGGCCGTGCGCGTTGATGCAATCATCATAGAGGATTTACAAGGCAATGCTGCTGATGCGAAACCAAGCAAGAACGACGACATTCTGTTGACGTCCGCTTTTTTTTTTCCCCTAGAGAGAGGATTGATTTGAGGTGAGGTCCGGTGCAAAAGCAGAGGAAGAAGCCTGTTACCTATATATAATCAAGCAATTAACCATTCGAGGGTTGAGAAGCAAGTGGATGTACAAGTAAAATAATTACTTTTTTTTTAATAAATAATATTACAACTTTCTATACAATCACACTCTCACAACTACTCACTTCACAAACCACACGCACACAACTCTCTGACACACACCCACTCACTCTCTATCACCCTTCACTCACACCACCTACTCCACCCACTCACACACTCTTAATTGGACTTCTTACTCACGCACACATGAGGAGCAAGTTGCTCCTATTTATAGGATGGAAAGTCGGCGGCTTTGTTGGCTTTCTACACTATTCTACAAGTACTATTTTATCATAGCCTGACAACTAGATTTCTTTGGAAAAGTCTAGAAGTGGCGCAGCTTTTCTTGATGGATTTTTGCTAGAGAATTATGGAGAGAAGGAGAGAGAGTGGCGGTGCTCTCTTCAAACACTCCCCCTCACCGACTACTCTCTCTTAGCATGGATCTCGTGATCATACCAAGTTGCCTTCGAAACTCCCCAAATTTTGCAGCTCCAAGACCTTTGGTGAAAAAATCTACAACTTAATCATTTGTTTTGACATACTTCATCTTTATCTCGCCTTGTAATACTTTTTCCCGCAAGAAATGATAGTGCATTTCTACATGCTTGGTCCTCACATGGAAAACTGGATTTTCCGCTAAGCTTATGGCTGATAGATTATCACAATATCCATGTAAATTGATTTATTGGTTGATGAAGATCCTCCATTAGCTGTACCAGCCATGTACTCTCTTGTGCTGCCATTGCTGCTACTCTATACTTAGCTTATGTCATAGATAGTGACACAGTTGCCTGTCTTTTACTGCACCACGACACTACTGCCGATCCGAGACTAAACATGTATCTAGTAGTTGATCGTCGTGTGTCACGATCTCCAACAAAGTTGACATCGCAATGGCCTATAACCTCACATGATACTTCTTTCTTATATAGAAGCCCAAAATCAAATGTACCCTTGACATACCTTAGTATGCGCTTGACTGCATCTAAGTGAGGCTTTCGTGGCTTCTCCATGAATCGACTTGCTACTCCTACTGCAAAGGCAATATCAAGCCATGTTATGGTTAGGTAAATAAGGCTACCTACCAATTGCCTATACATAGTTGAGTCTTCCAATTCTCATCCTTCAATTGTGCATAACTTTACATTTCCATCAATTGGACTAGATATAGGTTTGCAATCAAGCATCCTGAAATTGTCTAAGAGGTCTCGTGCATACTTCTGCTGACATAGGAATAGTCCTTCATTTACTCCATCTCAATTAGATTAACAAAGATAATCATGTTTATTTTCCTTATTATATTGGATGTGTCTAGTGTTTACACATCGTTTTTTTTTTTTTAAAGATTAAACTCAAAACCTACCGCAAGTTACTATTTAATCTTGTTTGTCCTTGTTAATGCAGCCTTTGCAGGTTCCGTTACGTAGTTGAGCTAATGTTATTACTAGATGTGGAGGTCGCAGTTAAATTTTTCAGACTTATGATTAACGTATGACTTTGATTCTCTATTACACCAAACTTCTTCGAAAGTACCACGCATTTGCTGAAAACAGCAAGAGTATGAATTATGGAATAAGAGATTTAATTGGAATTCCCTTTGACCGAACTAATATAAAAATGTTGTGTTAATAATATTTTATGACTTTTTTTTTGGTATTCCGGATCAAGTGAAGTCTAGACAAGCTTTTGCACATTTTAACTAGCGCACTTCCTCATGCAGTCTTAAGGATACAAACCCACATATCAAATTAATGCATGCAAGGTGATACTTGTGACATTTGGAAATTTTCATGTTTGATAATAATATTTAGGACTAATTTCCGCAATCGAATTGCCAGGAATCCGAGGCATTAGAATTAAGTTAATAGATTTCCACGTGTACGTTAGTGGTGTAGGATGGCGATATTTAACTCACCACCATATTATTTGTAGAAAAGGGGCCGTTACGTTCTAAAATTCATATTTGACGATATTCAATATTCAAATTTATTAAATTGAGATTTTCCTAATTTTTTATATTTTTCATTGATGATTTTAATGGACCCTAAATATTTTCAGACTCGCCAAAAGTCAGAATCAAATGTTCTGAGTGAATATCGGTTTCCTAAATCTCCACTTCTCTTCAATTGGCACGTCACTACTCCTTTCTCTACTAAAATTTTTAAACCCATGCTTTAGTTGAGATATTGAATTTGATTAGCTTTGATATCATGCATGACTTTATCAATTTTAACCATAGTCCATTAATACATAGACGACTCATGCCTATAGTTCATTATTGTTTTGGTAACTCAATGTCTATAATTCATTAATATTTTGGTCATTCATGCTCATACTTGGCCGAAGGAGAGGGAGCCATCGTCCTTTTCCATCAAAATATCATCTTTTGATTAATCCCACTGGATCATTTGTATCTTAGCTATTTTCATGAGGACTACTTCAAGTATTTCTATTGGACCACTAACACCTCTATATTTTAGGTCTATGATTTTAACCTATGGGCTTTTATTACTTTAACCATGGTTAAACAATCTTATCTCTTTTCACCTTTGCCTCAGCCAAGTATTTGAATCTGAAGAACTTTTAAATTCTAAATATTGAGGTCTCTACTTCATTAACTTCCGCCTGCCAACTTCGTTCGTCTTCAACTTTTGTTTTTATCTCTTGCGAGTAAAAGTGAAGGCCTCATGCTTGTATTATTAAAATTTCTCTCTTAATCTCTCCAGTTTGAACAAGGTAAATCATTACTTTGCACTGCTTTCCATCAAATGGTTTCGTCGTTTTGAAATCAAGTGTTGTTGATTTTCAACTTTGTAAGTGTGATCAGGATGCCTTGGAGGATGCACCGGGATGCCTCGGAAGTTGAGATACCCTACTGTGTGAGCTAGACACTCGCATGTGTCGGGATGCTCCGAGAGAGTTCTAGAGGAAAAGTAATAATAAATATAATGCATGACCATGTGTATGCGTACATTCACATGTTGTCTTATTGATGGTGACCACGCATCATAAAAAATTATACCTTCTGCTTTTACCCGAATGAATAATGTTATGTCATATTGATCTTGAGTAAAGAATATATATTCCATGTGCTTAATGGTGAGAACATTAGGTGATATTTCATCGATTTTGACTGCATGCACTCCCGAGCTCATATCTCACGCGACGTTAAATTTTATTTTTTGCTCTTTAACAACTTAAGTATTTCTAAGAGACATCACTAGCCTATTTGGGGTAAGCTAGAAATCAATCGAGACACGAGAGTGTCATCTTGATTCCTACGCAACCAGAAATCCTTAGCACGGGAACTTAATTATGATAATGTTTCTATTAGCACTATTTTGATATCTAACTAGTTAGTTGTTTCACTTAAGTGGTCACAAAATTCATCAATTTCGAGTGCGCGCTCTTCCAAACTCATATTTCGCGCGACGTATTTTGATGACTTTTGTCATCGTCGTCGCAAAATCATCTCGGGTAGTCATAAACAAGAGTCCGACAGACCCAAGACCTCAGCCACCTGATCTTGGGTTCTCTAGTGCTTGAACCCAAGTGCCCACCCCTTGGACATTGACACTAGCCCTCGAGACCCCGGTGCCAAGAGTTGGGATGCCGATGCCAAGCCTTGGACGCCACAACCTAGAGCTAGATTCCAACCGCCCAAACTCGGGACGCCTGCCAAGTCCCAATGGCCGAAGCCTGGACTCCAGGCTCTGATGTCTACATTGGAGGTCTCCAAATTGCACTTGAGTCTTTTTCTTAAAAGCATATTTCACAACTTTTCGATATCAAACATCAGAAAAATACTTTCATTGAAGTCACAAAAGACAATTAAACACTGAAAAATCAAATAATTTTCCTTGAAAATAACTTCTTTTAAAAATATTTTCTAATAAAATTTATTTTTCGTGAGGTAAACGGAGCCCATATTTCGAGTTGATTTACCAAGTTGATTATGACTTGAAGTTAAAAGATTGAAAGTGCGGAACGACGGCCCTCCTGGTGCCAGGATTATCCAAGCAACAAGGCAGGCACTCTGCACATCATCGTGGAATTGCAAGAATGAGGGAAAGACAGCATTTGGTGGACGTTTGCTGTTTGCCTAGTGTTGGGAATTAACGGATCCCCGAAAAACCGGATTCGACACTAAATCGAACCCCTAAAAGCAATACGGAAGACAAGCCCGGGAAAATCACGTATCATCGATCCTAAAGCACACCACGGATTCGAGCGTACCTTGTTAACCACAGATTAAACACCGATGCCGATAAGAGGAAGAGAATTTGGCCCTTGTTCGATCCGATGACGCCAAATCGTGGTTGAAGGGAAGAAAAACGTTGCCGGAGCCTTACTATTTTCCTTCTTGGGAGAGAGAGAGAGAGGGGGGGAGAAGGAGACGTACATACGTTCTGATTTCCAAAAAGGTGCGTTCTCCCTCTCTCTCCTCCATTTTATACGTCCCTCCATCCACGGGCCCTAATTCTGTGGGCCGAGTTTTTAGGCCTAACATGGGCGGACGGGCCTTAAGCCCATCACTAATAAAACCATCATCTCCCACTCGCACATGGTGGGCCGAACATGATTTTCTTTACCTCTCTTCAACATTCATACCAGTGAATAATCTATGCAACCAGCATACTTTGAGAGCTCATTGCTATACATCTGTTAGGAATATATAGCAGCTCATATTGGGCGTCACATTCTGAGTAGATTTAGTATGCAGTACCCTAGATCAATCGATCACATTTATATCTATCTTGATCTCTTTTAAACAATGATACATATATTGTATTCACAATTATAATTATCACAAAGACAGTCATAATTGGTCGACCAGTGAATACAAAACTACAATTTGATTCCCCAAAATCGATCTTCCTCTTTCCTTCAAACTCTCAATTTTAGTTCAGCTTGCTTTTCTAGAAATGTCCCATTAGATCGAATCAACTCATGACCATTGGCAACATCCTAAGATAGCAAACACTAAACAGAAATCTCGAGAATAAGTAAAAGTCATGAGGGCACTAAAATTGAGGAACTCTTTTCCTCAAGAGTCTCACATGTCATAAAAGTTGAGATCAAATTTTTTGCCACTCTTATTGGTCGGCTCTTGCATACGTAGTATGAAATACGTATTACGGTATTAACTCATTTCCCATTGAGCGTATGTCTACACCTTTCAATACCGTACAGATGATAGTTCAAACATACCCAACGTCTAACTTGAGTTCACGTATCTACTCATTTACAAAATTCATCAGAACTCACATTTGGCATCTTAGACAGATAAAGTAAAATATGTATGGTATTTCACTTTCGGACATCATAAGTATTATGTTCTCATCTTAACACTTAGTTAAGGCGACATACGTATTTTAAGCTTGAGCTCTCGATTATCACCTAGATAATAAGCTTAAAACAGTCTCATCTCTATTTATCACACAGTAAATAGAGGCGATTACCCGTGTGAGTGGGCTAATCTTATATCTGTCCGACATACTTTCTCAACTTAAAGTAATGCACTGAGCATTAAGATGCATAAAGATCAAACAAAGATTCATAGGCATTAACAATGAAACAACACTAGCTCATAAATGTGAACAACTCAGGGAAATTACAATCCAGTACATCAGACTCTACGCAATCCTAGAGATTTTACATGACCACAAAACACATATCTAGGTATCGGCTTTGTCATAGGATCTGCTACCATTCTATGCGTAGATATGTACTGTAAGTTCACATCCTTTCGTGCAACCATATCCTTGACAAAGTTATACTTGGTATCTATATGTTTGGTTTTGCCATGATATTTTGGATCTTTGGTGTACGTTATAGCTGCTTGGCTATCACAATTAACCAATAATGGATTTGCAGCCAACTCAATAACACATAAATGATCCAAAAATCTCTTAAGCCAAACTCCTTCTTGTACTACTACTGATAATGCCACGAACTCAACTTCTATCGTGGACAAAGCTATACATGTTTGCTTCTTACTGCTCCATGATATGACGCCATTGTTCAATAAGAAAGGAAATCCAGAGGTAGATTTCCTTTCATATAAATCTCCTCCCCAATCAGCATCTGAATAGCCTTCAAGTAGCAGATCATTTCCTTGGTAATTCGACTTGTAATCAGCAGTTCCCTTCAGATACCTCAGTATTCTCTTAACGGCTTTCCAATGTCTTGGACCCAGGGTTGGATTGGTATCTACTCACCATTCCAACTGCAAAACATATGTCGGGTCTTGTACACATCATAGCGTACATCAAGCTCCCAACAGCACTAGCATAAGGAACATGTTTCATTTGTTCATTCTCTTGTGGAGTCCATGGACACAGTCTATGGCTCAATCCTTCACCTTTTGCAATAGGAGTGTCTATGGGTTTACAATCTTGCATACGAAATCGTTCAAGAACCTTATTTATATATGTTTCTTGCGAAAGAGACAACGATCTCTTGAAATCTTAACTCCAAGAATGTATGCAGCCTTACCCATATCCTTCATCTCAAAGTTGGAAGACAACCAACTCTTGATAGTATTAACAAACTCAATATTGCTTCCAGCAATCAGTATAACATCAACATATAATGATATGATCACAAATTGATCATTGGATCTTTTGATATATACACAATAATCCTCATCAATCATTGTAAAATCATATACCATTATGGCATTATAAAAACGTATATACCATTGTCTCGATAACTGCTTAAGGCCGTATATCGATCTCAAAAGTCGACATACTTTTTCTTCTTGGCCTTTCACTATGAAACCAGCAGGTTGTTCCATATATATTTCTTCCTCTAATTCTCCATTGAAGAAAGCAGTCTTTACATCCATCTGATGTAACTCAAGATCCATACTAGCTACTATTGCCAGAATAATGCGAATCGAAATAAATCTCACTACAGGAGAAAACGTATCTTCATAACCAATTCCTTCATGTTGATTATACCCCTTCGCCACAAGGCGAGCCTTATGCCTTTCTATCGAGCCATCAGCCTTTCGCTTTATTTTGAGAACCCACTTGTTCCGAATAGCTCTGCGTCCTTTTGGAAGATCAACCAGTTCTTAGACTTGGTTTGATTTCATTGACTCAATTTCCTCTTCCATTGCATGAATCCATTTTTCCTTACTAGGGCAATTCAGAGCCTCATTAATATTTCTTGGCCCATCCTCATCTTATGGAGCAACCATAAAAGTTTCCCCTTCAATGTCAAAATGTCGACAGGAAATACTTTGGCAACTTGTTCGCCATATGGGAGATTGTACACTTTGTACATCATTCCCCATTATGCTCCCACTAGGATTAGATAATGATGACGTCGTCTCATCATGTGGTTGCAATTGAGAATGAGTTGAATTCAATTCATCATTTCTCATATTACTCCAACTTGGACGAACTCTACTAAGATCATTATCTTGATCAAAGGTTTCAAATGGGGAGTAATCTTCCCCTATTTCGCCCTTCTTAGGAAACTCATCCTCTAAGAATGTGACATCCCGTGATTCAAATTCAGTTATACTCCCACTTTCCTGCTCACCAATGAATACATACCCTTTCGAGTGTTCCGAGTATCTTATGAAAATACTCTTCTTTCCTCTGGGACCCAATTTCCCAAACTTGTGAGAGGACTCATGTGTATAGGCAGCACAACCCCATGGCTTAAGAAAACTTAAGTTCGGTTTTCTACCTGTCCATAACTCATATGGAGTGGAGGTAACTGATTTGGAAGGCACCCGGTTAAATATATAGGCAGCAGTTAATAACGCATCACTCCAAAAAGTGATAGGTAAGTTAGCATGTGCCATCATGGACCTAATCATTTCCAGTAGGGTTCTGTTTCTTCTCTCCGCAACACCATTTTGTTGAGGATTATATGGAATAGACAACTGTCTTTCTATTCCTTTTTCATCACATAATTTTCTGAACTCATCAGATAAATATTCTCGACCTCGATCGGATCCCAATACTTTTATTTTCTTATCTAATTGATTTTCTACTAGGTTCATAAATCTTTTGAAACAACTTAATGCTTCAAATTTATGAGAAATCAAATAGACATATCCGAATCGAGTATAATCATCAATAAAAGTGATAAAATAAATAACCCATGCCTTCCTTTCACATTCATTGGACCACAAACATCATAATGGATTAAATGCAGAGGAAATTCAGCTCTTTTACCTTTTCCAAATGATTTCCTTGTCGTTTTCCCTTCTAGGCAATGCTTACATATGGGCAAATCGACTTTTTCAATGTTGCCCAACAAGCCCTCTTTGTCTAGTCTATTCATACGTTGTTGGCCAATGTGATCAAGTCTAGCATGCCACACATTCATATAATTATCATATGTATTAGGAGACGTGAGAATGGAATAACAAACATTTGCATTAACATAGTCAATATCTAATACAATGAAACCATTCAGAAAATAACCACAACCATAGTAATTTGTATCCAAAAACAAATCCACACATCTATTATAGAAGTTCATATTAAAACCTAGTTTAACCAACACTAAAACAGACACTAAATTCCGACGAATCTCCGGAGCATACGATACATCATGAAGGAACAAAGTCTGTCTACCACGCATGTTCAGTTGGCATGTGCCAATTCCTTTCACTTCAGCTCTGGAGTTGTTTCCCACATAGATCTACTTAGTTTAAGTTGGTACTCATCGGAATTCCACGAAGGATCCTCTATCCTTCGCTACATGGTTTGTCGCTCCTGAATCCATAGTCCACAAAGGATTAGACTCAGTTAAGAACACAGAACTCAACACAAAAGCAAAGTTTTGAAAAGTACAAGGGGTGCATACCTTCTTTGGCTCACGACAGTCGCAAGCATAGTGACCCTTCTTGTTATAGTTGTAGCATTTCACCCTTGCAAGCTTTTTCATGCGATGACGCTTTCCTCTTTCATGTTGGTTAAACTTGGGTTTCTTCCCTAAGGACCTGCTTCCTTGCCTTTCCCTTTATCAAACCAGTTAGGGCGTTTGTGTTTGGAGCTCGAAACTCAAAGCTCCATGTGAGCTAGAACTAGCATGATAGAGTTCAACATCCGGCTTAGCCGCCAAAAGGCGGTCCTCTTCCAGCTCAAGATGGCGCACTGCATCCTCAAAAGTTTTGATATTTTCATTATGGGTCAGGTGCACCTTCATATGCTCCCAACTTTGAGGTAAGGAACGAATCACTGCTTACACTTACTGCTCATCTGTGAGGACATTGCCAACATCTTTCAGCTCATTTATCATGTTTGACATCTTTCTAAGATGTTGCTTCATGGTCTGACCATGAGACTTCTTGTAAGAGTCAAACCTAATAGTGAGCTGTCTCAGTCTGGTCACTGAAGTATGACCAAATCTAGCTGCCAATGCCTCCCACATTTCCTTGGCATTGTCAAAACGCCTAAACTCTCGCATGATGTCATTTTCCATGCTGCTCAACAACGTGATGCGAGCAAGAGAGTTCTTTCTTTTCCATGCAGCAAAAGCTTTTTTATCTCTCTTGTGCTGTGCAGTGTTTCCTTCTTCAGGTTCTACCATGGTCAGGTTAAAAGCTCCAAGTGCCTCTTGCTCTTCCAGCACATATTGGATTTTCATATGCCATATTTCATAGTTGTCACCATTGAGCTTTTCACCTTTGTTCAGCTCGGCAACTATGCTCTTTATGGCTGAAGCCATTGATTTGAACACATCAGACATATATGCATGAATTATTAATGCCTATCATTTATGCATCCCTTTTTGCACAAACCCATCATATTAATGAACAATTTCAAGTAAGGTTTTAGAATCAAAAGGTCACTACGTTTCCAATCATCCTCCTAAAATCCTAACTTAAAACTATCATTAATATGATTGTCATATGCAAAATCAATTCTATGAAGCTACAAAAAATTCTAAACTACCCACAGCAACTAGCAATAACAGAAAGCAAATAATAATTGACATACAATAATAATGCTCTCACATAATACAAATAACATATCCGTTGCTAAATCAACAACAATCAGGCAGTAAACATTACATAAGATGTCCACATAGCACACTTAACAAAGATCAGTCAATACATCTAACACCAAGTCAGCACACGAACTGGGAAAGATCCTCTTTTGTTCAATTTATTGATATTTTCCCTTGTAACAATCCAATAATATTCATTTACAAAATCCATCACAATTTTCTTATATGAAGCAGCTCCGTTAACATCCCATATGCGATTCAACACATCTTGCCATTCAAGTCGAAGAGTATTCATGAAAAATCGCATCATCTTTGACTGTGGCATAGGACGACCATTCCATATGACCTTTTGAATTTTCCCGTTGACTTCAAGGACGTGATCAATTAAGTCACCACTCTCCCATCGATGATCAGTCAGCTCAGCTATCAACTTAGACAGCATTTCATTTTGTTCATCGGTAATTGCGCGAATAGGTGTGCGCAATCTCAAGGGAGGCATTGTCCCTGCAACAAATGCAGAACAAATAAGGGATTACATATAATCCACATAGACTTAATTGAAAAAGAAACACATTCTTTTCCTCATTTTTTTTTGGTCAACGGTCGTTGGTCAATGGTCAACGGTCGTCGATCGGGTCGCCGGTCGCCAGACCGGTCGGGCCGGGTCGGACGAATCGACCCGGCACGTGCCGCATGCGTGTGCGGGCTGACGTCACATCGGCACGTGCCGCGCACGTGCCAGTCGTCCGCGGGTCGGGTCGAGTCGTGTCGCCGGCCAGTGACCGCCCGACCAACCGTCGTCGGCGCTAACATCATCGATGACGTCATCCCAGCGGTTACTGACTGTTGGGTGACGTCATGCTGATGTCAACACGCGTCGATTCGTCGACCGGCGCGTGCCGGTTCGCCGGCTAGCGGTGCACACGTGCCGGTTCGCTGACTGGCACGTGTGCTGCACGCGCTGGGCGAGCCAGCGCTTCGGGCGCATTGCGCCCACGCGCAGCGGCTTCTGGCCGCGTGTGTGGGCTCGTCCAACATCGCCCGACGGCGCACGACCCGTCGACGGACTCGTCTCGACGAGCCCTTTCACCCTATGCTTTCAGAAATCGATTTCGACTTATGAAAACTCCAAAAAATAGGCGAACAACGCTCGGGTGTCGGGATTTCTTGCCCCGATCCGTACCGGCCGATTACTTTCATGAAAAATCAATAAAAAAACATGAAAAGGGTCGGGAAAACGTGAACTAGGGCTCTGATACCAATGTTGGGAATAACGGATCCCCGAAAAACCGGATTCGACACTAAATCGAACCCCTAAAAGTAATGCGGAAGATAAGCCCGGGAAAATCACGTATCACCGATCCTAAAGCACACCACGAATTCGAGCGTATTTTGTTAGCCACAGATTAAACACCGATGCCGATAAGAGGAAGAGAATTTGGCCCTTGTTCGATCCGATGACGCCAAATCATGGTTGAAGGGAAGAAAAACGTTGCTGGAGCCTTACTGTTTTCCTTCTTGGGAGAGAGAGAGAGAGGGGGGGGGGAGGGAGACGTATGTACGTTTTGATTTCCAAAAAGGTGCGTTCTCCCTCTCTCTCCTCCCTTTTATACGTCCCTCCATCCACAGGCCCTAATTCTGTGGGCCGGGTTTTTAGGCCTAACATGGGCAGACGGGCCTTAAGCCCATCACTAATAAAACCATCACCTAGAGATAGGACCGATTGAGGTGAGTTACAATGCAAGAGCTGGGGGTATCAATTTGTTGCTTTGTATATGATAAAGCGATTGACTTTGGAATGACGAAAGCGGGGGCGGCAAGGTCTAATGAACGTCGACTGATGATGCGGGTCCTCTCTGGTGTAGCAATACAGGCTCTATCCACTTGGCATTCTAGAAGGATTCGTGCGAGATCATATCGCGTCATGGATTCCTTCGCTCAGCTGCTTGTCACGTTCTCAAGTCCTCTCACACGCTGTCCGTCTCCAGAAAACGAGAGCTGGAAAAAGGGCGGAGAAAGGCCAGGCTTTAATGAATGGGCTAGGCTGTCTCCTTTCATGGGCCTCATGTTTAACGAGCCTGTTTGATGAGCTGGGGTTTTGGAGTGTGGACTAGGCTAGTTAGGCCAGCGGCTTGTAGGGCCTAATTAGTGGGAAAAAAATGGACTGGAGGCAACGGGCTTGACGGGCTTTTATGGATTAAACGAAATTTTACTTTGTGAGCCGAGAAATATTGGGCCAAGAATCAGAAAACCCCCCATCATTCTTGAAATTCATTTTCTATTTTTTTTTAAATTTAGTTTACTATTTATTCCTTACTCTATTCTTGTTTTTTTTTTTTCCTTTTTATAAGAAAGATCGCTTGAATTGTCGACCAAAATTCAAGTGTCTACAAATTTTGATAAAAGGACTGGTTAAGGTGTTCCCGAAGAGTGTAGGAATCGATAGAACTTGTGAAATCGAGATGACGGGTTGATTTTAGGATTGGTGCATGGCCAAAGTCATAGGATCACTTATAAGTTTCAAAGTCCGAAATTTGTGAATATAGAGTAGGTTCTAGGGTTCAACATCATATCCCCCTCGTGGCTCACTCCGAATACCATCTTCGAGAATTTTGTGTAGGAGCTGATATTGCATGGTTTTTGAGCCAAGCTAGTTCAAGCTTACAAGGTTGGGGAGTTGTGGGTGCTAAAATATGTCTCGAACTTGAGCTCATTGAATGACTTTATGTGATTTGAATTATGTGCTTGGCGCATGAAAGTTCAATGGCAACTTAAAGATTATATATTGTTGAAGATGTAGTCAAGACTAGAAAGTAATATTAGCTTTGACTTTGTATTGGATAAAGTTTGTTTTGAAACCCACGGAAATTATCCTCAAAGTTATTCAAGTTGGCCCAAGGAGAATATGAAATTTGGAAAGTCCAAACGTAGACTTGAAAACTAAGATTCGGTCAAACTTTGGTTTATCTATTAGATCCTTGTTGACAGAATTCTACAGGGACTTCTCAGTCAAGTGGGTTCTATGATTATATAAATATAATTTTTCAAAGATTGTTTAGTGTGCCTTGCATAAATTATCCGAGAGACGTTGTGAGTGTTCCAAAGGAAGCGTTGTTATTGTGCACATCTTGAAGGGCCATTTGGCGAGTGCTTGGCCGAGGGTTTTCTATGTTGCTTTCATTCATGCAATTACATCGACAGCTTTTATGTTTACAATCAATTAAATTCTTGTGGTAAGAATTTGTGTATAATTCCTTCGTGGATTGAGAGATCATTTAACAAGTAATTGTTGGGCTAAACACTGTATGAGAAATTGCGTGTAATTGGGGCTTGGGAAACACTTAGTGTTTTAGTGACTCGAGTATATAATCTCCGTTATATTGCATATATAATGGAATTCATTACTACTCACCCTGTAAATATAGGTCACTACGATTAAATAAAATTTGGTGTCCAATTGTTTTCTTGCTCTATCTATTTTATTATTCGACCGCTCATCTTTCCACAACAATTGGTATCGAAGCTAAACTTGACTAAGTTGAAGTGAATCGATGATGACAAAAGAAGGAAAATTGAGAATCAACAAATTTGAGGGGAACGATTTTGGTTTTTGAAAGATGTAAATTAAAAATTATTTATCACATGAAATTGCATTTACCCCTATCTAGGAAGAAGCTAGAGACGATGAAATAAGCTGATTGGGAATTGTTGGATATACGAGTTATGGGTGTTATACAACTGACATTAGCTCATAATGTCATGTTTCACATCATGAAAGAGAACTGTGGTTTGATGAAAGCCTTGTTGGATAATTACAAGAAGCCCTCTGAGATCAACAAAGTCTATTTGATGCGGCGTCTATTTAACTTGAAGATGAGCGAATGTGTATCAATTATAAATCATATTAATGAATTGAATGTGATTATTAGTTAATTGAGTTCAATTGAAATTGACTTTGAAGATGAGGTACATGCTTTGATTCTATTATTCTCATTGCCTGATAGTTTGGATACTATTGTTACTGTTGTTAATAATTCCTCTGGATCGACAAGCTTGACATTTGATGAAGTTTGAGATTTAATTCTAAGTGAGGACATTCGTAAAAGAGAATCTAATGAACCCTGCTTTAATAGGTTAAAATAGAGGAAAAACTAGCATACTCGTTAGCAGGAGTAGTATAAATATGAACAGATGTAGTCAGTTTATAACTGATGGTGCTTCTGTGGCAAGATATGGCATCTTAGAAGAAATTGCTTTAAGTTAAAAAAACGAGAAGGGTAAGAGAATTATAATTAATTCTATAAATAATGTTGCAGTTGTAGCTAATGGTAATTTGGATAGTGCTGATTTCGTCTTGTCTATTACTGATTATTTGCCGTTTGATGGATGGATTATGGATTTTGGTTGTTCATTTCATGCTACACCAAATGAAAACTAGTTTATTAATTATCCATGCATTAATAACAGTAAATTGTAATTAAGGAACAACACTGAATGCAATGTTGTAGGTGATGATGATGTTAGAATCATAATGCATGATGGTATCAAGAAAACATTAACTAGATTGAGGCACAATCCAGAGTTGAAGAAGAACTTGATTTTCTTGAGTGCTTTGGATTCCACTAGGTGTCAATATTTTTCAAAATGTAGAGTTCTGAAAATTGCTCAAGGTGCTTTGGTAATAATGAGAAGAATCAAGCACAGTGACTTATATAAATTTCAATATGAGATAGTGATAGATTTCGTTGTGGGGACGTTAGATGCATTTGCTCGAGAGTTTGACTCATGGCATATGCCTTTATGACACATTAATGAGAGAAGTCTCAAGGGTTTAAGTGAAAGAAATATGTTATGTGGTTATATTGCTAACCAACTGAATGTATGCAAGTGTTGTAATTTAGATTAATGGTGGAAAGTGCAATTCAATATGACCACCAAAGAAACGATGGAAATTACAAAGTTAATCCATTTGAATGTTAGCAAGTTATCGCAGTTTCCTTCGAGGAAGAGTACTAGATTGATATTAACAATTTTTTATGATTACTCGAGGAAGACGTGACTATTTGTGCTTAGGCACAGTTTGATACTATTATCAAGATTAGACAATTCAGAACTTTGATGATGATGATGATGATGATGATGATGATGATGATGATGATAATAATTGGTTAAACAATCGACTAGGTACGAACTGACAGTGGCATAAAGTTTTGTTCAAAATTATTAAATGAATTCTACATGGAGAAATGTGACATCCCGATTTTCCAATCCTATTTTCAATAAATTGATATGGGCATTTCGTTGGCACGCATATAGTTCTTTTCCTTGAGTCGGCCACTCATATGAAAACTAATCTATCGGGTGAAGCCGTTAAGAGTTTCTAATGCATCGTACTCGAGAATTTGACCAAGAAGCGACCTTTCGACCGAGCTAATCTGCAAGGGTCATTACGGCATGATTAAAATCGATTAGAGATCGGAGATAGGTCGGCTCGACGAGGCATGTGATCGTGTGTGGGTGATTCCACCGGATCGCACAATTCTTGTCGATCGGCATTGGACCGACTTTTCTATCGATTGGGTACCCCGTGTTCGTATTTGAAATCTTGAGATTACCCCGACAACCGAAAGTCGCCAATTTTTCAAAGATGTACATTGTGGCTTGAGATGATCAACCACTCGGTCAAATGCGTGAAAATTTCTAAAGGCTACCCGGTAGGTTAGCCGCACTAGTATCGTGCCAAAGTGAAATTAACCATGGAATTGAGATCGAATTCAGAAATTGGAAGTCTGGGTGTGTCACAAATCATTTTAGGATCATTGACTTATATTTGGAAGATTTTTCTTGCAATCAGAGTTCTTTGGCAAATTAAATCAGAAAATGGCTATAATGCTCGGGAAATTAGTAGGCCCGCTTTTGGGTCGTACTTTTGGGATTTAAATTGATTATATAGTCAAGTGAAGATGTGAATTGAAGTGTGGTGACATTGAATTTATTTTATGGACTTCAATTTGGCTCAATTGGAAGTGGATTGAATGGAATTGAAGAATTTGATGCACAAGGATTGGACCCCAGCGGAAAAAGAAATTGGACCCATTGAAGATAGTTGTGGAAGCTTGGGTGAGTGGAATGTGACATCATCCATGAGGTCATGGTGGGGCCAAAGAGAGAGAGAGAAAGAGAAAGAGAAAGAGAAAAAGAGAGAGAGAGAGAGAGAGAGAGAGAGAGAGAATCGGTTTCCTCCTCCCCTCTCCCTCTCCCGTCGCCGTCTCTCTCCCCCCCTCGTGTTCTTCTTTGTGCGAAGGAACAGCAAGGCTGAAGAAGCAAGACCAGCGAAGCCGGAGCAGCTCCGCCCGTCGCCGTTCGTCCCCGCCGAGGCCGTCGCTCGTCCGGCCCCGCACGCCTCCGTTTCCCGTCTCCCTCTTCCGTCGCCCTTTCTTCTCCATCTCCGGTTCTTTGCTCGAGTCCCAGCAGATCGGGAGGACGCCGGGCGACAGCGGCCCGAAGCAGCCGGACCGCCGTGTATCGCAGCCGGAGTCGTCACCGTCGCACGCCGTCGCCTTGCCGTTGCTCCGTCCGTTTGTCTCCATCTCGCCGGCTCCTCTATCCAGGCGGCCGATTCCAGATGCGGAAAGCCTCGCCGGGCCGTCCACTCACCTCCGGCCACCATGAAGCCCCGTCTAGGTCCGATTCAACTCCTCCGCCCGTTCCCGACCCCAACCGGCCTCGGATCCGCCCTTTCTCGGCCCCAAACAGCAATGGACAGAGAGTTGGAAAATGGGTATGCAGCGGACGTTTGGCCCGTTTTGGCCGCCTTCCCGAGCCCGGATGCTCGGCCCGCTTTGAGGAAAGTCGATCCTCGCGTCGTCCCCGTCGTTTTGGTCCGCTCGGCTCGCTAATCCGGTGAGTTTACCTCACTAAACCCTAATTAGAGGGTTAATGATGCTTTATAGGTGATTAGTTTATGTTAAGTGTTATTAGGTGGTTAGTTTAATTTATTTAAGTGTAGATTATATTAAGGTGTTTGATTAACTTAAATTGTGTTTAATTTAAGGTTAAGTGAGTAGTTATATTAATATAAGCTTGGATGTGACATAATAGGGTTTTAATTTCGAATTATTTAATTGCTTCGAAATTCTGGAAATTTATAATATTATATTAATTCCGAAATTATTAAAATATTATTTAAAAAAAAACGGAAAAATTATTTTTGAGCCCGGTTGCTTAGAATTTCGTGCCGATCGCTACCGTGTAGTCGGATTTTGAAATTGATGATTGGATATCATGAATTGAGCGTGGATCGTGAAAAATATGGATATTATTATTATATTAATTTTCGGAATAAATTTAATTATTTAATAAATTCGAAAAATTATTTTGGGACCCTAAACTCTCGAATTTCGTGCCGCTCGCCGCCGTGCATTTAGAATTCGATATTGATGATTGATTGTGGCGAATTGAGTGTGATTGCGATTTATGAGGACTCTTTAGAAAACCCTAAGTGTGGGAATTGATAGGAGATTGGCCGTGATTAACCACCGATTGGAGGTCGTGCCTAGTAGGGCCGTGATGAACCACCTATGAGAGGTTGTGCCTAGTAGGGCCGTGATGAACCACCTAAGAGAGGTCGTGCCTAATGGGGCCGTGATTGACCACCTAGTAGAGGTCGTGCCTAATAAGGCCGTGATGAACCACCTAGTAGAGGTCGTGCCTAATAAGGCCGTGATGAACCACCTATGAGAGGTCGTGCCTAGTAGGGCCGTGATGAACCACCTAAGAGAGGTCGTGCCTAATGGGGCCGTGATTGACCACCTAGTAGAGGTCGTGCCTAATAAGGCCGTGATGAACCACCTAGTAGAGGTCGTGCCTAATAAGGCCGTGATGAACCACCTAAGAGAGGTCGTGCCTAATGGGGCCGTGATTGACCACCTAGTAGAGGTCGTGCCTAATAAGGCCGTGATGAACCACCTAGTAGAGGTCGTGCCTAATAAGGCCGTGATGAACCACCTATGAGAGGTCGTGCCCAGTGAGGCCGGGATGGACCACCTATGAGAGGTCGTGCCCAGTGAGGCCGTGATGGACCACCTAATTAAAGGTCGTGCCGAGTGGGGCCGTGATTGCCACCGGTTGTTAAATCTTCCTATAGGGCCGTGATTGAGAGCAATGATTGATTTGCTAGAATGACATGTAATCGGCCATGATTGATCTAGACATCCAAGTGGTTGAATTGTTTTGATGATGTGATTGTGCCATGGTTGTTTGGTTATCATAATTGCGAAATATAAATTGTGCTAACCGCATTAGTGACAATAAACCACAACATGTTGCAGAATTGATGAGTAAAACGTTACTAGAAGACGACTCATAAAATGTTCTTTAGTGCTAGCATAGCTAGGAGATTCTTGGTGGATGCGCTTAGGATCGGGTGACAAGAAATGCATAGCGAAACACCGAACTGATCTAATGAATAAATCTCCATCGAATGCTTTAATTGGATTCTTGGTGGATCGCTTAGTACGATGAATAAATCTCCATCGAATGCAATTGGATATCAGACTCCCGAAGAAGTGTGGCCAGGTAAATTATTGATTATTCTATTCTAAAAATATTTAGTTACCCATGTTATGTTTGAGTTAGTGATGGTAAGTTCGATGTACAAAAGTGCATGTTCCTAGATTATGCACAAGGTGAGTGGGGTCATCAGTTGCAGTGCCTGAAATTCAATTCACACGTTATGAGTAAAGAAGTTATATCTTATGAGTCTTCGGTACTTCTAGTTAGGAGTGTTATTAGCGGTGTTTATATGAATCTGAATGGAGTTGCAACTAGAAACTACTGAGCTAGGGCCTACTAATAGAATAATCGACATAGATGGTGCTTATAGCAAGGTGTAGCCTTTAGTGCCAACAGTTGCTATAATTACTGATACTAACAAAATATGCATTCAATCTCCTTACAGATATGAATGCAACAATGGTTTTGCTTTATCTGTGGTAGAGAAGGTTGTGTCGGAAAATCCTCATGGAGTAGTTAAAGGTGTATGTGGAGTTAGTATTCTGATGAGGTCCTCGGTTAAGACGAAATTCAAGCAAGGTTTAGACTCGCAAAATGTTTGTGGCGGTTGAGCCAATCGAGAGGCTATGAGAGAGTAGCAATAAAGTTCAAGTTTTTAGCGAAGTAACTGTAACTTGACTCAAACATCAAGCCAATGTGAATATTGTTAAAATATGTTTCGAGCTTAAGCTTGTTAAATGACTTTATCCGATTTGAATTATGTGCTCGGCGCGTGAAAGTTCAAAGGTATTTTAAAGATTACGGATATTATTTTTATGTTGAAGATGTGCTCGAGAATAAAAAGTAATATTAGCTTGGACTTTGTTTTGGATAAAGTTTGTTTTAGAAACCACATAAATTATCCTCAAAGTTATTCAAGTTGGCCCAAGGAGAATAGGAAATTTGGAAAGTCCAAACGTGAACTTGAAAACTAAAATTCGGTCAAACTTGGAGTTTATCTATTAGTTTCTTGTTGACCGAATTCTACATGGACTTCTCAACCAAGTGGGTTCTACGGTTATATAAATATAATTTTTAAAGGATTGTTTAGTATGACTTGCATAGATTATCCAAGAGACATCATGAGTGCTCCAAAAGAAGTGTCGTCGTTGTGCACGTCTTGAAGAGCCGTTTCGTGAGTGCTTCGCCATGGGTTTCCTCCATTGGTTTCGTTCATGCAATTATACCAAGAGCTTTTAAGCGTTAATGTTGATTAAATTCTTGTGATAAGAATTTATGTATAATTTCTTTATGAAATTGAGAGATTATTTAGGGATGAATTGTTGAGCTAAACACTGCTTGAATTATTAAGTATAATTGGGGTTTGGGAAATACCGAGAATGCTTGAGTGACTCGAACGTGTAATCTTTGTTATATCGCTTAATCTATAATGGAATTCATTATCATTCGTTCCATGAACATAGGTCATTATGACCGAACCCAATGAATGTAGGTCACTGCTCGTCTTTCCACAACAGTGGGCACACCAATTTTTGCGACAAAAACAACTTGACCAGTATAACACAAATGGTACACAAAAGTATAACAACAAGGCATACTATTATTAGATCTCTACTCTCACTTTCGAATCGAGAGACAGTGGGAATTACACACTTCCGCAGATATTACAAATCTAAACATTGCATGTAGAGTGACAACTTCTGAACTAACACAACTAAGATGACAGAAATTAACTGAAATGTTCAAAAGTGACACAAATCGACACAATTTTTAAATGCATAATTTATTTTCTGTTAAACAAGAACATGCTGCTTGCATTAACAAGGTCATAAAATCCGAATTCCACGCGTGAATGCGGATTCTCAGCCTTGTAAATGCATCAACTTTATTGTACAGCAAGAATTGCTGTTCATGTTCTACGGGATTAATTAGAATTTGGTCAAGAGGAGGATGCCTTCTTGATGACATGCCTCTTTAGACCTGGCATATGGGCATTTGCGAAGTAATCCTCCCAATTTATGCTTCTCAAATCTATTGGAAATTTATTGCCCTCTTCGGTCGACATTTGTTCCATCAACTTTCGTGTATTCCAACCGTCGAACCTGTCAATATATGGTATGTCCATGTAAATCCTAATCAATTACCAATGCCACACAAAAAAGAAAATCTCAAACACGCAAAACACCCATTAACGAAATTTTATGTGTGTGTGTATATATATATATTTAATTCATATAATTAATGATTATTACCTTGCACGGTAGAACATGTAGGGCTCGTACAACTTAGCCAAGTGAATTAGATTTTCTGCCATTCTCTTGCATCTTGCTTCAAGCCTGGAACGTTGCTTCGGGTTTGAATTAGGGCCAATTTCTTTGCTCAATCCACTTTTCTCTGCGACGTCCTTGTATATGTAAGAGGAGAACCTGTCGATTGAGCTGAAATACTCCATGTCGGTAATTTTAATCTCATCTCCTTGGTCGTCTGTCAAGGGTGAAGCCGCGAAATAGTCGCGGGAATAGTTGAACACGTCGCACATCATTATCGGATTGACCGTGGACGACGCAGCATGGTACACGTCGATGCTGGGGCTCGCGGTGGTCCCGTGCTTCGCCATAGCTGCGATAATTACGTTCGCAACTAGGTCTGCCGGTATCTGATTGTTGTCAAGAAACAATAACTCAAGACTAAGAAATTCATTGCGCGAAATTGCGAAAGTTGGGTAACAAATTGCCTCCACCCCACCGGTCAAGACTTTTGTTGGTAAAATACGAAATACATATTTATAGGTCATGTCTAATAGAATTTCCGTCTCCCACGCGCTTTCTAAACATACAACAAAAATACTAGATTTTCATCTCATACTCATAGCTTAAGTTTTTAAAACAATTAGCAATGATTCCATAAAATTTCACATTATATCAGAGCAAGAGATCTTGAGTTCAAGTCTTTCCAAATCTTTAAACCACATGTTGTGTCATACTCAAATAAATGTACTCCGACATGTGAACTTATTTCATATGTTCTGAGAAAAATGGTGATGTATATCCATTCATATCCCGAACCGTCTAACTTACATCCCCCGGTACAAATCTAAAATAAAATGGATCGAATTACTCACTCACCACATCTATAACCGTGTCAGGATCAACTAAGAAACCAGGGAGCCGTCCTTTCCCGTAGGACAAGATCAAGGGGTCGAGCATTCTTCGCAGTACATGAAAGAGAAAACACATATTAATCAGCGTCGGCATATTGCGATGGTAATTATAATTTTTTTCTTTTTTTTTGGTGACCCGGGAACCACCTTACAACCGGCAGCCGACGGCGTAAATCCGGGGTGAACTGAGCCCGCCCACCTGACTCAGCCACAGATGAGTCGCGCAATGGGGGTGAGAAGTTTCGAACCCCTCCCCTCTCGGATGAGAGGGTAGAGCTCAAACCAGCTCGTCCACCATGGGATGGGTATAGTAATTATAATTGTTGATAAAACGTAAAAATAAAAATGCAACCTATTTCCTTGAATCCATCCTGGAAAAGGCTCTCGAAAAGTACTCTCGATCACGCTAGGACGAACGATGACAACCGGTACTCTTCCTCTGTCTGCGTTTATCATCATCTCACCCATGGCCTTGGTCATTTCATATACGTTGTGCCACCCATACATTCTTGCCCTGAACTCATACACGATTTTTATTCAATCTCAGCTCATGGAACTTTTCAAAAACGTATGAGTACCGATCCATGAAACATGTAGAAACATTTTCATAAATCCTTGCCAAAATTTAGATGTTGACAAGTCTAAAATGGTTTTGTGGTTTCCAAATATTGGGTAAAGCGAATCTCTATAATTTCAACCTTAGTTTAGAATTTGGATAGAGATGTTCACCTGGCCAAACCGATCTCCTTCAATTTTTGCGGCACTTCATTTGGAGGGAGTGTTTCGATTAGATCTGAAACCAAATTAATTTCATGATGGACGTCCAACTTGCTTTGAGTCGACGAATCTATTCTGCTCTCCCCCATTTCAAAGGCCTTCTCCATTAATATTCCCGGCCTCTCTCCATTCACATATGCTATAAAAGTATAAATAATAATACGGGGATAAATCAACTGAAATGGTTATTTTTTTTATTTCCTGGACACGTATTTTCGAAACTAGTGTTCACTGATTCTTACTCGTAGACAGGTGCAAGAAAAGGCTTAGTTTCTTGCAATTCTTGGCGAAGCTTAAAAGCCAAGAAGGCGCAATGGTGTTCGCGGCGAGAGCTGCATCGTACCTACACATATATATATAGCAAGGAGCGAAATATATCAGCTAAGGCATTCCTAGGAATGAGAAAGAAGGACGATAGCAGAAGAAAAACGAACTGGATCGAACGTGTTTTTTGAGATTAGGGTTTTGATTTCGGTGAAAGCGATGTTGATCCAGGATTAATTCGATACTGCAAATACTTACAATCTCATAGAACACAAACAACAAAAGCTATAACAACATAGAAAAATCAAAGATACCTCTCATCGAAAGTTGTGTTGGCTGCTGAGTTTACGATGACATCGACTTCTTGGGTTATCTGGCGAAACAAATCGTTTCCTATTCCCATGTTCGACTCCCGAATGTCGCCCTTGACTGGAACGAGCTTGCTCAACATGAAACTCGTGTACTCTTCTCCATACTTCTGTTGCAGGCAGATGAACAGCTCGCACCCTATTATCTGGAAAATAAAGACGGACAAAGATCTTTTGGTGTTCGAAAAGAGCACGTTTTCCTACAATGAACATTACATGAACAGAGCACGTGGCCTGCACACGAGTCCGAATAAAAGTCGAACGACGATTTTCAAATTCAAGATGCACATGCAGATAATATTACGGCACACCGACCTCGTCTTTGACTCTGTCCATGGCAGCTTGCTGGTCTTTTGCCTTGATTAGCAGGAAGATCTTCCCTACGTTGGGTGCGACTCGTAAAATCTTCTCAATGAGAACTGTGAACAATAGTTTGAACGCTTTGCTGAGTTTACTAACAGTCTATGGACGCAAGCAATGGAATTGGTACAATAGAATACGAATGAGTTCATTATCAACTATTAATATAATCTAAAGATTGCTTAGTGTAGATATCTGTATTATCGCACTCAAAGAACACTAATTCCCATCATTTCGATAAGGAGTATTTCCAAGACCAATGTGACATTATGTTAGGACAAAAGCATTTTAAGCGGCTTATTTCCATTACCTTTCGCGAGAAACCCAGTTGCACCAGTGACGAGAAAGTTCCTTCTCTCTAGAAAGTCAATTATTCCGACACCATCTCTCCATTCCCAAGCCATATCCATTACGGTGGGAGGGGCGGCAACACCAACGTCACGGCAATTGCGATTATCCATATCTTTGATGGCCATGTTTTGCGAAGGCGCAATGTCCCGGACATTATTTTGAGGAAATCTCAGTAAATGAAGGAATGGTTCTCGAAACCCTTTTGAAGATAGGGAGGCGTTGCTTGCTCCTTCATTGGAATGGGCTCTAATGGCCGGGCGCGGTGATGCAATCATCATAGCGGATTTACAAGGCAATGTTGCCGATGCGAAACCAAGCAAGAACGACGACATTCTGTTGACGTCCGTTTTTTTTTTTTTTTTTTGGCCTAGAGAGAGGATTGATTTGAGGTGAGGCCCGATGCAGAAGCAGGGGAAGAAGCCTGTTGCCTATATATAATCAAGCGATTAACCATTCGAGCTCACGTCATCAAGTTACAGCGATGCTGGTCGGTGATCAATTGCATCTGAGGGAAGAAGGGTTTGAAATGGGAATGCAAAGGAAAGAAATATAAACGTATTGATTTTCTGAAGTCATGAGATTATTTAAGCAGATCATTTAGGGTTTTAGCTTTGGGAAAATTATATAAAAAGTCTTAAATCTATTGCACTTTTGCCAATTCAATTATAAACCTTTTAATTTTGTCAATTGAGTCTTAAACCTTTTAACATTTTATCAATTGAGTTCACCCGATCAATTTTGACCGAGATTTGCTGACGTGAACGCTGACCATCCTACGTGACACTGCCAACACTGACGTGGACAAAATTTATTTATTATTTTTTGTATTTTTAATTTCTTTTTTTCTCCTTTTTTTTTCCCCTTTTCTTCCTCTAGCCGGTCGCCCAGTCTCCGGTGACTAGCCAGAGGCCGCGACCAGCAAGAGTCGGCCTCCCTAGCCTCGGACGAGGTCACCCTTGCCAAGATCTGGCAAGGGGCGACCTCGCCGTCCTCAGTCGGGGCTCGCCCTTGCCAGAGGCTAGCAAGGGTTGGCCTTGCAGGCCTCAGGTGAGGTTCCCCTCACCGGATCTAGCAATGGGGGACCTTGTCAACCTTGGGCAGGTTCGCCCTCGCTGAATCTGGCGAGGGCGAGCATCGTTCGTAGCCGGCTAGGTCACCCCTCGCCAGATCCTAGTGGGGGCCACCTCGCCTGAGGCCCGTGAGCTTGACTCTCACAGACCTCAGGTGAGGCCGGCAAGTCTAACCCTCACCGGTCGTGGCCTCTAGTTGGTCGCCGAATGGGCGACGGGCTAGAGGGAAAAAAAAGGGAAAGAAATAAATAAAAAAGGAGAAAAAAATTTTAAACATAAAAAATTAATTTTAAAATTTGAAAACAAAAATATTAAAAAAATTTTCTATGTTGGCACCGGTGTCCAAATCAGTAAATTCCTGTCAAAATTGACCAAATAGACTTAATTGGCAAAAAGTGAAAATGTTTAAGACTCAATTGGCAAAGTTGAAATGTTTAAGACTAAATTAACAGAAGTATAATAGGTTTAAGACATTTATATAATTTTCCCGTTTAGCTTAATAATGCATGGGCTGACAAGTTGGAGTTGAAGCATGAGATGATTCGAGAAGATGATTCATCATCGATAAGCTAACTTAAACTAATCATCACCGACCAATGTATTGAAACGGGAATGTAGAAAAAAGAATTATAAACGTATTGACTAAGCTGTAAGCGGAAACCACATTTCCCATGCATCACGACATAATTTAAGCGGATGGTCCATGATTGATGAGCATCTTTCCCCATGTAGGGACAGATATTCGTCACTCGTGTCCCACCTATTCAACAAAGCTTGTCATGCCACGCGCAAGGACTGCATTTACTCCATCTCGATTAGATTAACAAAGATAATCACGTTTATGTTCCTTATTATATTGGATATGTCTAGTGTTTACACATTGTTTTGAGATTAAACTTGACACCTACCGCAAGTTACTATTTAATCTTGTTTGTCCTTGCTGATGCAGCCTTTGCAGGTTCCCGTTACGTAGTTGTGCTAATGTCATTATTAAATGTGGAGGTCATAGTTAAACTTTTCAGACTTATGATTAATGTATGACTTTGATTCTTTATTACACCAAATTTATCACAAGTTTATTAATTTGAGTAAATTTTCCAGAGGTGTGTGAATTTATAAATTTGGAATTTTTGATGATCAAGAATTAGTTTGGGATAAATTTGTCAAAAGTGTATCAGTACGAGATTTTTTGTAATATTAACTCTAATTTGTTTGTATAAAAGTAATTTGACAAAATTGGTCTAGTGAATTGTACCATTCAACTGAAAATTAAATACTAAAGTTCACGTTATGGTTAAAAAAAAATTGCACCGCCTAATTGGGTAATAAAAGTAAAATTCGTACTCAACTATTAAACTACCATTAAATCAGGAGCATTCAATCTTGTTTCAAAAGAAGTAAATTTCATTTGGTACGGTCTTTTCTGAATCTGTGTGGGAGAAAGTAAATTTACAAAGTTAATGTTGGCTGGTCCACCTTCGTGTGAGGCTTAGCTAGCATTAAATACTTAACGAAAAAACAAGAAAAAAACAAAAAGAAGTGGAAGTGGTGGTCGTGCAGTGGATGCGTCTAAAAGTGAAGAGGATAAAGGAAAAAAAAAAAACTACAGAAGCAAGGAAGAAGAGAAGAAAAGAAGAGGGTTACAACTTTGCAACTCCGATTCGAAAGTTAAATATTGATAGAATTGGCTCAAATTTTAGTATGTTGTTCATGAGACCAAAGGCTACAAGTTGATGATTTTTGTTTGTTGAGAACTGTCTTCGAATTCTCCCGTTGCAGTTAAGATTTTCTTACTTCAAATTTATTTATTTACCTATATGGTGAGAAAAAAATGATTGTAATGTTGATGTTGAGCCTCTAGTGTGTGACTAGAGAATAATATTTTGTATATCATGCAGTAATTAGTGGATGTTTTTGGGTGGTCCGCAGTTTTTCCCATATCGAGTTTTTCACGTTAAATCATTGGTGTTGTTATTTATTGTGAGGCTATACATTACTGATTGTTGCTGGAGGTTAAAAGATTTTTAGTTGATTTAGTTTCGGAGGAAAAATTGATCTTGGATTGAGTTTAATTTGCGGTCAATTGTGTCCCCAAGTTCTCCTCAACAGTTAATATAGTGCACGATGTGTAACCTAAACAGTGATCTTCATCTTTTTTCGATTAATTTCCCCAATGAATTCGAAAGTCTTTTCTAAATCAACGAAGTCTTTTTCGCAGTGCCGTCTCATGCGTGCTCCGTGATTTTAAATAGGTGATAAACTCTTCATCCTCCGCGAGCATCGACCCCACTTCCAATAGGGATTTTAATCAATGCATTTTAATCAACTCACACTCAATGACTTGTCAGGGGTTGCAGGCCTTTCTCGGTTACATTTTCAACGTGCATACAAATGGTTCAATCCTCTTATTTACTTAAATGAGCACGTAGTGAACTAGCTCGTCATCGAAAATAAAAAACTGTCATATATATTTAGATGTTTAGAAATTTTACAATCAATCTTTAAATTATTGTACAGATATCAATTCAGTTGTAAATTTTCAATTTTATCAATTAAATTCTAAGTATTTACAAGAATTATAATACAATATTTCCGATCAATTTTCGCATTACGCTAACATGATGATGTGCCACGTAGGATGGGCAATTGGTGATTATTGAACTATTATGTCAATGATTTATGATGAAAATTGATTAAAAGATTTATGTTGGAATTTCGCGTAAAGAGTTAAAGATTAAATTGATAAAATTAAAAAAAAAAAAATTATGGATGATACTCAATCTATTCGCTCTAGTTTGCTCCCGCGCGTGGCATCTCAAACGACGTGGACGATGGACGTCCGTGCAGTCTGCATCTTTTCCAATCAGAGTTGATCGTACTTCACCTGAAAATATCAGCCTCTGCGTGTCCCACGATACTAATTAGGTAACGAACCTCTCCTATTGGTCTCGTGCACTCAGAGTTGATCGTCCTTCACCTGCAAATATCAGGTGCAATTATAAGGCAACTCTAACAAAAAATTAGCCCATTCATCTTGCGACACGTGTCACACATAGGCTCACTGTCGGTCGCTGCCTCGAACCTCTCCTATTGGTCTCGTGCACTATCCATCAGAGTTGATCGTCCTTCACCTGACAATATCAGGTGCAATTATGAGGCCAACTCAACAAAAAATTAGCCCATTCATCTTGCGACACGTGTCGCACATAGGCTCACTGTCGGCCGCTCTCCCCTCTCCCTCCCCCGCCTCTCGCCCCTCTCTTCCCTCTCTTCTTTTTTATCTTTCATTTTCTTCTTCTACCTTTCATTCCAACAGGGACGACAACAAATGTACGTCCCCTTTCACCAACTCACCGCCCATCTCAATCCACCACCTCACCGCCGTTTTAGTCCTCCGTTGTCAAGCTCGAGCTCGGTCGACAAACTTGAGCCTCTGATTTTGGATCTAAGGTTGAACAATCCCTAGATTTGTTATTTAGAGCTCAGCTCAACTAGTATATGGGTTTCTTTATCGATTACTCTATCATCACAAGCTAGGATTCTATTTTAAAATTATGGAATAAGAGATTGAATTGAAACTTCCCTTGGACAAAACTAATATAAAAATGTTGTGTTAATATTAATTTACGACTTTTATTTTGTTATACCGGGTCAAGTAGGGGTGAACAGTGGTCTAGGGTCGACCCTGGACCGACCCTAGACCGGCTCAACCCTACCAGTCCTGGTCCGGTTCCCAAGGGGATTGGGTCGGTCATTGATCTTGAAATTCCATGACCAACACTATGCGGGTTGGTCTTCGATCCTAAGAGTTTTGGGTCGGTCCAACCCTGGACCAACTCGTATATTATATTATATTATATTATATTATATTATTTATAATTCTTTTACATATTCAAACCTAAGTAAAATGTTTATTATATTATATTATATTTATATATTCTATCAATAACACTAATAGTAATTTCAATTTAAAACTTTTGTTGAGTATTAATTATGTGTCATTTGTTTTGTTTTTAGGTGTTTAGAAGTTCAAGTGAATTAACAAGATGTGAAGTTATATATTTATGATTTATATTAAGTATTTTGAACTTTTTATGATTTAATTGTATTTTACTAATGAATTACAACTGCACTTTGCTTTTTAATTTGTGTCAAATGGTAGAAGTTTTTGAAGAGTAGAGTAGTAATACAGTTGCTACGGTGATTTGTTAGTCAAGTGGTGTGAAGCTCATTTTTTGGTTGAGTGGACTTTACATGATCAAATGCTAGTCAAGCGGTATGAAGCTCATTTTTTTGTTGAGTGGACTCTACATGATCAAATGCAGGAAAATGCTTTTGCATATGGTGTTATGAATATTAAAGATAGATAATTACAAGAACTTTCCATCTTATTCCATATCTCGATGAGCGGTTAGCAGGTACGAAATTTCTATTATTGTGTCATCTTAAATTTGCTAAATATGTATTGATATTTATAGTTTAGTTGCACAATGCCGCATTGTCAATGGATGTGTAATTTCAATTTGTAGATTTGCTTTTTTAGGGAGTATAAGAAATAAGAAAAAAAAAATTATCTATCAGTCCCGAGTTGACCCTAGAACCGGATCGAACCCATTGGGTTGGTCTGATCCTTGGTCCTAGGCTCAATAGAGTCGGTCCTCGATCCTAAAAATTGAGGAACGACAATGTACGGGTTGGTCCTAGGGTTAGGGGGTGGCCCAGACCAACCCGGACTATGCTCACCCCTAGGGTCAAGTAAAGTCTAGATAAGCTTTTGCACATTTTAATTGGCCCACTTCCTCATGCGATCTTAAGGATATAATCCCACGCATTGAATTAATGCATTCAGGGTGGTACTTGTGACATCTGGAAATTTTCATGTTTGATAATAATATTTAGGACTAATTTTCACGACCGAATTGCCAAGAGTTCAAGGCGTTATAATTAAGTTAATAGATTTCAACGTGTAATTAATGGTGTAGAATGGTGGTTAACTTGCCACCATATTATTTGTAGTAAAGGGGCTAGTATGTTTTGAAATTCATATTTGATGATGTTCAATATTCAAATTTATTGAATTGAGATTTTCCTAATTTTTTATATCTTTCATTGATGATTTTAATGGAATCAAAATGTCTTCAGACTCACCAAAATTAATTATCAAATGTTCCGAAAGAATATCAGTTTCCTAAATCTCCACTTCCCTTCAATTGGCATGTCACTACTCTTTTCTCTGCTAAAATTTTTAAACTCATGCTTTAGTTGAGATATTGAATTTGATCAGGTTTAACATTATGCATGACTTCATCAATCTTAACCATAGTCCATTAATACATGGTGACTCATGCTTATAGTTCATTATTGTTTTGGTGACTCAAGCCTATAATTCATTAATATATTGGTGTATCATGCTCATACTTGGCCAAGCCATCCTCCTTTTCCATCAAAATATCTTCTTTTGATTAATCCCACTAGACCATTTGTATCTTGGCTATTTTCATAAGGACTACTTGGGGTGTGTTTGGTTCAGCATTCCCAAGAGGCTTTCAACCTTCAAAGTCCCTTGGGGAAATGCTGGACTGTTTGACAACTACTTTGAAGTAACTTTCAAGTGAAAGTTAGCATTGGGAACGCTGAAAACCCAATGCTTTGTAGGTACTAGCTTGATTTCAAAAGCATTTGGCCAAATAATGAAACTTTTTTTCCAAAATTATCATCAATTATTCTTCAAATTTCTAATTTTTCCCTCGTTATTATTTTTTAAATGCCAAAATAATTTTAAAAAAATAAATATATTTTGGCATTTTTAAAAAAATTGTTTATATATTTGCTTTTTTAGCATTATTGTCAAAATTTATATTTAAAAATTTACATACATTATTTTTTCAATTTAAAAAAATAAAAATAAAAAAATTCCGATGAAGAGTTTGGTCCTTTTTTTAAAAAAAAATTATATATATGTATTTGATTTTTTTAGCATTATTTTCAAATTTATATTTAAAAAGTTGCATACATTATTTTTTCAATTTTAAAAAAATAAAAAATAAAAAATTTTGATGAAGGATTTGGCCTTTTTTTTTCTTAAATTATATATATGATTTTTTTTTAGCATTATTGTCAAAATTTATATTTAAAAAGTTGCATACATTATTATTTTTTTCAATTTTAAACAAATAAAAATTAAAAAATTCCGATGAAGGGTTTGGTTTTTTATATACATATATATATATATATATATATATATATATGTATATATATGTATTTGATTTTTTTAGTATTATTGTCAAAATTTATATCTAAAAAGTTGTATAATTTTTTTAATTTTAAAATTAAAAATTAAAAAATATATATATTTATCATGGAAAGGGCTTTTCAATAGGGGTGATCGGTTCCCGGTTCGGTCCGGTTCCAAGGTGGAACCGGGAACTGGACCGGGAGAATCGGTTCCCAATTTTGGGAACCGTGGACCGGACCGTTGGTCTTAGGACCGAGAACCGGACCGGACCATCGGTTCCGGTCCGGTCCGGTCCGGCCCAAAAGAATTGGCACTTTCTTTTTTCACTAAAGAATGACCATTCACTAAAGAATAATCATGCTCCGGACCGATCAATCAAATTTGGTTTCCGAGCAATCTAATAAAACTACTCACACATGTTTCCACGTGCAAAATATTCAAACTTCACTTGTGTGAATATCAATCATAGTTTATGTTTCATGCTTAATTTTAAGCATAAAACCCATGAACAACGTGATTAAAGGTTGTGCTTGGCTTAGGTTTTATAGACAATCTCTCTTCTATACTTTGAATGTTTAGTCGATATGAGACTTTTAAGGCTTGAAGTGCCTTGTCGTTTGCAAGTGAGGGGAGCAAGAGAGAGAGTGTGAGCATGAGGAGAGTCTTTTCTATAAATAAAGAGTAACAACAAGAGTTTTGGTGGTCTCTTGGCCACATAAGAGGTTGTTACCTAAATTGCAATTCCGATTGCAATAAGTTTCATATATAATATTCATATATTATATGTGTTTATATATTATATGAATATAAATTATATATAAAAAAATTTGGTCCGGTTCGGTCGGTCCGATTCCCACCTTGGAACCGGGAACCGGACCAACCGGCCGCCGGTTCCAAGATTAGGAACTGGGAACCGGACCGCCGACCGTGGGAACCGCCCAAAACCGGCCGATCCGGTCTGGTTCGGTCCGGTTCCGGTTCGGGCGATTTCCGTTGCACACCCCTACTTTTCAAATGCGTTTTCTACCAAACATCATTTTTCTCAAAGTTACTTCTCAAAGCATAGTTTACCAAACAACATTGCATTTGCCTAAAGTTCTTTAGGCTAAACTGCTTTGCATTTTCCCGATGGGCTTTCAAAATGCTAAACCAAATGCACTATTGAAGTATTTCTATTGCACCACTTATACATCTCCATTTTAGGTCTAATGATTTTAACCTAAGGGTCTTTATTACTTTAACCATGGTTAAACAATCTTATCTCTTTTCACCTTTGCCTCAGCCAAGTATTTGAATCAGAAAAACTTTTAGATTATAAATATCGACTTTTCTACTTCATTAACTTCCGCCTACCAACTTCCTTCTTCTTTCAACTTTCGTTTTTATCTCCTGCGAGTAAAAGCGAAGGGCCCACACTTTTATTATTTTTAAAATTTATGTCTCAATCTTTTTGGTCTAAACAAGGTAAATCATTAATTTGCACTGCTTTCCATCAACCAGTTTTGTCATTTTGAAGTCAAGTTTTGTTGATTTTCGACTTTGTGAGTGTGATCAGGATGCCTCGAGAAGTGTTTTGAGATATCTCAGGAGTTGAGATACCCCATAGGTAGGGATGCTTGGAGGATGTATCAGGATGCCTCGGAAGTCGAGATGCCCTACTATGTGAACTGGATGCCCGGTGTATGTTGGGTTGTCCCAAGAGAGTTCGAGAGGAAAAGTAATAATGAATATGATGTGCGACCATCCATATGCGTACTATGTAACCATGCATAATAAAATATTATGCCTTCTGCTTGTATCCGAATGGATAATTTTATGTCATATTGATCTTGAGTAAAGAATATATATTCCATGTGTTTAGTGGTGAGAACACTAGATGATACTCCATTGATTTCAAGTGTGGGCTCTTCTAGGCTCATATCTCGCGCAATGTTAGGTCTTATTTTTTGCTCTTTAACAACTCAAGTAATTCTAGGAGACTCCACTAGCATATTCGGAGTTAGTTAGAAACCAATTGAGATACGAGAATGTCTTCTCGATTCCTATACAACTAGAAATTCTTAGAACGGAAACTTAAGTATACCGGTGTTTCTATTAGCACTATTTTGATATCTAACTAGATAGTTGTTTAATGTAAGTGATCACACCATCTTGATTACCAATTATCACCCTAAAGGAATCAAAGCCGCTAAATGATCATGCAAATGTTTCTTTCGTGATTTTCATTAGGATTCTAAACTAACCCTAGCCTATTCTAGAAATATAAAATAACACTCAATTTATTTAAAGATAAAAATAAATACCCAATAAATTAAAAGTGATTATCTAAGTGTGGAAATGTAAAACCCATAGCTTGTCGAGAAATAAAATACATGGCTTTTTTTTTTAAGCCCAAGACAGCAACCCCATAAGCTAAATTCATATTGAGTCTAATTTCATGTCCAAAAGATCAATCTATCTAAATCCAAGCTATATCCACATCAACCACTAAAACCCTTAAACAATAAGCATTATGACTAAAAAAAAAGAGCTAAATCTAATGCTAAAAATTAACAACCTAATCAAGGCCTCTTATTTCAAACCACTTTCTGATTTTTTAATCTTTCTAATTTTTTAATATTTTAAAAAAATTATTATTATGTATTTTTTTATAAGTCCGAAATTAGGAACCCAGGTTGGGCCCAGGGCCCAGTCCAAACAAAGATAGTGTCCTGGTTTGAACCGAGTTGGATCATGGAAACGCTCGGGCTCTTAAATCGAGCCCACTTTAATAGAAAAACTTTCAATGCCCAATCTACAAATATAATATTATTTAACCCAATTTTGACTAAAGCCACAACAAAACCTAAGCCCAGCTTCTGTTGGGACCGAAATTAGCCCAAGATCCCGTAAAATAAGCCCAACTTGTTATCTCTTTCGGCCACATATCCCTCGTCCCCTTCAAAAGCCAGCCGCGAACGAGCAGCTCTCCACCCGACCATGGACAAGCGACCTCAACCATCCTCCATCTCTTTGCTAACCTCCATCTCTGCCATTGATGACCCATACCAATTTTTCGGGTGGACCACCGGAGATCTTTGAGCCTCATTGAATTTTAGGTTTGAATTGTCAACATGCAGGAATTTTAACTAGGAGTCGCCACTAATCTATTTTTGGTGGGTCGATTAGAAACCCTAGTAAAATAACGGGAGAATTATTTTACTCCTACGAACTTAGACTATGGGTACGGGGACTTGGTTACGCTAGAATTCTCTAACGCCCTTTCGGTACCTTTCTTTTTATTTTGAAAAATGTTTGGCAAGCGTTTTGATTGATTTTAAACTAATTCCCTAACATGTGAGGTGTTCATGCAGGTGCGCAAACCACCAATTTAACACTCAAGTAAAGCATAAAATAAATTGCAGGACTTACCTCAAAGCAACGAAAGCATCTGCAATGTTAAATTAAAATCAACATCAACAACCCTAGATATGGTTTCTAATTAACACGCAATTTCCCAATTTTTGTTTTCTCTTTTTCAATGAAAATATATTCCATATGCAATTCAATGCTCGATCTCTTAATGAACATGCAATTGTTAAATATGCAATCTAAATTAATCAAAATGACTTAATTCTAATGACGTGCAATACAATGCAATGACATACAAAATTATTTCAACTAAAATGACATGCGACATATAATTTAATATGCGAGTTATATGTCACACGACATTTATTAAATGACCTAATCTAATGACGGACAATTTCTAATTAGAAATGAACCTAACAATAATCACTAAAATGACATGCATTTCATGAACCTAATTCTATATGACATGCAAATGACATTTTTATTTAAAAATGCAATCTATCCTAGAAATTGCAACTAATTTATCCTAAGACAAATTTTATGAAATCTCAAATGATCTAACTAGATTAAAATTCTATCTAATTTAAATTAGGGATTAAGTCATATTAAATCCTAATTTAAACTAAGACGTTATCTAAATCTAAAATGTCATTTATCTAAAAAATGATCTAAATTTAAAATGAAACATGCAATTCTAATCTAATATGCACAACGATTTTTTTTGTGTTTTTTTTATAAGAAATTCGAAATTAAAACTAACACATAATTAAACATGCAATTCAAATAAAAAACTAAAAACCTAAATGATTGCACTTTTCTTTTTTTGGATTTTTTATTTAAAAATTCGAAATAAGATTGCAATTTTAGACCTAAGACCAGGAATATTCTAAAGCAAATCTATTCCTAACTCAAGTATTTTTGGATTTTTCTTTTACGGAAATAAGATTGACTCAACTAACTTGACGATGGCAAAAATCAAACAAGATAAGATCGATATCAAAAATTAGCGAACCATATCTCGCGCATGAGATCGGGTTGGCCAATTTTAAATTAAATCGCGAATCGAATCTCGAGCTTGAGATTGGATTGTCGATTTTGTAAGGATTGCGAGTCGGATTTCGGGCGCGAAAATCAGACTGTCAATCCCTAATTCGAGAACTCCTCGAGTTGCGAATATCACGCTAGGGATTTCAATCATGTGCATCAACAAATATATCAAATAAGGAAACGGAATTTTCGGAAATCAAAATAGACAAAATTTTTACCTATTCCGAATATTGACTCCCAAATTCCAATCCTCAAACGGCTACGGCTACTCGCGACGTGATATGGTAATGCTCGGCGAGGCTCACAACTCGGACTTGGATGTATGGATTGCCGGGGCGATGACTGGATTCGGTCAAGGAAGACATGCACTAATAAAAATTCGAACGAAAACAAGATAACTGGATCGGTGGAGGTCTCGGGCACGTCAAGGACGCCTGGAAAATCGGCCTGGAATTGCTGGATGAAACATCGGAAAGTTGTAGAGTGGGCGAGGACTGGCTTCGTTGATGTTGGTCTCAGAAAAGCGGCATCCGAGAAGTGAGAATTGCGTGAATTAATCTTCACAAATCACCACTCACAACTCATCTTTAATTCCTTATTTTTATTCCTCCACTCACTAATGGCGTCTCAATGCTTCACGCCCCTCCTGCTCTCTCTGGATTGTCTCTTGCAAAGAGAAGGCGCGCCAATCAAGAGTGTTCTGATGAAGGTGCCCAGGCCAGCAACGTGAGATGCAACCCAATACACGGTCGTGTATCTCCACCGTGTGGTCTCCCTCTTACGAAGTGATAAAAAAGAAGTTCCCCCTTTGTGCGGCCGTATATTCAACGTGTGGCCTCCTAAAACCCTATGCGTTTTAATCTATTTATAGGCCATGGATTAGGGTTTTAATCAATAATCCACGAAGATTTTTTCGAACGCAATATTCCTTCACCAATTTTATTCAAGATTGTGATAGAATTTTTCTCTAAATCCAAATCTTGTAAAGATAAATCGCAATATCTTCCTGTCACATATGCCCTATCCCAAAAAAGATTCATATCTCGGAAAAATTTTAAAATATTATATTCCCACGAGATAATTTTTAATTATTAAAAAACATGGGCTTTGGCCGAGATAATTTTTGATTATTAAAAACATGGGCTTTGGCCAACTGCTTTCGCTTCATGGACACCGATCCATCTAATTCGAACTCATCCGCCACCGATCCAATAAAATGCAAAAGATTCAAATAACAAAATAAATGCAATCTAAATCTATATGCTATGCAATTAATAAAATTAACCCCTAATTCCCAACGTAATAAATAAATAAACTAAATCGCCAAAATTTAGGTGTCAACAATGACCAACGACCTTCATCAACCTTAGGCAAGGGTCGCCCTCGGGCAAGGGCTGCCCATGATTGGTCTAGCTAGGGTCATCCTCACTAGCCTAGGCTTGAGTGTCCTTCACAGGAGGGTGGTGATCTTTGCTAGCCCTCGATGGGGTTTGGCAATGGCCAGCGAAGGGAAAAAGGGAAAAAGAAAAGGAAAAGCAAAAAAAAAAAAAAAAAAGAAGAAAAGGTAGAGAAGGAAAATAGAAGAAAAAATGAAAAATAAAATAAAAAATTAATAAAATTTCAAAAAAATATTAAATTATTATTGTCAACATTGACACCAGTTGTGCGACATAGAACACTTGACATCCATGTTAATGAATTCTAGCTAAAATTGGTCGAATGGATTCAACTGGTAAATTGTGAAAATGTTTAGATATTAATTGGTATAATTAAAGGGCTTAAGATTAGATTAGTAAAAATGCAATAGATTAAAAAAAATGGATAATTTTTCCTTGCAAAAGCAGAGACTCGGCAAAATGCATCAATACTTTTTTATTATGATTGATGCCATCCGTATAAACTATAGCTCGAAGGGTGTTCCATAAGCCTCCCCACAACCATCTCCACTCATGTGCAATTCAAAAAGAAAGATGACAAAGCAAATGTCTCAACAGGCCATGTACCTTACAATTCGAAATGCAGGGCAGTAAAACGATTGACCTGTGGAATTGAAGATTGAAATGGTCGAATTCCACAATAATTTAGAGAGGTTGATTAGCTTAGGGTAAGAAAAAACTACACATAAGTCACTTTTAAAAACTCGATCTATTAGTGAATGGAGACCATTTATATAAATGTAAATTCTACATATACAAGCCACAAGATACTAGATGAAAAGAGATCACATGTATAAATATAAATTCTGCATATACAACTCAGACGATGATGCCGGGATATTTTAACTTGCAACCATATTGATAATATTAGGTTAAACCGTTTGATTGGGTATTAGATGACATGTGCTGTGTACAAACCGTTTTGGTTCCTAAAGCTGCTCCGGAAACCGGAGCTCTATCATTGCTCTTTCATTCACGTGCGTCAAGAAAATCGGCAGAGATATCGGACGATTATCTCTGCCGATTAAGACATCTACGAATCTTTGAATGAAGCGAACATTATCGACTCTCTCAAATCCCGCGGAGGAGGAGGCGGCGCCGCTGCTTTGGGGCGGCGGAGCTTTGACAAAGTGGTCGTACTAGGCCACATGGCTTCGATGTCACGTTACCCGCTTCGTGCCGTGATGAACAATGTCGGTCCTCGGTCGCGGTGAGCGGCACGCGATCTTGACATCGGGGAGCTTTGCTTGGATCTTTAACGGCCTCCCCCGTTCGGCGGTCCCATTCACGGCGGATCCGATTGGCCTGATTCGGAACAGACTCCTGACCTAACCGTTACCGTCTCCGTTCCGGAAGCTTTCCCCTCTTCGCTGACCAATCCCGGATGGAAGAAGAAGGGAAGAAAAGGATGTGAGAACCAACTACCTGCGACAACGAACGGTACCGGTGACCGACACGATGGGATCACCAGCATGCAAGACGGTGTGAAACACGTGAACCCTCCTCCGCCTTATTAACGACAACCCCCCCGCCCCGATCGCTTCCTGTGCGAGGCCCGACGGAAGCTCGTGCAGCACAGAGAGGCTCTGCATCTTGTTCTGCGAGCGCGGTCTGGGTGGTGTAATTGGAAGAAGAAGAAGAAGGACGACGGCGACGAAGAGAGGCGCGAGGGGATGGTACCGATAACCACCTTCTTCATCTTCCTCCTGTCCTTCGTCTCCCTCCTCTCGACGCGGAGCCGGCCGACGATCCCGTCCCGCGGCTACGGGGATCAGATTCGAGACATCTCCGTGTTCTCGCCGGTGGGCTTCGGCTTCATTCACCCGAATGTCCACTCCTTCCTGTGAAGCGGACCGGCGGTGAGCGACTGGCGGCGGCGGCGGCTTTCGATGGTACGGTGACGAACGCGTCGCCGGAAGAGTCCGACCTTCTTTGCTTTTCCTCGTCTGGGCATTTGGTGGTGAACCGATTGAGGTGAGTTACAATGCAAGAGCTGGGGGTATCAATTTATTGCTTTGTATATAATAAAGCGATTGACTTTGGAATGACGAAATCGGGGCGGCAAGGTCTAATTAACGTCGACTGATGATGCGGGTCCTCTCTGGTGTAGCAATATAGGCTCTATCCACTTCGCATTCTAGAAGGATTCGCGCGAGATCATATCGCGCCATGGATTCCTTCGCTCAAGCTGCTTGTCTCGTTCTCAACGCGCTGTCCGTCTCGAGAAAACGAGAGCTGGAAAAAGGGCGGAGAAAAGGCCACGCTTTGATGAATGGGCTGGGCTATCTCCTTTAATGGGCCTCATGTTTAATGGGCCTGCTTGATGAGCTGGGGTTTTGGTGTGTGGACTGGGCTAGTTAGGGCAGCGGCTTGTAGGGCCTAATTGGTGGACAAAAATGGACTGGAGGCGACGGGCTTGACGGGCTTTTATGGAGTAAACGAAATTTTACTTTGTGAGCCGAGAAATATTGAGCCAAGAATCAGAAAACGCCCCACCATTCTTTAAATTCATTTTCTATTTTTTAATTTTTTTTAATTTAGTTTATTATTTATTCCTTACTCTATTCTTTTTTTTTTTTTCTATTCTTTTTTTTAACTTTATAAGAAAGATCGCTTAAATTGTCAACAAAAATTCAAGTGTCTACAACTTTTGATAAAATGAGTTCCCGAAAGGTGTGTAGGAATTGATGAAACTTGTGAAATTGAGATGACATGGTTGATTCTAGGATTGGTGCATGGTCAAATTCATAGGATCACTTATAAGTTTCAAAAGTCTGAAATTTGTGAATATATTGTAGGTTCTAAGGTTCAACATCATATCCCCCTCGTGGCTCACTCCGAATACCATATTCGAGAATTTTGTGTTGAGCTGATATTGCATGGTTTTTGAGCCAAGCTAGTTTAAGTTTACAAGGCTGGGGAGTTGTGGGTGCTAAAATATGTCCGGCACATGAAAGTTCAATGGCATCTTAAAGATTATGGATATTATTTTTATGTTGAAGATGTGCTCAAGAATAGAAAGTAATATTAGCTTGGACTTCGCTTTGAATAAAGTTTGTTTTAGAAATCACAGAAATTATCCTCAAGAGTTATTCAAGTTGGCCCAAGGAAAATAGGATATTTGGAAAGTCCAAACGTGGACTTGAAAACTAAGATTCATTTAAATTTGGAGTTTATCTATTAGTTTATTGTTGACCGAATTCTACGGGGACTTCTCAGCCAAGTGGGTTCTATGGTTATATAAATATAATTTTTAAAGGATTGTTTAGTGTGCCTTGCATAGATTATCCAAGAGACATCGTGAGCGCTCCAAAAGAAGTGTTGTCGTTGTGCACGTCTTGAAGCGCGGTTTCGCAAGTGCTTGGCCTAGGGTTTCCTCAGTTGGTTGTGTTCATACAATTATACCAAGAGCTTTTATGGATTAATGTCGATTAAATTCTTGTGATAAGAATTTATATATAATTCCTTTGTAAAATTGAGAGATTATTTAGGAATGAATTGTTGGGTTAAACACTGCGTAAATTATTAAGTGTAATTGGGGCTTGGGAAACACCAAAAATACTTGAGTAACTCGAATATGTAATCCCATTATATCGCTTGATCTATTGTGGAATTCATTACCATTCGTTCCATGAACATAAGTTATTATGACTGAACCCTGTGAATGTAGGTCACTGCTCGTCTTTCCGCAACAGTGGGCACACCAATTCTTGTGACGGAAACAACTTAACCAGAATAACACAAATGGTACACAAAAGTATAACAACAAGGCATACTATTATTAGATCTTTACTCTCACTTTCGAATCGAGAGACGCAATTCCCACAGATATCACAAATCTAAAGATTGCATGTAGAGCGACAACTTCTAAACTAACACAACTACCATGACAAGTATTACCCGAAAAGTTCAAAAGTGACACAAATCGACACAATTTTTAAATGCATAATTTATTTTATCAGTTAAACAAGATCATGCAACTTAGCATTAACAGGGTCATAAAATCTGAATTCCACGCGTGAATCCGGATTCCCAGCCCTGTAAATGCATCAACTTTATTGTACAGCAAGAATTGCTGTTCATGTTCTACGGGATTAATTAGAATTTGGTCAAGAGGAGGATGCCTTCTTGATGACATGCCTCTTTAGACCAGGAATATGGGCATTCGTGAAGTAATCCTCCCAATTTATGCTTCTCAAATCTATTGGAAATTTATTGCCCTCTTCGGTCGACATTTGTTCCATCAACTTTCGTGTATTCCAACTGTCGAACCTGTCAATATACGGTAAGTCCATGTAAATCCTAATCAATTACCAATGTCACACAAAAAGGAATATCTCAAACACACAAAACACCCTTTAACGAAATTTTGCGATATGTGTGTGTATATATATATTTAATTCATATAATTAATGATTATTACCTTGCACGGTAGAACGCGTAGGGCTCGTACAACTTAGCCAGGTGAATTATACTCTCTGCCATTCTCTTGCATCTTGCTTCAAGCCTGGAACGTTGCTTCGGGTTTGAATTAGGGCCAATTTCTTTGCTCAATCCACTTTTCTCAGCGATGTCTTTCTGTATGTAAGAGGAGAAGCTGTCGATTGAGCTGAAATACTCAATGTCGGTAATTTGAATCTCATCTCCTTGGTCGTCCGTCAAGGGTGAAGCCGCGAAATAGTCACGGGAATAGTCAAAAATGTCGCACGCCATCACTGGATTGACCGTGGACGACGCAGCGTGGTACACGTCGATGCTGGGGCTCGCGGCGATCCCGTGCTTCGCCATGGCTGCGATGATTACGTTCGCAACTAGGTCTGCCGGTACCTGATTGTTATCAAGAAACAATAACTCAAGACCAAGAAATTCATTACGTGAAACTGCGAAAGTTGGGTAACAAATTGCTTCCGCCCCACCGGTCAAGACCTTTGTTGGTAAAATACTAAATACACCTTTTTTCTTTTTTCTTTTTGTAACCGATGATCCATTCTGAGCCCCATTTCACTTACGCTATTCGGGATCACAAGGTCCTCCAGCACCTAGTGGCACCTTCGGACTTTAACGGCAACTATACCTCGAGAGAGATTAGCACAGGACCCCACCGCCATGACCCCCCACTTATAACGCTAGCAACTACGAGTTTTGACCTCGACCTCGGTGATGAAAGAGAAACTCTCAACCAACGCAACTATCCACCGATGGGTCTAAATACACATTTATATGTCATGTTTAATAGAATTTCTGTCTCCCACGCGCTTTTTGAATTTACAACAAAAATAGTAGATTTTCATCTTATAGCTTAAGTTTTTAAAATAGTTAGCAATGATTTTATAAGATTTCACATTGTATTAGAGCAAGAGGTCACAAATTCAAATCTTTCCAAATCTTTAAATCACATGTTGTATCATACTCAAAAAAAGTACTCCGACATGTGAACTTATTTCATATGTTTTGAGAACAATGGCGATGCATATCCGTTCATATCCCGAACCATCTAACTTACATCCCCTGGTACAAATCTGAAATAAAATGGATCAAATTACTCACTCACTTACATCCCCTGGTACAAATCTGAAATAAAATGGATCAAATTACTCACTCACCACGTCCAAAACCGTGTCAGGATCAACTAAGAAACCAGGGAGCCGTCCTTTCCCGTAGGACAAGATCAAGGGGTCGACCATTCTTCACAGTACACGAAAGAGAAAACACATTAATGAGCGTCAGCATATTGCGACGGTAATTATAATTGTTGATAAAACGTAAAAATAAAAATAAAAAATGCAACCTGTATCCTTGAATCCATCCTGGAAAAGGCTCTCGAAAAGTACTCTCGATCACGCTGGGACGAACGATGACAACCGGTACTCTTCCTCTGTCTGCGTTTATCATCATCTCACCCATGGCCTTGGTCATTTCATATACGTTCTGCCACCCATACATTCTTGCCCTGATCTCATACATGATTTTTATTCAATCTCAGCACATGGAACTTTTCGAAAACGTATGAATACCGATCCATGAAACATGTAGAAACATTATCATAATTCTTTGCCAAAATTTAGATGTCGACAAGTCTAAAACGCTTTTGTGGTTTCCAAATATTGCGTAAAGAGAATCTCTATTTTTTCAACCTTTTTTTAGAATTTGGATAGAGATGTTCACCTGGCCAAACCGATCTCCTTCAATTTTTGCGGCACTTCATTTGGAGGGAGTGTTTCGATTAGATCTGAAACCAAATTAATTTCGTGATGGACGTCCAACTTGCTTTGAGTTGACGAATCTATTCTGCTCTCCCCCATTTCAAAGGCCTTCTCCATTAATATTCCCGGCCTCTCTCCATTCACATATGCTACAAAAGTATAAATAATAATACGGGGATAAATCAACTGAAATGGTAAGTTATCTATTTCCTGGACATGTATTTTCGAAACTAGTGTTCACTGATTCTTACTCGTAGACAGGTGCAAGAAAAGGCTTAGTTTCTTGCAATTCTTGGCGAAGCTTAAAAGCCAAGAAGGCGCAATGGTGTTCGCGGCGAGAGCTGCATCGTACCTACACATATATATATAGCAAGGAGCGAAATATATCAGCTAAGGCATTCCTAGGAATGAGAAAGAAGGACGATAGCAGAAGAAAAACGAACTGGATCGAACGTGTTTTTTGAGATTAGGGTTTTGATTTCGGTGAAAGCGATGTTGATCCAGGCTTTAATTAGATCCTGCAAATACTTACAATCTCATAGAACACAGACAACAATAGCTATAACAACATAGAAAAATCAAAGATACCTCTCCTCCAAATTTGCGTTGGCTGCTGAGTTTACGATGACATCGACTTCTTGGGTTATCTGGCGAAACGAATCGTTTCCTATTCCCATGTTCGACTCCTGAATGTCGCCCTTGACTGGAACGAGCTTGCTCAACATGAAACTCGTGTACTCTTCTCCATACTTCTGTTGCAGGCAGATGAACAGCTCGCACCCTATTATCTGGAAAATAAAGACGGACAAAGATCTTCTGGTGTTCGAAAAGAGCACGTTTTCCCACAATGCACATTACATGAACAGAGCACGTGGCCTGCACACGAGTCCGAATGAAAGTCGAACGACGATTTTCAAATTCAAGATGTACATGCAGACCTCGTTTTTGACTCTTTCCATGGCAGCTTGCTCGTCTTTTGCCTTGATCAGCAGGAAGATCTTCCCTACGTTGGGTGCGACTCGTAAAATCTTCTCAATGAGAACTGTGAACAATAGTTTGGACGCTTTGCTAAGGTTAGTAACAGTCTATGAACGCAAGCAATGGAATTGGTATAATAGAAAACGAATGAGTTCATTATCAATCATTAATATTTAATCTAAAGATTGCTTAGTGTAGATATCTGTATTATCGCACTCAAAGAATAGATATCTGTATTATCGCACTCAAAGAACACTAATTCCCATCATTTCGATGAGGAGTATTTCCAAGACCAATGTGACATAATGTTAGGACGAACGCATTTTAGCTGCTTATCTCCATTACCTTTCGCGAGAAACCCAGTCGCACCAGTGATGAGAAAGTTCCTTCTCTCTAGAAAGTCAATTATTCCGACACCATCTCTCCATTCCCGAGCCATATCCATTATGGTGGGAGGGGCGGCAACACCAACGTCACGGCAATTGCGGTTATCCATATCTTTGATGGCCATGTTTTGCGAAGGCGCAATGTCCCGGACATTATTTTGAGGAAATCTCAGTAAATGAAGGAATGGTTCTCGAAACCCTTTTGAAGATAGGAAGGCGTTGCTTGCTCCTTGATTGGAATGGGCTCTAATGGCCGGGCGCGGTGATGCAATCATCATAGCAGATTTACAAGGCAATGTTGCTGATGCGAAACCAAGCAAGAACAACGACATTCTGTTGACGTCCGTTTTTTTTTTTTTTTGCCTAGAGAGAGGATTGATTTGAGGTGAGGCCCGATGCAGAAGCAGGGGAAGAAGCCTGTTGCCTATATATAATCAAGCGATTAACCATTCGAGCTCACGTCATCAAGTTACAGCGATGCTGGTCGGTGATCAATTGCATCCGAGGGAAGAAGGGTTTGAAATGGGAACGCAGAGGAAAGAAATATAAACGTATTGATTTTCTGAAGTCACGAGATTATTTAAGTAGATCATCTAGGGTTTTAGCTTTGGGAAAATTATATAAAAAGTCTTAAACCTATTACACTTTTGCCAATTCAATCATAAACCTTTTAATTTTGTCAATTGAGTATTAAACCTTTTAACATTTTATCAATTGAGTTCACCCGATCAATTTTGACCGAGATTTGCTGACGTGAACGCTGACCATCCTACGTGACATTGCCAACGACAAAATTTATTTATTATTTTTTGTATTTTTAATTTCTTTTTTTCTCCTTTTTTTTCCCCTTTTCTTCCTCTAGCCGGTCGCCCAGTCTCTGGTGACTAGCCAGAGGCCACGACCAGCAAGAGTCGGCCTCCCTAGCCTCGGGCGAGGTCACCCTTGCTAAGATCTAGCGAGGGGCGACCTCGCCGTCCTCAGGCGGGGCTCGCCCTTGCCAGAGGCTAGCAAGGGTTGGCCTTGCAGGCCTCAGGTGAGGTTGCCCTCACCGGATCTAGCAATGGGGGACCTTGTCGACCTTGGGCAGGTTCGCCCTCGCTGAATCTGGCGAGGGCGAGCATCGTTCGTAGCCGGCTAGGTCACCCCTCGCCAGATCCTAGCGGGGGCCACCTCGCCTAAGGCCTGTGAGCTTGACTCTCACAGACCTCAGGTGAGGCCGGCAAGGCTAACCCTCACCGGTTGTGGCCTCTAGTTGGTTGCCGAATGGGCAACGGGCTAGAGGAAAAAAAAAAAGGGAAAGAAATAAATAAAAAAGGAGAAAAAAAAATTTAACATAAAAAATTAATTTTAAAATTTGAAAAAAATATTAAAAAATTTTCTATGTTAGCACCGGCATCCAAATCAGTAAATTCCTGTCAAAATTGACCAAATAGACTTAATTGGCAAAAAGTGAAAAGGTTTAAGATTCAATTGGCAAAGTTGAAATATTTAAGACTAAATTAACAGAAGTACAATAGGTTTAAGACTTTTATATAATTTTCCCGTTTAGCTTAATAATGCATGGGCTGACAAGTTGGAGTTGAAGCATGAGATGATTCGAGAAGATGATTCATCATCGATAAGCTAACTTAAACTAATCATCACCGACCAATGCATTGAAACGGGAATGTAGAAAAAAGAATTATAAACGTATTGACTAAGCTGTAAGCGGAAACCACATTTCCCATGCATCACGAGATAATTTAAGCGGATGGTCCATAATTGATGAGCATCTTTCCCCGTGTATGGACAGATATTCGTCACTCGTGTCCCACCTATTCAACAAAGCTTGTCATGCCACGCGCAAGGACTGCATTTACTCCATCTCGATTAGATTAACAAAGATAATCACGTTTATGTTCCTTATTATATTGGATATGTCTAGTGTTTACACATTGTTTTGAGATTAAACTTGACACCTACCGCAAGTTACTATTTAATCTTGTTTGTCCTTGCTGATGCAGCCTTTGCAGGTTCCCGTTACGTAGTTGTGCTAATGTCATTATTAAATGTGGAGGTCGTAGTTAAACTTTTCAGACTTATGATTAATGTGTGACTTTGATTCTCTATTACACCAAATTTATCACAAATTTACTAGTCTGAGTAAATTTTTCAAAGGTGTGTGAATTTATAAATTTAGAATTTTTTATGATCAAGAATTAGCTTGGGATAAATTTGTCAAAAGTGTATCAATTCGAGATTTTTTGTAATATTAACTCTAACTTATTTGTATAAAAGTAATTTGACAAAATTGATATGGTGAATTGTACCATTCAACTGAAAATTAAATACTAAAGTTCACGTTACGGTTAAAAAAAAATTGCACCGCCTAATTGGGTAATAAAAGTACAATTCGTACTCAACTAATCCAACTTCCATTACTTCGTCCGTGCAGTCAGAATCTTTTTCAATTAATTCCTCCGTGGAATTCGAAAGGCTTCGTCAACGTACCTCTACCTCTGCGTGTTCCACGATACTAATTAGGTGACGAACCTCTCCTATTGGTCTCGTGCACTATCCATCAGAGTTGATCGTACTTCACGTAAAAAATATTAGGTGCAATTATGAGGCCAACTCAACAAAAAATAAACCCATTCATCTTGCGACACGTGTCGCACATAGGCTCACTGTCGGTCACCGTCTCGAACCTCTCCTATTGGTCTCGTGCACTATCCATCAGAGTTTATCGTCCTTCACCTAAAAATATCAAGTGCAATTATGAGGCCAACTCAACAAAAAATTAGCCCATTCATTTTGCGACACGTGTCGCACATAGGCTCACTGTCGGTCACTGTCTCCCCTCTCCCTCCCCCGCCTCTCGCCCCTCTCTTCCCTCTCTTCTTGTTATCTTTCATTTTCTTCTTCTACCTTTCATTCCAACGGGGACGACAACAAATGTACGTCCCCTTTCACCACCGCACCGCCCATCTCAGTCCACCACCTCGTCGTTTCAGTCCTTAGTCGTCAAGCTCGAGCTCGGTCGACAAACTTGAGTCTCTGATTTTGGATCTAAGATCGACCAATCCCTAGATTTGTTATTTAGAGCTCAGCTCAACTGGTGTATGGGTTTCTTTATTAATTACTCTATCATCACACGCTAGACTTCTATCTTAAAATTATAGAATAAGAGATTGAATTGAAACTTCCCTTTGTCAGAACTAATATAAAAATTGTGTGTTAATATTATTTTACGACTTTATACCGGGTCAGGTAAAGTTTAGATAAGCTTTTGCACATTTTAATTGGCCCGCTTCCTCATGTGATCTTTAAGGATACAATCCCACACATTGAATTAATGCATTCAGGGTGGTACTTGTGACATCTGGAAATTTCCATGTTTGATAATAATATTTAGGACTAATTTTCACGACCAAATTGCCAAGAGTTCAAGGCGTTATAATATTTCAAAATGTAATTAATGGTGTAGAATGGTGGTTAACTTGCCACCATATTATTTGTAGTAAAAGGGATAGTATGTTTTGAAATTCATATTTAATGATATTCAATATTCAAATTTATTGAATTGAGATTTTCCTAATTTTTTATATCGTTCATTGATGATTTTAATGGAGTCAAAATGTCTTCAAACTCACCAAAATTCATTATCAAATGTTTTGAAAGAATATCAGTTTCCTAAATCTCCACTTCCCTTCAATTGGTATGTCACTACTCTTTTCTCTACTAAAATTTTTAAACTCATGCTTTAGTTGAGATATTGAATCTGATCAGCTTTGACATCATGCATGACTTCATCAATCTTAACCATAGTCCATTAATACATGGTGACTCATGCTTATAGTTCATTATTGTTTTGGTGACTCAGGCCTATATTTCATTAATATATTGGTGATTCATGCTCATACTTGGCCAAGCCATCCTCCTTTTCCATCAAAATATCTTCTTTTGATTAATCCCACTAGACCATTTGTATTTTAGCTATTTTCATAAGAACTACTTGGAGTGTGTTTGGTTCAACATTCCCAATGGGCTTTCACCTTCAAACCCCTTGGGAAATCTGGACTATTTGACAACCATTTTGAAGTAGTTTTTAAGTTAAAGTTAGTATTGGGAAGGCTGAAAACCCAATGCTAGTAGGGACTAGTTTTGAGTTTTCAACATTTGGCCAAATGACGAAACTTTTTTTCCAAAACCATCATCGCTTATTCTTCAAATTTCTAATTTTTCCTCGTTATTATTTTTTAAATGCTAAAATAATTTTTAAAAAAATCAAATTATATAAATACTAAAAATATAAATATATTTTGGTATTTCAAAAAAAATTATTTATAGATTTGATTTTTTTAGCATTATTGTCAAAATTTATATTTAAAAAGTTACATACATTATATTTTCAATTTTAAATAAATAAAAATTAAAAAATTCCGACGAAGAGTTTGGTCCTTTTTAATATATATATATTTGATTTTTTAGCATTATTTTCAAATTTATATTTAAAAAGTTGTATACATTATTTTTTCAATTTTAAACAAATAAAAATTTAAAAAAAAAATTGATGAAGGATTTGGTCTTTTTTTCTTAAATTATATATATATATATATATATATATATATATATATATATATATATATATATCTATCAAAGAATCATAAACAGTTGATTCCCGCAAGATACACTTTTGATCAAAAGAGTTTCACTAATTCCAACAAATTTTCCTTTTTTTGGATCAAAAGGATCCAATTCGAGCAAGTTTCAAATCCATAAAAGGAAAATTTGTTGGAATTAGTGAAACTCTTCTGATCAAAAGTGTATCTTGCGGGAATCATACGAAGGAGTGCGCTTCGTTCGATAAATTCCTACCTCTCTATCTATCTCTGAGAGTTAAAACTTTCGCGTGTAAACACAAAAAGACTGTACGCACTTTTTTAAAATGATTAGGTTCGGAATTTTTGGAAGAATTCCTTACGGAGGAAGAAGTTGTTCTTTCTTTGATCTTCCCAAGAGCTTATTCTACTTCACGAAGGTTTATCATGAAAAATGGATACAAATTTTTTATCGCTACTTAGTATCGGCAATAGGTCCGAAAAAGTATCTAAAAATATCCAATTTAGATTTTTTTCAATTTTAAACAAATAAAAATTAAAAAATTCCGACAAAGAGTTTGGCCCTTTTTAATATATATATATATCATGTATTTAATTTTTTAGCATTATTTTCAAATTTATATTTAAAAAGTTGCATACATTATTTTTTTCAATTTTAAACAAATAAAAATTAAAAAATGGGGTGCGACATTGTTTGGAAGAGAGAATTTTTGTTTTGTTTTTTTTTTTTTTTTTTGGGGGAGAGGTGGTGAAGGAGAAGTGGAGTTTTTATTGGTGGTGCTAAATGAGATTGGAGCATTGCCGGGCGGCCTTAATTGCTCCGGTTGGGAGTTGGGGGTCGTGTCCAGTATGATCCACATCTCGGCTAAGGAGAAGTGGAGTTTTCATCGGTGGTGCTGATGAGATTGGAGCTTTGTGGGCCGGCCTTGATTGTTCCGGTTGGGAGTTGGGGGTCGTGTCCAGTATGATCCACGTCTCGGCTAACAATATCTTTCTTGTGATGATTAGATCGGAAAGGGACTTCGTTGACCAGTGTCAATCAATTAGAAAAATGAGAAAAATTTCAAATAAAAATATAAAGTACCATCATTTTCTCTAAATAAAAACTTGAAGTGACATATATGTGACTTTCAAAAATATACATGAACTTAAAAGTTAATAGACAGAGGAAAATCATATGAATATAAAAAGTATTTAGAATTCACTGTCAAATGACGTGGGATAATATTTTAATATTTCTAATAAAATTACAATGAGTAAGACAGTTGTAATGTGACAAAACTTCTTGAACTAATTCGATACAAAATAATTGCCAAACTTAAAATAAAAAAAATGGCAAATAGATGAAAATATTAATCTTTTAGTTAGCTGGACCTGCGGGGCTACCAGGGCTAGATAGGAGAAAATCTACACGCCTAGAGCACGTCATCACGTCGCTACTTGATAATACTAATCCAGATCACAGCTGTAATTTCGCGATTGATATGAGCCGTCTACTCTTTTGAAGAGACGTGATGTACGATCATTTTGATATTTTTCTTATGAGGATATGATGAGGCTAAATGAAAAGTAAGTATCATGAAAAGTAGGAAATATTAGAAAGAATTAACATCAACGTATTTCTATCCAAAATCTACCCTTGCCCTCCACTTGGCTCTCAATATCAAATGGTATGTTTGATCGACTCTACAAATTCTTTCACCAGACTTTGTCTTGGTGATGAGGTAACTTTTACCATAAAGTCATCTTTCGGTTTTCTTTATAAGATTAGACAAGTTCCATGGTGACTCCAGACAGAAAACTACAGCTATAATTACGAAATAGGAATTGAAAGATAACAAGATTTGTTTCTTTTGGTAGCAACTCTATGAAAAGTACAATGTGGCTATTTGAAACCTACAATAGATAATTACAAAAGGTTATGTCAATGATTTCATTGACTCCATTGTCTTGACAGTTCATTTATTCCATTATCTTGACAATTGCTTTATTCTACTCCATTGATGGTTACTTTTACAATCCATTGTCAACTCCACTATTTATCAATTCCTTTAACTTGTTAATTCGTTCAAGCTATCGATCTCTTCAAGTTATTATTTCCTTATTCATAAATGACCAAATGCTACTCTCATCGCCTAAGTTTGTCACTTGTCGATAACAACTAAAAGTTGGTCATTTTCAAGTGTAAACACAAGTATAAGAAGCAATACTCGGACAACCGGAATCCAAACTCTTTCCTTTAGAAAAGGAAAATCAATATGCAGTATCCGAGCTTATATGATTGAAAAAAGATTATGCAATACTCTTATGGTATATAGTTATAAAGAGTTGAATGTAATGTAATGTAGCTAACAATCTCTGCTTAGTTGGCGCACATCAACATTCAATTAAGTGCTAATCTAAAGCCCACCTAGATAATCTAGATGGCAATAAGTAGTAAATTAGCTTCTAATCACGCCATACTAATTCCATGTAAATCTTCCTAAAAAAGGGCTTTGCTTCCTAAGCCAATAAGGTCCGATTATCGGTCTAAGAAAGATGAAATTACGTCTAAGAAAGATTAAATTACATCTTTGGCATGAGGTTTCCTTTACTAGAATGTCCTTGAAATCAAGACGCATGCCCATTACCATTATAAGTAAACTCGTTTAATTGATCTCGGGAGCGCTTTCGTAACAAAAGTTCAAATAGCAAAGTAGGGTAAAGTAAGGTTAGGATCGACGTATCTTTTTATGATAAACCAAACTAATTTGCAATCATTTTCCAATGAAATTACAATCAGACTTTTGGGACGAGGACTTCCTAAATCACCGTATCAAGGAATTCCACCTTTGTCTATGTAGCTATTGTTGTAGATCTTGCATAGCGCGCCCTAGTGGATAGGGGTGAGCAGTTCCCGGTTCCTTACAGGTTCCGCCTAGAACCTGGAACTTACCCGTCAAAACCAAGAACCTAGAACCTACCCTGTCACAGGTTTCGGGATCGGTTCCAGGTTCCAACAGGTTCTTTTTTCTCTTTTTTTTGTTTCATTTTTAGTTTTAAAAAACGATAATGAACATGGTGCACATTTACATAAATGATTAGCAAAACTAGGATCCATTGGTTAGGAAAATTGTCTAAATAATATACAAAATTGACTAGGTGAAACATACCATGCAGCAGCAAGGAGAAGTTGCCTCCCGTTATATAGTCATATATAAGGAGCTTCTCATCTTTTGAGTAGTAATATGCACGAAGTGGAATGACATTCAGATGTTGTCCTACCCTCTGCACGTTCTCCATCTGCTGCTCAAACTCTCGTTTCTCCGCCACCACTTCCTTCAGCCTTTTCACCACCGACAGTTGATAGTGAGGGCTGCACTTGAAAAGCTCCCAACATACTTGCGTATTCGGCAAGGCATTCTTGCCAAAGAAGATGGCAAGATAACAGAGGTTAATATCGGGAATCTCGGGATGACAGAGAAGAGCAACTTGTTGGAGAGGTTGCTGAAGACAGCTGAGGAAGACAATGATAAGTTCTTGTTGAAGCTTAAGCAAAGGATTGAGATGGTTAGGCATTTGAATACCCCAATCAACTAATGCGCGAGAAATGGAAAAATATTTTAACCCATTTCTAATCCAACTTTGCACCTACAGAGAAGTTCAAATAAATGAGGTTCAGTGGATTAACATTAAAGGAAAAAGTAGTAGCTAATTGTAAAACTATCAAAAAACAATTGCTGTTTTTATTGGCACTCAAAAGGAGATACTTTTGAGTTCCTAGAAAGGTTATAGTTGATGTTGATGGACTCTTGGCCCTGAAAAAAATGCTCAATTATGTTTTCACCTTTATTAGTAGAAAAAGAAGGCTCTACAAATAATATGAACTGAACCACCTTATTCATGTCGATTGAAAAAGCAAACTGCTCAACTTCATTCTATCCTAAGTGAGGTGGCATGATAACATGCCTTTACAAACCTCTTCCACTTATTGCGATACATATGAAAGCCAACAACATCACCAAATAATAGATACTGCAACTCATCACCGAACGGCCACTTCAATTGATTTGAGTTATGCTGTAGCAAAACCTTCAGCTTTTATGACTGATTTCATTGTAAGACCCCAAGTTTGCTCATTATCTCCTTTCCTAAATAGTAACTTGAGAATTCTAAAAGCAGTAGCAGTAACCCCTTGTGTTTGAAAAGTTTCAAAACATGGTCCAATACAGATTATGGCACTGTCTAGTAAGATGATCTTTGTTTTAAAGCCTTTTCATGTCAATGAAAATATTCTCCTAATTATCCAACACACTCCTCAAATAGCAATCATCTATTATGGAAGAAACAAAATAGCAATCACCCACGGTTAAGGAGGAGGCCAGATGTGCTTCATTTCCTTTCTTTTCCACAAAACTTTACTCTTTCTAGTCAACTGAAAAACTCACATATCAAGCTTGCCTACAAATTTGTATAAACAGAAATCGCAGAAGGAAGACATTTATCTGAAGATGCTACCACAGTTATCCAACTTTTATTAAAGCGTTGCTCACTATTCTAAAAGTGATGCCCAACTCACATCAAGTGCATATAAAAAGATTAATTCAGCTGAAAGAAGACAACAATGGAACATTGCCTTTCTTAAATAGAGAGGTTAGACATTGTCTCACCTCATTTAAATGAAATGGTGGCTTTATGAATTCTGGTAAATGGAGGATGATGTCGGTGCATGTTTCAAAGAAAAGAAGAGAGATGATGAACTTGTCTATGATGGTGAAAGTGAAAAACAATTTCCGGGATTTTAAAATCTGAAGTCATTTTCCTCATTTTTGGGTGCGGCTTTTCCTCTTGTTGAAATTTTTTTCACTTAGACCAACTAACTTTCCAGCATCAAACACCATAATAAGATGAACGCGCTTTTTTAACAATCATTTTCAAAGAAACAAGCAGAGCCAACAAAAAAACAAGCAAAATTTTCATGTTGTGCTGATAAATAGCCGCCAATGTGATCAATATCAAACAGCATGAAGAAACTACACTATCCCACGCAGTACAGTTGAATCCTCATTCAAAAATCCCCCCAAATATCAGCACAAAAGATTCTCTCCACAGCCCAACATCAGCCACAATAGAGAGAAGGTGCCCAACAATTTGTCAACAGTTGCGCAACACTTCCCATAATTCAACCACAGCTCTCACTAAGCAGCATGAACAATATCAATCTCCACGCAACATAACCAATCTAGACCCTAAAGCGGATTCCACATAAATCCCAATTCCCAAGGAGAAGCCGGAAGAACATAAAACTCACCCGTCTTGCGAACATTAACCTTCCGCTTAGTGGGCAGAGGCTGAGCAGGCGCATCATTCGCCTCGCGAGCCGCTCTCTTCGCCAAGTTGGTCTGATGCCTCTTTCCCTGCGTGTGCGCCAAGTAGTTCCCCTCGTTGTTGTGCAGTATCAAGCAAAGCTTACACTCGTAACTGCAACCACCGAAACAAGCTAGTGCCGCCGTCGCCCCGTAAAAACATCAAATTGACGCGAAAGCCCGGTTACGGGGATCGATTGCGAGGGGGAAAGGAAGGGGGAAGTCCGAACTCGCGAGGTGGTTGTGCATGAAGTAGGGGTCCTTGGCGAGATCAATGGTCTCGAGGGCGCGGCGGCGGAGGCGCTCGCGGCGGTCAATGGCTTCGTTCTAGGCGGGGGCGGCGCCCCCGATCCCGGGCTTCGAACCCCACTCCCGATCCATTCTCTCGCCGTCGTCGAGCCTGAGTCAGGGTCAAGGGAGTCGAGATGCTGGATTGGACAGGGAGAAGAGAGTGAACGAACTCTGAAAGTGAAACTGAGGGAAGCCGCGAGAAGAAAGGGGAATAACAGACGTGAAAACCAATTAGGGTTTTTTGGTTCCGGTTCTTGGAACAGGAACCGGAACCGAACCGGGAACCGCCGGTTCCCAAAAATATAGAACCGGGAACCGGAACCTCCCTCCTTGGAACCTGGAACCAAACCGGAACCTGCGGTTCGGTTCTCCGGTTCCCGGTTCTACCCGGGAACCACGCTCACCCCTACTAGTGGACAATACACTTGGTTATATTTGTTAGAATATTTAAATAATAAACCACGTCTTTTATTTAATAGCTTAAACTTTTAGAATAACTAGTAGTGATCCTACAAAATCTCACAATTTCCATGAAAAGTTCTAAAACGCCCATGATTTTCAATAATGAGTCATCATCATTATCACACGTAACAAATCCTTGTTAAGTAAAGGCTTTTTAAGGGGGTAAATCATATCGCGTGGCGTATGCAGTATACAAATCGAATTGATCAGCGTGTTGTCTTGGTCATGATTAGATGTGGGTAAGAATTATGTCATTGTAATGTTGGAAATTTCATATAATACGGGCTTACATTAATTAATTGATTTTCTATTTTAAATGATCGGGTTAATGGATATTCCAATATTTGTTAAACTCTTGAATGATCTTATTGAATTAGGTATTGGCATCTATTAATAACAAGCCTAATTGAGTAGTAAATTGTAGGCAATTGTGTTAAACTGAAACTCGTAGTGGAAAATGCCTAGTTGACACGCTATTGCTAGGTCCCTTTCTAACCTATAAAATGATAGGTTATACCTATCAGTTGCTTAATCCCACTTAAAGCTGCTATACTGAAATAGGTCATAGAGAGGAAGATCTAATATTCCAATAAATCTCTTATTATCAGGTTGATTTATTTTTTTCTTCAAATAAAGTAATGGCTCAAATAGGTATGTTTTAATTCCGCTATGCTTATCGATCTCGATATTTACAGTCATATATGAATCCAATTCTTCTTGATTAATTAGTTGTTTTATGTGAATAATTTTCTACATGTGGTAACAGAGCACGTCATATATGATTGTAGAACTCAATTATTATTTTTTTTGGACAAATTCGAAATTTCCCTCTTTGAGCCAAATATTGTTGTTATTTTTTCATGTGGATTTCTTGCTTGATTAATTTTGAAACTGTAGAACTTTTGTTCTACATGTCAAATCTTTCCAACTATATATAATTTGTATAATTTCGTTGAGAATAGAATGAGAATTTTGAATTTGAAATGCTTGGGTTTATACATGGAAAAAGTTCTAGAAATTTAAATTACATACAATTGATTGATGATCTTTGTAAATTGTTGCATGGGTATTGTTTTATATATGTTTTAGCATCTTTTAGTTGCATTAAGGTAAGTTTTTTTAGGCTTAAACATGAGAAAAACAAAATTCGTCCATGGCTGAATTTTTTGAAAAATGTGGAAGATTTTCTCATTTTTTTCTTCGTTAAATTCATTCTAGTAAATTATATTGATGTTAGAAGCAAGACCCATGAAGAGATTTCATTAAGAATCAACTATTCTATGTTTTTTTTTTTTTTTTTTTTTTTAATGTTCCGGTTCAATATCCGGTCATGTGATTGTGACCCGATTTTATAGAGGTTCGGGACTCGATTGGAGGTTGAAGAAGACCTCCAACTGGGGCTGGGCCAAAATATGGGCTTTCGCCTATATTCTATTCAAACTTCAGATTCTGGGCGTGAGCCCAGAATCTTGGGCTGTAAACACACCTGGGCCGGGAACAAAATATGGGCATAAGCCCATATTTTTTAAAGCTTCTGATTATGGGCGTGAGCCTAGAACTTAGGGCTCCTGTGGATTGGGCCCAAGCGGAGGGAAGGTTCTTGGGCCTCGCTGGTCAGGGCCCGCGGGAGGGTCCAAAAGGCTGCTCACGGGTCCTGGGCCCTGCAGGAGGGTCCGAAAATAAAAATAACATAATCATAAAAATAAAAATAAATTAAATAAATTAAATAAATTTAAAAATTTGTGGCAAAAATTGTTGTTTGATAAATGCAATATGATCTTGGGAAGCACATGTTGTAAAGTGCTTCATATTGTTAGATGAATTTTGAGCATAAATTTTTGGAGTTCCATATTGATAAAAATTAGTATATACAATAACTCACCCAAAGGGGGTTATTGTGTATATTAATTTAAAGAATAGCATAAAGATTAATTCCCAAATTTAAAAGATGGGGATGTATAATTGAAAATATATATATATATATATTTTTGGTAAACTATAATTGAAAAATATTTATCTACCCAAAGGAGATAAATATTTTGAAAATTATATGTAATTCCCATCTATATTAATATTATGAAGATGTATAATTTAAAGGATTTGTCTGCCCAAAAAGGAAGGATCATTGACAATTATATGTAATTCTCCTTATTGTTACTTTATAAACTTTATGCTATTGAAAATAATAGTACATTGTACACTCTGCCCAAAGGGCAGATTATAATGTATTAATTATTTTTTGTTAAATTGCTTATTACCCATAATTGATCTTATTGCATTATGTGTGACAAACAGTTACCTTTACTGTAAATAACAATAATGTCACGGTTAAAATGTTAACTGATAAGTCTTGAATTATCATAGCTGCCTACCAATGGGTGAGACGGACAAAGATCTTTTTGTGCTCGAAAAGAGCACGTTTTACTACAATGAACATTTGCAATGAACGGAGCACGCGGTCTGCACACAAGTCCGAATATGAAAAGTCGAATGACGATTTTCAAATTCAAGATGCACATGCAGATATTATATATCATCTCACAGCACGCCGACCTCCTCTTTAACTCTGTCCGTGGCAGCTTGCTCGTCTTTTGCCTTGATTAGCAAGAAGATCTTCCCTATGTTGGGTGCGACACATAAAATCTTCTCAATGGGAACTGTGAACAATAGTTTGAACGCTTTGTTGAGTCTAATAACCGTCTGTGGACGCAAGCAATGGAATTGGTACGATAGAAAATGAATGAGTCCATTATCAGTCATTAATATTTTATCTAAAGATTGCTTAGTGTAGATATATGTATTGTCGCAATCAAAGAACACCAATTCCCATCATTTCGAAAAGGAGTACTTCCACGACCAACGTGACATTATGTCAGCACGAATACATTCTAAACGACTTATTTCCATTACCTTTCGCGAGAAACTCAGTCACACCAGTGATGAGAAAATTCATTCTCTCTAGGAAGTCAATTATTCCGAGACCATCTCTTGATTCCCGAGCCATATCCATGATGGTGGGAGAGGCGGCAATGGCGGCAGCACGAATGTCACGGCAATTGCCGTTATCTTTGATGGCCACGTTTTGTGAAGGTGCAACGTCTCGGACGTTATTTTGAGAAAATCTCGGTAAATGAAGTAATGGTTCTGGAAACCCTTTTGAAGATAGGAAGGTGTTGTTTGCTCCTTGATTGGAATGGGCTCTAATGGCCGTGTGCGTTGATGCAATCATCATAGAGGATTTGAAAGGCAATGTTGCTGAGGCGAAACCAAGCAAAAACAACGACATTCTGCTGATGTGTGTTTTTTTCGCCTAGGGAGAGGATTGATTTGAGGTGACGCGCAATGCAGAAGTAGGGGAAGAAGCCCATTCCCTATATATAATCAAGCGATTAACCATTCGAGCTCACATCTTCAAGTTACAGCGATGCTGGTCGGTGATCAATTGCATCCGAAGGAAAAGGATTTGAAATGGGAACACAGAGAAAAGAAATATAAACGTGTTGATTAGCTGAAGTTACTAGATAATTTACACAGATCATCTAGGATTAGCTTAATAATGTTTGGGCTGACAAGTTGGAGTTGAAGCATCTTTCCCATCCCATGCATGAGATAATTCGAGAAGATGATCCATCATCGATAAGCTAACTTAAACTAATCATCCCTGACCAATGTATTGCAATGGGAATGCAGAGAAAAGAATTATTAACGTAGTGACAAAGCCGTAAACTGAAACCACCTTTCCCATGCATCCCGAGATAATTTAAGCAGATGGTCCATTATTGATGAGCATCTTTCCCCATGTATGGACAGACATTTGTCACTCCTGTGTTCCACCTACTCAACAAAGCTTGTCGTGCCATGCGCAGGGACTGCATTTATTCCTTCATTACGATTAAATTAATGAAGATAATCACGTTTATGTTCCTTATTATATTGGATGTGTCTAGTGTTTACATTTCATTTTGAGATCAACCTGGAAACCTACTGCAAGTTCTATTTAATCTTGTTTGTCACTGCTGATGCATCCTTTGCAGGTTCCCATTATGTACCTGTGCCAATGTCATTATTAGATATGGAGGTCACAGTTAAATTTTTCAGTTATGATTAATATATGACTTTATAGTAAGGATTCTCTATTACACCAAACTTCTTCGAAAGTACCACGCATTTCTGAAAGCAGAGAGTACAAATTCTTGCTCATTTACTAGAGAAAAAATTAGGTGCAATTATGAGGTCACCTCAACAAAAAAATTAGCCCATTCATCTTGCGACACGTGTTGCATAAAGGCTCACTATTGGTCACTGTCTCTCCCTCTCCCTCCCTCTCCCTCCCCACCATCTCGCCCCTCTCTTCTCTCTCTTCTTTTTATCTTTTATTTTCTTCTTCTTCCTTTCATTCTAACAAGGACGACAACAGATGTACGTCTCCTTTCACCACCTCACCACCATCTCAGTCCACCACTTCACCGCTATTTCAATCCTCCGTCATCGAGCTCAAGCTCGGTGGATGAACTTGAGCCTCTGATTTTGGATCTAAGGTCAAGCAAGCCCTAGATTTGTGATCTAGAGCTTAGCTAAACTAGTGTATAGATTTCTGTATCGATGATTCTATCATCACATGCTAGGCTTCTATCTTAAAATTATGGAATAAGAGATTTAATTGGAACTTCCCTTCGACAGAACTAATATAAAAATGTTGTGTTAATATCATTTTACGACTTTTATTTTGGTATACCGGGTCAAGTGAAGTCTAGATAAGCTTTTGCACATTTTAATTGGCCCACTTCCTCATGCGATCTTAAGGATACAATCCACACATTGAATTAATGCATTCGGGTTGGTACTTGTGACATCTAGGAATTTCCATGTTTGATAATAATATTTAGGACTAATTTCCACAACCGAATTGCCAAGAGTTCGAGGTGTTATAATTAAGTTAATAGATTTTGATGTGTACATTAATGGTGTAGAATGATATTTAACTTGCCATCATATTATTTGTAGAAAAGGGGCCAGTATGTTCTGAAATTCATAGTTGATGATATTCGATATTCAAATTTATTGAATTGAGATTTTCCTAATTTTTTTATATCTTTCATTTATGATTTTAATGGACTCAAAATATTTTTAGACTCACCAAAATTCATAATCAAATGTTCCAAATGAATGTTTCAAAAATCTCCACTTCTCTTCAATTGGCACGTCACTACTCTTTTCTTTACTAAAATTTTTAAACCCATGCTTTAGTTGAGATATTGAATTTGATTAGCTTTGACATCATGCATGACTTCATCAATTTTAACCATAGTCCATTAATACATGGTGACTCATGCCTATAGTTCATTACTGTTTTGGTGACTCAGGCCTATAATTCATTAATATATCAGTGATTCATGCTCATACTTGGCCAAGCCATCCTCCTTTTCCATCAAAATATCTTCTTTTGATTAATCCCGCTGGACCATTTGCATCTTAGCTATTTTCATAAGGACCACTTGAAGTATTTCTATTGGACCACTTATACCTCTCCATTTTAGGTCTAATTATTTTAACTTAAGGGTCTTTATTACTTTAATCATGGTTAAACAATCTTATCTCTTTTCACCTTTGCCTCAGCCAAGTATTTGAATCTGAATGACTTTTAGATTCTAATTATTGGCTTCTCTACTTCATTAACTTCCGCCTACCGTCTTCAACTTTCGTTTTTATCTCTGCGAGTAAAAGCGAAGGGCCCACACTTGTATTATTTTTAAAATTTTTGTCTCAATCTTTCTTGTTGACACCTAATTTTAGCAAATTTAGGAAAATAAAGAAAATAAAAATTACATTGGAACAAATAAAAGGAAAAAAATGAAAAAATGGGAGAAATTGATTTGATTGATTATGCATGAAAAATTGGAATTCTAATGGATATTTAGATTTTGTTAAATGCATAAGCAATTTAAAAATCAAGTGAATAAGGGGCAAGAATTTTCACAAAACGGAATAAATCGGAGCAAAATCAAGCTAATTGCAAAATCATGCTCTGATTTGCAGCTTTGATTTAATGCGACAGAAGATGGAAAATCGAAAAATGCCATATAAAGCAGCCTTTCGAAATTAGTATAAAAGAGAACTTCATTTTTCGTAATTATGGAAGATTTTTTGAAAAAATGGAGGCGAATCCGTTGAGCAAAAAATTCGTGTGTGAGAGAGTTCTAAAAAAATCTACAAAAGAAAGGAAGGGAAAATTCTTTTCTTTTTTAGGTGAAAAGCTACATCTGCATAAAGGGAATAGTAGCAGAGAGAGCTTGTGTGAGGGGACGTGCTGCAGCAGTAAAAAGAAAAAAAAAAAAAAAAAAAGGAAAAAGATGAAGCACTATTCATCTTCTTCGTGAAGACTCCTCAGCCGGTGTCCACTGCCGCTCGACGCCCGCTGCAACCGCCCGCTGTCCTCTACGTCGGCCACCGCCCAGACCACCTTCGCTGGTCCCTGCGCCTCTGCGCCTCAGCCCACCTCCACGGTCGCACCTCAGCTCGTGCCGAAAGCTCGACACCGGACTGCCGCTCCAAGCCTCCACCCTCGAGCCCGTGTCAAGCCGTCGCCCCCTGTTCCGCCCGCGATGCCGCCGCCGATCTCGCTGTGCTGCCCGCGACCCAACGCCACCGGAGCCCGCACCGCCACCGTTCGCCTCCGCCCAGTGCCCGACAGCCAACCCCGCGCCCACGCCACTGCTGCTCGCCTCATCCGCATCTGCACCAGAGCCCAGACGCCGCAACGAAGCCCCTCTGCAACGCCTCTGCCCGCGACCCAGACTGGTCAATGAGATCCGACACCCTGCAGCTCCATTCTTGAGTGATGCCCGCTGCAGCCCGAGCACAGCAGCCGCGACCCGAACGCGTTTGCTCCGCCTCTAGCGTCGCCAATCTGCAGCACCAGGAGTCTTGGTGCCCCTGCTCGTCTCCACTCGACGCTCGGCCCGCCGCGTAGCAACCCTTGCTGCTCTCGCTGGAGTCCGTTGCCGGCGAATCCCTTTACCGGAGCAACCATCATCTTTGCTTGGAAAAAAAGAAAAAACAAAAAAGAAAAAAGAAAACACATTAAGTAGTTTTTTTTCTTTTTTAGTTTATTTTATTTTATTTTACTTTATCTTTTTTTTAGTATATTTTTTTTTTTTTTTTTGGTGACCCAGGGAACCCCCGCACGGCCGGCAGCCGGAGAGTAAACCCTGGGGAGACACGCAGGAAACCACCACCCACGCACACGGGCAAGGCACCACACAGCGCTTCAGCCTCCTAGGGGCTTCGAACCCGGTTCTCCTCGGTGGAGAACACAAGCTCTACCCTCTACACTGCAACAGTGGGTGGTTTTTTTTAGTATAATTAGTCTTTAATATATGATTGGAAATTCCAACATATCACCTGATTCGCAACCGCGCCTGGATTTTTTATTTCATCTATAAGGCTTTAGATGAAGTAATTAATCAAGCGGGAATAAAATTGATATTTTGATCTTTAAGGCTTAAGATCAATTTATCGATTTTACTAGCGGAATATTACTCTATGATCCGAATGATGTGTGATATTTTCGATGATTTTAGATGATCTGTTTTATCTTAATTGTTTTAATTATCTTGAAATATGTTTGAGTTAGAATATTGCGTGCTTTAGGGTCATTTGCATATTTAGACTAGACATTTTATTTATCATCAATTTTTGAAAAAAAAAATGAATTTAGGATGTTAGATTTTTTGTTTCATTAGCTTAAATTGCATGTTTAATTATTTGACTTTTTTTTCGAAATTAATAAAACAAAAATACAACAAAAAATTATCATGCATATATCATGTAGAATTAGGGCATATTTTGTACGTCATTGCATGTTAGGGTTAAATTGCACTTAGTTTAATTTTAGATAATATTCTTTCTTAATTTATTATAATTTTAAGTATTTTTTTAGATATATTGCATTTTAGGTTTATTTAGGTTAAGATAATATTTTAGTTTAAATTAGGATTTGGCTCAACCTAATTCCTAACATAAATTAAATAGGATCTTAATCTAATTAGGTAATTTTCAGATTTCATCAAATTTCGAATTTCATGAAAAATACAAAAAAATGTCATAGGCTAAATTAGTTTTATTATTTAGGATAAAATGCATTCTTTTAGGAAGAAGAAAAAATGTTATATGCATGTCATTAGGGTTAGATTCATTGAAATGCATGTCATTTAGTACTTTTGCTAGGCTCATTTAATTAGAAATTACATGTCATTAGAATTAGGTCATTTAGTTAATATTGCATTGCATATTGCATGATTTTCATTAATTAAGTGAAAATAAAAAAAAGAAAAAAATTGCGTATTAATTAGAAACCATATATAGGATTGTTGATATGGATTTTAACTTAACATTGCAGATGATTTCGTTGCTTTGAGGTAAGTTTTTGCAATTTATTTATTGTTTATCTGGGTGTTAAATTGGTGGATTGCGCACCCGTATGATAACCTCGCATGTTAAGGAGATAAATTAAAATCAATTCAAGCTGCCTACAAGATATTTTTTCAAAATAAAAAGGAAAGGTACTGAAAGGGCGTTAGAGAAATCTAGCGTAACCAAGTCCCCGAACTCACAATCGTAAATCTCCCATTACTTTACTTGGGTTTCTAATTGACCCACCAAAAAATAGATTAATGGCGACTCCTAAATAAAATCTATCTGCATGTTAAGAATTTAAACCTAAGTCGCGAATTGGTATGGGCTTGGGAAAGCCCGAGTTAGGTCTAGGCTTAACAATCCATTAGCCAAACCCTAGGTGATCCACACCCGAAAATTTGGTCGCGACATTTCTGGTCTGAACAAGGTAAATCATTAATTTGCACTCCTTTCCATCAACCGGTTTTGTCATTTTGAAATCAAGTTTTGTTGATTTTTGACTTTGTAAGTGTGATCAGGATGCCTCGAGAAGTGTTTTGAGATATCTCAGGAGTTGAGATACCCCATAGGTAGGGATGCCCCGGACGATGTATTAGGATGCTTGAAAGTTGATATGCCCTACTATGTCAACTGGATGCCCCGTGTATGTTGGGTTATCCCGGAAGAGTTTGAAAGGAAAAGTAATAATGAATATGATGCACGACCATCCATATGCGTACTTCATATGTTGTCTTATCAATGGTAACCATGCATCATAAAATATTATGCCTTCTCCTTGTATCCGAATGGATAATTTTATGTCATATTGATCGAGAGTAAAGAATATATATTCCATGTGTTTAGTGGTGAGAACACTAGGTGATACTCCATCAATTTCAAGTGTGGGCTCTTCTAGGCTCATATCTCACACAATGTTAGGTTTTATTTTTTGTTCTTTAACAACTCAAGTAATTCTAGGAGACTCCACTAGCATATTCGGAGTTGGTTAGAAACCAATTGAGACACAAGAATGTCGTCTCAATTCCTATACAACCAGAATTTCTTAGGACAAAAACTTAAGTATACCAATGATTCTATTAGCACCATTTTGATATCTAACTAGTTAGTTGTTTAACGTAAGTGATCACATGATCTTGATTATCAATTATCACCCTAAATGAATCAAAGCTGCTAAATGATCATGCAAATGTTTCTTTCAAGATTTTCATTAGGATTTTAAACTAACCCTAGCCTATTCTAGAAATAGAAAATAACACTCAATTTAGGGTCCGTTCATTTTACGGAAAATATCATGTTTCCAAAAAACATTTTTCTAAAAGTCATTTTCCAAGAAAATAACTCTTTTTCCGGTATTTGGCCGGAACCTAAACTTTGAGTGGAAAATATTTTCCACTGTTCATTAGCTAATCTAATTGTTTGGGAAAATTATCAAAAAATGGAATTTTAATATTTTTAATTGACCAAAAAATTAGTTATCTTACCTTTACCTATATATATAGTTTTTTTTTTTAATTATTTATATTTGTTTAAAAATCGAAATTTTTATTATTTTATTATGTTTCTTTCTTTTTCTTTTTCTTTTTCCTTTTTCTTTTCCTTCCTCCTCCTTCTTCCTCCTCCTTCCTCTCGCCACCGCAAGCCTTCCTCGGCCCGCCGCCGCAAGCCTAATGATGCCCGCCTGCCCGGTGGTCGACCAAGACACGCCGCTAGAGCTCAAGGCTCGACCGATCTTGCCTAAGCTCGCAAGAGGTTTGCCAGGCTCTGGGGAGCCACGAGCTCGCCGGATTTGGCGACGGAGCTCGAGCTTCCGATCCAAGCGAGCTCGAGCTTCGCCACCAAATTCGGCGAGCTCACGGCTCACCAGAGCCTGGTGAACCTCTAGCGAGCTTGGGCAAGGCCTAAGCCCCGCCAGCTCGTCAGATCTGGCAAGGCCTGAGCTCCGCCCCAGGCCGGCAACGCTCTGCCTCGCTCGATCTGGTGAGACCTGAGCTCGCCTAGCTCGGGCAAGCTCGGCTTCGCTAAATCGAGCTAGGCGAAGCCTCGTTGACCTAGGGCGAGGCTCGAGCTAGCTTGCGGCTTGTCGCCATTGCCGCCATAGCCGATGACTGGCCAAGGCCAAAGAAGAAGATGAAAAGGAAAGAAAGAAAAGAAAAAAAAATTAAAACTCGATTTTTTTTAAAAGAAAAAAAGAAAAATAAAGCATAAAAATAAAATGAAAATGTATTGGTAAAAAGAAGCAAGATGGAAGAAGTTATGGAAAATGTTTTCCACTTCTCAAAAGTGAAAAATATTTTTCTCACTTTTAAAGGTTGTTTTTTTCCAATGATGGAAAACATTTTCCTTGACTAGTTCATTTTCCGTGAAACAAAACACTGAAAAATTCGAAAAACGTTTTCCCGGAAGTCATTTTCTACGAAACAAACGGACCCTTATTAAAAGATAGTATGGTAAATAAATACCCAATAAATTAAAAGTGATTATCTAAGTGTGGAAATGTAAAACCCGTAGCTTGTCGAGTAATAAAATACATGGCTTTTTTTTTTTTAAGCCCAAGATAGCAACCCCCATGAGCTAAATTCATATTGAGTCTAATTTCATGTCCAAAAGATCAATCTATCTAAATCCAAGCTATATCCACAGCAACCACCAAAACCCTTAAATAATAAGCATTATGACTAAAAAAAAGAGCTAAATCTAATGCTAAAAATTAACAACCTAATCAAGGCCTCTTATTTCTAACCATTTTATGATTTTTTAATCTTCCTAATTTTTTAATATTTTTTAAAAAATTTATTATTATGTATATTTTTATAAGTCAGAAATTAGGAACACAGGTTGGGCCAAAGGGCCCAGTCCAAACAAAGATGGTGCCCTGGTCTGAACCGAGCTGGACCATGGAAACGCTCGGGCTCTTAAATCGAGCCCACTTTAATAGAAGAACTTTCAATGCCCAATCTACAAATATAATATTATTTAGCCCAATTTTGACTAAAGCCACAACAAAACCTAAGCCCAGCTTCTGTTGGGACCGAAATTAGCCCAAGATCCCCTAAAATAAGCCCAACTTGTTATCTCTTTCGGCCACATATCCTTCGTCCCCTTCAAGCCGGACCATGGACAAGCGACCTCAACCATCCTCCATCTCTACCGGCCACCGGCCATCTTTGAGACTCGTTGATGACCAACAACCTTCATCAGCCTTAGGCGAGGGCCGCCCTTGGGCAAGGGCTAACTACGCTTGATTTGGCAAGGGTTATCCTCACTAGCCCGCACTTGAGTGTCCTTCACAGGAGACTGGCGATCTTTGCTAGCCTTTGATAAGGCCTAGTAATGGCCTATGAAGGGAAAAAGGGCAAAAAGAAAAGAAAAGAAGAATCAGAGAAAGAAAATTGAAGAAAAAAGCGAAAGATAAAATAAAAAATTACTAAAAGTTCAAAAAAATGCTAAATTATTATTGTCCACGTTGACACCAGTCGTGCAACATAAAACACTTGACATCCATGTTAATAAATTCTAGTTAAAATTGGCCGAATGGATTCAATTGATAAATTGTGAAAATGTTTAGATATCAATTGTTATAATTAATGGGCTTAAGACTAGATTAGTAAAAATGCAATAGATTTTAAAAATTTTGGACATTTTCCCCTTGCAAAAGCAGAGACTTGGCAAAATGCATCAAAACTTTTCTATTATGATTGATGCCACCCATATAAACTACAGCTTGAAGGGTGTTCCACAAGCCTCCCCACAACCATCTCCACTCATGTGCAATTCAAAAAGAAAGATGACAGAGCAAATGTCTCAACAGGCCATGTACCATACAATTCAAATGTAGGGCAGCAAAACGATTGACCTGTGGAATTGAAGATTGAAACGGTCGAATTCCACAATCATTTAGAGTGGTTGATTAGTTTAGGGTAAAAAAAACTGCACATAAGTCACTTTTAGAAACTCGATTTATTAGTTAATGGAGATCATATATAAATGTAAATTCTACATATACAAGCCACAAGATATTAAGTGAAAAGAGATCACATGTATAAATGTAAATTCTGCATATGCAACTCACAAGATGACGACGCAGGTATATCTTAACTTCCAACCGTACTGATAATATCAGGTTAGATTTGATTGGGTATCAGATGACACGTGCTGTGCTGCTCCGGAAACCGGAGCTCTATCATTGCTCTTCCATTCACGTGCGTCAAGAAAATCGGCAGAGATATCGGACGATTCAGATATCTACGAATCTTGAATGAAGCGAACATTGTCGACTCTCTAAAATCCAGCGGAGCAGGAGGCGGCGCCGCTGCTTTGGGGCGGCGGAGCTTTGACAAAGTGGTGGTCGTACTAGGCCACATGGCTTCGATGTCACGTTACCCGCTTCGTGCCGTGATGAACAATGTCGGTCCTCGGTCGTGGTGAGCAGCACGCGATCTTGACATCGGGGAGCTTTGCTCGGATCTTTAACGGCCTCCCCTGTTCGGCGGTCCCATTCACGGCAGATCCGATTGGCCCGATTCGTAACGGACTCCTGACCTAACCGTTACCGTCTCCGTTCGGGAAGCTTTCCCCTCTTCGCTGGCCAATCCCGGATGGAGGAAGAAGGGAAGAAAATGATGTGAGAACCAACTACCCACGACAACGAACGGTACCGGTGACCGACACGATGGGATCACCAGCATGCAAGACGCTGTGAAACACGTGAACCCTCCTCCGCCTTATTAACGACAACCCCCCCGCCCCGATCGCTTCCATCGCGCGGCCCGACGGAAGCTCGTGCGGCACAGAGAGGCTCTGCATCGTGTTCTCCGAGCGCTGTCTGGGTGGTGTAGTTGGAAGAAGAAGAAGAAGGACGACGGCGAAGACGACGGCGGCGAAGAGAGGCGCGAGAGGATGGTACCGATAACCACCTTCTTCATCTTCCTCCTGTCCTTCGTCTCCCTCCTCTCGACGCCGAGCCGGCCGGCGATCCCGTCCCGCGGCCACGAGGATCAGATTCGAGACATCTCCGTGTTCTCGCCGGTGGGCTTCGGCTTCATCCACCCGAATGTCCACTCCTTCCTGTAAACCGGACCGGCAGTGACCGGCGGTGACTGGCGGCGGCGGCTGCTTTCGATGGTATGGTGACGAACGTGTCGCCGGAAGAGTCCGACCCGACCCGCTTTGCTTTTCCTCATCTGGGCATTTCGTGGTGACCCGATAAGTCTGTTGTCGTCCAATCGGATTTGGTGTAGGAATTTAATTAAATTTTCGTGGGAGAATCGAAGTCGGATACGCCTGCGGGGGCGTGACGTCTTGCGGTTGCGCTTTCGATAAAAACGACCGGTAGGTATTATCGTAATTTCGCTTGCTCTTGAAGTTCGGAAGGAGGTGGGTGACGATCGCCGGGGGGATCCTCTCGAATTGCTGGAGGGTGGTGGCGAAGATGCATCTATGGCCGTCGATGAAGATCAGGGAATCGTTCAAGTGCGCCTACTTGCAGAACTACGAGCGGAACCTCCGGCGGATGAACAGCGAGAAGCAGAGGCTGCTGCGGAGGGAAGGCGGCGGCAACGCCGAAGGGGAGGCAGCTGAAGGGGAGGCCGGCCCGGGTCGTGGGCCTCCGTCGGCGATCGCTTTGTGGGGCAGAGATTTGCTGGAGGTTCTTTCTTGCTTCTACTGTTGCTACGCTTTCGAAGGTAACGCATTCGGCCCGGCTGTTTTCGATGTTATTTGTCTACTGTGAAAATTCCCTGCGATTTGAATTTGCCCTGCTTCTTTTTAATGATTGTGGTTGCTGTTCGGATTATTTCCTGCACCTGCTTTGAGATGTGTTCGATCGCAATTATGGAGAGAAAAGGGTCTCTATCCTTTTGTCTTACTATTTTCGATGTTTTTGTTTGTGAAATTACGCCTGGGATTTGAAGTCGTTGCTCTTCAGACCGTATTTCGTGTACCTGCTTTGAGATGCGTTCGAGCTCCATTATGGAGAGAACTGTCAAATCCTTTGGAGAATCTTGATCGGCATCGATGGTTGAAAGTGCATAGGTTCAGGTTGAAAATTGGCTGTCGAAATACTGATGCTCAGCCCGTTCTTGATTGTGATTCTGTGCTTTAATTAGTCACTGTCCCCAACCCGGCCTACTTAAATGGAGGACCGGGATGACAAATTGCTGTAGAGCACCGGGTGTTAGGATGTTCATTTTCTACTGAAGTACTCAGAGTGAAGTTATGGTTGCACGATACTATAGGATGACGGTAGATAGGTATGTAGGAAGGATTTCTTTATGCAGTTGAAAGTTGCAATGCATCCCTGTTTTGACCTCTTAATGTCAGTCAAACAACAAGTTTAGTAGACAACACGCTACACAAAAGTTGAGTGTAATAGGATTCTTTTACATTCAATCAGTCAGGTCAATAGTGGTTTCAACTTAGAAGTGTGTATATGGGCTAGACTGAATTGCACTGGTGAGGTTCGCTTGTGCATTTAACTTCATGGATTAGCTGAAAGTAATCTAATCAACTGCTAACTAGCAGCTCCCTGTTGAAGAGCTTTCTAGGCATTTGACTATCAGGAGGAAACGTCCCCTTTCTTGCCTCTCCCAACCCTATAACTTCCATTGATATTATTTCTTCTCATAGACAAAACAGTAGTGTTACTTTAAGAAGGTATATGGAATATGCTTACATGTCCAGGTGCAGGGACTGATATAGTGCTCTGCTGTTAAAACTTTTGCTTTTTAGTCGACCATGGTGGCTTGGCTTACTATGGTGTGAGTCTTAGATAAATGGTCAAGTTACTTAGTTGCATCCACTTGGTGGTATCTTGTATAATAAGTAATAGGGGTTTAGGACACTCAAACCCCTCAAGTCTCTCATAGAATAGGAAACATATGCATGAGATCATGGTTTGATTAGCGAGTTGATGAAAAGCTAGGGTTTGAAAGCTGGAACAGAGATCCGTCCTAGGATTGTTTTCTCCCTCTGTCAAAAGAGAACTTAATGATGTGTTTCCTGGAGATTTATTGGAAACACAAATTTACATTTTAATGATGAGAGCTGTATTGACAGTGTGGAGTGTAGAAGCAAAGGGGAGGTTTTTGAGATGCTCTTTTGCCTCTTTCATTGGTAGAGAATTCTGTTTGATGCCATCGAAACGGTAATCTATTTCTACACCTTGGTAACCCTGCCTCTTCATAGACATGCCAATCCATTCGCCATTGGTTCGAGTCCAAGCAATGGGGTCCTGTCATTTTGAACTGCTTGTGTACGTACAAGTATTTGTCATTTCTCCAGAGACTGTCCCAGAAGAATGCACGTCTCTCGTTTTCAACATCACACTTGTATGTGTGGTGCTGTTGCTGTTTGAATTTTCATAGATTGATACCATCATCAGTGCCTTATCCCTGCTCATGCCGGAGTGTTTTCATTATCTTATTTAGTAGCTGGGAGCTTTCATATTTCCAGAGACTGTCCCAGAATAACGCACGTCTCTTGTTCTCAACATCGCACTGATGTGTGTGGTGCTGTTGCTGTTTGAATATCATAGATTGATGCCATCATCATCAGTGCCTTATCCCTGTTCGTGCCGGAGTGTTTTCATTATCTTATGTTGTGGTAGCTGGGAGCTTTAATATCTCTGCAGTTTGGTGGTTGTGTTGGACAGTTAGGCACATGAGAGTGCAACACGAAATTTAGATAATGGGCAGTTGAAATGACTAAGCTGACGGAGTTGGGACCATTGATAAATTCAGTAGTTGAGAGGGATGAATTGCTAGTGGGGACACAATTATAGCATGCAATTACTTTTCCGTGCCAGATTCGTCTTGGATTCTCTTCTCTCTCTCTCTGAAATTTTGCATCTCCATTTGCATTTTTTAGTTCCTTTACCATAAGCAATTCAATGCTTACCGTCATTATGCTGTTATCATAAGCTGATCACATCTGACTTATGAAATCTTTAACGTGCGTTCCCTTCTGGTTTTACTGCAAATCACTTTGGCAACAATCTGTATGCACATTGTATCCTTCAAGTGCCAACTTTTTGCCTAGTCTTGAAATACTTTTGTCATCTGTTGCAATCCACGAATCTTGCTCTTGCAGATTGTGCTGATCAAGAGTGCTGAGGCACACCCCTCGGGCGGTTCACCTTTCCACTTCATATTTCCATCTTTCTTTTCCCCTTTTCCCCATCTTCCTTTTATTGCAGTTCCTATATCTGTAAATGATGTATCGGTGGGGTGAATTGCTGTGACAGAGAAGTTCCTCTTTCTGGTTGCTCTTGCTGAATAGTTGTAAATAGTATGTGGGGTAGGGTGCATTTACTATAACAGAGAAGTTCCTCCTCCTGGTTGCGCTAGCAAAATAGCTGGAAAGGGTTCTCGTTTAACTCCTTGCTTTATATTCGGTGAACATTGGCTTCCTGCGAGGCTGCCCAGAATCTCTGGTTTTTCCCATTGGTCCCCCTCCTTTTGATCCCACGGGAGTGGTGTTACTTTCAAACTAGTCCTCACAGTTTCTGACAGAGCAATGCTAAAGTAACTCTTCATGACGCAAGATGCATATTAACTTGGCTTGGATTTCCAAGTCTCTTTTGCATAAACAAAATCAGACCCGATAAATTTTGAGAACACATACGAGTATTTTACCTTATATTGTCCAAAAGTTAATGGATTATATAATGCAATCAAGAGGCTTAATTGGGTGGACGACATCTAAGATGCATTCAAAAAACTCAAAATCTTTATTAGATTGATTTGAAGAATCAAATTCCGAATGAAAGCTATTAGTTTTTACTTTTAATTACTTGTTCTCCACATGATTTGAAGAATCAAATTCTTAATAGATAAGATTTTTATGTGATGGCACATTGTAACGGCTAAGAAAGAAAGAAATCACTGCATGATCACTCAAATCCAGAGAGAAGATCTTTATAAGTAAATTCATATCAATTAACAGATACATGAAACTAAAACTATAGGATGACGACAAATAGGTACGTAGGAAGGATTTCTTTATGCAGTTGAAAGTTGTGATGCATCACGGTATGGACTTCTTAATGTCGCTCAAACAACTACTTTAGTAGATAACACATGACACAAAAGTTTAGTGTAATAGGATGCTTTTACGTTCACTCAGTCAGGTAGATAGTGGTTTCAACTTAGAAGTGTGGACATGCGCTAGAGTGAATTACACAGGCTAGGTTTTCTTGTGCATTTAACTTTATGGATTAGCTGACAGTAATCTAATCAACTGCTAGCTAGCGGCTCCCTGTCGAAGAGCTTTTTAGGCATTTGACTATCGGCAGGAAACATTCCCTTTCTTGTCTCTCACAGCCCTATAACTTCCACTGATATTACTTCTTCTTGTAGACAAAACGGCAATGTTACTTGAAGGTACATGGAATATGCTTACATGTCCAGGTGCAGGGACTGATATAGTGCTCCGCTGTTAAAACTCATGATTTTCAGTCGACCATGGTGGCTTGGCTTACTATGGTGTGGGCCTTAGTTAAGAATGAAAAGTTACTTAGTTACGTCCATTTGGGGAAATCTTGTATGCTTAACTAAGAGGGGTTTAGAACACTCAAACCCCTCAAGTCTCTCATAGAGTAGGAAACATGTGCATGCGATTTTGGTTTGATTAGTGAGTTGATGAAAAGTGGGGTTTGAAAGCTGGAACAGAGATCTGACCTAGGATTTTGCTCTCCTTCTGTCAAAAGAGAACTTCATGAGGTGTTTCCTGAAGATTTATTTGAAAAACAGAATTGCATTTTATTGACTAAGAGTTGTATTGACAGTGTGTAGGAGTGTAGAAGGGGAGGGGAGGTTTTTGCGAAGCTCTTTCGCCTCATTCGTTGGTAAACAATTCTGGTAACCCTGCCTACTCATAGACACACCAATCCTTTCGCCATTGGTTCAAGAGTCCAAGCCAGGGGGTCCTGTCAGTTTGAGCTGCCTGTGTACTTAGAATAATTGTCATTTCTCCAGAGACTGTCCCACTCGTCTCCTGTTCTCAACATCGCACTGATGTGTGTGGTGCTGTTGCTGTTTGAATATCATAGATTGATGCCATCATCATCAGTGCCTTATCCCTGTTCGTGCCGGAGTGTTTTCATTATCTTATGTTGTGGTAGCTGGGAGCTTTAATATCTCTGAAGTTTGGTGGTTGTGTTGGACAGTTAGGCACGTGAGTGTGCAACACGAAATTTGGAAAGTGGGCGGTTGAATGACTTAGTTCAGGGAGTTGTTGGGACCTTTGTTAAATTCAGTACTTGAGAGAAATGACTTGCTAGCAGGGACCGTTACAGCGTACAATTACTTTCGTGTGCTAGATTCATCTTGGATTCTTCTCTCTCTGAAATTTTGCATATCCATAGCTAGACCAGTTGCGTTTTTGAGTTCCTTTCCCATAAGCAATTCAATGCTCCACGTCATTATGCTGTTATCATAAGTTGATCTCATCTGACTTATGAAATCTCTGACATGCATTCGCTTCTGGTTTCACTGCAAATTACTTTTTCAACAATCTGTATGCACATTGTTTCCTTCCAGCGCCAACTATTTGCCTAGTTTCAAAATACTTTGGTCATCTGCTGCAATCCAGGAATCTTGCTTTTGCAGATTGTTCTGATCAAGAGTGCTGATGCGCACCCCACGGGCAGTTCACCATTCAACTTCAAAGTGCCATCTTCTTTTTCCCTTTTCCCCCTCTTCATTTTATTGCAGTTCCTATATCTGTAAATGATGCATCGGTAGGGTGAATTGCAATAACAGAGAAGTTCCTCTTTGCGGTTGCTCTAGCTGAATAGTTGTAAATAGTATGTGATGGGGTGGGGTGCATTTACTATATCATAGCAGTTCCCCCGTCTGGTTGCTCTAGCAAGATAGCTGGAAAGGGTTCTCATTTAACTCCTTGCTTTGCATTGGGGGGACATTGGCGTCCTGCGAGGTTGCCCAGAATCTCTCTTTTTTATCCCATCGGTCCCACTCTCTCCGGTCCCTCGAGCGTGGCGTTACTTTCAAGCTAGTCCCGACGGTTTCAGACAGAGTAATGCTAATAAAGTAACTCTTTATGATGCAACAATCATGTAAACTTGGCAAAAAAGATCGATGGGGTATGATTTCCAGAACATCTGGTTTTTATCACCCTAACTGGTCCCACGAGCGTGGTGTTACTTTCGAGCTAGTCCCCACGGTTTCTGACAGAGTAATGCTAATGAAGTAACCTTTATGATGCAACATGCATGTAACTTGGCAAAAGATTGATTGGGTCTGATTTTTGTTTATGCCAAAGAGACCTGGAAATCCAATCCAATCCAAGCCAAGTTAACAAGCATGTTGCATCATAAAGAGTTACTTTATTAGCATTGCTGCCAATACATACGCTTCTTTCACGTTACATTGTCCAAAAGTCAATGGATTTTGCTATGCAATCGAGAGGCGGAATTGGTTGGACGACGTCTAACGAGGGTTCGAAAGTCTTTTATTAGATCGATTTGAAGAATCGAATTCCAAAATGAAAGCAGTTAATTTTTCCTTCTAATTACTCGTTCTCCATCTGCACCAGCAATAGACAAGATTTTTATGTGATGGCACGTTGTAACACGGCTAAGAAAAGAAAGCAAGATCATCACACGATCCACCCAATTCCAGAGACAAGATCTTCGCAAGTAAGTTCATATCAACTAACAGATACACGAAATCAACGCCACCCGCATTCATTTGCTTCCCGGTTTTATTCTTTAATCCGTTCGCAATCCTACGCCCCACCGTCCAGGGCGGCGCGTGCGTCACCTCCGCCCGCTCCCGAAGCCGCGGCCTCGGCCCTGGCCACGAGCCACTCCTTCATCTCCCCGAACACCATGTCGACGCTCTCGTCCGGCTCCCCGACCAGCTGGTGCCACATCCCGGGGTATATCCTCAGCGTCTTGTCCTTGCTGCCGGCGCGCGCGTGCAGCTCCTCCACGCACGCTGGGTCGCAGACGACGTCGTCGCCGCCGTGCACGATGAGGAGCGGCACCTCCACCTCCTCGAACCGCCCCTGCAGCTCCCGGCAGATCCTAAGCAGCTCGAGCCCCGTCGCCGCGCGCGGCCGCGCCACCGTCCTCCGCGGGCTCGCGAGCGCCAGCCTCCGCTTCCACTCCTCCTTGAACGACCGGTCCGGGATCGACCCGCGCGTGGGCACCACGTGCCAGGTGGGGATGACGGCGGCGACCAGGAAGAGGAGGTGCTCGAGGGGCCAGGGGGGCTTGAACTTGGCGCTGATGCCGCACATGGCGCCGTTGAGGACGAGGCCGGCCCAGGCGGCGGGCTGGCGGAGGGCGACGTAGAGGGCGATGGCGCCGCCGAGGGACTCGGCGTAGAGGAAGGCGGGGAGGCCCGGGGGGGCGTGGCGGGCGCGGAAGGAATCGAAGAAGGCGATGCAGTCGTCGACGACGGGGTTGACGTCGGGGATGTGGGCGACGAGGCCGTCGGAGAAGCCGTGGCCCTGGTGGTCGAGGGCGCAGGTGGCGAAGCCGGCGCGGGCGAAGAAGACGGAGGTGAGCTGGAGGAGCCAGCTGGACTCGCCGGTGTAGCCGTGGACGACGGCGAGGACGCCGAGGGTGGGGGCCGGGGGGAGAGGGGTCCACCACTGGGTGAAGAGCCGGAGGCCGCGGGGGTTGGTGACGAACTCGGACCCGTGGCTCACCGAGTGGCGGGCGTAGAACTCGTCCGGGGCGAGGGAGCCGAAGGGGCTCGCCTCGCTGGCCTCGGCGATCGGGTGCGACATCGTTTCGGTAGAGATAGAGAGAGAGAGGAGAGCGTTTGTGTGGCGGAGAGAGAGGGAGGAGGAGTGGAGATTTTATTGGTGGTGGTGGTGGTGGTGGTGAGTTTGGATCGTTGCCGGGGTGGCCTTAAATTGCTCCGGCTGGGGAGTTGGGTGTCGCGTCCTGTGTGATCCCCATGCCTTTGGTTCACGATGTTCTTTCTTGTGATATGATTAGATCGGAAAAGATTGTTCGTTGACCAGTGTTAATCAATTAAATAAAAAAATCCAAATTAGAATCCGGAGTAAGCTTTCGTTTTCGAAAATAAATATCAATGTCACTTTCGAAGAAATGCTTGAACTTAATTCGATAGACGAAAAGAGAACGCGTAAATATAAAAAGCATTTAAAATTTATTGTCAAATGGGATGGAATAATATTTTTAATATTTTTTTTTTTAAATTACGATGAAGTTGTAACATGATATAGCTTCTGGAGATCTTTCGATTAAAAATAATTGCCGGCCTTAAAAGAATGGCCAATAGATGAAGATACCAATCTTTTAGTTAGTTGGACCTGCTGCGGGGCTACCTAGGTTACATATGAGGAAATCTACATGCTCAAAGCACAAGTCATCACGTTGCTACTTGATAATACTCATACAAATTGAAATTGTAATTTCGCAATTGATTTGAGCTGGCTACTCTTTTGGATAGACATGATGTACGGAACATTTTGAGTTTTTTTTTTTATGAGGATATGATGAGGTTATATGACATGTAAGTATCATAAAGAGTATGAAATATTAGAAAGAATTGGCCTCAACATATTTCCTTCCAAAATCTACTCTCGCCTGTTACTCGGCTCTTAAGATTGCTTGCTCAAAGCACTTTCATTGAAGGTCGTTTTTCGATTTTTTTATAAGATTAGACATATTCTGTGACGATTCCAAAGAGAAAACTACGATTATGATTATGGCATGGGAATTGAAAGATAATAAGATTTGTTTACTTTTGCAAGGGGTCTATAAAGAGACAATTTGACTATTTAAACCCTATAATACATGATTTACAAATGGTTATATTGACCGTTTCATCTACTTCACTTTTTGATAATTTCATCTATTTTATTATCTTGAAAATTGTTTTATTGTACTCCATTGATGGTTACTTCTATGATACATTATCGACTCCACTATTTATCAATTACTTTAACTTGTCAGTTCCTTCAAGCTATCGATTTCTTCAAGCTGTCAATTTCCTTGTTTATAATTGACTAAATGCTGCTCTCATCGATTAAGTTTGTCACTTGTCGTTAACAACCAAAAGTTGGTCATTTTCTTATGTAAACACAAGTATAAGAAGCAATACTCAGAAACTCAAAATCCAAACTCTTTCCTTTAGAAAAGAAAAGTTAATATGCAGTATCCGAGCTTATATGATGGAAAAAAAAAAGAAAGATTATGCGATACTCTTATAGTATCTCGTTATAAAGACTCGAATGCAATGTAATAATATACCCAATAATTGCTGCTTAGTCGGCGCACATCAAGATTCAATTAAATGCTGATCTAAAGCCCCAGCTAGATAATCTAGATGGCAATAAGTTGTAACTTACCTTGTCATCACGCCATACTAATTCCGTGCAAATAATACCTTGAAAGGGATTTCCTACCTAAGCTAATAAGGTCCTGTTATAAGTAATCACGTCTAAGAAAGATTTAATTACGTCTTATGCACAAGGTTTCCTTTACTCGAACGTCCTCGAAATCAAGACGCATGCCCATTACCATTATAATTAACTCATTCTAATGATCTTGGGAGCGCTTGCGTAATAAAAGTTCAAATAACAATTAGGGTAAAGTAGGGTCCGGATCAACATATCTTTTTATGATAAACAGACCTAATTTGCACGTTTATTATTGTGGGATCATATTTCATTTCATTGGAAAATGACAATCAAACTTTTGAGGTAAGGACTTTGCGAATGACCATATCGAGGAATTCCTCAATTAGTCTGTGTAGCTATTGTTGTTGATCTTGCAAAGTGCGCCCCAAAGGGCAATACACTTTGTTATTTCTATTAGAATATTTAAATAACAAATAATGTCTTATATCTAATAGTTTAATTTTCAAAACAATTGGTAATGATCTCACATATTCTCACAATTTCTATGAGAAGTTCTACAGCACCTATGATTTTAAGTAGTGAATCCTCGTCCTTGTTGCTTGTAATAAATCCTTGTAAGTAAAGACTTTTTAATGGGGTATAAATTTAAATTAATCAGCGTGCTATCTTGGTCATGCTTAGATGTGGGTAAGAATTATAGCATTATAATACTTAAATGAAGTCGATCGTCAGCATTAATTATTGCCAATTACTACCGAACATGCTATGTTAGCAGTAGCTCTAGTAGTTTAAATCAATTTGACGGGCGTAGAAACTTATGTAGGAAGCGAATCAACGTGACTTTGCAATATCATATAAGACAGGGTACAAAATTGTAGTCTAATTCACGTTAGCGCATCAGCTGCCGGAGAGTTGTGGCCACACACCGCCAGTTTCCCGGCCCGTCGTCGGTCCGATTAACTTCCTTAACTAAGCTAGCATAGAACTGGTAATTGTATTTCGTTAATTAAGCTAGCGTAGACATGATAATTCACGGGCAGAGAGAGCTTGCGGAAGCTCTCCACGCATGAATTTAATGCGGTGAACAAGTTGTTAGCACATCCATCTTGAAATCAACGTGAAGTTTCTCTACTTTTCCCACTCATGGATGGAAACAGGTCCCTCGTGACCTCTAACTAATCCCTAACGTATTTACTTGATTCTGCATATTTCTAAAAATTATGCGCATATATATATTTTGATTGAACATATCTTTGATTGATTATATTTGATATTATGTTTATCTCGTTACCTTAGATAAAGTTTGTGCATTCATCTCCGTACTTTTGTTGCAGGCACTTGAAGTACTCTCGCTCCATTATCTGGAAGAAAAATAACCAGAAAGGGTTTTTTGTCGAATCATTTTGGATCCTCTATCCATGAACATTAACAATGTGTCTAGCACGTGACCTAATAAAGCAAATCTTTCATGATACAGCAATCTTCTGCAATCTGTACCAATTCCATTGATTGAGCCGATCTTTCATGATTTGTGTCAATTCCATCGATTCCGTCAATAGAGTAATCTTTCACAATCTATACCGATTCTGTACATTGCTATCACTGATACTGTAGATTGTTATCTTTGTAAAATCTTTTAATTGTATTTTTCCGCTCATGTACATATTATAAATATAATACAAATCTCTACACCAATTGTGTGTGCGATCAAACTCAAATTCATACTCTTTCATCACTTGCATTTGAAGTTGAATATGAAACATTGAATGATAATTTTCCAAATTCCGAATGATCATGCAATCAATAGCAAAAATATATTTATCATCTTACAGCACACCAACCTCGTCTTTTGCCTTGATCGGCAGGAAGGTCTTCCCTACGTTGGGCGCGGCGTGTAAAATCTTCCCCATGAGAACTGTAAACGATAGTTTATATGCTTTGCTGAGTTTAATAAGAGTCCTTGGACGCAACCGATGATATTGAAACAGTAGAAAACGAATTAGTTCATTATCAATCACTAATATTTAGTCTAGAAATTGCTAAGTGCAGATATCTGGATACTCGCATTCAAATAATATCGCTTCCCATCGTTTCCAAAAGGAGCATTTCCAAGACAAGCTCGACATCAAGCGATGTCCTCAGTTCCTGGACCAAAAACCTTGTCATTTGCCAAGATGAAAAGAGAGACATGTTTGGAAACGGTACATGCACGCACGTGCAGGGACTTACTGACATGTTAGAAAAGGTCAATGGCTTGATCCAGATTTCATGGAATGGCAAAATGACGTGAAACGAAACCAGATTGTCCTTTGCATGCAGATTCACGAGTGCTCAACGTAAGATCGTTTGGAAGTAATGATCCCAATATCTGCACTTAAAAGAACCCATGAACTCATCAATGGCGTTCGATCACTAAGCGTATAAACCCCGTTTCCTCATTTGTTCTCTCCTTTTTTCGATTTTTTCCCTCTCTGGGGTTGGTCATGGATCTATTCATGGGCGAGCTAAATGGCAGGCTCAGAGTTTCGGTCGCGGATTCGACTATGATGTGGATTGTGCACGAGGCGATGCACAAGGCCCACGAGAAGGTCAAGTCAAAGGGCGTGATCTCGCGCCTCAACGAGATATCCAAGTTCTATGAACTGGCCGTGATTCAACTGGAAGGGTGCCTGAGGTTTGTCCAGGAAGAGGCAGATTCTGGCGCTCTCGAGACCCCCCACCAGGATCTGCTCACCGATTTGGCCGAGATCAGGAACCATCTCCAGGGCCGCCTCATAGAGTCGGAGATGGCGATCTTGGAGAAGGACGCGGAGTTGGCACAGAGGTTGGAGAGCGAGATCAGGCTCAGACAGGCCCTGGACATGAAGGAGATCGAATTGGCTTCTTTGAGGAGTGAAGCGAAGCTTGAAAGAGAATCGAGGGTTGAGGGCGTTGAGGACTCGAGTTCAAGCAATGTCTGGGTTAGCGGTGGAGATGAGAGCGGAGGAGGTGAGTTTTGCGAGCTGAAGATTTCAGTGGATCAACAAGTGTTGAATATCAAACAGAAACTCGATCCTGATTACGATAATGAAGTGGTCGATGAAGCAAAAGAACATAGGAGTCCTAGTAACACCATGATCGAGCGAAAGGGCTCTGACATCAACACGCTGAAGGAGACTCTGGATCTTGCTTTTGGGAAGATGCAGAGCGCCATTTCCTCCTCGCAGATGGGACCGGTGGAGCAAGAATGGAGGTGGGGCATCGAGAAGGATATCAACATCGTGTCGATAAAAGAATTCATTAGGGGTATTCAGGAGCATTGCGAGTCGATGGAATCGAGAGTCACAAAGCAAGCCCCAGGTACGGTGTTTGGGGAGGATTGGTCGAGTCTTATGCATGAAATCGCGCTGCTACGCTATGAACTCGGGTTTTTGATCAGCCAAAGTGATGTCAATTTTGTCGGGGAGGTAAGAGGAAGCGAGACATTATCTACCAAGACAAAGTCCGAAAACAGCATCCCAAAAGAAGCAAAGGAATTCCTAGGCAATGCTTTATCAAAGATCGGAAATGAAGGCCATGAGAGGAAGCAGCGACAAGGATATGATGGAGAAGATGAGGAGAGCCACCTAGTTGCGCGGATGATAAAGAATCACGAGTCGATTATTCAACAAAAAAGTAAGGACCTGAATTGGCTCAAGAGCAACATTTTTCTGAGAAAGGGGTCTTCTTCTAGTAGGAAAGAGAAGGATCCTAGTGGATTGAAAAGAAGGATCGAAGAAGTTATCTGGAGGTCGGAAAAAATCCTGAAGCGAGATGCGAAGCTAGGCAAAAGAATTAGTGACTACCATGTAGGTGCTTGCGAGGAGGAAAATAACCAAGAAACTATGTCCGACCAAGTGGAGGCACATGCGGATATTGTTGGAATTGGTGCTCGTGCAGCATCAATTAAACAAGGGGACAGAACTCGAGTTCCATGTGAAGTAGAGACAACGATGAGCAACGAAATAGGGAGGCTTGCAGAAGAAAAGGAGCTGATAGATTTGCAAAGCATTTTAGCGGATGAGATCTACATCACACTGCTGAAGTGTATGAAAAATGAATGTCGTGCTGAGTTGTTTGATTATGAATTAGATCTTATGATAAGGCAAGGCGTACTCTGCAATATAGTGAAGGAAGCAACTGTCGAGCAGAGCGTAGAAATAGCTAGGAACAAGATGGAGTCCTGGATCAGGGAAGAGTTGTATTCTATATTTCTCCTTGAATCGACGAAATATCAGAGATGTGCTTATTGCTCGGAGTCGGAACTCTATGATGATCAGGATGTCAGAGACAAGGTTACATTCACTAAAAATCCTGCTACTCCCATTCCATGGGATCATTGTTTGCAAGACCAGATGAATTGTGCAGTACATGCAGTCGTCCTACGCGAAATCCTAAAGGAACGGAATAATGCTGTCGAAGATTTTATAAATGAGATCCTTGTTACAGAGGAGATTGGTCATATTGTCTCCAGCGAGGTAATTAAGGATTTGGTTGAAGGTGCTAATTTCGCATTGAATTGCCATGGAGAGTTAAAAAATTGTATAGAAGATGTATTATATGAAGCTGCCGATCAAAGCACTGCATATTCCAGTTTAGAATGCACATTGAAGGAAGATGTCTACATGGTTTTCCTAAAAGAGACCACCAAAGAATGGAGAGAAAAGGTAGATGCTTGTGACATTGAGAGAAGTATTTCTGAAAAAGAGATGCATCAGTTTGTCGTCGGCAAGTCTTTGAGACACACTTGTGATCGTCCCAGACAGGCTGAATCACAGAGAAGAGTTATTGTTGTAAGCCCAGAGGATCTGGACGAAGATGAGGAATCCACGACCACTACAAATTCTCATTTCGAGAAACAAACGGAGTTCAATATTCTCCAAGAGACCTCAATCAATGAAGAAAATGATTTTGCTTCTGAGAGGGGTCAGAGAGTACAAAACGAATCAGAATCTCCCTTTCAAACAGCAGGCAGGTGCATTCAACAGGCTCAGATTCAGGAGACTTTAAACATGGGCATCATCAATGATCGAAAGCCTTCCATGGTCGAACCAAAGAAATCGGTTCAATGCAATTCGTTTCTTCACATTTAGCATCTCAACCTCTCCAGGAATTTTCTGAAGCAATATCGGATTTGCAGCAAACATTGCATGATCGTCTAGGGAAGAATATCAAGAGGTACTTCATCTAGTTGAATTCACATTGTGCCATGCAGTGATTGCAATATTAATCAAATTCGCCTATCCAAGTAACATGGAATCCCAACCAACAATCTGCGACAGATTTAGGGAAGAACCTGTTCATCCCGCTTGGTTCCTAGGAATAATCACATTCAGATACATACACTCTCCTTGTTTAAAGTTGCTAGCACACAGCATGAAGCCTATTTCTTTCGATAACACAGAGGATTAAAAGAAACTTCTTTATTCTTCTCTCAAGCGAAAGCATGTAACAGTACCATGGTTCTTTACAGGCTAAATGACGTGAAGGGCCAATTACATGCCTCATTTGAACTAGTTGAATCACTCAGGAGAAGAGAAATACTGTACAAGAAAGCCTTCATCAGGAGATGCCAGAATCTTCAGAAGGCCGAGACTGAGGTTGTGCGAAATTTTTACTTTATTTCAGTTCTACCATGTTGTCCTTGTAAATGAAGTCTCCTCTAAGGAGGCTTGGATTCCTTCCACATCCAGATTTGACGACATAGGACTCCAATATTCTGTTCATATTTTTAAGTTTTTCTCCAAATTTCCATGGAACAGGTGGATTTACTGGGCGATCAGGTGGACACGCTTCTTGAATTACTCGAGACAATATATGCAAAGCTTTACCAATCCCCTGTTTTCCAGAAGCATTTGAGGTAACACAAAGTGTGAAATTTTCACTTCAGGGAGGCACAAACTTCAACTGGTCTTCTCTGGTGATGATTTCAACGTTGCTTTTGCGCAACAATTTCGAGGGACAATCTTGATGGTTGACCATTCGCTTCTCATGCATTTGCAGATCTCTAAAATTCTGGGGCTGATCAAGAAAGAGTTGATCAACCAGAAAGATCGAAGTGCCTAGAAGTTGCTCGAGGAGTTTGATTTCCATGTGATCAACCATGTCTCTAGAGTTTACAGACAAACGCAAAACTTGGGATCACTCTTTTCTCAACCATCCATGAAAATGGCAACGGATAAATCGATTAAAGGTAGTTCTGACAGATTAACGTCGGCGTCCATCGACTATGTTCTTGTTCATCCATGTTAAAATTGCAACTTTCATTGAACAAGATATTTGAATTACAATGACGACTTTCGGGGGTCCCACTCCCCTAGATATTTGGAGCTCCTCCGGCATATTTCCTCCGGCCACGACCAATCAACTCCAATCTCGCTCTCTCTCTCTCTCTCTCTCTCATGGCCACACCAGTACAATTCATGCCTCTCTCTTCTTGTACAGTCAATTCCGGCGAGCAAGCGCACTCGTACACTATCTGTCTTCTTCCATGGCTGACTCCTCGCCGTCGTCGGGACGCGAAATCGTCCGGTGACGCAACGGCTCTTTCCCATTCGTCTTCCTCTTCCCACCACTTCACAACGCAGAGGATAAGTCGCTTCCACCACTCGAAGAAGGAGGACCACGACCCGCCATGGCTGCGGGCGAAACCCGCTCGCGCGAAGCAGGAGAGCGAAGCCGTGGAGGTTGCGGAAGAAGGGTCGGAGAAGAAGGGAACGATGGCTGGTGCTGTTGCTCTGATCGTCGGTACTAGCATCGGCTCAGGAATACTCGCACTCCCTAAGAAGGCTGCCCCTGCTGTAAAACCTCCCTCCTTGCTAATTTATTTCCTTCTTCTTTTTAAGTGGCAACTTTCGTTGTTGATGTATTCCCTGGTTTTGATTACAAATTGTAGAATCTATGTTCTTGTGGCCTTGTAGTCGTTGGGTCTGTTCTCAACTGTCATTGCGGTGGATTGAGAATTTTGCGCTTGAAATGGACTGGCCATGGCTTTTCTTATATTCGGTTGATGGAGAATTTTCCCCGGAGAAGAATTGTTTGCCGATTTTTCTGTTTTGAGTCTCGCTCTAGGAACAGTATGATAGTCAGTCAGGCGAAATGCTGATTGACCTGTGTGTATAATACAACAGGCAAGTTGGGTTTAGTTAGGAAAGATCGTGGAGCTAAATTGAAGTAGTTAGAGGTTACTTCGCTTGGCGTCTATTAGGAAAGCTAAGCTTTTTTCTCTATTCGAAAGTAATGGAATGCATGTTAATAGGATGAGAGTATTTAACGACACTCTCTTCGTATGTTCTAGGGACTGTTTCCAAGTTCAGTATGTATGATCTTGTGTTGGGCGTTTCTCTTGGTTGAAGCGCTTTTGCTTGTGGAGATCAATGCGAAAATGTGGAAGAGAAAGAAGAAGATAAAGAAAGGAGGAGAGTATGAGCTGGAGATCATCTCTATCAGGACGATGGCTCAGGAGACGTTAGGAAAGTGGGGAGGCGGTTTTGCCACGGTCACTTATGTGTTTCTGGGCTACACTTCCATGGTCGCATATTGCTCCAAGTCTGGCGAGATCCTTTTCCATCTTATAAATCTTCCAGCTTCGTTTGCGGGCTTCTTCTTCACCGCGCTTTTTGCCTTGCTCATATCAGTCGGTGGAACAACAGCCACCGATAAAGTGAACCAGTGGCTCACTGCGTCCATGATAGGTATGCTAGAAGCTTTTGCGATATGATAACTCTAGCTGAATTCTACCCACTAACTATACCCACTAACTAGGCCACTACCTGCCATATGAGCAATCACTCGGGCATACATGTAGAAGGTGGCTTCTGAAAAGGCACTCGATTTTTTCCAACATGTCAAGTGATAATCAATAGAGAACATCTGAATTTAGTTTCTTTCTCCATTTCATGTTTTAGACCCTGTAAACTTTCCCTGCATGTACACGCATTGGTGCCGCACTCTGTCTGATTATCAGGTTTGTTGGTGGCGATTGAGGCGCTTGCGGTTGCGCTCGGTGGATGGTCGGGTTTTGGGGGAAGTGGAGACTGGGAAAAAGTTCCGGCAACAATCCCAGTGATGATCTTTTCTCTGGTTTATCACGATGCAGCACCTGGTAAAGATGATAATGAAAATTCTCACGCACTTCTCGAGAAAAAAAAAGGGCAAGCTGTCAAATTGATTACCACTCATTTGCTGCAGTAATCTGTGCTTATCTTGGAGGTGATCTTAAGCGTATAAGGAACTCCGTTTTGCTTGGTAGTACTATTCCGTTGCTTGCTTTGCTAATATGGGATACAATTGCACTCGCTCTCTTGAACGATGCAAATCGAGATTCTGATCCTCTCGATTTGCTGCTGAGGTAACTCTGCCTTGGCCCTGGATCACCTCCAAATAGGAAATCCTTCTGTGGCCAATATCTTCTAATCTTGAAGTAGCTTTTGCATTTGAGATGGTTGCAGCAAGTGATTGCATAGTATTTGTAAATATGACTCCGACACTGGTTTAGCTTGAAATGTAAATGTAAACAAAAGAGTAACTCTTTTCGCAACCACAATTATGTTGAACCTTACGCGTACTTAGATGATATCTTTCATGTTTCACACATCCGACAAATCTACTCTAATCAAGTCTGTTTCACCTGGTACAGTGTAAGATGGAGCGGGGTTCCGTTGATGGTGGAGGCCTTTTCGCTACTGGCCATTGGAACATCACTAGTTGGTACTCTTTTGGGATTCTCAGAGTTCTTCAAGGAGCAATTCACAAACTACGAGCTTCAGTCGCCTTCAGTACAGATATTGCAGGTAATGGAGGTAGCTTTCTTAAGAATCGATACCATTTTTGTCGTCTTCAAATTATCTAATTCAGGGAATAATGGGAATACCCTTGATATGCTTTAGCTTAATTTTTTTGCTGTTAAAGGAACCAAAGGAGGTCTTTGGGGTGAGAAAATGGTGGGACAGAAAGAAAATTAGCTTTGCGTCAGTAGCGATGGTCGTTGCTCCATCTATTCTGGTGTCGACTACAGTTCCAGATGCATTTTCAGCAGCCACAGATATTGCTGTAAGTTGGATGAAAGATCGTTCTTAGCCACGCCTATCTTGAATATGTGTCATGTTTGACTATTTCAAACAAAATTAACCTTTGAATACACTAAATTAACTATGAAGGCGCAATGGACTGATTTTACTGTTTCCTGAAACTGTCAAAAGCATGAGAAATTTTAAGAGCGTAAAAGATGGATGTGGAGAGAGAGTTACAATTTCTGTTTGGGCAATCCAACGTGCGAAGCTTGAGCCTTTGCTTTTTCTAAATGCTCCATCCGCGATGTGATGCAGGGAGGGTATTGTATGACAATGCTGTATGGCGTTCTTCCGCCTGCGATGGCTTGGGCTATGCATCATTCAGAAGAATGCGATGACACCGAAAAGGATGGATTATCGAGAGCAAAGCCTGCACTCGTTGGAGTCGGTCTTTTTGCTTGCGGAATCGTGATGGAGCAAGTTCTTCAGGATGTGTTAGCATTCATACACCAATAGCAGGACGCACGAAAAACCCTTCAGATGAAGTTAATTGTAGAAAGTACAGTAGATTATCGTCGGCATTCTTGTCTTGTTTTTATTTATTTATGTTGATGGGCCTTAGAGGGCCCGTCCGCCCATGTTGGGCCTAAAAGCCTAGCCCGCAAGATAAGGGCCCATGAATGAAGGGTTGAGATATGAAAAGGCGTTACGTTGAGGGGATGTGTCTTTTGGAGAAGACGTATTTAGGGAAGAAAAAAAAAAGAGAATGCACATTTTGAATGTTCTTACGTTTCTTTTCTTTTCTCCCTCTCCCAAAACCAACGTAAGTTTTTCCCCCTTGAATCAACAGTACTCTCCTTGGTAGACCGAGATTAGATTTTTCCTCGAACTTCAACGTTGGTGTTTAATCTGTGGATAATAAGGTACACTCCATTCTGTTATGTGTCTTTGATCGGTGATACATGTTTGTTCTTGAACTCATCTTCCGCATTCATTTTAAGGGTTTGATTTAGAGTCGGATGGGCAAGCTAGATAACATCTTGGACGATGAATTTCCAATGGAAAGAAGAATCCAAGGAGGGAGATGCAGATGGCACGTTGGCACGTTGGCGAAACATGAACAAGCGTCACCAGTTGGTCAAGATAATGACAGGATGGTCGAGGTTCTGCTGGGTAGTAGCAGCTCAGATTCGCCTCGATGTCAATTTAATTAACTGTCTGCAGTAAACGTGCAGTTGAGACATGGTGGTCTAAGTTTGATGTGTTCATTCAACAGATAATGATGTGACCGAAGCACACCTAACCCAAACCCATGTTAATGTCGCTGTTTACTTTCCATTGTTTCTTCTACGACGAGAAAACCCGCCTATGTAAATAATTCCGGGGACCATGAACATGTCATCTCATTGATTATACTCCTTCGGAATGAACTAGCTGGTTAGTATTTGATTATGCAATTATGACACCGAATCCAGGGGGACGGAGAGATGAACATTAAATCCTGTATATCTCTAGTCGTGGCATAATAGAGCAGGACTGAAATAGTAGGATGTCGAAAACCCAACGACATTCAGGCCCAGTGTTGAAAAACAGGCCCGACATCACGAATTGGCTTCCATTTTGTGATTCCAAAACGTTGGTCTCGCTCATGCATCGGCCGAAGTCTCGTGTGCTGGGCCGCTTTTTGGGTATGCTAAGTGACATGACCGGCTACGGTCGAGTACGGGGTAATCAACTCACCGAAAAGTCCCACTCGGAAGGTAGGTCGTCCTTGATGGGGGCACGGCAGATTCACACGAGCTCATGCGACAAGTCTCGAAGAGTAAATTTGGGCGATGGAATTGAATGGAATGAAATGGAAATGGGATGTACTGCTTTGTGTGCGTGCTAAGGTCAATTTTAATGTGGGAGGGAAAAGGAGCGTATGGGGGAGGACTTCGGGAGGACCAAATGAGAGCGATGGCGGACAAGGATTGAGAGAGATGGATAGAGAGAGAGAGTGGGGGCAAATTTGTACGTGGAAGGAGTTAATGCGAAGGGAGGGCCGGCCAGGTAGACAGATAGCTTCGCTTGTCTTTTGTTTCTTCTTTCAACGCGGGCTCCCACGCTACGCTCCAAAATCCCCACGTTAACGTCTCGGCACAGTTGTGAATTTCGGATGATGTCCTGTGTGTGTTCGTGCTAGAGACGTGCAAGCCTCTTGAGAACTGTAGCCGGAGCTTATCTTTATCTCCTTTCCCCCCCTCCTTAACGTCGGCGGAGGCGGGGGAGGAGGAGGGGGTGGCGGTGGCGGTGGCGGTGGTTTATCTTCTTTCCAGTCCGTCCACGCCTAGACCGTTGCTTTCGATAGGCCGGTCTCGCCACTGTCTCGAGTTAGCATGTAGGGTCTCGACGTTGTGCACCAACAATTTGATGTGTCTTTCTCCGTGTCGGCACGACGTGATGGGTTCATTACCCATCGCGGCCTAATGCCTCTTTTATGCCAAAATGAAGGAAATGAATCTCTCGTCACGCCCTTGGGAAATAGATCTGGAAGATCTGAAAATGCCCAAGTCAAAAGGGAGTAAGAAACAGAGTTCCTGGGACTGGAACTACGAGAGCAAGAGCGGAAGGTCCCACGGCCATAAATGGTGGTCATTGTCAGCCACAAAATCACCAGATTTTTGCACATGCACACCCCCTCCCTCCTCCTCCTCCAAATGTGAATATTTCTTACCACATTGTTCTGTAAACGCCAAGATCAAATTCACATACATCAAAAAGAATCATTTTCCTTGTAACGTAACTCAAAAAATGTTATGAAACCGGTCAATTACATGTTTGGTCTATTCATAAAGCGTAAAAAAGACAAAAGATGAAGTCAACTCCTCGAGTTCAACGTCCATTACACATTATCTTCTTATAATTTCTTTTTTTAACTTAAAGTTGCTAAAACTCTCAAACTAGTACATTCATATTTCATTTACTCTTTATTAATTTCTATATCTCCATAAATCCTAAATCGATATAAATCTAAAAATTGATTTCAATATGGGTGCGCTAATTTGGAATTTTTTTTACACAAAAGTCAATTTGAAGTAAATGCAATGCATGCATATCTGTTCGAGGGTTTTCATTTTTGGTATTACCCTTTTTTCTCCTTTTCTGGATATTCGATACCTTATATTCCCATCCATTTGCTAATTAACCCCCCAAACGAAATATCACCATTCTAGTTTATTAAGTATTTATGAAAATTAAGACTAGTCAAAAACTAAAAATCCTAAATTGATACTCGATAATAAATCTGAAAATTAATATGGAAAAAGGTGCACTTGTTTGGAATTCTCTTTAATACAAAAATCAATATGAAGTAAATGCCGTACGCGTACATTGATTTGAGGCTTTTGTTTTTGGTATTACCCTTTTTTCTTCCTTTCTGGGATATTTGATACCTTATATTGCCATGCACTTGCTAATTAACCCCCCCAAAAGAAATATTACCATTTTAGTTCGATAAGTATTAATGAAAATCGAGACTCCTCGAGCCGCGTATTAAAATTAATTAACCCCTGTCCTTTTGTTTTTCCACCCAATCATCACCAAGCCCCCCGACAGGACATTCACTTTCACCTGACCGGGCCCCACCCGAGCAAAAGGTAATTACCAGTCACCAACGACCAAAAAACTCTCACTGTTCCAGCTCATCATCTCCGTCATTCGACCGCACTGTACTCGTCAGCACGTCAAGCTGGGCCCCACCCTCGGCTCCCTCCCCTACTCCGAGGGCAAATTAGTCCGAAAATATTTTATAGGCTTTATTTGTTTTGCCAAAATTTAAATATTTTAAAAATATATGTTTTTTCTATTTATAACAATTTATACCTAAATATTAGGAAATTATTTCTTAAATTATGTCTTTTTCGCCAAAAAAATGGAGATGAACGAGGCCGGTCTCGTGTACGTGGAGTAGGCAAAGAGGGCGAGCAGTTTCTCCTTTCCAATCTAGTGGGTGGGACTCCAGTCTTTAGCCTAATCTGGGCCCTACACGGGGAGGAAAGAGAGGAACAGTTGACGAATTCACCCCAATCTCGACCATCAATCACGAAACCGGGAGAAACTGAGCACGCGGGGCCCGCGGGGCCCGCGAGTGGGGACCGGGCCCAGCCGGGGCCGTCGGATCCGGACGAGAAAGAATCACCGTCGGTGGAACACACGGCCATCATTAGACAGCCTTAAACCCGGGGTTAGGGACATGATATTGCCGTCGCCCCCCGACCCGCCTGTCGAGTTCATAGTGGCCTCGCTTCGCAATATAAAACCAGACACCGCGGAGATATAGAGAGAGAGAGAGAGAGAAAGAGAGAGGACACGCTCTGCAACTGCTGCGGTCCTGTTTCCTCCTCCTCGGGTCCTTCGGGCTTAGCTTTGTCTCGGTACATCTGCCGCTCCATGTTTTCGTCGAGCTCTTGATCTTTCGAATTGAATGCACCGTCGTCTACCTACCCCCCTATTTGGGCATATGTATCCCGGCGTCTGTTGACATATGCGTGTATTGCTGCTCCTGGGTACGGAGGAAATAAACGCACAAGCGCGCACGCAGTCAGCGGGAGACAGAGAGAGAGAGAGAGAGGCTGACGGGTGGGTCGTTCCTTCGTTCCTTTTCCTAGCAACGGACGAATTGACCGGGAGCCGGCTTTGAAGTGGGTCGTGCCGAGGGATTTTTAGTCGTGGGGAGTCTTCGGATGGTGCAGGAATTTCCGGACCGGCGATAGATGAACTGTGAGACCGGGGCGGTTCCGATGGCGAGCAATAACAATAATTCATCGGAGATGCAGGAAGAGCCGAGCATCGACACCGACAAGCTCAGCTACGAGATCTTCTCGATCCTGGAGAGCAAGTTCCTCTTCGGCTACGACGACCACAAGCTCTGGGTCCCCAAACAAATCGACCCGAAACCCGCCGCCGACCATAACGACCTCTCCTCCATCAAGAACCAGCGAGGCAAAATCTGCATCCTCGCCGTCGACGGCGGTGGCATGCGGGGCATCCTCCCCGGCAAGGCGCTCGCCTACCTGGAGCACGCCCTCAAGTCGAAGTCCGGCAACCCAGACGCCAGCATCGCCGACTACTTCGACGTCGCCGCGGGCACCGGCGTCGGCGGCATCTTCACCACCATGCTCTTCGCCACCAAGGACCACAGCCGCCCTCTCTTCCGCGCCGAAGACACGTGGAGGTTCCTGGCCGACCACGGGCGGAAGTTCTACCGCTCGCAGCCCGCGTCCGGGTCGGGCGGGTTCCTGCGGAGGCTCCTGCGGAAGGGCTCCGCCGGCTCGACGGCGTCGGCGACGGCCGCGCTGGAGAGGCTCGTGAGGGAGTCCTTCAGCGACGGGGCGGGGAGGGAGCTGTCGCTGAGGGACACGCTGAAGCCGGTCCTGGTGCCGTGCTACGACCTGACGAGCTCGGCGCCGCTCCTGTTCTCGCGGGCCGACGCGCTGGAGAGGGACGGGTTCGACTTCCGGCTCTGGGAGGTGTGCCGGGCCACGTCGGCGGAGCCCGGCGTGCTGGAGCCGGTGCAGATGAGGTCGGTGGACGGGCGGACGCGGTGCGTGGCGGTGGGAGGGGGGCTGGCGATGAGCAACCCGGCGGCGGCGGCGATCACGCACGTGCTGCACAACAAGCAGGAGTTCCCGTTCGTGCGGGGGATGGAGGACCTGCTGGTGCTGTCGCTGGGGACGGGCCAGCTCCTGGAGGTGAGCTACGACTACGACCAGGTCAAGGCCTGGAAGGCCCGGGACTGGGCCCGGCCCGTGGCCCGGATATCCGGCGACGGGTCGGCGGACCTGGTCGACCACGCGGTGGCCATGGCGTTCGCCCAGTGCAGGGGCGGCGGCAATTACGTGCGGATTCAGGTAGCGTCTTCTTCCGCATTATTTTGCGGATATTTTTCCTTTTCTTTTCCTTGCATTTATTTCGCGTCATTACGGGTTTTTGGCGGGGAGCGTGTCCTGCTTCGGATGTGGTTTTCTTTTGCCGTCTCTGCTGCACGAGACAGTGTCAGCCAGGCTGGTGTGGGACGATGATGCAGGGGACTTTTGTCTTGTCTTGTCTTTGCTTTGCTCTGATGTCATTCGCACGCTCGCGCGCGCATGCACATTTATGTAACTTGGATTTCGGTTGCTGGAGTGGCCAGCCAAAGGACATTGCAAATCGGGTTTGGTCGAGATTCGAGAAAGTTTGCTCCTTAAGCGTTTTCAGTGCGCTACGTTTGACTGCAATTTGCGTGGCTAGCTAGATTGGCTCCCCATTCATGTAGCACCCCTTTCATCACATGTTGAAGACAAATTCATTGTCGATGCTAAATTCTATCTCTGCAACCCGGCATTTGTCTGATGTCTACGCGTTCCTCAATTCAGATGACTTGTTTCTGCCTAGTTTTGTACCCACTCCTGGTACATGGAATGGCGTTCTTTTGGGTATTTTCTTCTCTTCATATCTCATTAATTCAAGCCATCAGAGGTGGTGCCCACCTCCCATATGTATAGTCAGACTCAGATGCTCTCGGTTTCTAGATAGCCCAAAAAGAGATCTCTACTCTTTCCAGAATTAGCTCACTGCTGCTGATAAATGAGAGGGCCAAGAGACTAAATTTATGTGCTGTCAGCGTGCTGAGAGGATGCTTCCGATTTTCCTATTTTCGTGCTTTCTGCTTGTGGTGGCACCTCAGATCCAGTTAAAAGCAAGTGGGGCTTACCCTTTAAGCTGCATCTGTGGTACTTACTCTCAATTCTGCAAATAGTCTGGGACTTTTTGTGGGAATGGCGATGTTTTTAGGTCCTTCCTAATCTTTTTCTTAGGCACAAGCATAAAACCTTGGGCACATTACCGACCGCCGTAGGAGCCCTTTCTGGTTTTTGATGCGTGCTGGCAAAATGTCCCGTTAAAAGGAAGGCTACTGCAATTCGTGGAGTAGCATTTGCGGTGCATAAAGAAAATGTTTCAAGTTTATGTTTTCTTGAATATATTATTAGCTTAGTTCAGTAGATATATATTAAATCTGTCTTAAAGTCTTTTGCCTTAGAGAAATTCATTCTGCTGATTAAATTGATTACTGGAATCTCATTGTGCATTTCTAAGTGTTTTTGCTTAGTAGTCTCCACTCTGATCACAGAATCATAATTGTGTTTTTTCAGGCAAATGGGTCCAGCCTTGGTCGTTGTGGACCGAATGTTGATACAGACTGGAATCCTAACAATGTAAAGATGCTGACAGGGATAGCAGAGGAAATGCTGAAGCAGAAGAATGTTGAATCGGTGCTGTTCGGTGGCAAGAGAATCTCAGAACAGAGTAACTTCGAGAAGCTCGACTGGTTCGCCGGAGAACTTGTGCAGGAGCACCAGAGGAGGAGTTGCCGAATTGCTCCCACTGTTGCTTTCAAGCAAGCTGTTCCTAAACCCACCTAAACTTAGCTTCGAACGAAACTCGGGTCCGACTTAGCACAAGAAGGTAAGCTTTCCTTTTCCAGGCAATATCAAGTAACTCTCTATCTACTAGGCGTGCGTGGGTTGGTAGAAGCTTTTTAGATGCTCTTAGTGCATGAAAATCCACTCTTCCGCGTATCAATCTCCTAATAAACATGAGCACATTGGCATTTCGTTCCTCCACTTGGAGAGGCTTCATTGAACGTGAATTCAGTCGAATCAGCTTCACACAGACATATACCCAAAGCCGAAGTCGCTTGTTCCGCAGTCAAACTTGATAGCCACCAAGATTTCCCATGTCATTGAAAAAAAAAAAAAACATTATAAAGTGGTTGTGCTAATATGTCCGAGGCTAATGAGGTTTTGGCACTGTTCTAAAATATGGGAAGTAGGTTTGAGCCCTTGTCAGCTTCTGTCCTCTGTTATTGTCATCTTGCATTGGTTGGGAATTCAAGGAAAAAGATCAAAACCCCTATAACAACCGGTGGTTGTATCACTGTTGTCCAAACCAGGGAGCTACGTAGAACCTTATGCCAAGGAAACGTGGGGTTCAGTCCTAATTTAAAAACCCAGGAAAAAGGAAGAAGGATGGGGTCGGTAGACCCCTCACCGTGTTCCCCCTTGCCGACATCGGTTGTCCTAAAAGGGGCATTGTGGTCATTGTGTCATGCATATTTAGAGGGCCCCCGAGAGGGCAAAGGCGGGTTTTGTGTATTCTCTCTCCCTCTAGGACTGGCTTTTCGAGCATGCAAAAGCTATCACGGCTTCTTGGTACGGGGTGGGTTTTCTTTCAGGGGTTTAGGGAGCCTTTAGATTTCAAACAAAATATTCATCTGAGAGAGAGTCTAAAGGGAAGCCCACCATGAAAAGGCCGAGTCACCGCCCTGCTTTTGGTTTCCAAGCTTAAAGAAAACTTTGGTGAGCCCCTAATGCAACACATGTGGCGTACGTATGTCCGTGCAAAATCTTCCCGCAACCCTACATTGACCATTCCATGTTTGATTTTTTGGGTTGGATGGATTCGAGGGGAGAGCTTTTCTTGATCTGCTAGTCAATTCCGACACTTTTCGTAAACTTTATTCCGACCTGCTTATTTTAATTTTCGATGGCGGGGGAAACCCTATGAATTGGATAAATTGATGAAATACCCTTAAAAAGTAGTAAAAAATCCGGGTGTGAGTAGCCAGTTTTTTTTTTTTTTTTTTCCATTTTTCTTCGGATGGAACTTTACCTTTTCTTTGATTAGCCTTTGTTTACTTGAGAAGCCTCTAATCCGTTCTCTTCCTAAACCAAGTAAGCATTATACCTCGGAGTCGCGAACTCGTGTTTAATTCCTGGAAGTGAACGAATCAAGAAAATGGTCCAGAGAGGGCAGAAATAATACCAAAGTGTCGGTGCACTTCTAGCCCAAAGCTGTACCAAGAAACATTCTGGACGCCTGGGTCCTTGAGGGGACACGCTGCGAAAGAGGAATGTGACTCACTGTTATTGGTCCCAAAAGAAGAGAAAGCAGGATCCCTAAGTTTGAAAAATCCTGGTGAAACTTGGTTCTGTTCCGGAGCCCGATGTATCAGTGCAGGGCCCCGTAGCTTACTCGCCGCTCCACCAAAACTTTGAGGCTTTCTAAATCCTCACTTTATTGCGCTTCAATTTAGGGGGGGTGCTTGCTGGGTGCTCTTTTCTTGTAATAGTGGGACTGAAAAGGACGCTTAAGAAAACAATTCTTTGTTGCTTTGCTGATATACAGGTTGCAGCAGAAGAGGCCAAAAGAGAGGAGGGAGAAACTTAGAGGGAAAGGAACAGAAGCTACACAGTCCATCCAGCTTTTACTTTTCAAAGGGAGGGAGGGATTGAGTGAGCTAAAGAAAGGACAAATTGAGTGTAACAAAATTTGGGTGTTGGGAAGATCTTAGGTGGGATACTTTTGCCTGCCAGAGGACGGGCAGTGTGGTGTCCACTTTATAGCTTTCTACAATAGCAAGTAAGAAAGTAAGTGAAAACCAAAGTCCAAAGAAGAGCTTCTTCTTTTTTTCTCTTTTCTTTCTTTTCTTTTTCTCTTTTTTATTTTTTGGACGGAGAGTTTTGCAGGGTCAAAGAAGGATCACCTGCGAATCTCCCTTTTTCTCTTCTCAGTTTGAATTTGGGAGGGCGATGTTGCTTTCCGCCTTCTTCATTTCGCCCTATCCGCCTTTGTTCTTTATCAGATTTTTCTCCGTGTTTGCATCCATCCATGCTAGACCCTCAAGGGGGCCTTGGATGATCTTGGGCTTGTTTGCTTTCTAGTCTACTTCCTATTTCTGGGGTTTTGTCCTCTGTAGATATATGTAAGTGGTGAAAATAGCAGTTGAGCTTGGCTACCTTTGTGATTTTTTCGAAGCAGCCAGAGACCCATGTCCTTCCCTCAGAATTGAATCATTGGCATCGCCCATGCTCGGGTGCTGGACACTTCTGTATGAGATTGAAATGTTTTTACCCCAGAAAAAATCAAACAACAAAAAGAAAGAAAATGAATATCCATGTGTAGAATCTCTCTCTGGTTTTCCTGTCAAAAAGTCCCTTGCGACAATTCATCATCTTTAATAGTTGTTTCGGCAAGAACAGTCCTTCCCTCCCTTTTTCTCTCTGTTTTCTATGGAGCATTTGCGTGTGTGAAACGACCCTTGCCGCTTATTGACGACGCGTTATTTAGTATATAAACTTTATAGATCGATCGTGTCACATTTCCGCCGTAATCTTTTCCCAAATGCGAATTATCGCCGGTACCACCTTGCTTTATCTCCCCTTTTTTGGAAAGAGCTCTCGGTTGCTTCCGCATGCTCCGCCACTTTGGCAAAGCATAATGTGTGCAAGAAGATAAGGGAAATGAGATGATTAAAACGCAATTTGGACTCCAGAACGTGTCTCCCTCCTGCTCACTTTACATGCATCGAAAGACAAAAACTGCGTGCTTTCACAGCTACCAAAACTGGAAATTCTTGCCAGAAATGATAAATCTACTCGAGCTAGAAATGGATGACTTTGACACGTCATGATTAGGTTCGCACTGTGCCTTTCCAGCTCGACCTACAGTCAGCATCCCTATCGTTTCCCGATTTAAGATTAGCGTTTTCGTTCTCGAGGACAAAAAACGAGATTGTTCGAATCAGTCAATTATTAAACAGCCATTTCCTTATCTGAATTATCGAACATTACCTTCTTGACGGGGTAAGATCCCAGCATTTCGCAAATCACGTGCGTTCCATGAGGATAATTACCAAAAAGTCTCAAATATATTGTACCAATGTCAATTCAATATTAAACTCTTCAACTTAATCAATTTATTTATAAATATTTTCAGAATTTGTCAATGTAATCATTTCAATGAATTTTAGTCAAAAATCGTTAATGTATATGTCAATCATCTTACATGACACGCACAGCGCTAATATGGACAATTTTTATAAATTTTAAATATGTTTTATTTTCATCTTTTCCTCATCCCTCGCCAAATCTTGGCCAAGCAAGGGCTGGGATGCCCTTGCTTGTGGCCAGTGGGATAAGGCTACAAACTAATCGACGAAAATAAGAAAAAATAAATAAAAGAAAATAAAAGGATAATATTAAAAAAGTACAATTATTGACATCAATATTAATGGTGCCATGTAGACTAATATTCACATCGATGATTTCCAGTCAAAATTGATCGAAATAATTACAATGGCAGATAATTAAAAAGATTTAAACTTAAATAAGCCAAATCAAAATATTTATAACTAGATTAACATCCGTATAATAAGTTTAAGAATTTTATTTTTTTATAATTTTTCCTATGGGTCAACTCTACTTCTATTAGTACGTCCCCAAGAGAAAGCATATGCGACTGCAGATGCCAAGCTTCTTCTGAATAATGGAAATATATGTGGCCATAAATTGCTTGGCATTGCTTGATTTGAGGCAGCATCGGATTGGATCAATTTGGTACACGTCAAGAAAAAATGTGACCTTCCTCCTGTACTTCCTTCTTACCGTCTTTTGTCTCCTTTTATTAGCCCAAGTCCTTTTGGCAGCATCGTATCCAGCGCTGACACGACCTTCACGGGTTCGGTCGGTCGGTCCTCTCCGGATCGGCCATGGATCGGACGTGCATGCACGTACTCAATTTGCCGTTTGTACCAGATACTCGGTAAGGAAATCACGGGCTGAATTGAACATCGCTCGAGCGCATGTGCATTGCTGAATGCTGACCTAAACCGGTAGGATGGCGGTCGAGACAAAGGGACAGCTAAAAACACACAGTAACTCCGAGGAAATCACGCCGGGTGAATCGGCTTTTCACAAAGGTTGTTGTTGCCTCTGTACGGCGAGCTGCTTTAGGTGACGTGACAATGAATCCATTGCATAATCAATTCAATTCCTAAGTGATCCAATGTCAAATCCTAGGTTTAGCTCCCGCGTTTCATACTTGCCGCCCTATCCCAACCCACTTCGCATCATCCTCATTTGCCCGACAGCATTAGGCCAGCTAGAATCACGCTTCGTAATTTCTACTTTTGGCCACACAAACACAAGCTTTTACCCTTGCAAATGTGTTAGGTTTAGCTAGAGGTAAGTATACTGAAAGTCTGTAAAATTTATTACGAAAATATAATCGAATTCTAAAACATGCCATAAAAATATAATCAAGTCATAAAATATTCAAAAAGTGTAATTCACTAAAGGACTTGTTTGGACTCATTCGATAATTCTTAGAACTTAATTGTACTTTTGAAAATTTTAAGATTGGAATGTCTTTTCTTAATAAGTTTTAAAACTTAATTATATTTTTAAAAAAATTTATAACTCAATTTCACTTCATTGAAAAATTTCGAAATTTTCAATATACTTGTCCTGTTGGTATATAGAGGTGGGCATTTACAAGAAAATTTGTAACTCTGTTCATCGGAAGATAATGACTTGATAAGAGATGTGCAATGTCTCTTCTTGAGTGAAACTTCTCCACATACCAGTTAGATATGTAAAGAAAGTCCTTGGAAACTAGAAGAGCGAACCTAACGTGTACGTCCCCTCGGGAGTCTCCTTTACGCGATGTTTAACTTGACCTCGCTTTCTTCGGCCCCGAGAAAGGAACTCGCGCAGCAGATTGTGTCGCATGGCGCGTTCGCGCCGAGTTCCCTTTCCCGTGAACTCGAATTGATAGCTTCCCGCGATAATTGGCTGCAATTGTGGAGATGGGATGGTTTTCACTCTTAGGTAAAAGAAGATGTCGCACATCCTTTGAGACTATAAAGCAAGATAGGCACTTAATTTCCTTATTCGAGATTTGGCCCCCCTCCTTGATCGAATTCTCCAATTTTGTCCACCAGAAAGAACTGTTACTTCACGCCATCATTTATCAAGCGAAAGGCCCCCGGCTGTCGGTGGTTGGATGAGTCAAGGATCATGATTAATCGACTTAATTATGACTAAAGTTTAACAAACAACTCCCCCCTAAAGAACTAAAGCAATGTGGAACAAAGTGACATATGGCCCGTGAACTGAGCTCTTTTCTTTGATGTGTTGGTACATTAACTTTTGAAATTATTGGTACCGCTTAATATAAATTGTAGATGCTGAGTATAGCGCCAGTGTTCCAATTCGCCTCCTCATTTGCGGATCTCCTCTGCTTTTCTATGTTTCCATCGAATGATGGGGAACTTTGGCGTTTGTTTGACGGCCTTTTGCTTTTGTCGCCCTTATTTTGCGGGCGCTTTTTGCCTTATTTTATTATAAGATGATGTTGGGTCGTCTACCAAATACATTCCAACGCGACGTTAATCGCTCCCTCCCTCTCTCTCTCTCTCTCTCTCTCTCTCTCTTACGCACGAGTCTTTGTAGGTTATGTGACACGACGTTTAATGGACAAATCTCGTTTAATAAAGTAATGATGGGCCGTCTTCTTTCGGCCATTTGGCATGTAAGACTACTCTCATGTCTGATCAACGTCTTGTTCCTATCTCCAATAATTCGTCTATCTCCTTCCAAGTGATGAGTTGACTTGGAACTTATCTGGAGGGACAAAGACAATTTGTACATCTTGTTCCTATCTCTAATTCTTCAGCCGAAAAGGAGATTGACCAACTTATATTCATGTGTAGTACGTTTGTTAATTTCTCGCATTATTGAGGGATCGAGCCCTTGACCTTGAGTCCAGCATGTCTGAATTCCACCCCCATCGAGCATATATTTTGGAGCAAACTGATTAGTATCTTTCGGATGGAAAGGGGACCGGAACTTTCGGTTCAAGGCGAGATCGGATGGAGAGCACGGCCCATTATTATGAGCGAGGGATGCTATTGTTCGAACAAAGTAAGTACTGGATTAAGAGCACCGCGAGTCCATTCAGCTATGATCTTGGGGGTAAAATATGTTCAATTTCAAACAGAAAGTTCAATCTGCATTTTAAGTTTAAGAAAACTCGTATTACGATCTTTAATTGGGTTGTTCCGAATGCATTTGGCGAGTACAGTTTCCAGTGTTGCAGTGCCTGACTCACGAGCTAGTTCTATCAAAGGTTTTGTGGTTTTTTTTTATATTGTCACTCTGCATATTACATCGAGATAAAATAAACTTATTAATGGTGAAAAAATAGTTAATTATCGGAAAAAAGTAGGCGTACTTTCTTATCGCATGAATAGGTTTGTTCTACATTCCTAACAAAAGCAAAGTACACCCCCCTAGTGTTCATTTTCCAGCATCCATTCATTATATATGCTTGGCCTGCTTAATCAAGAGATGGTTAATGAAGATAAATTGAAGGATATTAATTTAAGCACTTATGTGAAAATAGTTACATACATCTCACAAATATATTTTATTTCAACAAATCTGGTGCAACAAACTTTGGCACGACAAGTATAACTTATAAGAAGAGCTCAAACATGATGACTCTAGAGTTTCTTGCGCCTATCTCACAATTACAAATCAGAAGAAAAATACATGATTAAGAAAGGGTCCAACTACAAAAAGGCTAAGACAATTTTAAATTGCCCCGCCATAGGGAATTATCGGGGATACTGTATTCAAGACGAACCGTCAACGGCAGAGACGGTTTCACAACTGGTTTGCTACCTCCTCTGAAGGGGCAAATTCAATGCCTCTCCGAGCACTCGACAAGGACAGAGGGTCTTGCAGCTCAGGATTGATGGGAAAGAGACAGCATTGTGCATAGTGCGCCATCAGTTGGTCGACGAGCACTAGCGCAGCCATGGCTTCTACCATTGGAACCGCTACATCCAAACAGTAAATGCAAAGGATAATTATTTTAAAGGACATTTCGAACTTTCGGACAATCATCATCTAAAAGCACTCTTATCTTATTTCAAGATCGAGCCCTGAACATAAGAGCCTCCCAATATAGTTTGCATAGGTTACTACTTAATCAAGGCATAATCATAGATGCAAATTTAAGGGAGAACTAGTGAGGGAACAGAATGGAATAAGTACTGGAGACATACCCCGTGGGACGACACAAGGATCATGGCGACCACGAGCAATCAGCTCTGTTTCTTGTTTCTCCCTAGTAACTGTGTGTTGCTTCTTCTGCGGATACATCATAAGATGGAATCAATGAAAATGGCATTAGGGCAACGAGAATAATATCCTCAATTTGACATGTCAAGCATGGCAAATCTTGTGGATGATGTCCAAATGGGGAACTAAGAGCTAGCCCACTGCTTACGAGACTGAAAGAAAGTGCTCAACATCAATACAAGACCTCAGCACAACTGCAGTGTCTGCACATTGCAATGTGATTGCCTGCATCTGCAGCAAGTGTGTGCGTGCATGCACGTGATAGAGAGAGAGAGATAGAGACAGACAGACAGAGAGCTTACTCCGATAGTAGATGTTGGCTTGAAAGCTACTCTCATGTTTATAATTTCACCATTGGATATACCACCCTGACAGTCACACAAGAATATCTCCCCGAATCATTTTCTTGCACATAGAATAGAAGAAATGCTAAAATTTCAACCCTATCTATTAGGAGAACAATGCCGTATCAGAGCATACCTGTATTCCACCAGAGCGATTTGTTCTTGTCCTGATCCTTCCATTTTCATCCACACAGAATTCATCATTATGCTGGCTACCAGTCAAATAAGTTCCTGAAATTTATCATAAAGCGTTAAGGAAACTCAACTAATTTACTTAATCGCCCCCATCTAATCCAAATCTATTCCCTCCACAGCAGAACTGCTGTACCTGCAAATCCACTGCCAAATTCAAAGCCCTTGGTTGCAGGTAAAGACAAAGCAGCCTTCGCCAGCAAACCTTCAAGTTTATCAAAAACTGGTGATCCCAGCCCCTGATATCAAGTTGCAAAGTTAATAAGCTTTTAATGTTCACCATAATGAGAATGTGTCATGTGCGCACACGTGCGTGTGCGTGTAAGCGACACCATATAGCATCTGCGTATTCTTTTTATATTTACATGCATATCCAAAACAATGTAAAGACAGAGTGTCGATCATCTTCATTAATCATTCATTCATTTAGTGTCTTTCTGGAGAGAGAGGTGTCAAAGAAAAGTTCTTACACGGGGAGCATTCCTAACAATGCATGTAACAATGCCACCAACAGAATCCCCTCTCACTCGAACAGCATCAATTGCAGCAATCATCTTCTCAGCATATGCAGGATCTGGGCACCTAACAATGTTACTCTCAATCTGCCAATATACACCACAGGTTTTAGCTAGTTATGGCAACATATCACAACCAAGGCAGAGTAATTGAAAGAAAAAGTAAATGACAAAAGAAGTAAACCGACGTTCCCATATCCTTTCCATTAGGGATTGGAGCCACACAACTTCCCCTTGATGTTAGAGGTAAAATCCAGATTGCAGATCAGTGCATGCCGCAGCCAATATTATTAAGTTCTCACAACGTATAGATAACTCGACTATACTTTGCTGTTAATCATGACTAGCTCAACTATTAGCATACACATAAAGTAGCAGCTCCACCCTTTCCATTGGAAATATAGCAAGGAACTCCTGAATGATGAGTTTGAGTTCCAACAATATAATCAAACAGAGAAATTTTTGGAACGTTTCTTAATTTATATATCATCACTAAATATGAAACTTGCCCCAAAATTTCGGGTTCCCCCAAAATAAAGAAAGAGTTGTCATTTATACCTGATCAAGAGTCAGAGTTTCATGGTCAACTAATTCTTGTGGAAGTTCAACGTTATGGACTTGAGAGACATAAGCAAGCACCTGAAGACAAAATTAAGGGAAGCCTGTATTAAGAAAAAGATAAGACAACAAGAAAATCTTTGATGATACCAAAGGAGATGCTCAAGAATCTCAATTTAACATGGAATGTGTTATGATACTGCCCAGACAAGTGGCCCCCACTGAGGTTGTCAATGAATCATAGACATGTAAATCTAACATAAAAGATTCCACACCATTTGAAAACCTTAACCTAATTCTCTTTATGCTCTTTACCACTGCTGCCACCGCACCACTACGTCCAATGGAGGTCGTCCTTCCACTGTCTTGCGAATCATTATCTATCACAAGTCAATGACTCTGTTGCCAACAAAGCAGTCAACCAATGAGCCAGTGGCTCTTTTGTAGGCGACAGCAATGAAACTAACTCCATCGAGAAAGGAGAGACCTCTAGTAGTGGATGTTGGTGGGAGGAGCGCAACTCCTACACTCAGTCAAGGGCGACAGCATTATAGTGTCTTTAGGCGTTGTGTCTTTAGCCGTTGATGAAGAGAAGGAGATGGTGGGGGTGAGGTTAAAGGACAATGAAAAAGGGAAGAAACCACAGAAAAAGAAAACACGACAATGACTTAGGTCCTCTTTTTTCCTTTTTGGTGTATCATAAATATGAAGGAGTAATTTCTTCTTCATAGCATAGGAAGGTGAGCGAACGAAACATGCATATTAAGTTAGAAAGAGAAAGTGAGGAGAGAGATCAGTATGATGGGGTTGTCTACTGAGCAAATGTTGTCTTACAACCATAGGTGGCTGAGGATAAGGTCGTGTCGGGCCTTAGGTCCCGTTTGGTTCAGCATTTGAATGGGCTTTGGGACTCTAAAGTCACTTTAGGAAGTTGCATTTTCGAAATGCAAGTATTGGCCTTGGTTACTGTTCATCTTCTCCGAAGACCGCCGCACGGAAAAGTCGATCGGAGGCCAATGACCACCAGCCAAGGGGTCGCGTGCACCGGCGACCACCACCTGAGGGTCGCCCGACCTCAGCGACCGTCGCCGGACCTTGGGCGATGCCTAGGTCCCGCGACCCAGGCGGGTGGCCTGAATCGTGCGACCCAAGCGGCTGCCTGAGGTCGCCCACCTCAGGCAAGGCCATCCGGGGGCCAGATCTGGCCGGCCGGCCATCAAACTTGAAAAAAAAAATTAGAAAAATCTTTTTTTTTAATTTAATAAAAGTCCTTTACAAATGTAATTTTTACCAAACGGCATTTTAGCCAAAGTTGTTTGGCAATACACTTTAAAATTACAATTCACCAAACGCTATTTGCATTTCGGAAAACTCCCTTAGCCCAAAGATATTTGCATTTTCCCAAAGACATTCCCTTAAAGCCGAACCAAACGGGGCCTAAGTGTCACTGCTGCTGGGCAGCAGCATAACCTCACCCTTTGACATACGCTACTGTACTTGATATGCATGGACTAAAGTAGAGAGAGTCTAAAATCCTATAACGCAGTACACCAGAAATCTCAGTCACAAACTTTAAAACAATCATCATTTCCATATTGTAGAGAGAAAATCTGTGACAGCAGATTTTGTACTTGTCATTCCAAAAGAACATATAGGAAACAAAACAAATGATCCTGCAGCTCCACTTTAACACCTGCCCTACATAAGCATGGTTGCATCCCCATAAATTTAAACACAAGCACAGGTGACAGTTAACAGAAGCATTCGAATTACTAAGAAAAATATTCCCACAAGGACTGCTCTCACATTGAATTGAATATAATTTTCACAAGCTTCTCCAGTCTTACAATTTTCACATGCTTAATGAAACTCATGCAAAGTACCAAAGAACATCACAATCAATCGTAGAAAAGGAAACCAAAAATCAAAGCAAATGTATCCAAGCTCGGAATCACCATTGTTCCATCTAGGGCAAAGAAATCAAAGAGTGAAGAAAATGAAGGCACCTCAGTTCCTGAAATTTCCTTAAGAATCTTTTTAGCAATTGCCCCAGCTGCAACTCTTCCAATAGCTTCTCTAGCTGAAGATCTTCCACCACCCTGGTAACAGAGATAAGGAGTAAAAAATGACAGTAAGTTTCAACACATCAGTCCTTTACCAACATTTGGCCTTGGACCTTTTTGGTTAAAAACCAATACCTGAACTGATCTCACACCATACTTCATATCATAAGTTGCATCTGCATGAGAAGGCCTATAAGCTTTTGACATTTCACTGTAATCCTGGAGAATCAAAAGGTAGATATTATATAAACTTAAGGACTAACGCAATAAGGAGATTGTGAAAAAAGTTGTCAATTAAATGGAAACAAAAGGCAAGTTGGCATCTGAAGAATTTGTGCAGGTTTTGGGCAGTGAACAAAATAATAAATGTTTTACATCATAGTACTTATCAGCTAAAAAAGTAACAGACTCCGACTATTTCTTGAACTTTTTAATCATTTTCCCTTTAGCCATTTGACAGGCAGAAACAAGATGAAAGCAGATAGGTTTCCCCCATTAAACAGCATGTAAGGTTCCTCAGAATTATCTATGTTGATAACAAGCATTTTCATGAGAGTAAGTCAACATAGCACAAGATATCCCATAAAACAAACAGCCTCAATGCACAACATAAATGCATCTAGGCTAATTCTGCCTCAACTGTTTTTAACCAAAAGGAGATCTCAATTCAACCATATAGTTCACAGCAAGCAATTGCAAACTCCTAAACACATCACTTTTCTTCCATGTCAATCTGAACAAACATTACAGTATCACCCATGATAGGATACTCACATGGCCTCTCTGATCAGTATTGGGAACTAGTACCATGATCGGTGTCCCTGTGGTCACTCCTGCAACCAAGCTTAATAAGCTTAATACTCATTGTTATCACTAATTAGTATAGGGTTTTTAATCTGGAAAAGACCACTAAAATCGATGGATTGTAAAACTTGCGCATAAAGATCTTACCATCAGAGACTCCTGAATATATTTGGCATGTATCCGTCTCTTTTCTGGGGGTAGTGATGCGGCTCTGGCCCGGTCGTCTGGATGCACGAGAATGAATTTGTTAATGGCAAACCAACAATCAGATGATAAGAGATTATACTTTCTATAACCCAACGATCAGACAGGACAGCGTGATCTCCATGATTGACACAACCCATTATTTTCTTAAGCATGAATGCATTAACTGCAAGGGCTCGAGGTAAAGTACCTTCTGTCAAGATCTACTTGGAGGTCAGCTTCTGAGAGGGGCAACCGGGGAGGGCATCCATCAACTACACAACCTACACCCCCTCCATGAGATTCTCCAAATGTGGTAACTCGGAAGTGAGTCCCAAAGGTGCTCCCAGCAGCCTTTATCTCTGCAAGCATTCTGAGGTGAGATCTGTCCAAGTAGAAATTCCACAGAAGGACATCGACAACACGTCCAGGTTTCCAATTCCTCTATCCTCAACCACATGATCAGGAAAACGGATAAATACGATACTCTCTGGGTCTAGCAGGTATTAGAAAGAAAAAGCCAGCAGATTTCCATCTAGTGCAAGTTTGTAATGCAGCATTAGCCCAAGGACCACGACAGACTAGGACTGCTAACCAGGAAATGAGCCATGTCTTTCTGTTTCTATTCGTCCAGTCATATGTATTATAGTATCAGACACATAACATATAATACAAAATTCCACAAATTAAAAACCAAACTCGGCACCGGAAAACAGATTCTTCTGCTAATTGACAACCAAGATCAGTGGCAACCCACATACCCAAAACTCAAAAAGATAAAACTTTTGCCAAGATAAAGCCCGTATACCCACACTACGAACATGAAAACGTAAAATTTTTCTTTCTTTCACTTTATTCCATCTGATCAAGATCCTTCGCATCCCACCCACGCACTCCCGCGCGAAGACAGAGAGAGAGAGAGAGAGAGAGAGAGACTAACGGAGTTTTCTGGAAGCCGGGGTGCGGATCAAGAACTGAAGGGAGGGCCTACTGAGATCGGAGGGCAGAGAACGGAAGGCGGAGACGGAGTCGGCAGCCGACGACCCAAGAAACGGCTTGGCCGATACAGACGACGCCATTAGAACAACCTCTCCCTCTCTCTCCCTCTCCCTCTCTCTCTCTCTAACTCCTTGCCGGGCGTGAGGCAACTCCCCTGAAACGAATCGGGTCGAGAAGGAAAACTGGAGGGGAGGCAGGGAGGGCTGGAAAGATGGAGGGGGGTGGCGGGTCGGTCTGAGAAAGATGGGTTCCCCCTGCTCGCAGAAACAGCAGGTTAATGATTAGGAAACTCCACCTACCCCCTCGAAGTCGTTACCTTCCGCCTGCCTACGAGGCTTTTGGGGTTGGTGGGGGAGGAGAGGAGAGGAGAGGAGAGGGAGTGGATATGATGATGCATTTTTGTGTAATGGTTTGGTGCAGGTGGCCACATGAAAAGGAGTCAACTCGAAGTTGCACCGCGGGTGGGAGCTCGAATTTTTTTCACCCCGCAACGCCCGAGTGTGAGAAACACGAGATGTTAAGGTCTGTCTCAAAATAAGATTGAGTCCAAAAAAAAAAAAAAAAATAGAGTTAAATTCTTAGAACTTATCAAATTGATGTAATCAAATCATTTCTAACCCTTGCTGGTCCTTGACTTGCCATCACCCACCATCTCCAACCCTTTCCATGTTGTGGTGGCGTCAGTCAAGGCCTTGGAGCCCCTCGTCATTTTCCTTCCATTCTTCTTTTTTAATTTTTTTAATCTAATTTAAATAGTATTTAACTAAAAAAATCATATTTAGATAAAAAAAAACAACATCATTTTAGCCTTAAGTTTTCATGTTTTAGTTAGGAGTGAACATGGTTTTAGGTTCAAGGTATTCCAAGTTCTGTGTTCCAAGTTTCCGTACAGATTTTACCTGGAACTTGGAATCTACCCATAAAAACAAATTTCTTATTTTTAAAATCCAAAATATACCATTTCACAAATTCTAGGGTCAATTCTCGATTTACCTAAGTTCCACCTATATTATCAATTAAACAATTACAGTAATTAAAATATTTAATGAGTACCACTTATTATTATAATTTATTGACCATAACTTACATATAGACACACAAAAAATATGAACATAAATAAAGTAAAATTCTCCGTCATAAAATGAAAGTTCTAGTACTTCTAAATTATACATTCATCATCGAACAACAAGAAATATTGTGGGATTGCGTAAGTTTTAGGTTATAAGTTCCAAGTTCCTCAACTAAGAACCTAAAACTTACCTATCAAAACAGATTTCTTATTTTTTGGAACTTGAAACTTATCCTGCATATCTTGGAACCTGAAACCAATCTAGTTTTCAAGTTTCAAGTTCTACCATGGAACTACGCTTAACCCTAAGTTCAAAGTTCCAAAGTATATTGGGTAAATTTCAAGTTCCAAAAAATAAGGAATTCGTTTTTGATAGGTATGTTCTAGAATCTTAATTGTTGGAACCTAGAACCTAGAACTTTGAACAAGTTTTAATGTTTTTCTTGGTTCATGTCTTCGCGCGATCTTACGATAATCTATATTGTTCAACGATAAATGTATAATCTAGAAGCACTAATTTGAGCTTCCATTTTATTACTGAAATTTTTACTTTATTAATGTTCATATTTTTCATGTGTATTTATGGTTAATAAATTATAACAGCAAGCGGTAATCATTAAAGATTTTAATTTACTGCAATCATTAAATTAATAATATAAATGAAACCTGATAAACCTTAGAATTGACTCTAGAATTTGGGATAGAGTAGGTTCCAAGTTTTAAGATATGCATATTAGGTTCTAGGTTCCAAAAAATAAACAACTTATTTCGACAGTTAGGTTCTAGATTCCATGTTCTAAGTGGAATATTATGTATGAAACATGGAACCACTTATCCCTAATTATAGCCACATAGGATACAGACAAAAAAAAAAAAAAAAACACACTTGTTTTATTCTTAGTCAAATTGAACAGAGTTAACGGAAGAACTTAATTATATCAATTCGATAGATTTTAGAAATTAATTGTACTTTTCGTAAGTTTTGAAATCCAGTTGCATTTTTTTAGAAAAACCAAGCCATGCATCCCTTCTTTTAATGATGGCTACGACAGAGAGATGCATAAAGTTGATTTTTTTTTTTTTTCAATTTTCCTTATATTTTACCTTCGTTCTTTTGCTTTCTTCCTTATCATATATATTTATTTCGTAAAAAATAAATAATTTATAAAATATTTTCCTAAATAAACAAAAAATATTTCCATTATTTATGAAAATTTTTAAATATAAATTTTATCGATAATAAAAATAATTTCAATTGACTAATCATTTTAAATAATACATGTGATTACTTTCAAGTCAATCATTTCTCATGAAATAAATTGAGTTTTTGTTTGCCAAAAATGTCTAAATTCGAATGGTGAAAAGTACAATCGTCCCTTTTCTCAATTTCCTCTCTTTCTCGGTTACTAACACACTTACTTTTCTTAATTCATCAATTTTTTATTTTTTATCAAATAACAAAGATCGAAGGCACAGAGTTTCAAATTATGGATTAATGGGAAGAAATGGCAAAAACAAAGTTTTCTTCAATCCAGTATGTGGATTTGTCAATTGATTCCTAAATTATCTCCTCGCAATGGTTAATGACAATTTAAGATAGTATTAGAAATGGGCGCATAGCATTACATTACATTATATAATATAAAAGAAAAAAATAACATTACATGACATAGGAACGAACATGCTTTGGAGTCGTTTAAACTCCTGGCAAGTCGAGTTCAAATGAACATTTCAACTAAACACATTCACTAAACGTAGAACCGTTCGTCGCCGTTCTTCAAGAAAGTGCTTCCTTTTCTGCCGTCATGGACATGCTTTCCTTCGACTTGCCCAGGGGACGAGACTCAGCAGGGTCCTGCAATCATCAGCACAACGCCATTTTACATCATTTCAAAAACCCTTCTTTTACAAAGCTAAATTTCCATCCATGTCATGTAACAATTCTTGATCGAGTAACGTTCTTTTTGATGTGCTTGCCTTTCGCTGGTTGGTTAATCATCGTCGGTGCGCCGTCATGGACCGACTAAAAATCAGGAGTTGGGGAGCAGGAGACGAAATTAGTCTGAAATTCAAACAGCACGTGCACGCTCGTTTTAATTCTAAAAGGTTGAAGAGAAAGATTTGGGAGCTAATCCATCGGTTCCTTTCTTTAGGTAAAATACAGAGGAGGAAGGAAATGTTGGAGCGTAGGTTTTGGCCATTGCTTAATCGTATGCCGCTTTTCATTTCGGTAATGCAAGCTGCGTACTAATGCAAGCAGCAAAAACAAGAACAAATTATAAGTAACTTTTGCTTGAAAAAAAAATAAAAACAAAAACAGATTTCGAGTTTCCTTGGTTTAACTTGTAAATTTTAGACACCCTTTGGATGATGATGCTTTACCATCTCATGTGCGTGCAATCCTGGAGCTATACCTACGGGTGCTCAACTCGTGCGAGCCCAATGCATGAGTGAGTCTGAAACCACGCGATAATTTCTCATATTCTTCAAAGCACCAGACGGATACAAGATCAGGCTCGTTATAGCACATAAATCCATGTAAATCGCTATCTAAATGTTGGCAGTATAAGGCATTGTACAGTCTCACAAGCCAATAGACACGAACTCAACAGAAATAACTTATAATTAGAATGAATAAATTCTTTATTGTTTCGTAAAATGAATGTATCTTGTTTTTTTTCAATGAATAACGAGGTAAGGCACAACAAGTATCAACCGCTAAACAGACATTTCTACCTATCAACTATTGAAGAAGAGAGCGGGAGAGGGATTACCAAGTTCTCAGCATTCTGAATATCCATCACCGCCTTCACCGGTGCACGGGTCTTCAAATTCATTTCGTCGTACTCGTCTTCAGGGTTCGACAGGGCGACAATGGCCCCGCCCGCCCCGATTGAAGCTTCATTATCATGTATCACGACTGTTCTTATGACGATGTTCAGGTCGAACGTCTGATTGATAGAGAAAAACCCAATGGATCCCGAATAGATACCTCGAGAGCAGCTCTCCAGAGAATCAAGAAGTTCCATAGATCTCAGTTTAGGCGCTCCCGTCATTGAACCACCTGGAAATGCAGCTCTAACACAGTCAACTGCGCTAACATCGCTCCGCTTCTTTCCACATATCGTACTCACCATGGTATGGACTGTGGCATATGACTCAACATCCATGAGATGAGGTACAAAAACAGAACCGGGCTCACAAACCCGACCAAGGTCATTTCTGAGAAGATCGACAATCATCAGATTCTCTGCTTGATCCTTTTCACTGCCGGGCAGGGGGAAGGAGAGAGGGAATCAGCTTTCTAAAGAAAAATCAAGCACTACCAGCGAACAGATGAACAAGTTCATTTCTAGAACAATAAATCTAGCCTTCCTAGCTTCTTAGATGTAGTTTCGCCTCCAGAAACCCGACAAAGCATACAAAATCTTTGTGCACAAAATGAGTGAAGCCAATCGTTTGGACAAATAAAGTAGAGTTACAATTAAGAATTTTGTTCTGCAACATTTTCCTCCATGCAACCAACCAGCATATACACATTACGCAGACCCACAAAGAAAACGGTAATGAAGAATTTGAAGCTGTTGGGTATTTATAAGCGAAAACTTTACCTGTACTGCAGTTGCAATTTGCGCTGTTCATCTTCCTCTTTTGTCACTCCCCGAGCTATGGTACCCTTTATGGGCTTTGCCTCCAATACACCGTACCTATCCAACCGCAGAAATCTCTCAGGCGAAGAGCAGCAGATGTGGAGATTCTCCTTTGCAAAATTAAGCCAAGCAGCATATGGTGCTGGATTGCTTTCTCTAAGGTGAAGATACAGTTTCAGAGGATCCATCTCCTCAACTTTTTTCCTTATTTGGTTCGTAAAACATAACTCATAGCTTTCTCCATCTTTTATATACTTCAAGCACTTCCTGACATCTTCCATGTACTGCTCTTTGGATTTCTCAGCACAAAAGCCTGCTTCGTGGGGGGAAATTGTCGTGGACACTGTATTTTTGTTCTTCGGTTCATCTGTAGGAGCTGTTCTTAAAGTAAGAAGCTTTTCTTCTGTATTATCCAGCCATGTTGTGGCAGGTGTGTCACGGTCACATATCGACATCAAATAAACATCGTCATTCAGATGATCAACCACTACCATATTATCAGCAAACAGAAAACAAGCATCTGGAGCTGTTGACTTGTGACGATTAGTTGCTGCACCACATTCTACTTTGAGGTTATACCTGAAATGCAAGAAGACATGATAGGTTAGTCCACAGACAAAGTAGAGGCAATGAAAGGGAATAAAAGAGGAGGAATGTGCATAGATACAAATATCCTTCTTAAAATAGGTCACATACACATTCAGAAAGGCAACCATTTTCTAATGGAAATGCACTAAAAGTAACAGATAAGAAGCATTCCAGAAACCTTTTTAACTTTAATCATAAATTCAGAGATAGAGCCTGATGGCAACATTTAACAGACATCGTACCCTATGTACCCGACAAATCCTCCGTAAAACTCAAACGGTAACCCTTCAAAATCTTTTTCTTCACAATGAAATGATAGAAGCTCCTACAAGAAAGGACAAGAGAAAGCAGCTCATAAATCTGGATACACTGAAAAGAATAACTATAGCCACAGCAACTTGATTTAGCCAGAACACATGAAGACACAAAACAATTAAACAGTAGCTTTTTGACAAATTAAAAAACAAAGAAGCTTCAAAGACTTGTCATTCGGCGTGACACAGAGAACAACAGGTAAGATCAATCATTTAAAATAAGCTTATTAAAATTTAAACATGAGCAAGGGAGAGACAGATTCAAATCTAGGTAAAGAAGATGGTGTCAAACTATTACGACTCCATTCTCCTAAAAGAATGAACTTATAAATTTGCTTTGCGCCCACTCAGATCTCAGAGAAGATATTAGATATACCTTGTTCAAGAAATCTAGGAAACCTTTTTCCAAGTATGTACTAGTTGCATGGCCATGAGCATCTTCAACTGATAGATAACCTCCACAATGAGTTGCATCACTGTCCAAAAAAAGTCAAAAGCATAAACTGAACCCAGGACATAAACGTTCAATTATCATATTTGATAGATTATTACTCAACCGATGGACAAAAGAGATAATTAGCAGATAAATTAACACAAGCATCATCATGCATAAGACTAAAGTTCAAAGCAAATTACATCTCTACTTTTCTATGTTAGGAGATGAGATCATCGCTAATCCATACCTTCTGTCGGTCAATCTAAATGTCAGTTGCTTCCAAAGAGGTCCTCCTTTTCCACCCATAAATGAAAATCTAGCTCTTCCCTAAATATAAAGATGACATCAGACAAACAAACCCACCAAAATAAACCAACCTCTTGCCAATGAAGATGCATGATCTATTTCTAGATATCCAAGTGGCAGCATGGCCACATAAAAAGGATGAAATGAGAAAATCAAAGAAACCACAAAAAGACTCAAATGACAGACAGTTCCTAATAGAAGTAAGGAAAACTGAAAAGTGCATTCTTCCTCTTCCTGACAGACACACCTTCTCAATTGACGAACTATCCAACCAAAAGGTATTCTCAGCCTTGTCATCAGAAAAAAGTTCGCAGAACATGTTCTTGGCTCCGCCGAGTTTAGCAGCCGAACCTTCTAGCCTTCTCCACGTCAATTTAAGTCGCTTCATGTCAATGGTCGCAGGTGAAGTTCCCAGATTTGACATATCAAAGCAGTTCCTCTCGTCCAAATCATACAATGGTCTTCCGCTTCTAGTAACCTCTTGAAGCAAGTGATCGCCATTAATCTCCACTGAGGGAGTATTTGTTAGATGAACTTGTCCTGACATATGATTAGCACGGGGCACCTGGATTTGCGCTAAAAAAAGTTTACTGCTCAGAAATAGATAGAGTTAACCGATACGATAATAACAAGTTGTCACTAATAACACTCAAAAACAAAGGCCAAAGAAAATTTGAATCTTTATTCTGAATAATGGCAACGATAGTACACCGGGGGGGGGTGGTAAAAGGGGAGTCTTAGACAAACCTTCCCCCAACAACCCAAGGAAAAGCAGAATATGTACAGTTGCTAGAAATAAGTTGCCGTTACCAGTAAAATGAGCATATCTCCTTCTGAAGAAAGAGGAGTTTGATCTCAGCCAGTAGTCTTCAGTTATTTGCCTAAAGTTCTTGAAAATCTGTCTCCCATGACAAGTCGCAACACTCTCCGGATGAAACTGGCAGTCAGAAAGGTCAGTGGAGTGATTGAAAAAACGCAGTATGTAACTTGTACATGGAAGAAACTAAAGCACCTGCACACCATAATGAGGCCAAGTAGAATGCATGATGCCCATAAGGACTTTTCTGCTTTGTATGTCTTCAGAGTTGCTAAAAGGCCAGGAGTTTTCGTTTCTCTTTTCTGAAAATAAAGTTGAGTATCCTTCCCTACTTTTAGCGTAGGCATATGGAGAAACAACATTGTCCTCAGAAAAGGAAATGGCATCACTAGAAGTGGTCCATGCTATAGGGATGAGTTCTTCAGGAAGTGTTTGTGCATCTAAAACAAGAGAATGATACCGAACCACCTGTGAGCATGTGCCGTCAGGATTCAGCAAAAGCTGTAGCAGAAAAAGAATCCACTCCAATTGTGAAACTCTTCACATTTTCTGGAGAGACTAACCTTAAATCCCGAGTTTCTACCAGAAGGAATGTCATGAAATAGCCTGCTACCACTATGCTCAATCTCACTGAAGCAAACAATACAGAGTGTGACAAAGCCAACAATTTGCATCTTCTCATTAAGGAAAATGAAGATTGACTAAATATCATGAGAGCAAGCATTAAGGTCATCTTGGCAAAATCACAAGGTATGCCTCCAAGATGATGAATTAAAAATCCTCAATAGACCAATAAGAATTATACAACCTGGCAACCTTGTGAAAACATACCTCAAGCGACCATGGACTGGTTGAGATGCATGTACAACTTTTGCGCCATGTACATAACCCAAAGCCTATTGAACAATAAATCATCAAACATAAGCATGTTTTTTGTTGCAAAAATTTCACCCATTATCATATTGGACGATGCAAACTCATGTTAGACATCAGCAGGTCAAAAGCCTGATTTGGCATTAAAAGAGTTGAAACAGGCACTACTGGGACAGCAACTAAACTCTAGACAGAATAAAGTTGGATTTGGATGGCAATCTCCAGACTCAAGCAGGTACATGCACGTCACTGACAAATTAGACCAGAGATGCAACAATAATCTTAAAACAACCTGGTGTCCGAGGCAAACACCCAAAATTGGTATGTCCTTGCACTCAAGCAACAGCTGAAGACATATTCCTGTAAGATTCCAAAAGTTATCAGAAGCAGTGACGAGGAAATGCTAAACATATTTTTAGTGACAATAGAAAAGAGTTCCTCAATGTGAGAACACAAAAACAAAGATTGACCATCCTATTTGATGTTGCTCGAACTACAGTAGAAGTTTATCCAAATATGGATCACCATTTGTGATGCGTGATGGGTGGATGCTCCCGCATCAATTTGCTCTACAGTAGACTATGGATTTCTTTCACTGACTTTCCTAAACAGCTGGAGCCTTTTCTGTATCAAAGTCATTTACTCTTCTAAATTTATGGTTTTCTTCTTTCAAAATTTTCTCTGTTTCTCGATGTCAGGCAGCAGGGCTTCTTTCCCAATTACATAAAATTAGCATGTCATAATCAGTTCAATGTCTTTCTGGTATCAACAAGAAGTGCAACACCTCGTTGCCAGATTCTACCAGGAATATCTGGCAACACTTAATGAACACCTCCTTTTAAGTCGCAAAAGCCAGTGACTATAATATAATTCAGAACTTCGAAGCTGGATAAAGCTAAATAAACAAAAATTAGAATCAGCATCCATCTTACCTACATCTGCAGGGCATGTTGGAGAACCAGGTCCAGGTGAAATAACTATATTATCGAACGCATTTTCTTCATACAAATGGTGATATATGTCCTTCCACGTCCAACTATCATTCCTAATCACAACAGGAGGCACTGCTACAATAAATAGCCAAAAGGAAATGAATCAATACAAGATCCCATTTCAAGAAGACCAATTTGTTCATGCATGAACAGCAGACATCATCTGTGCCTTCGCCCATGCAAAACAGTATGGATTGGCCCATTCAATCTAGAATAGTGTCATCGTATTGGGGGCTTTCCTAAAGGGACATGCAACATGATGTGTCTACTCCTCATTTCTAACTACAAAAATACAATTGAAACATTTACAGTTACTTCTAAGGTACTAATGAGAAATTCTATTAATTTTTCCCAGAAAGAACACCACTTTAGAAGTTTAATAAGAAAAAAAGCCAGTTCTCTAAATTTAAATAAAAGCAAAGGTTTCAGCAGTTTATTGGTTTAAAGGCTCATTGAGGTACTACATTCACCATGTAAAATTGATGGGAGAAAATGAGAAAATAGCAGCAGCATTCGCCAGAGAATTATTTCCCTAACAAAGGTCCAAATGACTTCACAAAATTCAAATACGGGTGAAATGGCTCACAGACAGTTCATTGAGTCTAGATTCAGAGATGGTTTCAATATAATTATTTTCCTAACAAATGTCAAAATGTCTTCACAAAATTCAAATACAGGTGCAATGGTCAAAGACAGTACATTGAGTCTAAGATACAGACACGGTTTCGATAAAATTCCTTCAAAGCATGCCTAGTGACATCCAAGAACTCTCTCCATTAGCCCCAGGTTCATATTGGCATCTCATCGTTTGCTTTAGTTCTTTTGTTAAAGTTTCAATGGAGGGAAGGCAAATTTTTATTTCATAGCAAATGAATGAAGCAAGGTAGAACCTTCTATGAATGGGATCATGAAAGAATATAGACAGAAATTGTTATTGAACTGGAACGAGCATGCAATGAACAGAAATGACTTACCCCCATTGATAACTGATAACTCCTGGTAGATGTTGTATGTGTAACTATCGTAGTTGTCAATCAACAATGTCCTCACAAAGTCCAGCTTCTCAGGCCGCTCCTCCACCTGCTTCTTCCCCACAAAAGATCCTTCTAGGTGCCCAGGCATCAAATGGCTACATGTTATCATGTTCTTGCTTCCACAACAAGATCTAGTTCTCCTCGTGGATCTACTAACCATTAAAGCTGGTTTAGGGTTCACATTCACGTGATGTAGACCCTCAACAAAGGGCAGTGTGATGTTAGAACGCCGTGAACACTGACTAAGATTCATTTCCTCCCAATAATGTAGAAGCCAATTAAGAGCAACTGCCTTAATTAACTTGGCACTGCACAGACTTGACTTGCAGCGAGATACTGAAAACAGAAGAACGCATCTGCATTACCCGCACAGAGAGAATTCACAAGTCAGGAACCTAGGATTAACTTTCTTTGACTGCTGATAGAATTCCTAAAGATTTTACAATTGACAAGAATTTCAACCAGAGAGGCACACACGTCTAATCACACTCATTAGGACAATGAAGTTGGACAATGCAACAAAGGACGAAAACATGACATGTTAAGAACCATTAAGTATTCACATACATACATGCGTTAGCAGGCCGCCTCCTCCATCCCGTCTCGAGTCATGACTCTGCGAAAAAAACTAGGGGCATGTGAAGGTCGCCGACCCAGAGAGCTCAGTGCCAGGCAAAAGACCACGGCACTAGAACTCCTGGCAAACCTTCAACAGCCGCGTTTCTGCATCAAAAGGAGGCCTACGTTACTGAAAATCCAAGATCACAGCAAACGAATGGCAATCAGAAATTTGGAGTACAACCCAGATGGGCAAAGGCCACGAGTAAGCCCTGTCCACGTGGGGGAATCGCACAACAGAATCTAGCTAACTGGGTTAAAAACTGTAAGAGACTTGCAACAAACACGGAGGCCTATAAAGAGAGAAACTGGAGAAACCGGGCCAACCCAATTCCTCCTCCTCATAGCTCCCGCCAAAGTTTACATCCAATACTGACGGACAGATATCAAATGACACGCGAATGCTCCCCCCGGCAACATGCGCAAACGGCCGCCAGACGATACAAGACGCGGAGGGGACAAATCTCGTATGCAGAACATTGGTCGCCAAGAAAAGACGAAAGCAAAAGCGAAAGCCGGGACGGATCTCGCATGAAGACAAGGAAATCCCGGGAAGGCGAAGGTCACCTGGCGCTCAATGCATGCGCCCCTCGCGGTTCAATGCGCTAGAGAGAGAGAGAGAGAGAGAGAGAGAGAAAAATGAGAGGTATGGAAGAGGATTCGGCGGGGGTGGCGAAGAGGCGGACACGGAGGGAGGGGGACAAACGAATCGGGGCGTTTCGTGAGGTCCGGGGTGGGGGTGGGCGGCGTGAGGGGGCGGGGCCCACCCGGTCCGGTCTCCCCCTCTCTCCATTGGACCGCCCGCTAGTCGCCCCTCGCCGGCCGGCCGACTTTTCCATTTTCGTTTCGCCTTCGGGTAACCGGATGACCTCCTGAGCCGGTCACCGCATCTCGTTTTGATTCACTGAATCGTGCTCTTGGACAAGCGCACTGCTTTCTCTATTTCGTTCTAACGGTCTTCCGGAAAATATAAGCATCGAACTTACTCAGTTTGTGATTCGATCCTTTCGCCCCTTTCTTATCCAAATGAAGACAGACTGCCAACATGGTAAGATTTTCACGTGGTGAGATTATATCTTCACTCCGAGGCCGGCTTTTAGCAATTCTAAAAAGTTGGACCGATTCCAACAATAACTTAAAACTGGATTGGTTTTCGGGATAATTTGATCTAGTTTTTTAAGTAGAACCAGTTCAGTTGCACAACCCTATCATATATATAATACAAAGACATGGAGAAAACATTTAAGAAATGGAAGGATCAATTCGTGCAAATAAAAGCAAATCATTGGCCTTAATTGCAAATTTGCAACAATTAAAGAGAGAGAGAGAGAGAGACTCCGTGGCGAAATTGAATGAAAAATAATACGAGATCAAGATCAGATTCCGAACTTGATCCCTCCAAGATCAAGTGAAGAATATCAAAGCCACTGAACATCAGGAGTGATCATCACCTGCGAGATTTCCCGATCACCACGGCATAAATCTCTCTCTCTCTCTCTCTCTCTCTCTCTCCCGTGTCTGCCATTTGAGTCCATTCTACAGTCCTATATATAAGCAGGGCCGTGTCCGAACTCCGGTGCCACGCTCCTTGCTCCGCCGTTGAGATGACATTACCGCGGTCGGTGAGTGATCTGCACGACCGCACAGATGGCCATAGCTCTCCGTTCCGCCATTGACAAATGTCGCGGGACATGCAGGAACGAATGCCCCGCAGTAGAACTCGTCTTCCTCCGATGGTAAAGGCGACATGGTCAGAATCCCGATGCACTGTTGCCAAGTGGAGTCTCGCATGGATCTCGAGACATCATCTTCATCCCCGCACGCAGAACAGAGCACCTACCACGTTGGATTACCCTCTCGGGTGTTTTGCTCTTGCACCGTTTAGCTAATTTTAAGCAAAAAGTCTCGGCATTGACTACTCCAAGTGCAAATGTTTGAGGCAAAGAAGATGGAAACGTTCGGGGGTCCGGCTGCCATTTTACTCTGTTCGAGTTTCGTCGAAGGCGACGGCGAAGTTTCTACGAGAAGATTCATGAGGAATAGAACGCACGAGTAATTTCAGATCGTGGTTTGAGAGACTCGCCCCCATCTCGTTTTGATATGCCGTAAGTCTTGCAGAAAGAGATCGCGACATAGAGAAGAAGATGTAATAAAAGTTTAAACAGAGCAAAGAACAGATAACGAGAAAGAAAGGTCTTCTTGGGTATGAGTGGTGAATATCTAACCTGATGAGGGGCAGTTTGGTCACTTCGTCGAAAGTGCTGTCTCCAGAGGTCGTGGAAATAGAGTTTTCTCTAAAATACGTACCTCCAAAAAAAAAAAAAGGAAAATCATTTGCATCTGTTTTATTTAGCTTCTAATGCCGTAATGGCGCTATCATAACTGAAAACCGTCTTAGCCTGCCTTCTACTCGGTCCAAGAGAAATCAATTTAACTTAATCTTCGAACTCCTCACTCCAGATTCGATTCTTGTTATTACTGGATCAACGAAATTAATAGGTCATATGACATACGCGAGTTAATAGGTCATAGTACATGCGCAATATTATATAAATAAGTAGACTTTTTTTCTTAAAAAGTAGTAATTATTTGTGTGCTATCTCCTTCGTATGTGTGTAAAAGTAGGCATTGACCAATTTCGGTCAATTGAAGTTGGTAGGTGCCGCTTTTGAATCTTGGAAAAAGGTTAGGCGTGCGTCTTTTTTTACTGTATTTCTGGTAGAGCAGAGCACCCCCTCGCTTATGCGGGGGTTGGTGAGGCTGGACCGCTCCTCATGTTTCTTCTTCTTCCCTCTTTTTTTTTTTTTTTTTTTTAATGTTTTTCCTCTTTTTCCAGTGTTTCCAGTTTTCCTCTTTTTCCACGTTCCTTTTTGGGCCAATCTTCCACATTCACCAACCCCAACTACTTGGGCCCCACGTTCTTTCTTTTGCTTTTATTTTTTTGCTCGTGGGTTGCTGGTGACCCCAGCTAAATCATTTTTCACGCTAAGTGCTAAATGCTTTGCTAAGAAACTCGCTAGACGTTCATTCGAAGTAGAAATGTTTTAAGTCTTTACATAGACGTTCGATATGCCTGGTCTTGTCAGTGTTCATGTCTTGTCTTGGCGATGAAACAATTTTGATAGGTAGAGCCATCACATGAGTATATTAAGTCGGGTTTGATCTAACCCAAATTGACATATTTAACTCATTTTAACTCATCTCAAACTAATACAAATCTGGTGACATATACCCAACAAAATCCATACTCGATCTATCTCGTCCTAATTTATATTACTAAAATACTTTTATATTTAACTCAATATAGGAAAACTTATATCCAACAAACCGAACTTGTCGTAGTCTCTGTCTTCTCGTCTCTATCTCCTATTTATGTATTTTTCAAAGAAAAAGGAAAGCGAGTCAGCCAGTACTAGTAATTGGGATGAATCAGCACAGACATGATATTCATCGCCTTTCTTCGCCTTGTTTCCTTTCTTTTTTACTCTTTTTAGGTTAGGAAGGAGAAAGCCTTTTATGTGTAGAACTACACATCTCTCACCCTCTTAAACCTCATCTTCGAGCCTTAGCTTTGTAGAAAGAAGGTTCAAGAAAGAAAACTCAGCTTCACTCAGCCTTGTACTAAAGGTAATCCCTTCTTTCACAAGGCATTCTTGCAAAGAAAGAGTCGAGCCTAAGCGGTTCAAGCCTATGTGACCAATGCTAGAGTAGTAGGCCTTTTAACCTTAGGGGATTTAGCTCTATCAATTCCGATTGAAACAAGAGATACAATCTATTCATCTAATTCATTGTCACAACCCAATAGCATATCTGTGGGTATTGAAACTGCTTTGCTCCTTCTCTGGGCACATTTGATACATCCACCGTCACTTCTTCTTATACTGTTTGTGCTCCATAGTTAATGGCTCACTTCTCATCCAAATTGGCTTTCAGAGTCAATGTCGGAATGTCAATTAGATAGTCTGTCAGAGAGAATATAGTCTTCTAGAATGAATGTCTGGGCTGCATTCGATACTTGTCTGATCTTCCAATCAATCGGAAGAGAATAACTAATTATGACTGTGATTGAGAGAAGAGAGTTCAGACAGTGATAACCGATAAACTATAAACGAAGTATACCTAAAGTTGGAGATAGATGAACTCATTGGATGTTCGATGGAATGAATGACTGCGGAGAAGATGTACCGATCACTGCAATCGATATTCATATTGGATAATTTGATTCTAACTACCTTATCGAAAAATGTCTCGATCAGCTGTTGGGGATTGTTATCATGACTGTCAGATAAGCTACTTATTGAACTGCATTCTTAGACTAGGATTGCTTATATATTTGATTCAATGCATCATCCTTTTTTTATATGATGTGGTGCTAGCATTGGATTGAGATTAGGATTGAGAAAGTTCCCCCCAAAGAGCTACTCTACTAGTACTAGACAAGCTAGGTAGGCTTGCTTCGCATAGGCTACGGCTCTCCTTCCCTACTACTTCATGCCAAGAGAGAGTAATCAATTGAAGAGTCATATGTGGAACACACGCAGTGAAAGTTGGCAACCAGAGAGAAAGAACCCCGGGCAAGCAAGCCAGTACAAAGACCTCGATTTTAGAGCTGATACCAGAGAAAGCAGCTAAGCAAGCAAGCCAAGTTTCGAAACCTCTCCCCAGAAAGCAACTAGTTCTCACTCAAAGGCCAAGAAAGCTTCAAGAATGCCGTAAAGTGATCATTCAGACCGATTTGCCATGTGAAAGCAAGGTTACGGGAAGTTAGGAAAGACAGAGAGCTGAAGGAGATGTTTTGAAGAAAGACTTTCCATCTTAATGGAATTCTTAACAAAGAAGACAAGAAAGGAAGTCACATCTAGTAAAGAAAGCCACGAGCAGACACCAAGAAACTAGTACAGATTATTCCACCAATGAGTAGACACCAAGAAACTAGTACCGATTATTCCACCAAGGAGCAGGATACATACTTGGTATAGTGGTCGGACTCGAACTATCAAGTATTGGCAACTCACTTCAAGTAAAGTCCCTTCACTTCAATGCAACCAAGTCGTAACATTTCCATAGAAGGAAACCTCTTGTAAGATTTGGGTCCTTTCGAGCAATTCCTACTAATGACTGACTAGTGCCTTAACTAAAAGAAATCCTCAATGGATACCTCCGTGGACAAAGCAGTCCTATAATACCAACGACAGTAACGTAGCCCATCCCTAACCCACACTCTCAAGGTAGACCATTCAAGAAAAACCTTCCTGCGTATAGCCAGTTGTCAAAATCTAGCACTACTAATCCGAGTAAGGGTGCTAAATCGCTTAACTAGGTACTTCATATGGACTGCAAAAAATCCACATGGATGATGCGAATTCATCCGGTTATGAATCAAAATAGGACTAAGATCCTTAATTAGATCAGGTACTAGAAAGAATAAAAAATGCTGCCTAACTACTAGAACTCGAAAACAATCTATTTCCTAAGTGAATGAGCATGCCATAGAGATAGAGTTGGCTTTAAGTAAGTTGTGAACCGTTTGACACTCATACTAAGTCCATTTATAACCCATATGTTAGGCCTAAACCTATTTATGACTCATTTACTGAATATAACTAACTCATATAACAATACAATTTAATAAATATGAGTTAAGAAATAGGTACACGATCTATTTTGATCAGTCTAACAATTGGCTTGCTAAAACTTATGCCCATTTGACACTTGAATCGTGAAATTTTCACGAGCTACACAACTAAGCGCATGAATTGCTTGACACTAGACATATGAATCATAATGAATGACGATGTTGCAAAACAAATCGAGAAAAGTATAGCATGTAATGATGAATTAGAAATCCTTTATGATTCACTTGCTTATGTCCACCAACTCAAATCAGGACATGATAGTTTAAATCTGTCGCTTCAAGATTTGCACTGCTAAATTCATTTAGGCTTCACTCGGCTCCCAAACAATAGCATTATGAAATATGCTAAATAATCGATGTAATTATAGTAGATAAAGTGAGAAGTGACCTTGTCATCTTACTTGTATTTGACCATTTCAAACTCACAAAAAGAATACAAAAAAATAAAATAAATAAAATAAAATAAAACAAAAGTCGAGGTGGATCAGCATCGTGTCCTGGATTGGGGTCCCAACCGCATTTACACTTTCGAGATGCTCCTTAAGCCCAAAACAAAAGGGCCAGGCCCGTTACCCGAAAGCCCATTTCCATGGGGCAATGTCGGAGCTCGCGTGAAAGAGAATCCTTAGAAAGGCCTCTCCAATAAAGGGTAGACATCCTTTTTCTCCTCGCTCGGCCTCTCGATGCAGTATCTCAAAAATCGCAACACCCAAATCTTGCCAACGTGGTTTTTAATTTACATCGAACGATCCGTCTACTTAGTGAAAAATAATAATTTTAAGAAATATTTTTTTAAATGATTGTTAGTATTACTTAAAAAAAATGAATGAATGAAAAATATTTTGATTGTTCATAAAAATGTCTTTATATAAATATTATCGATAATGAAAACATTTTCCATTGACTATATATTTGAAGTGATATGAGCAATCATTTTATTGGAAAATATTTTCTAAATTATTCATTTTTCTTGAAATAAACGGAGCTAAAATTTGAGATTGTATCTGTCAACACACGAGATGATTGAAACATTAACTAGAGAGGCGAGACACAATATAGAAACATAAGCTCCATTTGTTTCACAGAAATTGAATAATTTGTAAAACATTTTCCAAAAGGGATCGCTTATATCATTTGAAATAATTAGTCGATGATATCAACAGCAATTTATGTTTGAACATATTCATAAATCATCAATATATTTTTCATTCATTCATTATTGCAAGCGACACAAGTGACCTTTTTTTAAACATATTTTTCAAGAAACAAAAGGAGACTAGAATGATTAAAATCTTAATCTTATATATGCCATCAAAAGAGTACAGGCAACAATGCGTATTAATTTATAGGTAGACACAAACGTACTTTGAAAGCATTGTCAAAAAAAAAAATTCTCTATCACTTCAGTTTAATCTATTTAAATTTACGCATGAGTTATGTTAGAAAAGTCCCACATTGAAAAATTGAAGGATAGTAGTTAATATATCATAGTTAGCCCATAACTCATTGGCTTAAGATTTTGAATGAATATATTCACAGACTTAGATTTGAGCTTCCTTTTGGCGATCTTCTGATAAAGGCATAAAACTTTGTTGTACACTATTAATAAATAATATCAAAGTCGATAGGTGGCATACTCTCAATATGCATCAATGCTTGATTAATATCTTTAGGAAGGAATCTTGTCACCATTGCGGTTTTCACGTAACTTTCATGATTTAGTCTAGCTAAGAAAACCTCTCTGAACACGGGTGTTGCAATGGAGTAATGTGGTTCTAATGGTGGTTTCAAAGTTCGACCTAGAGAAAGTGACCAAAAATAAAAGCAGATGTTGGAGATTCAAGTTGAGACATGATATAGAATGATATACTTGAATTAAGGAAAGCATACCTAATACTAAGACGTGTAATAAGGATAGATTGTTGAGATACATGTGTCATGAAAAACTAGTGGTGAGTCCCGATTTGGGTTCAACCCAGGAAATGGAGTGCTTTCGGGTTCTAAGTTTTTGAAACTAAAATTGTATGGTTCCCAATTCCCAATTTTGAGCCTTGAACCAGACCGATTCACCATAACCATGGCTTCTTTTTTATTACTTTAGGGTCTTAGTAATCCTAGGTTTATATTGCTTTGTTTGCCACCTGCACCTCTTTTCTCACTCTCGCAGTGAGAGTCCACCTGCTCCTCTTCTCTCAGTCCTAGAGCAACAATCTGAGTGTTCGCCCACTTCTCTAAGAGTTTGAAGAGCAGGACCTCCTCTGCGAGTCCTGAAAATCATTCTGCATTGGAGCTCCAGTAGCCTGGACGTGGTGGTGCTACAGTTGATCAGCACGTGAACGACTCGACCAGGATCCTATGGTGCCTCGCTCTCTCCTGGCGATCAAGGGCTACTTCCACGACCAGCCATTGACGACCTCAACGTCTGGTTTCGAGTAATGGGGTCATTTTAGACATGTTTGATGTTCACTTGTTGCGTGTTGTCGAGCTGTTTGATTTTCTTTCACACTTTCCAATCTCTTTGACTTTGCGTTTTTGAACGACCGAAACCAATAATTATACCATCAAATGATTCACATCCACTGTCTTGGAAAATCATAGTGCTTTCTCTTTTCCTATTTTATAATTATTGCGTGGATTGAGAAGAGCTTGAGAGGTGTGACAAGTCTCCTGACAAGTGCCATGTTTTGTTTCTCTATCTTAATGCGCTTTGGCCAAATTCCTAGATAAATATCAAAGCTGAATTGAACTGAACTGATCGATTCTGGGAGTTTCCAAAACCAACCGGTCCCATTTCCAGTTCCAAAGTCACAAGGTTGGTTCCCGACCTATGCTAGAACTGATTGCGAGCTCCCTCTTAGCAATCTCTTCAGAGAAATGTATGGAATTTCTGCAGGATAGTTTCAATATAATTGGAGCCAAAAACTAAAGCTAGAAGTAGGAAAGTGTCTTTTTCCTTTTCTTTGGCTCATTATACATTCATTTATCCTGATCCTTTTCCGTATAATCAGCACAATGATTGTGATCCACAAAAAAGGAAACAAGACATCTGAGTCGACTAATTTGTCCTCCCGAGGAAAAAGGAAAAGCATAAAGGCAAAGGCAGAATGATATCGAAGTGCCAAGATACTATATGCGCTGCATTGTTGGGGAAGTGACATCGATTTTATGTCGTGATGATTCCTTTCTTTGAACCGAGTGACCCTTTGTTCGGTCCGCACTCGCTCTTTCTTTGTATTCCACATACTTGAAAAGGGTCATGATTATGCAGACTAAATGCAGGTTTTCAATCATTTTTCATCATGATCCCCCTCATGTCGATCGCAAAGCCAAAACGATCAGACAACTGTGCATGCCCATGATATCCATACGGACACTTGTTGACATAGTGCTATTGACTAATGATTGTGTTAGAACGTGGTCAAAGAAAAATTCACAATCCTCCTTCTATATCAAAGTTTGGGCAGTGTCAGGATTATGTGAAAACACCCGTTTAGATTATGAAAAATGCTGCACGGAACTAAGCAAAATTATCGAGCGACGCGGCAAGTTCAAATCAAGTGTTGAAACATATGGAACCCATGCCATGTCCTGAACGATTGGCTTATTTAAGCATTCGATGTGGAATTATGGAATCCTTTCACGAAAAAAGAAATTTTAGTAAGAGATCTTAGTAGCACTGTATTCGTATGTGGAAGATACCATTTGGACTTGAAGTATCGATGCCTAATTTATTTCTCAAGTGAAATGCTAAAGAGAATATAACAAACCTTTCTCGACGCCTATGCAAATTCAGGCCCCATTGAAAGTGTCCTAATTTTATGAACTTTGAAAGTTCCATGCTTATTTTAATTCCCAGTTGAATTTTTTGTATACATTAGGCCCTTTGTTTGTTTCTTCTCTTTTCAGTTGCTTAAATCTTTGGAATTATCTCGAGTCCCTAACTAGTAGACTTGTGCTCGGTTCAATTAGTCGAAATTTAGCGGAGTTATGAAAATTTCATTCATGTCACTCAAGTATGTACAAACGAGACAATAACCAGCACTTTTCACAAGTGTCGTTGTGCCGCACGTATCCCTCCTTGGGCTTGTTCAGATGTGGGTTAAGATCACGAGATTAGAAATCGTAAACTTGGAAATAATCACTTGATTTAAAAAAAAAACCAAGCTTCGTATTCAACCAACTGACATGGTTTGCCCTCGGAGAAACTGAGAAAAAGAGAACGATGAAAACTAGGGTTTCAGGTGCCCACAGAGAGAGGGAGATAGAGAGTGAACGAGAGAGAGAGTTGACTCGTCGGAGTAGAAAAGCGGCGGAATGCAAAACAAACGGAGCCAAGAAAAATGTTTTTAGTGGGGATGCACGATAACGAGAGAAACTAAAACATGCGTTGTCAGCTTTGGGTTGTATTCGAGGAACAATTTTTTTTTTTTTTTCATGATTTTTCCTTCTCTGTCTGTTGACAGACCATAAGCAAAAGGAGACAAACACAAAGAGATCAGAAAAGAAAAAGATTATGCGAATGTTTAAAGATGCAGACCACTCGATCCTGCAACAAAGGACATATAAAATAGATATAATTAATCCGTGCTCCTCGTCAATGGACGCAGCAGCAGCTTCATGCGCGAAAATTATTGTCTGTTGCACAGAGTCTGAGGAGGTTCGTGGTTAGCAGAGAATTAGGCGGTCACAGACCGCAAGAGAGAGACGACATGGGGGAGTCCAGCTCCAGCAAAAGCAAACTAAAGAATTTTGATGTTGATTTTCTTGTGATTTTTCCAACTTGGGAGAATTCTTGAGATGATATTTTCAGTCTGGGAAATTTCGAAGAAACTTCATTGCTGGTAACTCACTTTCGTAGATTATTAGTTATTAGTTTCTTTCAATGCACATGGAAAATCTTATTTGATTGGTTCCTTGGGCTCTCAAAAAGGAACTAGCATAGCTTCATTTTTGCGAGCTAGGATATGTTATAGGGTTTTGCTAGCATAGTTGTTAGGGTATTGTGGGAATAACGATATGTTGTGAGCTATAGATTTTTGAATAAGTGAGTCTTGTGACAATTTATAATTATTTATAATTTGATTTTTTGTGATCTAGAATAGATTATTATTATCATAGTATATTAAAAACTATCACACAAATTATTTCTCTATGTTATATGTATATTTGTGTCAATAAATTTCAATAAGTATTAGTAAGTATCAAAAATCTATTAATAAAAAATGATTGGTAATTTTTTTAGGTAATTTGTTAGTATCTTCTCAAACCTTGTATGATTTTTCTTTTTTATTTTACCAATTACAGTTGTTGGATTGCCGAACCCACTTTTTATTATGTGACTTACCAAATTTTCAAAATTATGAACCATTATATGAAATTAGGAATCCAAATTAGAGTGATTTACCAATTATTTTTCATTGAAATTACAAGCTAGTTTTGGAATACCGATTCCCATTTAAATAAATTAACTATATTTGATTGTTCTTTTTAAATTATCGACCTCAATAGCATTTAATGGTGTCCCAACTTATTTGAGTGAATATTCTCATCAAGTCTCTTGATACAACTTGATATAATAAGATATAAACAGTACATCAGGACAAATTATGATATGTGTCTCATATTTATGTCTTTTAAAGTTTTCATTTTGATTATAAAAAAAGTATGTCCTAATTGAGCTCGAGACCACCATGTTTTCGTTCTTTATGGAAGATGAAAAGTTTTTGATTTTCTAAATAACATTTGAAAAGTGGAGAGGAAAAACCCATTTTAGGAATAAATGTGCACCAGTATCCCGCCACAGTTGTAAGGGAAGGCTTTTGTTTTAGAAATCAAAATATACAGATTTTCCACCACAGTCATAAGAAAGGGTTTTTCTTCTTTTATCTTCAAATGGGATGACGAAAATATCAAAAAGGTTACTCTACAGTTCATATATTGAAATTTGAAAATTGTCCCTTGTTTTCTTTAGAAATTGTTTCCAAAATAACGTCAAACGGCACGGACCCCTTTAATCACCAAATTAAATGAAAATGAAGATAGAAAAGTTATAATAATTCGAACCAAATCAACAAGGCCTAAATGAGCTACATCCTGTGCCTTTTTTTTTTCCCTTTTCTTCTAACGGGAATATTAATACATGCAAATTCGCAGCACTACCAGTATTCCCCCATGTATGCGGTTTACTCCGTTTTCATGGAGGCATTAAGAGAACCTTAAAGATTCATGGAAAAATATTCTAAATGTGGATATCGGGTCTTTCTCATAGTGTTTTTCAATGGGAATCCGAGTTGAGTTCCGTTTCGTTTCAACCTCTGCTCAAGAATAACTATTTGTAATTTGAGAGATGAGAATTGTTTATGTACGAATATACATTCTTGAGAGAGAGAGAGAGAGAGAGAGAGAGAGACATGCATCCAAGATACAAACAGCAAGAGGAGGAAGACAGAAGCAATGGCTGCAAACACCCAAAGACCTGCGTGTCTGAGAAACCTGACACCCAGATTAGATTCCCACACTTGTCCTTTCCCTTACTCTTTCTTCGCTTCATTTTCTCTTTGTTTGCCTCCTTGTTGTTTTCCTTGTTTCGCCATCCTTTACATGGATTCTCTCTCCTCTCTCTCTCTCTCTCTCTCTCTCTCTCTCAGTGTCGTGCGAGTTGTCGAAATGGGTTGCTCCAGATTCGCCAATTACCATCTCTCACTGTCGTGCGAGTTGTCGAAATGGGTTGCTCCAGATTCGCCAATTACCATCACCAACATTTTCTTTGGTTCACTTTTTCCATCATCTTTTTTTTTTTTTTTTTTTTTTTTTTTTTTTCAGGATTTTGTTGAAAAGTGTCTCCTAGACGCCTGTCAGAAGCCATTTAAAGTGAGTTTGCAATTTTCCCCATACTATTTTTCTGAATCACACTTAATTAATATTATGGAAATCAAAACACTTAATATCACATACATTTAACCAGTGCTCTAGAGACACTTATTGACAAGATTCATATTTCTATATTTAGGATTAATGGCGGATTTTCTTTTTTCATTTCCACAATGTCACCAAAATCTAGATCAATATTGTCCTAGATAGAGTTGATTGTGAATATTTTTACAAAAAAGCTATAAACATTTGCCGCCAATTCAGACTGAACTTATTCCACTTATATTACACAAAAATTGTTATTGACCATTTTGATGTTAAAACTACATTGATATGAGTTATTAGACCTGCTTACAAGTGATGACCATTGGACTTATTGCCGTTTAGAGGATGGGAGCTAGATAGCTCTTGCCCGAATTGGAAATAAGTGTTGTCCACTTATCGTCGAACCTAAGAGATCTTCTTTTAAGCAATATGTTCAAAGAAGTCTAAGAAAATTTGCCCCTTTAGGTAGGATGTAGTTTTTAACATATTCAGCATTTGTGCATGGTGGGTTTTCACTAAAATATGCATGGCACTTTCGGTGAGGACGATGCTCGAACCCTCCTAGAGCAAGCATATTTAAGGTCTAGATCGAAACCAATCCACTTTAAAAAGCTCTACCTGTACTTCACTGTATACTTAAAGCATCATGCATGTTGCTAAATCAATGCCATTGACTCTCTCTTTTTCCATTCTTTTTCTTCCCCCTTTAAAGTGGTTGGTGGGTGGTTGCTCACTTTTGACTTTCAAAAAAGTGGTTCTCTCCATTCTCTAATTAGGAGCGTTTGGTTCTTGATCATGTGCACTTTGTAGATGGCATTGTTGTGCTCTGGATATTTCTCAGTTAGTCCTGGAGGAAAAAAAGGAAGAAAACAGATAAGTTGAGACTAGTCTCTTCAGCCGAGCAATGAATGCTTTCAAATCAGTCTGTGGACAAATGGTGAACTTAGAAAGCAACTTTAGTGGGTATAATTAGAATTCTCCCAAGTAGTCAAGAGCATAATTATGGATGGAGAGCCGCATCAGACAACATAATAATCCCACCGGAAAAATGACCATCAAGCACGCATGTGAACGAAACTGATGGGACATAGAAGACGTAAATACAGCACAGTTCCCGGCCTTTAGTTGTCTCCCTGTCGAAGTAATCGCTTCAAATATACGTCCATTAAATGCCTCGATACCATGATAGGCACGATTGATTGAATACCGACGAAAAGGTGAGAGAGGAAGAGGTAGGTGGTAAGTGAATGGGTTACTGGAATGATTTTACTGTTTGTACTGAGTGGTGACTTTGGATTACTCCTGCAACAAAAAAGGTAAATATGGATTGGACCATGATCCATCTCCAATTAATAAACCTAAAAATCTCAGAAGACGTAAACATGATCCGCAAGGATATGCCACGCTACTCACTCAGCCCCGCCCCATATTCACGGTTTGCACATTGGAAGTTGCGTGAACATTGTGGGAGCTGCTGTTATCAAGTATGCATATCTTGTTATTAGACCCATCCTATTTTATCACGTCTAGCCTGATTAACTATACGTTTTCATGTGAATATCTCCTCATTAGTATCGCTGCTTCGCCGGCTGGTTCACATACAAAAGAACATGATCTTGACTACTTTATTTCAATGTCGAGTTAATCTCTTTCTTTTTTGTGATGTGTGGGATAATCTTCCAATCAAGCAGCTGCCCCCCCACAATAGATTGGGTTACCGTCCATAAATTATATAGAAAATACGTGCTTTAAACCTAACTAATAGATGATTGAAGCAGTAACGATATGAGCCTAATCTTTAGGATGATGTTTCGAGAATTGCCATTTCACTTTGCATCGCCATCTTATTGCATTCATTTTTTTTATGTTTTCTTCTCTCTCTCAAATAATAAGAAAAGATTTTATGTTTACTTTCCCATGGACCCATTTTGACCATCTGTCGAGAACATCTCCCCTTTCGATCTACTTCGGGATAAAAACAGAGGAAACGATGAAGAATTTCATCCAAGATCAATGCAGGATAAACGCCGAATGAAGTGATTAAACTTTACATTTGTACTTATAAAATCAACCCTGAAAATAATGTAGCACTATGGACTGATACATACTCTTATGAAAACCTTGCTCATTCGCAGAGAAAAGTAAACCATGTAAATGTTTTGAAAAATATGAAAATCGAAAAGGGCAGCTGGTCCTGCTATAAACGGGAATCGCGACACTGCATGAGCATGAGATGATGAAACCATATAGCAGACGTTCAGAATGCTCAGAGGCATGTCTTTGTGCTCTGGTATTCCATTATGGAAAATCAATTTTTTTTGCAAGAGACGTAAAATTAAATTGAAATAGAATAAATGAAGAGAGGGAAATTGGGATGGAACTTGGCAACTTGCTTCCGAGGAAGGCGTTGCGTGAATCACAATTTAGCTTACATCCAACACCTAGATGAAATGGTCCATTTCTTTTGCCTCTTCCAGTTGCATAAATTGACGGTTTCTTCCCTGGATGTTTGTTTCCGGAAGAAGGAAATGCTTGAAAACGATTGTTCACGTGATAATTCCGACATGAACCTCGACAAATCATGTTTTGCATTTCCACGTGAAAGACAAGAAAGAAGTTTGATAAGTTTGAACTTTCAACTGTATTTTAAAGCACCTAGTAGGAAAAAAAAATTGATAGTTAAGAATTTTAGTCTCACAACCTATGCACATAGAATTTGATCTGTTTTCCATATTTTCCATCTTTTACCTCGTATTCTCATTTCAAAGAAAACCCTAAATATATCACCAAAGTCCTTGTTATAAAAGAGAGGATACTTCAAAAGCCATCAACTTTGAAAAAATAATTGACATTTATGAGATCATTTTTCCCACGCATGCACTAAAATGAGAAACCTGTTCCATACTTATCAAAATGTTCAGTACAAATATTTTTATGTATATATGTCTAACATATATTACAAGTAAGTAACAACAAACATGTCTAATTCTTGTCTCACGATGTCCTCGAAACATGACTAACTCTTTTTCACGATGTCCTTGAACGCATCGATGTTATATATGTGTGTGATTTGATTTTTATGGTGGGGAATTCTTTTATAATAGAAAAAAAAATCAAAGCTGGATACAAGTATGTGTGACAGTTGTGCGGACGGATCAAGCAAGATGATGAACAAAGTTGATTATGTAGGCACAGAATTAGTTGTGGTGCGATTGATTTTTATTTTTTTAAGGTGCCAAAAAGGAAAATGGACAAAATTCGATCAGATTCGCTGTGACCAAAAAGGAGAGAACTACTTCACCATTAGCGTGCACTGTGATAATATATAAAAAGAAATACGCAAAGCTATAAAGTGAGGAAAATGGTGGAAAGAAAAGGGCAACAAGGAAAAGGTGGGGAGGGATTTTAATAATTGTGTTTTATTTTTCCAATCTCTATTACTTTTTGTAAAATTTTAAAAAGAAAATCTGTAAAGGAGGAGGAGTAGGGACATGAGGGAATCCATGTGTTCCAAGCACTTTCGGACAAAGTGAGCTTCAGAAGAGAAAAAGCAAACCTTTTGCTTTACGACCCAAGAAAAGGAGATTTCAAACACAATGAAGAGAGAGAGACAGAGAGAGAGAGAACAGAGAGAGAGAGAGAGAGACAGAGAGAGAGATGGGGCATGGGGGTTGATTACTGACCACGCAATTTCCTAAGCCAAGACCCTCCTCTCTCTCTCTCTCTCCTCTCCCTCTCTGTTGTCTATATTTAGTGGCAAGCTTCGGGTGCAACTTCAACCCCACATCTTCCTTCTTTCCCTCTCGAAACTACACACAGGTTTCATCCCCAAGCAAGAGAATAGCACAAACCTCCCATAGCCATTACGTAGTTCTTGTTCTTTGCCCTCTGGATTTGGCTCTTCACATGCCAATTTAAAAAGGTTTCACTTTCATAAGTCTCCCAAGAAAAAACCCTTGGTTTTGATCGTCACACCCAGTTTTTCATCAGCTCAAATCCTCAGATCTCCAAATCTTTTTCTTCAGTGAGACATGCTACTACAAGCCCTATGCTTTGAAACCCTAGTTTTTGCTTTATACGAGTCATTTCAGAGCTTAACTCCTAGCTAGGGCATTGCAGTTTGGCATACGGCTGTGGACATTTCGTTCTCTTTTTTCACTTGCTTTACATTCTTGAATTCATTTTTGTCCACATTACGAATTATTTGCATAGGAAACATAGCCTTTCTGCATAATTGCATGAGATCATACAAACAATTATGCGGACATATTCGCGTACATATGTGCCTGGCTCCCTGTATGCCATATGCAGAGAGCGCATCGGAGAATCGATGGTCTCCGCGGATGGCGTATGAGGAGCCAAGCATATAATTCCCCAGTATGTTCTTCCTTTCTGCACATGATTTTGTTCGCAGGTCCGAAAAAGTTCTCACTTTCTTCATCATCTCCGAGAGGGACTGGAGTCGGGGAAGGGTAATAGCATGCGGTGGTTCAAACTCAAGACCTTCATGGCGATGACTTATCCAGCATAGGACTGCACCGACTTTCACAGGTCATTTGAGGCATCTCGAGGCCAATTTTAACAATGGCGAGGTGGCAATTTCCGCAGGGATCAGAAACAAACACTTTGTATTTGAGAAAGGTAATAAATCTTCTCCGATTTTGCAGAGTTAAAACAGGAGATTATGATTTGAAGTACTTACCTTTTATTAGTAGTCTCGAATCGTGAATATGCGACGGGATTAATAGGGACCATGATGAACCAAGATCTGTTACGCTTGAAACGAGGAATACCCTTCTCGGAACTCTCAGAAAAACCAAAATTCCCATTGCTATTTTTTTTTTAAATCGCAGCGTTTTTCTGACAACATAGGAGTTACAAAAGCTCACATTAAAAACTCTCCCCCATCATTTCTCTCCTGAAAAGAGCCATTTGATGCTCCACGCCTTGTCTCGTAGATTTTTCATTATCATGAAATTAGTGTGCTACATAATTTCGAAAAGCTTTGTTTTTCGTTGAAGGATCGACGGAGAATGCAATTTTTTAGGTAGAAGTTAGGAAAGTATTTTATGTATTGAATGCTACCTCTGACGATGTTCTTTTAATTCTACTCGGTACTTTTGTGTAATTCAAATTGCTAATGGAAGCTGAGCATTATGTATTATGTTGAGGGCCTTGAGGCAAAGCAACTGGCTTGAGTCTATTTGGAATGTTATCCATTGATGAGGTTAAGCTCGAACTTGTGATGCTTGACTTGATCGGAGATCCCTATGAAAACGCTCTTCAGAAGGTTTTTTTCAGATGATTTCTTGTTAAATATCACTATATCTTATGTGCCATAACATCGCACCTCACCTCAGTATAATCAAATTCAAAATCTATTTCATTTACGCGACGGTTTTTGAACATTCATGCTAAGCTCAAATTGGCGCTTGACGATAGATTTAGAATCAGGTCTCTGATATGCAAGTTGGGATTTAATTTTTTAATCATTAGTATATGCTCAGCTGCTCGATTTTCCACCCCCAGGAAACAAGAGAAAGCGAAATCGCATGCGTGAGACAGGGCCTTTAGACTGTCTCACGGACAAGAAGCAAACTAAAACATCCTTCTATTGGCAAAAGAAAACGTGTACTATATAATTAAATAGAACACACCAGTCTATTTTTGGCCTCAACGAGGAGGCAAAGTGATACAGCTTATCATCCGGTAGTTCTTGTATTTCTTTTGTTACCTGCTTGGTTCTACTTTTGCAATGATCAGCTGAGAGATGGAGCATCATTATCAGCACTTGTTTGTTAATCTTTGTATCATTAAATTGCCATGCTAATCATCAGATGAGCACTGCACATTGCCTAATTAAGCTGGTGAATCCAACTAAGGAGGAAAATATCATGTTTCGCTTCAAGAATGTCGTGATTTCTGAGGTAAGAACAATTTAAGCAAAACCCTTTAGAGCCATAACCTAGTTAGATAGATGATAGTACCCGATTGGACGAGGGATCCAAAGATTTATATCCACAGGAAGACTCGGATCATTTGACATCATCACGTACGAAGCACAAATACAAGCATGTAGAACTCTGTACCTTAGGAGGGTCTATTTTCAAATCATCATGAACTTGGAGACTTCCGTTTCTATCTTGAATGATTTCCAATTTTGCGGCACCTATAGTATGACAAAGGACGCTCATTTTCTTGGGCAAAAACTCAACTAAATCTGTTTGGATTTGTGGCATTTACAGAATATACTTTTGACAATATGCTTTGAGGTCATGTAAATAGTTAGTCACGTGATCACAAAATGAATCGGTCGCTTAAGAAGTTTAGGGTCCAACAAATCGAATGCCGATCATCACTGATGTAGAGCTAGAATAAAACTGATAAATTATTCGAATTTTGTAACGACGTTTCAAAAAAGTAATCGGAAGTCAATAATACTTTTGTAAACATCTTTAGCTAAGAAGAAAGCTTGAAATGTCCCCTCTCTTTCTTCATTATTAACCCCCAAGGGGGAAAAACAGAAAGGAAGAGTCCCATCTCCTTTCTTAGGTTGGAGAAATTAGACAAGTTGACAAAAAGCAAAAGAACATGATAATGAACTTAGCTAGTTAGGGCTTATCCTGATGAGGCTCCTCTAGGGCACAAGAAACCTCCTCCCTCTCTCTCTCTCTCTCTCTCTCTCCCTCTCCCTCTCCCTCTCCTTTCTCTCTCTCTCTAGACACAAGTAGACACAGACTCAAGTCACAAGACAAGAACCCATCTGGTCAGGGTAGATGGGAGAAAGGAAGGAGAGGTATTGGATTCTGGAGAAAGTAAAATTGAAAAAGAAACAAAAAGGCGAAGAAATCAAGAGAGAGAGAAGATGATGATGATGATAGGCACTGGGGAATCTTGGGTTGCACAAAAAGAGGGACCACACCTGTCTCTCTTTTCTGTGATTGGGTCATAGGGAATATGTTATACGGTCAAAGTAAGGTCAAAAAGGACATTGGCTCAGGCTTAAAGAAAAGGAACTATGATCCCCCATTTTCTCTCTCTCTCTCTCTCTCTTCTTCCTTTTCCTTTTCTTTTATTTTTCCTCTCTTTCTGTGGGGGACCACTTCCGCCCCATTTTGGGACACCCCCCTCTCATATCTCAACTGGATATCACGATATTTCATTTCAATTTTCTTCATTTTTCCTTAATTTTTCATTTCCAATTTAGCAAGTACAAAAAATATAAATAGAAAGAAAATAAAAAAGAAGAGAGAAGAAGAGTACAGCTAGAGTGAGGGTCCTGAGGACAGTATGCCAAGCCCAATTGAGATGCTGTTTTCGATAGTACTCGGGTTGTCTAGGAAAGCAGATTCCTTCCTGTTCTACCTTAACCTTCTGTTGGGAAGAACACTGACCGCTAGTAAAAGTACTTGTCATGTATTCTCTTCATTATTCGAATTTCAAGAGCTTCTTTCTTTCTTTCTTGGTCTTTTGGTTGAGGGATAGAGAGAGAGAGAGCTTGAGCCACTTTAGATGTTTAAAGTGCGTCTTTCATGATCCCTGGGCAGAAACTATTACATCATTACGGGGTTTCTTTTCTGGTCTTGGTCAGAATGGAACCAAGTTTTATTCATCAATCTCGGGAGCTTATGAAACTTATTCTGCCCTGGAGTTGTGTGTTGGATCGATATGCTGATGGGTTCGAAGCAATAATGCCATGCGCTTTGCAGCTTTCACACGAACAGTATTCGTGCACGTTCAATCATTCATCTGTTTCATGTCCATTCACACGGGGAAATTTTGTCTGGTGTCCTCCCGGTCATTTTGGTGTCGCTTATGAGTAAAGTTCTGTCAGCTCTTGATAAGCCCTCTATTGTTTTCAAGAGACCTCAGATATTGTTTTCAAGAGACCTCAGATATTGTTTTCAAGAGACCTGGATGTTTATATCTGAGGCTACATTCAGTTGTCAGGATAAAAACATGAATAGTTTCTCATCCCGTGTTTAATTGGTATTCAAAATAGGATAAAAGCACCATATAAGGTGGATATAATTTGGATAAAAGCACCCATGTAGGGGGTAAGATAAAGGTAAATAAGAAGTTCTTACATACATGGTATATAAGTTATTTTTTGAAAAGAACCATCTTCTCGTTCTTATTCTCTTCCGTAGTTTAGGTTTATGCTGAAACTTCACGGCCCCTCCATATCCTCTATTTCATGAAACTTCATGAAAGGGGCAAGAGAATTGAAGCTCATTCACCTTCTTAATTATCCGGTTTGTGTCAAAACTTCACAAAAACAACAAGAGAGTTGAAGCTCATTCTCATCCATAACTCTTTGGTTCATATTAAAACTTTATGAAAGCAGCCAAAGAATCGAAATACTATACTTTTGGGAATAATAAAGGTCAATGGTCATACTTTCTCTCTTTTACCAAATTTGGCATTCTCTAACTGATTTATCTTGTAGATGCAATGTAGATTGTTTACATTTATTATCATAGTTGATAATATGGCTTTGAGATGTTTTAATGAGCTCAATTGCTATTTGCAGGGAAAAAAAAAGAGATACCAACAAATGAGTTTACAAGAAAAATGAGCCTCACATTGATGACAGCCCATCCTATAACAATCAATCTAAAACTCCAAGTGACACCTACTCATAGCCGTACCAATCAGATGGATTTTAAATTTTTTTTTTTTTTTTTTTGGTCGGTGATGGATTTTAAAAATAAGGAGGCCAAAATATGTGTCTTAAACGGGTATAAGTTTGACCCATTTATAACCATTTTAAACCACAATTTTCAAAATCAATGAAAAGCCCGGCCACTCGTGCTCTCGCTTCGCGATCTTCTCTCCCCTTCTTCGCTTCCACGAATCCAATTCGCTACTACCTTCACTACCTATTGCCAACTTCACGCCACCCATCTTCGGGCTATATGATTCATAACCCGAAAGGTAATACATTATCAACCATGAAATTAGTAGTGCACCCAATACAATCTTCTTTCTTACTCTATTTGACGATGTTAAGAACAAACTTTAAAGAGAGGGGAATATATTTTCCTCAAATTGAAAGCCTTTATTACATTTTAACCAGTAACCTTCTTTTAATAAATAATAGGCAAATTTTCTAAAGTAGTTATATTTAAAAGTTGTTTTTCCTTCCTCTCTATTGGATCAGGAGGTAATAAGAACGGTTTTTTTGTGGACAACATGTATGGCATATTTTCGATTTATATCAGTGGACAATTCCTTCAAATAATGGAAAAAATAGGATATGAAAATATTCAGTATTATTATTACGATTCACCAAACATTAAATAGGATATAACAAAATCCATCCCATATACTGTCGTTGTATCCTAACTAGAAATCTAGACAACTAAAACAGTCTAAATATCAGAAGTTCTGCGGGATTAATGATTTCTTGTACATACTGAATTGAACCCTAATGACTTATGTGGAAACCCTAGGTTTTGGGTAGACGTCATCTAGCAAGGCAACATCAACCTCATCCCCTTCAAAACTATGCGCGCGCTCACAGAATGTTTGGCCTCCTGCGCGAGAAGCTCACCCACACGCACCCTCATATATCGAACTCTTTCTTCTCTTCCAGCAAGGAAAAAAAAAGAGGAGAAAAGACGCACGTCGGAAGAGAGTTTAGTCAGCCCATAGAATTCAATCATCTCGTGTTCCAAAACCTTAAACCAGTTTTAGAATCGCCAAGCTAGGGTTAAAAACTTATAAAGCAAGTAACACCTCGTGTGTCCTCGACGTGGATTGCCCTTGCGAGAATTCGGATTCGGTTCCATCCCATGACGTTGAAAATTGATGACCCTTTCTTTTTCCATTGGGAATAAACATTTTTCCATCATTGAAATAGACATTGCAATGCTAGGTCTCGTGTGTGTCTCCGTCACGTTTTCATTCTGCTATTTCAGTACACTCCGAATTGGCCCGGCAAGGGGTAGAGGGGTGTTGTCCTAGGCTTGATCAAGACAAAATAATATATGACAAAGTTCGTGAACATCATTTCCCTCGTGTCGTGTACTGAAAATCAAAACATTTATTGATTGAGCAAGCTGGTGAGGAGGCACCAATCAGTGAGACCCTTGTGCTATTTTCTAGTGCCTTTCATCATTTCAAGTAAGGTCAACATCGAAAAAGTTTCAACAAGAAAAATAGTGGTATAGTAAACAATAGTGTAATTTAGATTTAGATGACAGATTTGGGTTGTATGTACCACTATATGTCAATCAAGGATATTTTACATAGAGGATCTTGGATTCAATATAATATATATATATATATATATATATATATATATATATATATATATATATATATATATATATATATCCGACCTTTAACCCTGCTACTGAGATCATCTTCTTTGAAAGAAAAATTATTCAAATATGTATCTCGTGCCATAAGTTCTTAATAAAAAAAAGATGTCATTCTTTGACTTTTTAACAAAACAACATTACTCTCGTTTGAACAAAATTGCTCATCAGAGCTGAGATAATGAAAAAGATGTCATTCTTTGACTTTTTAACAAAACAACATTACTCTCGTTTGAACAAAATTGCTCATCGACCACTCAGTTCGGTCCAGCTTCGACGGGCACATGAGACATCATGCTCATGATGATGTCTATTATTTTTTCATGAGTAAGTGCATGATATACAATGCATTTCAATACTTATGACGGATGCTTTTAGGCATTGAGAAAAGTTCATATTCTTTTGAAACATCAAAAGTGTTTGCATTCTTAAGAACAAAACTGGAAAAATCATCAAGCGTGCAAAATCTAGATTACCAAGAGCACCGGCATAAACTCAAATCCACTCAATTAGATTACCATCCTCGACCTCATTAGCTCTCCCCGAGAGATACATGCAAAAGGGGAGCCCTCCTACTTAGGGGTGTGCAAAATACCCGAACCGCCCGACCGCCTGTAACCGGACCGAACCGCCCGAACCGACGGTTCTTGAGGGAACCGGTCCCGGTTCCTGCCCACTTACGGAACCGGTGGGTACCGGGGTCCGGCTCCCGGTTCCCATGGGCGGATCCGCCCGCCCGCCCACCCGGACCGAACCTAACTTTTTAATATTAAAATATTACTAAAACAAAACAAACCCTAACCGAGACTTCTCTCCTTTGTCCAGTGGCTTCAACTTCTTCGGTTCTTCTGTTCTGTGACCGTCTGTCTCTCTTCTCTATCTCTCTTCTTCTTCGACTTCTTCAACTTCTTCAACTTCTTCGGTTCTTCGGTGATTGTCTCCGCCTGCCAGCTGGACCCGCGGGCCGCGACTGCCGTTCGGCGTGTTCGCCCCCGCGCCGCCGCCGCCGCCGTTCGCCCCGCACCGGCTACCACCCGCCATAGCCTCTGCTCCGCCAAAGAAGGGACCCGCGACTCCACGCCCCTCCGCGCCGACCACCACGCCAACAAAGTGAGGGAGAAGTGGATCGACGCGAGCATTGCTCACCCATCCTCGACGCCAATCGCCAACCTCGAGCACAAGACTTCTCGTTCCCAAACCTCGGCATTTCCGGTGAGTTTCCTTTTGGTTCAAACCGTTCGTTCCCGGCCGACTGAAGTTCGATTCATCTCTAACTGGCCTTTGCACCTCCGTCTTCGAGCCGAGTAGGGGTTTTTATGACTGAAACTCTTCCCCACGAACCCTCTTAGCACTACCTGTTTTGGTGATAGAATAGCCGAGCGAGATTTCTCTAATTTTTGAATTTTCCGTGTCCAATTGAGTCGATTTTTCGCGTCAAGATCGGTTCCGTGGATCCACCCAGAACCGACGGACCGGCTGGTCCGGTTCCGGGTGGATCCATGCACAAACGGGTCCCTGATCCAATTTTTCTAATCGGCCCTAGCGGGGCTGGTTCCTGCTCTAGGTCGAACCGCCCGCCCCTGACCATGCACACCCCTACTCCTACTTTCTCTCGAAGAGATTGGTTTCTCATGATTTGTAATATTTAGATCTTTAATGAATATTCTAATGAATATCGGTAGAATATTCATTAAATAACCATTTAAGGAATGAGAGTCATTTTCAATAAAATACCCCGTTCGTGTAATATTTAATCAATGCATTAAAAATTAAAACATCGTCTCATTCAAATATTATCAACCAGGGAGTAAAATTCAAATTTGTAACTCCTAACGACGTTAACTCCCTCCCGCCACCGCCAAAACGTGCGGCCACTTAACTCCGCCACGTATCGCGACGTCATTGATGAACACGCAAACCGGAGAGGAGGATCCTCGTCCCGGACCGCTCGATAGCCAGTACGCTCCTCACACGTGGCGAGACCAGCGTACGCCGAGAGCAGCGAATCCTTTCCCCGCCTCGCTTTCGTGTCCACTCGCTCTCCGGCTCACCGGAGCCACAGAAAAGGAGCTCGCAAAGCTCGATGTCCTCCGCCATTGCCGCGATATCTTCCCGCCTCGCCGACCGGTGAACTTCCACCGCGCGTTCGCAGCGTCGCGAACCGGTCATACTCGTACCCGACCGCCGCGGCCGCCGCCCGATGGCGACGACGGCGTTCGCTCTGTCGCCGCCGCCGTCCATGCCTATCTCGGCGCTCCGCTCCAACTCCCGCGCGCTCGCGGCGAGGGCGTCGGCGTCGGCGTCGGCGGGGAAGAAGCGGAGCCGAGTCCGGGCGTTCGGGGATTTCAGCCATTTCGCCGACGCGGTCAAGAAGGACGCGAGCTTCCTGAGGAAGAGGATCGGCAGAGGCATCGAGTGGGCGAACGAGGCGCTCCGCATCCCTTTGGTCGCCAAAACCCTCGACGACGTGGTGTGGCTTAGGGTTTTGGAGAATCCCGACTCTCCTCCCGTCGAGGATTGTCCTTGGCCTCGTCCTTGCTATCCGGGTAACGTCTTCATGAATTCGGTCGTTCGCTCGCTCGTCCTTACGTGGAGTGTGCTTCGACGAACATGTCGTTGTCCTTGCTTAATCGGAGCGCATTTTGCTGGCTAATTAGATTGCATTTTCATCTTCGAAGACCACTCGAGAGAACACTAGGAGAACCTGAAACGGTCTCGTTCACCGTAGGCGCACGTGTTAACGAAGATGTCTGGTTTAAAGTTCGCTCTTTTAGTCTCGTATTCTGTCGCTGTCTTGTTCCATGGTTTGGTGTCATTAATTGGTGAGAGCTAGGAATAGAGGCTCCAATGACTGATCTGACTTTTTCCCTTTCTTTACTCCTGATGGCTGGAGTGGGAAACAGGGAGAGCACTGGCCGCACAATGAAAGATCAGGGCATTGTTTTATGCCGTCTCGGGCCCTCAATGACATTGTTTAATGTCATGTTTGACAGAACTCTCTGGGTTGGACTTGCTCATGGCTGATCTCAGAGCTTTGGAGGCATACATTGCTTATTTCTACTGTCTATCAAGGGTCTGGTCAAGGCCACTTCCCGAAGTCTATAATGCGGAAGATGTCAATTATTATTTCAGCTGCAGACCTCATGTTGTGGCCCTCCGACTCCTCGAGGTAGGTAGCTAAGTTCCTCGGGATTGATTGACACATTCTGGTGGGAGTACCATGCTGGATTGGGTCCTTGTTTCGCTGGTCACCTGCATGTTGAACAGGATTCTTCCTTTTGGTTCAGAAATACAATGTCCGATGATACTAACTTGTCTACGCTACAAACATAGGTCTTCTTCTCCTTTGCATCTGCCACTGTCAAAATTCGAGCATCAGGAATTGCCAGTTACTTGAGATTGAATTCAGATAAGGACAATGATGGCAACATTTCCCAGTACAATTTTGGGTTGGCGTTGAAAGAAACAATGTTAAATCTGGGGCCCACTTTCATCAAAGGTAAATTCTTCTGGGATTGTATCTGAGCGTATTGTTCGACTCTAAGCATGAGTTTCCCACACTCCTCTCTCAAATATGCTTGCTGAGTGACATTTCTGGCTACTCATAATGCTTTTAGAATCATATACTGGGCATTTTATTTTGCCATGTAGTCACAAGATTGCCAACTTGCTAGTTAAGTCCCTTTTGCTTGCTGATGCAGTTGGACAGTCGCTTTCCACGAGACCAGATATTATCGGTTCGGAAATTTCAAAGGTTAGCTGAAGGCCTCTGTAATATGGAGAGGCTTGATTATGACCTGAAATAGTGTTCGGTGCTTGAAGATTATCCTGTTTTACATTTTGTGCCAATCATGCTCTTACTTCTTGTGCATACTTTTCCAAGATGACTTGGTTGAGTTTGATCTCATCCAAATCACCCCATATATTCTTATGAACAGGGATTTGGTAACTCGATCTTCACAGTCAGGGAAAAAAAAAATTACATGAAAGTAGATTGTATGTAGAGCAGTATTCTTTTGGACTGTATGTTCATAAAACAGCATGCAGTTCTGAAGTATTCAGGAATCTTCATTTTCTACAAATTAAGCTATGATTGCAGGCACTGTCTGAGCTGCATGATCAGATACCTCCTTTTCCCAGGACTGTGGCCATGCAAACCATCAAGGAAGAGTTTGGCTCTCCTGCCCAATCAATCTTCAGTCACATTTCTGAGGATCCTGTTGCTGCTGCATCATTTGGTCAGGTGCCTCCGCACTAGACTGAAGTCCATTGCTAATGATCCATCATTATTAATTTAGCATGCCACAATTGCAGTGTTTAGCATTTTATATTGTCCTATTGTAGGTTTCACATATTGTGTGGAAACTGGCATTCATTGCAGGTCTATCGTGGAAAGACTCTTGATGGACTTGATGTGGCTATAAAAGTTCAACGTCCTAACTTGCGACATGTGGTCGTGCGGGATATCTATATTCTCCGTCTAGCGGTTAGAAACAAGCTATTTCTACTTTCCATCTTATTTTCTTTTGATTTCTAATTAATTGTTAGAATATTTAAATAATAAACCATGCTTTCATCTAATAGCTTAAGCTTTTAGAATAGTTGGCGGTGGTCCCACAAAATCTCACATGGTATCAGAGCTAGAAGGTCACTCAAATCTTCCAGGCCCCTATTTGCCTCCCCAATTAAATTTCCATGCTTAGTACTAGGCAAAAGACCAGACTAAGCGTGAGGGGGAGTGTTAGAATATTTAAATAATAAACCACGCTTTCATCTAATAGCTTAAACTTTTAAAATAGTTGGCGGTGGTCCCACAAAATCTCACATTAATTATTTGTTTAAACATTTCAGCTGGGGCTTGTGCAAAAGATAGCTAAGAGAAAAAGTGACCTCCGATTGTATGCTGATGAGCTTGGGAAAGGTTTAGTAGGAGAATTGGATTACACCCTGGAAGCGTCAAATGCTGCAGAATTTTCGGTAACAATTATATCTTGTATTTTTCTTTTCATTTTCATTTATTGAATCCTTATTCGGTGTTCATAATACTTGTCAAATTTAACCACTGCTATAACTCACCATTCTTTATTCTATGTTGCAACTTTGAAGTAAATTTGTTAATTCATCTGAACTTTTAGACCGTGCTCAGTGACTGAGCACACTTCATCTTAACTTAGACAATCAACATCCTTTTTGCATGAGAAACTTTTGGTAACTTATGCTATCTAGACAAGCACAGAGGAGCTAGCAAAATGTCAATAGTTAGCCCTTATTTGCAAAATGACTGGTTGTTATTTGTAAGCCCTTTTATTTGCAGCGTGACTGACACTAATTTGCTCTCTGTCAGTCAGAAGACGTGTAAATGCTCTTGCTCCTTATTGACTCCTGGTTGTAATACAGGAAACTCATTCCCACTTTACTTTTATGCGTGTTCCAAAAGTATTGGAACATCTTAGTAGGAAGAGGGTTTTGACAATGGAATGGATGGTTGGTGAGAGCCCAACTGACCTACTTGAAGTTTCTACTTCAAATGCCATGGTTGGGGGCTGTGCTTACTCTGAGAAGCAAATATTTGATGCAAAGAGGCGCCTTCTTGATCTGGTAAGTTGAGAAGTAGATAATTACTTTCTCTCAAGTGCTTGACTATGCAGTTTAGCAGTCCTCTAATTCAAAAACAGGTGGCCACACCTTCCCAAAGAGGCTCAAATGCATCATCATATGTTCTAAATCTGCTCCATTTCTCAAGCAAATGGTGATAGATACTTCTTCATAGCACATTTCAGGTTAGCAAAGGGGTTGAGTCAACATTAGTTCAGCTCCTTGAAACAGGATTGCTGCATGCAGATCCACATCCTGGTAACTTGCGCTACACATCAACAGGACAAATAGGGTACGCTATCTTGTTCTAAACATTAGATATAATCTTGGTTATGCAGTTCAAACCTAGTTTTTTTTTTTTTTTTTTTTTTTTTTTTTTTTTTTTTTTGGTCGGATGGTTCAAACCTAGTTATAACAGTAATATCGTGCCATTCTGCTGGTGATTGTGTCAGGTTTCTAGATTTTGGTTTGCTTTGTCAAATGGAAAGAAGACATCAACTCGCGATGCTTGCATCCATAGTACACATAGTAAATGGGGATTGGGCATCCCTTATTCAGGCTTTGACTGAAATGGATGTCGTAAGGCCAGGAACTAATCTATGGCGTGTTACCATGGTATAGAACTCTTCTTTCCATCAACTTTACCATACTTTTGCTTGGAGATTGAGAACCGGTCCATGAAACTGTATGGCAGTATTTGTAGCATTGTGTCGGAAGCCTCAGACAAAATAAACCCAAATTGGCCAATTCTGAGAATGCTTTTATGATTCCGATGTTGATGCATGTTCTTTCAGGATTTGGAAGATGCATTGGGAGAAGTGGAGTTTACGGATGGGATTCCTGATGTTAAGTTCAGTCGTGTAAGGACATTTTGACCTTTTTTTTTATTTTAATTTATTATTGGTCAACTTTGTTTAGCCAGGAGCCTAGTGTATAGTAGTGTCATTCAGTGCGGTTGATTTCCAATCAGTGTACGCATATTGAAACAATTGTCTTCCTTTTACTTTTAGTTACTGAACTGACTTCATCTTTTAAGGTTCTTGGAAAAATATGGTCCGTTGCCCTCAAGTACCATTTCCGCATGCCACCATACTACACTTTGGTCCTACGTTCTCTTGCATCTTTCGAAGGTAAAAGTTGGGCTCTTCTCAGTAAAGTGTCTTTATATAATTGTTACATAATAGCGACTGGATTTTTCACATGTCACACTGAATTGAAGAAAACCAGAATTAAAAATAAGTATAGGAACATTTACCATACTGAAAGGTTTCCTGCTTTAGAGGGAGTGTAATGATTATTTCTCATCAGCAACGTTGAAAAAGAATAAAAAGTTAATATGGCTTTATTAAAACCAGCAGCAAAGAGAAGAGGCATTTTTGGATGTGCTTTTACATTAAAAGCATTCTTGGATTGAGCTATCTGATGAAGTCTCTTTCAATTGGCCTGTCATAAAACTTTAGACCAAAACAAAATGAATATGTATGGGGTACTCCATGTTTACTAGTCTGTGATTATCGATTTTGCAACAAGATATTTGGAGAGATCAATATTTATCCGCAGTTTTTCTTGATTTTCATGATAGATTAACGGAATATCCATTTAATATTTGCAGAATTAATATGATTTAGATAAGTAAAGGAGACTGTATGGTTATTATGCAGGATTATCCCTATTGTGTAACATCATTATTTGTTGCAAAGTCCTAAATTGTCTATGTTATGTCCTTGTGGAGCTTTTATTATGTCTTCAATAGAAACCAGATGGATGCAAATATTTGGTAAAAGATACTTGAGCATATAAAAAGAGTACTCTGCTGATTATTGGTTGGATCTTCTCTTAAGAGTTAGTAAGGACCGCATAAGAGATAGCTGGAAGACTTCACCTACTAAATTATGAGCTGTGAAAGCTTTGGATCTTAAGATTGTCCTTAACATTATTCTAGAGAAGACAATTTTTTTTCTATTTACATCTCTTCTCCCACATGTTCTTTTAGGTTTGGCAGTAGCAGCTGATCCAAATTTCAAGACTTTTCAAGCTGCGTATCCATATGTTGTCAGGAAACTCTTGACTGAAAATACAGCAGCAACAAGGAAAATTCTTCATTCGGTAGGAAAGTTCTCCAGGAAAAAAAAAGCACCTTCTCTTCAAGTCCTAAAATGTGCTGCCACATTCTGCATTGTCATACATAATGTACTCGACGCTCACGATGAACAATTATGGATCTGAAAATAACTTATCTGATGTGACTTTCTGGGTCTCAAGGCCCATTTTTAGTAGTTTTTGTTGTAAATGCTTAAATATCATTGAAGAAATAGCTTTCGGAACATTGAGATCAAGTGTTTCTGCTGGTTTCTCTGTGAGCAATGTTACTTCTGATGTTTCTTCAGATGACATTTTACTTATTGACCAGGTGGTTTTCACCAAGAAAAAGGAGTTCCGGTGGGAAAGGCTCTCTTTGTTTTTAAAAGTTGGGGTCACTAGGTATTTAATCTCTCTCACAGACTGGTTGCGTTTTTTCTCTTACATATCCTTTGCTGATAATCAAAGAGGGGATTGGTAGTTTTATCATTACATGTTCAACATCATCTACTGTATGAAAGTTTTCTTACCTTCAGAAAATAATCGGAAGTTTGTGCATTGTTAGATATTCACAAGACATGAGAATGCCTCGGTCGGTCTTACTCATTATATGACTTTTAACCTTCTTTTAGAGTAATTTACAAACCTTCTTAACTGAGTTTCTGATGTTAATCACGTTTCTCTGCAGAAAAAGCATGCAAGGTTCAAGAGCCTTAAATGACGATGCTCCACTTGATATTATCCCAAACAGAAACACCAGTGCTTTTGATGTCGCGAATTTGGTCTTAAGACTTCTGCCCTCTAAACAGGGTGTTGTGCTTAGAAGACTCTTAATGACTGCAGTAAGTGCATCTGAGCTACTTTCTTTGTCTTCCTTTTGAATGTTTTGCATTAGTTTTTCAGTGGTTAGAGATATGTATGATGCTTTGAAATAATATACCTGGATTAATGCTTGTAACAAGCATAAACTGATGCAGGGCTGATGATGGTTTATATGAATCACCAATGGCATTGCCTCCAGACAATTTTATATGCAGATAGCATTTTAGGTACATACTCTCATTATATCTATTATGCAAGCAGGATGGAGCTTCTTTGATCAGGGCAATGGTTTCAAAGGAGGGGGGATTCTTCCGGCAGCAACTGTGTGGGATAATTGCGGAGATATTATACCAGTGGATGCTTGGAGCTATTGGAAGCAGCACTCGAGTAGCTCAATACAATTCCCGAGTGAAGTTGGCAAGTGGGACAAGCAACTATGAACTAGGCCCATCATCCGGAAGGTCCACGTCCATCTACGATTATCAGTCCATCTTTAGAGATAGACGGCTCAGGGTCATCTTCTCGAAGGCCCTTCGTTCTGCACAAAGTGATCCAGTGCTGATGCTGAGATTCTGCTGGTCTTCACTGGTAATCTTCGTGACAGCTTCAGCTTTGGCTTGTCATCGGGTGGTGGTGAATCTCTCTGAAGCCTATCTGGGCCCTTTGTCATTTGTTCCCAAGCGATTTGCAATCAGCACATGAGATTCGTAACTGGTAACATCAGGATAAGTGGCCACCGATTGCAGGGCAGATTTTTAAGGATTCTTGGTAGTGCAGATAGTTAGGGCAAGCATCATCTAAAAGCCCGACTGACATGCAGTTTCTTATTGCTCTTCGAGTTATCTATGGAGAGCTATTGGTTAAAGCCCGACCGACATGCAGTTTCTTATTGCTCTCGACTTATCTATGGAGAGCTATTGGTTATTTACCTATTACTCGACCAAACCCCAGTTGCATTTTGTAGGGGAGTCGGGAAGTGATGAGGGGCAGGATGAAGTGGGGGGTATCTTGCATGAAGGATGCTAAGAGATGTGGAGATGTGTAGAATAAGGTGAATTATGTACAGAGTAGAGTAAATGTGTAGTATACCAGAGAATTAATATGCCCTATTGGGAGCGATTGCTCATTTTGGATATGATTACCTCTGACTCTGAGGCTGATACATTGTAATTAAGTAGTAAAAGAAGTTTAAGCATTGGAAAAATTGGTGAGCGTAAAAAAATAAAACCATTGTCAAAATCAATCATGTGGGTTTCGCATTTGACTTTGGGCGTTACTGTTTACCATTTAAAGTAAAAGTCATATTTTATTTAATGCTAAAAGCCCAAATTTTCATAGTCGTGTGGTTTTTAAGATTCAAAAATTGCCATAAATTCACGTATTCTCTCAAACTGACCTTTTGATTTTGACAAGAGCTCAAACTAAGGTTGTTCGTGCTTTTTGGCACCATCTCTGTTGAAAGTGGGGAGCAGCGAAAGACGGTGGTTCACGAGCTGATCACTATTCATTCACAGGACCCAATAATCGACATAGGTTCTTGATCTAAGTTTGATCAACACTTATTTATGAGCATTGTACTTCTGAATCTCCACATATTGAAAAAAGGCAAAAAAAAAAAAAAAAAAAGAACTGAAGTCAAATTAAACTCCACCTATGCCTTACTCTCTGAAAACCAAACGGTCTAGCCGCCAAAATCCTGCCATCAATGGGCTTTCCTACTCTCTAGTCCTCAGTCCTCACTCTCGCTCTCCCCTTGAATTGGATCATTTTGCAGTATTTGCAGTGCGTATTCATGGTTGATTGACGTCAGAAGATGGCTTTTTTGTCCCATTCACGAGGCTATGCAAGGGCCTTGCAGCGGTGCTCCATCGCCAGACTTTATCATATAAACATTTCCTGCTTCTATCGGTTATCTCACTCTAGTTCCTGCCAGGTACTTTGGTTTCACTCATCTATTTGCTCAGAAGCATCCGTTAAGTGATCGTTGACGCAAAGCAGCTATTCTTGTCCTGTTTGGTGCTTTGCTGGATTCTGGCAGGAAGCTTCTGAGTGTTGTTCAGATTATTTCAGCATCATTCCCTCTGTTTAATGAACATCTGATGAAGAGAATCAATGCTGGCTTAGCTAGCTGTAAATACTTCATGTTGCCGAATGGTGTAACGAGTAGGTTAGCTGTATGCGAGTATGCACACAGGTTTATATTAATGTCTCAGTGCAGAACGGCAAAATCTCTATTAAGACCTGGTTTGCATAGGAATGTCTCAAGAGGTTAGTGTGAAAAGGCACCTAAGAGTACATTATTTATGTGATTGTGGACTTTACTAAAGCTTGCGTATTGGTCCTTCCACAGTAGTGTATTCTTCTGAGGATACAAGGCATACACTACATGCATTCAAACATCACAGCAAACTGATAGATTGCATTTATGGATGATCCCACTATTAGTGCATACAGTAACTTTTGTTTGCTTAAAAGAAAAACTGTTAGGGCCAATTCTATCAAAATTCCTGAATTTTGGATCGGGCAGGTACCATCCAGAGATCGAGAAGGTCAGGCATTGAAAGAAATGCTTGCAGCAGAGAGGTTGGTCGAGGCAAGCATGGCAGGAGAATCACGAAGAGATGCCATGTGGAATGGTTGATTACTTCTGACAATCTGAATGTCAGGTTGCTACCGCAAAAACACGTTATGTAATGTTCTCCCAGGGTTTTGGTTGAGAAACTTCTCATCTCTGCACTGCTTGTGCTTTGATTGATCTATAAATAAATACAATGATTGGACATACAAAAGGCACGGAGCATTCTATTTTCCTGTCCTGTTCTCTATCCTTTGCTGAAGGAGTGGGGTTTTCTCAAACAAGTGAAGCACCAAATATTTCCTTTTTTATTCAACTTTGGCAGTACAAAAAACCCTACTTTAAGTTGCCAAAATGGAGTGAGTCAGTTTATTTCTATCATTTAATGCATTCACAGAAGATAGAAATTTAGACTTACGTTCTTCTGTACACATCAAAATCTAATGCTTGACAGAGAAGAATGCTCCCAAAGTCGCACATAATTTTTCCCTTACAGAATCATTATAGAAATTACAAATGCATAATCAATGAACTCTTACAGAATGATTAACCCTGGCCATATGCACTGGACGTATTTTTTAAACATCCTTTCACAGTAGCTCTCATGTACAGCTTTGTACAAACCTCTAAGTAAGATGCTTTGCAGCCAACTATCAATCAACACCACTAAGAATGCTTCTGAAATGAGAAATCGGATAGTGTTATTTCGATTTCATGTTGATTACTAGTCGAGTTTGGTTGTTGGGTCGATCCCTCTTGTCCTGTGGTATCCAAATGCCTGCTATCATTTCCCTGGTTCTGTGGGGATTGCAAGCCTATGACTGCCCACTGTTCATTTTCAGCATCAGATTTCCTTGGAGAAGTGAGAGGGCTATCGAGGCTCCTCTGTTGGTAGTGGTGCAGGAGATGGATAGGTGAAGAACCATGCTCTGGAGTTGCTGGCGCGGTTCCAGAGGGTGTTGGGTTATTTGAGTGTTGGCTGTGCTTGACATGCCTCCTTGCACCATGGTGCCAGTGCCTCAATGCTGTTGCCACTCGATCATGGAAGATGGTGGGTTTCATGGTGGATCCCATCTGCAAAACAGGAGAAGTATCATCTCAATATTCATTGAAGAAGAGCCTGTCTTTATTTTTTAGGGGAAAAAATCACTACTGTGACACTCTGCATTATTAGAGTGACACGATCAAGAATCCACAAGTCCTAACCTGGGTCACTAAGGCGTAGAGTGGCAAAGTCACATAACTGCACAAAATCTGTATGATGACCCTGGAGAAATGAGGAATATGCTCTATGTTAGAAGCTTGTTTGGGGGACATTGGTGGAAACCGACATTCACAATGAAATTCGATCATCCATTTAATAGTGCTGAATGGATTGGTGGCATTTTAAATCTTCATTAGTTGCACGCTCAAAACCCTATCTGTGTCTTGATTGATTGAGACTCACCCCATTGCAATTCTGATGATGATTTCTTCGGGCTTGTAGTGGAAGCAATTCTGCACCTTGAATTGCCACTGAAAGCAGAGTTAAGTGGAACAATTAGCGAAACTATTTCAATTGCATGACGAGTAAATACAATACAGAAGTTAGCCGAGATCTTAGAAAAGTCTCACTAGGCGAAACTTTGATCATTGGAGTTTTTATTAGGTTATTTTCAGTAGCGTGCACTGCATGTCCAAACTAGGAGGCTTCAAAAGGCTATTTAGACATTGTCTCCTTCCCAAATAAAAAAAGAATTATTCCCTCTATTGAAAAGCATGTTCAGTGATCATGTGATGGTTAAACTAGGGGAAAGTGCTCGCTGAACTGAAATACTCACTGTGCTCCAGGCAAAGAAAGCTAGTTGAAAAGCATTCTGCAAAGAAAACAATGCGAATAATTTGTAAGCATAAAATGTGATCTGAGATGATAATATACAGGATTTTCCAGTATCACAGAAGTACAATCAGTGAGAATGTAGTCTGAAAAAGCATCCTTCACTTGCTAATGCCATAAACATTCATTGTGGGATGCATTCAGTTGTAAAGGAGTTTTCTAGTTTTTGTATTCAAAGTTTACCTAAAGCTGCTCTCCATTTTCTCCTTCTCTAATGCAGTCCTCAGTATGTCTATTTTGATTTTATATATCTTCATACTCTCTGCTTTAGTTCAGAAGATTATTAAGTTCAACTTTTCTTGTCTCCTTTTTGAGGACACTCCAAGGAGCCTATTCTGTGCTTCTTTTTTTGGCTAATTTTCAAAGACAATGGGGCGCATCAAACTTATTCTTCACAAGCACTGATGCTTGAAATTAACAAGATGAAGGAAAGTACCTGAAATAGGACAAAGTGAATTAAAAAGAGGATGAAGCGTGGCCGACCAAACCAGAAAAGCTCGTCGCCTGGCTGAACCAGTGGTGTACCCTTGACCACATCCCCTCTCTCTTGAATTCTTAGTCCCATTTTTGTGATAATGACTTGTAGCTTGGTTCCTACCATCAGTATTATCTGCAAAAGTCAATTTATATTGGTCAATAATTTGTAGTGTATTTACTAAGAACTTGCGAAACCAACTTAAATGGATGAAGTAAAATATGTCATAGATCAGTACTTACTATTAAAGAAATGAATGGCAACCACAGGTAAGAGTACCATCCTGCAGTTATAGGGAAAAGAACAGTCTTTACTCATCAAAAGGTTACTGTAGCAACTCTAATGTAAATTTTAATTACCAACATCAACATAGAAGAAAGAGCTTTTCATTACATCTTAGCCAAAAATAGAGACAGATCTCATGTCTTTACGCTAAAGCTGTCAAAGTTATTTGAAATATTAAGACAAATTGCTCAAAGGTAAGATTTTTGGTTGCATTATGATTTAATAGAATTTTAGAATGAAATAGAATTCATATGTGACTCTTGTCCGTCTATTGCTTTCCCAATGATACATTGGACCTTAAATTACCACTGAGATCCATTTAGCTGATTAGCGAACTTGCTGATAAAGTAATCTTCTATGACATGATGCTAATATTATCTTTTGCAGAAATTTTCTTGTAGCAATTGGTCATATGTTCGAAGCAGAACTTACCATGTGTATTGGACAGCAGGAACAACACTGCAGTGAACCATATAGTAGGACTGCAAATACAGAGTTAGAATTTTTAGTTGCATTATCAAATGAATAGGATATAACGGCGATAAGCTTTGGTGAGGTCGAAAGCACGAACCTTATCCCAACAACCACTTTGAAATCCTCTTCGAGTGACCTGGAGATGTAATTCTGGAAGTCAAACCTGGGTGCATTTTCGGGTGCTAAATGTGCCTGCAAATACATATCATCAAAAGATGAAACTCAATTTTAACTGTCTCAAGAGCGATAATTGAATTTTCTGGGGTGATGCTTACCATGATAAAGCCATGTCTCAGTACCATGTAATCAACCTTTGTGACTGATCCAAGGAATTGTCTGAAGAAGCACACCTGGTGCAGAAGAAGAAACCCATGTGAGATATTCTTCCCTCTCAGCTCTTTAATGGAACATTGGTACAATATATCTCTTGGGAAACTATCATGTTTTGCGGCTCATTTAACCAAAAATGAAGTTTCCTTAGTGCTTTTCTCTGAGACTGACTAATAATTGATTCCCCATACAAGTAGTAGATTGAAAGTCAATGTCTATTGTGTACAGAAGACAGATTTCATGTGCCCCAACATTATTAAACAAGTTACATTTATATCTACATAACAATTTAGAGCCGTGCTTTCACATATTTATGTCCATGGCAGAGAAATGATTACGATTAGAGAAAATTGATAAAGCCTAAGATTGACTCACAATCCAGAGGGAAATTGGTGAGCGGCTCCAAAAGCTCAAGTGTCTTCTCCCGAATGACGTGTCTCTTGCGAACCTGAACCTCTCTGGATCTGCAACACAACATCATTTTAGAATGCCAGTTTCTACTCCACAAAGCGGCTCTAAGTCGCTGTCCCATGTAGCTGACAGTATAACTACACAGCATGACCAGTGGACCGAGTTGATGTAAAATTGTTGCTTGAACATTGACTTGGGCCGATTACCAGTTGAATGACAGCCTGATATTTGTGTATATCTGTCCTTATAATTGCTTAAGTAAAAAAAAGTAAAGTTTGCATATTATTAATCATGAACAAGTAAATGCTAGAAAGAAAAAGCAAGTCAGATATTAGAAGTTCTCTTGCCAAGTTGATGGCCCAATGAATGTTGGTCCACTAAAAAATTTCTCCTAAAGATGCCTATACCCATACGGCATTCAAGAGTCGAAGAAGATGACACTGACCATTGTAGAATTGGTATTCAGTTGTCTTTGTCTCATTTTCCCACACTTTCCACTTTCTCATCTGCAAAGCAGTTAACCTGTCAGACAAACACAGAAAGAGAGACAGACGGAGAGAGAGAGAGAGAGAGAGAGAGAGAGAGAGAGATTACCTTAAAGGTGCCGAGAGCCAAAGTCGTAATGCCGTAGAGCACATGGAAAATGGCTAAGACAAAGATGAAGATGTGGAGCTGGTGTATCCCGTATGCTGTAACAAACGCAACCTTTCCCTGTAACAACGAAGCCACATTCTTGTCTCGTTAAAGACCTGACTTTTTAGGGGAAACAATGCTCCATCAAAATAAACCTTCAAGAAGACTTATTCATAAAAGCCAAAGTGAAGAGGAATCTGTCAGTCGTTGTGCATTAAGATTCAGATGGGAGAAACTGAAGAGATAGCTTGCCTCTTCTTCCGTGCATTTGTCATATCCCTTAGTGGCCAAACTCCGGCGAGAGATGGGCCCGACATCGGAAAAGTCGAGGAGTCTCCGTCCTGTAGTAGAAATCTTGCTCAGCTCCTCGTTGCTACAAGGAAGCCACGTGGATGCGATCTTTTCCGAAATGCAGATGCCCGCAATGTGTTCTTGAAACACGGTGAGGAGCAAGGATATGAACCCCAGAAGCATGAGCTCTGCACATTAATTCCGCAGGACGTTGAGTCTCATACTCTAAACATACACGTCTCTGTGCGCTTAAGCTTTCAGATCGAGTTCTTCGCTTAGAAGTTCTTAGTACTCGCATCACTAATCCATTTCAATTACATTGAACTATTGAGCGTCGCACGCGTTCGGATTGAAAAAGTTTCTGCCAAATCATGAAGGTACCAGAGAGAGAAGAATATGTATATGTACCATTTTTAACCACTTCAAGGGCTTCAAAAAGTGCTGGCTTGCGTCTGTTTTTCAGCCACTGCAAGATGAAAAAGAGCGCACCCTCACTTAATCTTTTCCACGCAGAATTTCAAAGCGAACAAACAAGAAGAAAGAAGGATATATTTTTACTTTGCACATGTCACGTAAATGTTAACACGTACCTTGCCCAAGAGGTGAATGACATGTTCGATGAAGATGGAGATGGCGAGCAGGACGACGCACACGACCGCCACACTCCATGTCGACGTCTCCTGCAACGTCCGCTCTTTCGAGGCTTCCGCCATTCTCTCTCTCTCTCTCTCTCTCTCTCTCTCTCTCTGACGACGACAACCACGACGATGAAGATCAAGATATGGTGTCGACAAAAGGAAATATTGATTTCCAGAAGAGCTTGATGAGTTCTCTTCTCTTCTTCCCCGGTAGAGTTTGGAGCTCCTTGGCTAGCGTAGGTGTTGGTGCTCTTGAAGAGAGAGATATCTTTACAACTTATAGACGTGACTGATATGATAAAATATATAGATTCTCGAGAGAGAGAGGAGACTCTTTTTTATATACTCCACGTACCTCTTCCTGGCAAGAGACGACCATTCAAAGCTTTGACTCTTCCAATTGCGCGAGAGACCAAGAGAGAGGTACAGCGCACGCGGGCGTTTGACTTCATCCCGAAAACGGAAGCTTAAGAATCTACGTTGCTGCGTAAATATCCGCAAGAAAAATAGATAATTAATTGGAGTAGAGACTTGGCCCGAGGAGATGTACACATAGATTGCTAATCTCGTTCTTTCCACGAAATTCCGTGTTGCATTTCTTGATGTTTCTGACTTTGAGGTGGCTTGTTCAACGGTTTCCATTCTTGTGCCTTTTTGCTATGTGCTTAAATCATCTCCCGTCATGAATTTGATACGATTATCTCGGATTCCCATTTTAAGTTAGAAATCCTTCCTCCTTTTTAAACCGACGGCCGCCCAATCATTTGCAAAAGGTAGTCGAGTTGACTGATAAAACTTCAAAAAAAAATAATAAGCCTGTGTATACAGGCGGTGTTAGGCTGTAATCATGTGCGACCCGTCTCCTTTGCGTCCCTCGCCTCACAGAACGTTGTCTCGTAGAGGTTGAAGCGGTCTCCCGGGAACGATTTGACCGAACTTAATGTAGAATATACGAGTGCAAAAAGAAGAGGAAAGAAAATTCAGACAGAAGAAACGATCAATCGGTTCGAAATGTCGTGTAATTTTATTAGAACATAATACGTGATCGATTGTCAAAAGAACGACATTTTGCTTCTGATGAAGCTGACGGCCTCATTCAATGCGATCTTCTAGTTGAAGCATAACAGAAGTCAGAGTACGTTGGCCTCCTATTTATCACAACTTGGGTTCATTGCGTAATTAGTGAGCCCTTGAGATTTTCGCATGATTAATACACCGATGATCAAAGTATAAGCATGACCTAATAATCATGTGACCGAGAAGAAAAAAGAGGTACCTCATTATCATATGTTCCATGCAATAATCCCATACACGTGATAAATTATTATATCAACTTTTGAAAAACTGGTTGAATGGCTAGCCACATGATTTGTATCCCATTCAAATCACAGCGCCGTGTGCTTATACTAGGTCCTTAGGGGGCCATGCTCGTCGCTCGGTGGGGGAACCTTTCTTGATGCAAGTGGAACGATTTGCGGATGTCACCGGGCATTCTGTGTACAGATTCCACGAATGTGGATAAGGTCAATTTAATATTCACAGAAACACGCGCAAGGAGCCGCCGTCGAAGGTGATAGCGGTCGGCGAACCAGCCGCAATGGATGAATGCGGGGTTAGAAAGGTCAAGAAGAGGGGGACGTGCGGCTTTGCTGTTGACCGTCGACGTTGTGGTCCTCTCTCGATGATGGAGGGATGAATCGGATGATTGAACGACTTTTCCGATTGAACGTGTTGGCGTGGACGAAATCGCCACTCGGATTGGCATGGAGTCCAAGCTGAAATCAATTCCCTCTTTTGGATGCCCGAATTTTCCACGTGAAGTTGATTTGGCTCGCCGGTCCGAACCAGATCGAGCTCTTTTTCCGATCTGTTTCCCTCGATCGATGCGGTCGATCTTTTGACCCGTTGGCTTGAGTCAGGCCAAGCAAGGGATGCCCGAAACGTACTTTGCAAAAGGGACTGATACTGATACATCCAAGTGGTGCCAAGGTGGGGTTTGGACCGTCGGCGGTTTGCATCATATCACTAACGTACTTTCCACATTTATTGTTTGATCTATCTAAATTTTGGTAACGCCACTTGATAGATTCCGGTCCATTTCATGCCTCGTGTTCTCTTTCTATCTTATCTAGATGGCCGGCATCCTGATATTTCTAACTTTTGAAGTACTTGTTTAATGGATTAAATTATTGCTTCACGGGATCATTTGTTATAAGTATTCGTTTGATATGATGTGATTGTTTCGGATTCACTTTTTAACTACAGAATAAAGCCGCTCAATCGTTTATAAAACTGAGTCAAAGCGACTGATAATGTCAAATACATAAGCTCGAGAATCGCTGTGGTGTTAGGCTCTAATTATGTGCGACCCGTCTCCACACTCCCCATCGCACGATAAACATGTTGTCTACTGGAGAGGTTGAAGAGGTCTGCGGGGAAAAAAATCGACCTAATTAAACGTCGAAAATACAAATTAAAAGAGAGGAAGAAAGAAAATTCAGACCACAAAAACAATCAATAAGTTAGAAATGTCGTAAAACGTTATTGCGACCCGTGACAAAATAACCAAAACGAACGAGATTTCGCATGAAGTTGACGACCTCCTTCGATGCATCTTCTAGGTGAAGCACGACAGCATTGAAAGCCGGTTGGCCTAATATTTATTCTCTATTTGACTCCGTCGGTTCGTTCATTACCAATGAAGCGCATAATTAATGAGTCCTTAAATGCTCGATGAAATGGTATGCCACTTGATATACGTGGACGGGACGGTTTGCTTGTCTCCATTGAGACCGAGTGATAAAGAAGGAAAGAAAAATAAACAGAATCAATAAGTATTAAGACCATGTTTGGTCGTCCGGATTTCTAATCAAGATAGGATATATAATCCAGGAATTTTATTATATCATATCCACTATTTGGTGAACCGCAATAATTAAGTAGAATATATCTATATCACATCATGTACATTTTTCAATATAAAAGACATATCAATGTAAATAAACCTAAAAGTTTACAAACGGAGTAGTAAAAATCTCTCACAACATTATTCCCTAATTTATTTTTATTTTATTTTATTTTTCCACTCTTTTATAAACTATTTTCTTTATTATTTCTTTTTTCCCCTTCCATCATTCTCTAATAAAATTTTGTTAATATACCTACTATACAAAAATACATAAAACATGCAAAATATAAATATATATTTATATTTATAATTGAATTTATATTATAATATAGAATTCAAGTTGCATATAAATAAAAATAATATTAAATTTTAAAAAATAATTTTTTATTTTTTTGTTGTTTCAATTTCTTATATTAGAGTTCAAATATTTTTTATCTTGAAATATATTTTCTATTTTGTTAATTTAAAATTTTTGTTATTCAAGAAAAATAACTTTCCTATTATAAATATTTAAAATTCTATCCACATTTATCTTACCTCCTCATTATATAATTTTGTATAGTTTATACATCTCTTATATTCGATTTTATTCTATCTTGAATAAACACCAAACACATGATTGGATAAAATTTATTTTATCCCGAATTTTATCCGATTTGTCAAATGCAATCTAAGTTCCAACATGCATTCCCGTAAAATCCGAGCGTCCTGTCTATCAATTCCACGATTTGTGGATGACCCAATTTAAAATTCGCAGAAAACCAGCGGAGGGAAGGCTGCTGCCGTTGAAAGCGAAAGCAATTGGGACTGAATACCGGTCGTGTCTGGTCAATCCCCTCTTCCTTGGAGAGCCGGTAAGCTACAGCGGCCGTGCAAATCGGGCGGTGATTTGTCAGCACGAGGGGAAAAAGACAAGTCGTTCTTGAAGCTGAAGCGCTCCGGTTTGACTGCAGACATGGGGTTTGAGCTAGAAATGTGGAGAAGAGGATTATTTGGCTTGCTTCCGATAACGGATGTTGCCCTGCACGTTGCTTTCAAAGTGGTCCTCTTCGTGTGGAGAAACTTGGGGACAAAATGCAACTTGGGATGGTACTGGCATCCACTTTCTTTGCAAGTGTATCCCAAGTTGAAATCGCTTTAGGCACCCGTGACCCACGAAATTGATAGATCCGAATGGGGCTGTGATGGGTTCTGGTCCATATTGTGGAACATTCGCTTCGAAATCAGTCTAATTAAGTACCCAAAATTAAAAAAGGCGACTCCCTTCGTGTGATTTTAAGGCCTATGGTACCTCAACATCAATAGAAGTTGTTCGAGCATATGACTTGTAGGCTTTCGAGAATACTATTGCCACTTGACATTTTGAAAGTATCAGAAAGTTCTCCAAGATTCCTTTCTAGAGCAGCACCGGAACCTGAAACTAGGTGGTATGGTAATAGTTTTCGCCTCATCAGGTGTCGTCCAAAATTCTTTTTCGACTCTGCCCATACCTCCTAACGAGGTACTTTAGAGAAGTCGAAAGAGGGTGAATAAAATTCCAATGTTCATCCGGCATGAAGCCAATGATGAATGGCAAGCCGAGTCTGACACCAATTCAAAAGTCATTGTACAGGCTTACTCATAATATGTTAAAATTAGTAAATTCTCTTCATGAAGTCACTAGGGTGGGTGGCCCAGCCTATAAAGAAATATGCTCATCCAGCATCTCGACAGCGACGACAATCATGCAATGTGGGTTCTCCTTGGCAATGGCAAAATCGACAAGGCACGAGGAGCGAACAAGTTTCATTCAGGAAAAACTAATAGTGACAAATTGTCAAAGGAAATTGATGATATGAAAGATCATCATGGCCATTTGGGTTTTGTGGAGGGAATTGTGTGGAGGTTCAAAATCACAATCATTTAATAAGAACATGAGTGAGTTGAGAACAATTGATGATTCAATGGATTAATTGGAGAGCAAAGAAACATTTCGTTGTCGGATGCATCTCTCTACATCACTCAATCATTGGAAGATAATAGAATTTTTTTAATTATTTTTACTCAATTCGGTTTTATCCCACTCTCTATCGCGGATTTACATATATCTAAGTTTATCCGATTTGAAAAATGTTTCCCAATACTGGATAGGACAATAATTATCCTATTTGAACTCAAATTCCAACAATTAAATGCAGCCTAATGGATATCTCTAAGAACAACGGCACAAGTTTCAAGACTGCTCTTGGTTGGGCGGTCAAGCTTTTCAAGAATATTCCTCTTTCCCTCCTTTTTTACTTAGGCTTTTGAAGAATGATCTTGGTAAGGTAACAGCGTTCCCTGCCCATTATAAAAATATTTCCTTTTTGAATACACTAATCATACATGACACGAGACACACACTGCATTGAAAATAACCAACTTTTTTTAAAAACTCTTTCGGAAGAAGACGTATACTTCTTTTTTTATTATTTTTATTTGAAATATCTCTATAAAACCGTTTCTTTATTTAAATGGGATAGCTTATAAAAATAGTATATATTCAACTATACTAAAAAAGTAATAATAAAGGAAGACAACGAAAGGATTTTTTTTTCTAGCCCTACTTTTGATACAATGCAAGATAGTGATATTACTTTTTCAATTGGGAGAGATGGCTGACTTGATTGAAGCATAGGTGTTCCTTGATGATTGGTGCACCTTATTCCTCCTCTCTTTTTCGGCCCTACCTACTCCTGTATTTCTTTAATCCTTGATGCATCCTCAACTTTCTATTATTGGGCCCGCAATCAATCGTATACCCACCAAAAATTTACATAAAGGAGTTGCTACATTAACTGTGGATTTCTATAAAAAAAAATTCGCAAGTATATACAAATGTATACAAATGTGTTGCACTTAGTATATACAGTTCTTGGATGTACTCGTGTCCTGTTTCATCAGCGGCCATCTTTAATACGGATCAACAACACCTGAAATCCATAAAAAAAAAAAAAAAAAAAAAACCCATTACGAAAAAGAACAAGGGCAAAGCAAATGACATTAAATCATGGCGTGTCCCAGCAAGGAATCATTGCTCAAGTCAATTCACTCGACCAAGCCGATCGCACGCAAAGACACGGCGAAACTAATAAGAGGTCTCGCAAGATGAGTACATGCCCCAACATCGAATTTCGTGAAACAAAAGGTGTCGGCACATGTCCGAAGGGCATTACTTGCGAGCGAAAAGGAAAAGCAGATGGGGACACCTGGGGTAAATCTCCAAGGCACCCTTCAAATCCCGCGTCCAAAAAGGCAGTCGGGATTCGAATTGAAAGAGAAGGAGATAGGAACTTGAGACATCTAGTGGATTCCATTTACCGAAAAGCACACCACAGGTATGAACACCCCCGAAAGCTTTACTAATAAATTAAGTAGGTTCAAAAGCCAACGACTCTGCAATTTTCGTTTCTTATAAGAAGGTTAAATTTTGTGCGTGCGCGCGTGTGAGAGAGAGAGAGAGAGAGAGACAGTAAGTGATGCACAAAGGCACTCACCAGCAGTAGTTCGTGTGTCTTCTGTGCAAGAACTTGGTAGGGTCAAATCCGAAGAAGTAAGAGCGTTCCTGTTCTCTCCTAGCGTTCCGGAAGGCGCAGCAGCTGACGGAGTAGAACAGGATGAGGAACAGGAGGACGAAGACGTTCAGGAGCGAGACCTTGTGCCACGTCCTCCTCGCGTCCTCGAGCGCTCCCGCCTTGCACGAGTCGCAGTCGTAGCACAGCAACGCCGGCTCGTTGTTCCACTTGTAGCAGTCCGGGTCTTGCGGCACCACCGTCTGCACATTGTACACGCAGGACGTCGGCGGCTTGCAGCATCCCGACTGCACTTCAAAGGCAACATTAAGTTTAGCTCAATTGGTAGAGAACGAAAGGAGCTACGCGTACCAATCCATTAGGCTGCGCTCTTACTTGGATGAAATTAGAGTGCTTCTCTATAAACTAGCTTTCCTAAATAAGAATCTAGATGGAGATAAAGGAGAATACATGTTAGACCATAGCCTAACCTGTATAGGAGACAAATCCTTTGTCGAGTAATCAATAGGCGTCCAAGATGCAATCTTCTTGCAAGTCCCTGAACTGAAAATGCAACTCTTGATTTTCGTCCAATAGCGAGGGTCCTTGACCCTGCCCCTCAGCCACGGCGAGTACGCATCGAGCCTGTACTCCTCGTACTTGTGGCCGGGGACCACCACCCCGCCGCCCGGTGCGGTGATTACAAACCCGAACGCGGTGAAGGCCATCAAGGCAACTATGAGGCACAGCATGACCACCAAGTAGAGCCAGAGCGCCGACACGATGTGGAAGCACGCCCCAATGAATCCCACCAGGGAAACGATGAGGATGACGAAGCCGATGATGAGGAGCGGCGTTTGGAGGGTGTGTTGGCAGGTGTTGCCGCTCCTCGCCATCCACAGGCCAGCGCCGATGATGGGTATTGAAGCCAAGAGCGAGAGGAGGTTGAAGAAACCGACAACGTTGTTGCTAAGGAAACGAGGATACACCATTATTGAAAGATACTATGAGTGTCTTGTGTATGTGTAAGGACCAAGGGAAGGCGATTCTAATGCGATGTCTTCTTTAGCTTCCGTATTTAAATTAAGGCAACAAGTCCAATTGCGCCTTTAACTTTAGGGCAAAAAGCTTCGACAATTCAAGAAAAATCATAGCTTTGATCTGCTTTTCTTGTCTTTTCGGCTTTCCGTGTGCTGGGTGTTCAATTATAAAACTTACATCGCAAACATGAAAACGACCATATTCAACTCGCACTTCTTAGTCATTAAGGAACTCGTGAAATGAGTGCTCCTAGATTTATGTTTCTTTCTTCCTTTCTCTTTTTCTTTTTGAATAGTCTGAACCGAACAAGAACACTAAGAAATCGAAGACAAACAATCAAAGTAAACGCAACGCGGCATTCGCATCCTTTTCTCATTTCAATTTCTATGCAGAGAGGCTCTTATTTGACGACATAGAAATTTAAAAAAAAAATAACAAAAATAAAATTAAGGAAGGACGAAGAGATAAAAATGAAGTGAATCTACAAATTTTTGTTTTTTCAAGGGGGGTGGTTGGGAAGGGGCTAGAAAGAGAGGCCGGGCAAGGACTGGTTTTTCAAGAAATGCCGGAGCAAGAAGAGGGCGACCCTGGGCTGGCCCAACGGCACCTCGTGGCCGGCGCCCCTCACCGTCGCGTACGTCAGGCCCTCGTACTTCTGGCTCCACCCACCGACCTGGATCGCCACCACCAACCCATCACGTCAGATTCCGCCATTGATCAACGTAAACGAGAGAGGAGATGAGGGTGATTACCTGTTGGAGATCATCGTACCAAGCGTACCAGCTGGCGGTGGTCTTGAGCCCGAGAGCTTTGATGGAGTACCGGGTCGCCGACAGCGGCAGCACGGCGTCGGTGTCGCCGCTGGTGACACGGCGTTCGAAAGAGGTATCAGAACGAGCTCGTGGGATGAGGAGGAGGAGGAGGAGGAAAAACGAAGACGAGAGCTGTACCTGTAGACCCAGATTCGAAGGCCCGCGGCTATGAGCTGTTTCAAGATGGGGAGCACCGATCTCGGAGAATCCGTCCAGTTTGCCCTTACCACCCCGCTGCAAAAATAGAAACGATGGATTACAATCCGGGTCGCCAAGTGTTCGAGGAAATGCGGGAACGAGGTTTCGAGGGGCCGAGGGAGCGAGCCCCCTTGAGCATGGCGAGAACCTGCAAGGGGTCCAAGGATGAGGGATGCGAGTGACGTTGGCGTGGAGAGCCCTTTGGACGCTTCGTCGGTTCATGTACTTCTTCGTGTACCTTACTATGCACTCGTCGTTCCCTCTGAACTTCCATGGCTGAGATCAAGAAGAAAGATGATGAGCTAAGAAATCACGGTACTTCGGTAGAACCCGAAAACCAAAAAAGCTCGCAGTTTTCGAGACAAAGTAGGACCGTATGGCCGTGCCGACTGGGGAATGCATTCACGAGATTTACCCATATCCCATAATCACGAGAAAGAAGTAATAATTGGTCAAATTCGTATTGACTTTTGAACGACATCATCTCCAGATCGCACTCTGCCTTTTCATGGCTATATTTTTTAGGTCCAACTAATCCCTTGCATGCAACTTCCACCTAAAACTTTTATCTTGTTGACGATGAATCATGATTCGGTAAATAGTGGGTAAGAGCTAAGTATATGGTTATGGCTGCTACATGGATGAAAGACCGAGATTTTTCTTAAAATTTCAGTGAAAACATACAGTAAGCAAATGAGGGAAGATTAGTGGAGACATAGCGTGCTCGGCGTTTCTTTTCCTTTAAAACCTAATGATGACGTTGACTTCAAGATCTTAACTGAATACTCAACCCATCGCAGAGGCTATCACAACCAACGTCACAGTTAAAAGCAAATCCATCTAAATCAAGAATAAAAAAAAAACTGAAAAGTGGATGGGTTCGTTTAATTGTCAATGATCTCGAACTGTGATTTCCTTGACACATCGAGAACAGTTATAGAATGTTTTGTTAAAGAAATAAGGGTAGTAAATTCGCGGCTTTTTGTCCAAAATATGTGTTTTCAGTAGGCTCACCAGGGACTGGTCCAGACTCTGCTTGAGCGTGCCCGTTGCTGGGCAAGGGCTTTTATAAATGCTGTAATGGTCGATACTCCCAAACTCGGTAAAAGCACGGGTTTGAGCCGCATTACACTTGTCACGGGGAAAGAGGAATGAATCGTAAGGGCAAGATTCTTTCAGGGCTGCGTACGTGGAGTCCGATATCAACCCATGGTTCCACCAAAACTCGAACGTGCCGACGTTATCGTAAAAATCATCCAAGACTGGATTTCCCACCTGCCCAGAAACACCGGATCATATAAAGACACGAGATATATCGATATTGACCTAACCTATCATCTCTTTCTCGACATAAATCAAGATACTTAGTGATTTTAACATAATAAAATGTCATATTATGTCAGCATGATCTTGAGATCAGATGGTTCTGTGTCCTTGACATTCTTTCTAGGCGAGAAAGACAAACAAGAACCTCTTTGAAGTCGAGGACAACACAGTGACGTACCATGAAGCCTTTGAAGTTAAGAACCGGGTTGCTGGTCCCGTTGTTGTGCTGTGCAATGACTAAAGACAGCTCAGGAATGTAATGACCTGCAAATTACAGAAAGCGAGCATCAATCAAAACAAAGACCGAGACGGTTACCGGAAAAAGGCGGTGCATGGGATGGCTTTGTACCTGCATAGCTTTCCCCAGCAATGTAGAAAGGCCTATGCTTGTATTGAGGGAACCTCTCGAGCCAATTCATTAGGAATTTCAAGGCATCTTGAGCTGCACTACGAAAACAGCTGGTAAGAAGTGTATCTTTGCCTAGACCGATCGGTGGTGAATTCGTGATCTCAAATGAGATTGCCCGTGAGGAGTCGATCCACAGTCAAATGGATTCAGATGGTTTAGATGAACCAGAGTTTACAGGGACCAAATCATTTGAATGCAGAACTATTTTTGCCTTTTTGATTTGAGAGAGAGAGAGAGAGAGAGAGAGAGACCTGTTCTCTTGTCACCAGGGGTGTGTACATCAGAGGATGTGTTGGAGTAAGAAAACCCCACGCCAGCAGGAGAGTCCAGGAAGAGCAAGTTTGCCTCTGCAAAACCAAACCCCATCACAATCAAACTGCACATGAAGAACTTACGACGTAGAATCGCTTTTCATGCACATTGCACCCCACACATCACAATTCATACTCGCTCACCTCTGTTCCAAGCATAGGGGTTGAGATACAGAGTCTTGCCATTCGGCCTCACACGAAACGGCCCCACCTCCTCAGACGCCCGTACGCCACTGAGGAGCAGCCAGGCCCGCCGTTCAGCCATAGGACCAGCGGCTTCGACACCGGGCGAAGATGGCGCGGCACCTCGATCAACCAGTAAAACAGAGCCCTCCCAGCACTCGGGTCCACTGTGACATAGCCGGCGTACTGAGAGAAGGTCACATTCGCCGGCTGTCCAGGCAACTTAACGATCTTGTCCTTCTTTTGCTGGACATTTATGGAAGTCGCAGAAGTAAAAGATAGCAGCAAGAGCGCAAGCACTAGAAGAAGGCGAGGCAAAGAAGCAGAATTCTCCTTGCTCATCATTGGGTTTGAAGAAGAGTTCCCGTTTAGCTATTGGTCAGCTTTTGGAGTGGAGTTTGCTTCAGCTCAGTGAAACTTTTGTGAATTGATTTCTAAGTGATGCCTTGGGAATTTATTGTGCCATGTGAAAGATCCACAGGATTGTTCCGGATGGCCAGGATGCAATCATTTTTATACTATTGAGAATGTTGCTTGTGAGAAGCGATTTCTTAGCTCAACTGGCTCTGACTTTTTTCCAAGGGGCAGGCAGCAATACTTCATAACTGACGACGGGCTGAGGGTGACCCCCGGTCAGCTGATACTCGGCGTGGTTTTTCTCTGTATATGCTCTAGATGTTTGAACTCGAGAATAAAACAATCTCGAGATCTCGACCTCTCCAACTAGATGTTTGAACTGTTCTCTTTTTACCTCCTGCCCAAGCGATATTTCTATCTTTTGTTGGGGAGGAAGGAGGACCGACAGAATTATGATTGATATGATTTCCCCATCTCACCTACTCTAAGTCATGCTCAAAAACGCTTGTTAGTTACTACTTAAGAAAATGGCCTTGTGGGGGATCAGTAGGTCTGGATGTACCTAATACATTGAACAGAATGTCATCTGGCTACTGACTTCGATGTGCACGTCTCTTTTTTAAAGCTTTTTCTTCAACTGAAAACGCCGGGTGGGAAGTTCGTGTTGTGGAATTTTATGCAGATCTCCATTGCTCAGCTCCTGATATGATCCGCGGACTTTCATTAGGACGGTCTGAACTTAGTTCACCAATCCATTCAGCAAAAGCGGGCGTGAAATGCACCTGCGAGAAACCCATGTTGCTGTCAATCTCATGGTTTGGAAAGTTCTTGAATGAAACAAATTTGACGTAAGACCCTCCTCAGAGAGGAGCCATCATTAGATCAGAAACTCACTGGATCCCACCCAAAGTCAAAGCCATCGAGATGAAGGGCTCATCGTGGACAGTTGACCTAATATCGGATCTCTATGAAGCATGTTAAACTGTACTGCTATTCCCATTTTTCTTTTTCTCTTTCGCTGGATCAAAGATAAGCCCACTGTTCATTTGACTAAATCCCCCCTCTGACCTTTTCTTAGTCCTTTGATGGCGCCGTTTAGTTTTACAACCATCAGGCATCTCTTGCGAGTTACAGACCAGATGCTCCCATCACACCAAGTGGATCGTGCGGTTTAATCCACAACATTCATCGTGCTGATCCATCCATCGAACGCCTCTCATCTTCTGTAGATGGACAGTCGACGTGATCTTCTTGACGTTTCCTGAAGAGGGCAATGCTTGTTTATATTATTTTAGCTTCTTGGGAATGAGCAGGGCATTTTCTTGGATCCGGAGAAGGCAGCTCGCTCACCTCGTGCTATGCCCCAGCTCGCGGGCTTTTCTTTCTAGGCTATAGAAAGCTAGATCCCCTCTGACGAAACCAAGATTTTTAAATGAGGAAGACATTAATAAATCCACCCATTTGCATTGTTAAGTCTCTAAATCATTATCGGATCTGCGCACGCATATACTACTTTGCTCGAGTCTTGAGCCCTTCAATGAATTCTCTTATCTCCATATCGGCCAGTATGCTCATGAGTCGCGACTTTGCCTTTCCGTCAGTTGTTTCTTGACTTTTTTATATGTTTTGAATTGAATTATCGTGTGGATTTTTTTTTATTTTTTTTGTGTAGTGACCGAGGATCCGCCGGAGCATGTCCTTGTTAGCTTCCGCCAATTTGGGATCTCACGGGCCTCCGCGGTGGATGACCTCCAGCGACTATATCTCGGGAGAAGCTAGCCCAGCAACCCACCGCCAAGCCCCCCACTTAAATCGCTAACGCATAATTTCAAACTCTTGACCTCCATGCGCTAGAAGAAGTTGATCTTAACCAACTGCACTGCCAACGGGTGGGTAATTATCATGGATGTTATCTTCTTCTCCACCAAGATTATTGAATACGATAAGAAAATCACAGATAGAATGGAGGTTTAAGTAATTTTTGACAAAATCAAGACCCCCGAAACCCCCAAAAGCAAGGTCGTCACAGTTAAAAGAGCAAATATGAGTCTTACGGTACATTCATCAATAGGAAAACTGCAAACAATATTCTTTTCCCGCTGGCTTTTATAGGGTAAGAATTTGACGACTTCAATACATTTCATCATGGCACTGTTCTTTCTTCTGATGACCAATAATCTGTAATGAATGGCCTACATAATTGAATAGGCAAGAATCAATAGGCACTCGAGAGGAGTGCATCTTACTTATTCTGTATCCTCATAAATAGAAAGAATTTTTCCTTGGTTTTCATCAGATATTCACACTTAACTGCACCCAAGTAATGGCTTCTATCTTCTCATAGGCTTATTCTCCAAGAATGATCTGAAAAGAATGAAGGCTTGTCGAGGACGAAGGAGCGGAACCTCGTGTCCTGCTCCAGTCACCGTTACAAATGTCAGCCCCTTGTATACTTGGCTCCACCCGCCAACCTGTATCACCAGAAGAAGCTTGAGGATAAGCAAGCACATCTTGATGGAATTCTCAATCAACTTTCCCAAAACTGATTTTGACTGGTTAATATTGACAAGAGAGTCGACAATCAGATCTGTTTTATCTGTCTAGGATACTGAAAGTATCGCCCGTGAATATTACATGATTTAATAGCCAGGTGATATCTCAGAAGAGAAAGAAGTAGAAACGTTGTCAAGCACCTGTAAAAAGCTGCTATGGTCTGCTCTACTTTAAGCAGGTGAGATGTGAGCCGGCATATTACAGATAAAGATTGCAAGAGCAAAAGAGAAATTCGAGTTTGTTTAACCGCAGACAAGTAAAAGAACCAAAGCTCGATTTAACTGTAAAGAGTACAGACCTTTCCATTGTCTGTCCATGGGTACCAATTGATAACAGTGGCAAGCTTCAAGGCATCAATTGAGTATCGGCTTGCAGTGACAGGAACCACAGCATCAGTGTCCCCACTGGAGAGATTTTGATCAGATGTCAGATTAAGGATTTAACAACTAATACTGTAACATGACACAATAAAACCCAAAAGACAGTCGCAGCCAAAAATGAATTGTGAAACATATGCACCAATAGAAATGGTAGACAGACAAAAGTTGAACAAGTAATGCTCAGTTTTCTACCCTTTTCTTTTTGTTGGTACGTTTAAAAGGCGGATTTTGACTCCATTGCACTTTCCATGCAGCTACTAAAAGTTCCACATTTTCTATGGAGTCTACTATTTTCATTCTCGCTTATATTATCTCCTCAGTCTTCAGTCTTTCTTCTATTATGTTTATGCATATTCTCACCCTAGTTCCCACAGTGCCTGTTGTACATTTTCCTCGTTAATTGAGTATGGTCTGGGCACTCACATTCATGGTAAAGATTTAATCTAAAACAATTACATGAAATAGAACTAACAATCTGCAGGAGGCCTGCTTAGACATAAACTATGCTTGAGAAGACTTCCTTGAGCACCTAACTAGATAATCATTCAAAAAGAATCTCCCAAGGTCAATTAGAGGAACCATGCCACGGAAACAGAGACTCAAAACTAAATCAGGCCACAGTACATGTTACGTTATCACATTCTAAGAGGAAAAGAAGCTGTTGAAAGATTGATAATAGCCAATAGGCCAACTGGAACAGAAATGCGCTACAACAACAAAAGAGGAACAGATTCCAACAAGGGATGATACTTTGATCATCAACGGTTGCCTCTACCAAATCAAGTACTTGCTATCTGGTTGTGCAGAAGATAAGTAATATATTTTAACAACTATCAAGTGTCATGATCAAGGATTTCTTCAAAAATAAAAAATAAAAAATAAAAATTATAGAAAGAGAACAGCGGGATGCACGAAAATTAGCTGCACAGACTTGCCTGTAGACCCATATCCTCAAACCAGCTGCAATAAGCTCTTGGTATATAGGAAGCATAGAAAGTGGAGAATCTGCCCAGTAATTCCCAACGATATCACTGTAGACAACAAAATTCAATAAATTAGCAGATATAACTTTTGCTTGGCAGCCATTTACTATATGACTGGCACATATTTGTGATCAACTCGAGAGCAATATTGCACCTGCATGTCTTCCATGCATATGGTATGCCAGTCACATTTGCATGAAGTGCCTTCTGCACTTCCGGTTTATTGAAATAAACCTCAGAATACCTCTCTGTACAGGGATCGAATGCTCTGGACATCCACGGCTGAGTATAGGAGGCAACAGAGAATTTGATTTAGAAAAATTCACTAGGCAGTTTGGAAGATAGCAACAGAGAAAAAATCATGGTATGTCTTTGTGACAATGAGAATTTCAATGTAGAGTGTTGAGGATGATGAAACAATAAATAGCTTGAATCTGCAGAAACACTGGGCAAGGGCATGGCAGCCCCATAGGACTCTGTCAAAAACTCTTAAATGAAAGATATTAAAGGTGAAATCCTTGGATACGCCGGAGAAGTCACTCATCCAATGAGGGTGAGACTCAGTAAAGGGAAGGCTTTTAGTAAAATCACCAATCCCAAGGGTGCTAAAGGATCTCAGTTGAACCAATAGAGTATGTCATTAATGGTTACCAAGCTCTTCAATATCTTATGGAGAATCTGAACTAGAGTAAATTCAGGATCTATGGTAAAGCTTAATCATTGAAGGTCGTTAAGCATTTGTCAAATCCACTTATTCAGTTCAAGTAAACATTGTCCAGTATAAGTACTTACATAGTGACCCCTTAAGTTGTGCCGTAACGATGAGGTACTATTGCAAGGTCGAGTGAAAATACTGTAAGGATCAATATTTCCTTGCTCCACAGACGCAGCATCAAGGGCCTTCATGCAGTCTGCCGAGGGGTGCTGTGAAGATCCATGCGGACAAGCAGCTCGGAGGGCATGGTAGGTAGAATCAGAAATCAAGCCATGGGTCCACCAGTATTCGAAAGTGCCGATGAGATCATGATAATCATCTGTAACAGCATTCCCAACCTAAAAAGGGGTAAAAGGAAAAGTAAAGGATTGATGATGCCAGGACTATCATTCTTCGAATTCGAGATCAATATCTATGATTACCAGGAATCCCTTAAAATTGATGATTGGATTCCGAATTCCCTTATTTTTCGTAAACAAGTTGAGACAGCTGTGGAACGTAATGGCCTGTCACAAATAGAATATGAAAAGTTGATCGGTCACTTCCCACATGGAGACTGATTAATAACAGCAAGAATCGACGAAGAAGAGCTCCTAAACCTCCATAACTCTCCCCGGCAATGTAGAAATCTCTGTGCTTGTACTCTGGAAATCTTTCAAACCAGTGGACCAGAAAAGCGTACGCATCTTCAGCTAAACCATGTCACATAACAAACCAAAGATGTCAAACTCGAACTCTGCATCTTCTAAGCTAAAATTCTATGAATGTACTACAGATATACCGACACACTCGAAACTAACCAGTTCTCCGATCCCCCGTGGTGTACAAATCCGACGTCGTGTTGGTGTACGAGAACCCGATGCCCGCCGGAGACTCGAGAAACAGCAAATTCGCCACTGTCGCAAGCAAATTCAAACAAAAAAAAAAAACTCTAATGAACTGCTGTGTCTCTGTACCGGCGGAGCAATCGGGAACAAAACCAAAAATCAAATTCTCATTCCACCGCACTCACATTTGTTCCAAGCATACGGATTCGAGTAAAGCGTCTTCCCGTCGGGCCTAATCCTGAAAGGCCCGATCTCCTCGGCTAATCCGTAGGCGACGGAAGAGCAGCCGGGCCCGCCATTGAGCCACAGCACGAGGGGCCTCGACTCGGGGCGGCGGCTCGCCGGCGACTCGACCAGCCAGTAGAACAGCGCCCGCCCGGCCTGCCGGTTCACCGTCACGTAGCCGGAGTACTGGGCGAAGCCGGCGTTCGGGGGCTGCCCGGGCAGCTCCCCGATCCTGTCCCGCTCCCGCTCCGGCGAGGCGGCGGCGGCGGCGGCGGCGGCGAGGACGGAGAGGAGCGAGAGCGAGAGCGAGAGCAGCGCCGCGAAGAGTGGAAGGCGAAGGCGAAGGCGACGGCCCATGATGATGGGCACGAGCTGCGCACGAGCTCGGGAGCTGAATTGACTGCGGGGGGCTGATGGGGACTTTCCCTTCGTGTAGAGGGGCGGGATTTATTGGAGAGAGAGAGCGGGAGAGTATGTTCCAATTCAACCGCGAGACCGGGATATTTCCGGGACCGAGGGGTCCAGATCCCAACCAGCATTCACCGCCTCACAGGAACTTGAGGAGATTCCATGTGAGACAGGTAGAGAGAGAGAGTATTAAAATTTGGCGATGGGGAATGATTGATTGGGATTTCGTTGTCAACGAGGGAATTATTTGTGGAAGGTTGGATTATTCGTTTTATCATTGATGTCTTTGAGGAAACGAGAAAGAGGTTAACTTTCTGCTTATTGCCATTCTTTGTTTACGCATGAGCGCCATTAAACTCCCACGGTAATATAAAGCCCAACCTTCATTTATTAAAAGAGTTGCAAAAGCTTTACCAAAAAAAAATTTTAACTTTACCCAAAAAAAAAGAGTTGCAAAAGCACGTCTTTTAAGCGATTCTCCCAAATCTTGCCAACTTGAATAATTTATTACCCATGGAAAGTTAACAATGAATAGGTAATGTTGTCTTTTTTTTTTTCTTTTTTTTTGAGGAACCGCCTTCTGGCCCGGCATTTTGCACCGTAAACCCCAAGCCGACACTCCAATCCTGAAAAAAAAAAAGGCTAATCATGACATCTTCATTTTGAATCAGCCAGGTTGTCGAACCCCGAAAAAAAAACAAAATCATTTGCAAGATAGTGCATCCGCTGAATCAATAATGTCACGCATATTCAATAATTATGGCAATAAACGAAGAAGTTCATGTAAAAACACTGAAAATCCCCTTATTTAGTTGCCCAATGCCATCATCTGGACTAATACGTAAGCTAGCAATTGACCAGCTAATTACTTGCCACGAGGCTTAACCCAGTAAACTAGCAACTTGAAAAGCGGGATCCAAATTTCACAATTAAATAGACAGAGGCTGAGCACATGGCAATTAGCAAATATCTACTCACCAATTGTTCAACAAACCAACCAAAAAAAAAAAAAATCGTTCGACAAAATTTCTCACCAAGATAACGCTCCTGCCAAACCTACATCCATTCTAGGCACAACCTAATACCTAGTGAATATAAACTTCTAGAGAAAAAAGTTGACAGTCGAAACCTAGCACATAGGCCTACACCCCCATCAATCTGATCCCACCCTGGGAAAGTAACTATGTGGTGTGAGCCACGGATTTTTTAAAGAAGTGGGTCCCACTATGGTTTCTAATAATTTGGACGGTCAAGTAAGCAATTACTGTGGAGTCCATTTGAAAAATTTGTAGTCCATGACATGTCTTTACTTTTATAGTGGCCCAAAACTATTATGCTAGTAAACTCCCCTCCATATATCAAAATATATAAAAAAAATAAAAATTTGTTGGGCTTTGTTAAGCTTGATTTTATTTCCTTGTTCATCTTCAAAATTGCCTTTGTGTGTGTTAGTAAATTGATCTAGGAATGGGTATTTTGGAGCATTTCTTGAGAAATTAAAACAGAAAAAGCATTATCTTAATACAAAATTTCTATGACGTCAATATGTTGATGATCCAAGTTTTATTTATTATTGAGCATGATCAATAATCGCCTCTAGACATTTCTTAAAAAAAGGGTTGGTTGTGGAATCGATGAGGTGTAGAATTAGGTTCAATTCCAATGGCATTTAGTTCATGTTTCTTTCTCCTTTCTAGTTTTTCAATTTTGTCTGTTTTTCCCTATGAATTTATCCCTGTGTCGATGGAAAAGTCATATACGTAGAGCGAAAGCTATCATACTAATTGATCATAGATATGTCTAGGTAATATCCACACGTTCAGTGGCTATGATCACGGTAGTGTATGTGGACAAAAGTATATGCCATATTAGTCAGCCAATCAAGCACCGAAAAGATGACCAACCCACTACCGGGGTACATGCGTTACTTGTTTCGTATGTGGTATGCTTTGCTTAGTCAGCCAATCAAGCACATGGATTTGTCGTTGAATACAATGGTACTCAACGCACGAAAGTCGAAGGCACTTTCTTCTGATTTCGGATCTGACCTGAATTGGCCAGGGGAGGCGAGGAGGCGTCCGTGACGGAATTGATTTTTAAATGTAGAGAAGTCAAACATATCAATTGAGAAAGCAAAAGAGGGCGGGGTAGGGAGAAAGGGACGGGAGAATCGATCCATGATGGCCAGATGAGCATCCCTTGGAAGTTCCTTCGTCCGTCGGACAATTCTAGCAATGCTGATTTGGAACAATTCGAAAGACAGAAAGAATTGGATTTGCAGCTAGAAGTACTGATGTTTTCGGGCGCGCATCACGGGCGCGCGTGCAATTACTCTCTCTTTTGAGGACGCCAAAAATAGAATTCCCCAAATGTCCAGAACAATTCTCTGTGTCTTAAAACCCATGAATGGGTTAATGTGCGGCGAGATGTCTGAGACGAGAGACGGGATTGCATCCCCCATCTCCTGCCCAGTGCCCACAGTTGATGGAGCTGCCCCATTCCCGCTCCATGCCCTGCGCCGGGCGAGTTTATGCGCCCCGTCCTCGATTCAGCGGACGTGCGGATTTTCCCCCCCGGCATATCCCAAGAGTTTTGGACCTTTTTATTATCCAATATGAAATTCTTACAAAATCAAAGCCATTAATGCGAGAAGAAAAAGAGAGCTTGTTATTGAGAACCCTCGGGATATAAAATGAAGACGATTGGGAGAAAAAGAAAATGTATTATTATTAAAACTCGTTCTATTCATTCGAGGAAACTTGGATTAGGAATATTTAAAATGGAGATTTGCAGAGCGGGTGGGGCTGACCGAACCCATGCCCAACCTCCCCGCATGTGGTGCATGAGACTTTGCTCCATTCTTACCCCAAGACAGATCGTGGATTGCGGGTTCTATTCGGGCCGTTCGGGGTGGGGCGAATGTCCATTTGGGATGGGGAAATTGTCGTCGCTAACGTGGGGAGTCAAGCGATCAATAGGGCAACCAACACATACATGCCGCTAAGAGCATGCGTATTGACGATTGTATCCCTTTTATTTAGCAATCCATTTAATTCGGAAGGGCATAATGAGGAATATACGGAAAGTGGCATCAAAGGTACTTATATGTTATATACTGGGGAAATGTCTAATGAGTCCTGAACTGATTATACGAATGTTAATTCTATACTATATTTTTCAAATTTTCCAACTCAATATTTAATTTGTTGTACGGATGTCAATTCAAACTTGACAAGGGCCGCAAAACTTTTGTCTATAGGTGGGCGACCCTTGTCGAGCTCAGAAGAAAAAAAGAAAGAAGAAAAAAGAAAAATAAAAGAAAATACAAATAGAAGTTCAAAAATTCTAAATATTTGTCTATATTAACATTGGTCATACATGTTAGCAATTTTTGGTACAATTGACCAAATTAACTAAATGGGAAAATTATCAAAAAAATTATGACAAGATTGACAAATTTAAAATGTTTATTACTGAATTGGCAAAAATATAATGGATTAAGGATTTTTTGGAAAATTTTCCCGTTGAGAAATCAATGGTGATGTTTGTGAGATTTTGGTGGGACTAGTACCAATTATTGTGGAGGGAGACTGTGTTTTTTTTTTTTTTTTTTTTTTGTGAAAGTAGAGGGAGACCATGTTAATATAAATAACTATTGAGATTTGTTATCAAGCAATATAAGACAATACTTCAAAACCCACTCTCATGTTCAAGCCCATGGAATCTCACTGGTGGAGGTAGTGCATGGAATTTGACTAACGAGGGGGTGGTGCATGAATATTAACGAAAGGAATAGCATTGACTCTAATACTATGTAAAAATTTGTGGAATTAATTCCAAATGTTTAAAAAAGGCTTAAATAATTAGCTAAATGCATAGTTTAATATTTAAATATCCCAACCTAGCACTAAGGCCCCATTTGGTTCAACTTTTTCAATGGACTTGAGCCTCTAAAGCCCCTTGAGGAAAATATAAGATGCCTAGCAAATGTTTTTGGAACCCTATTCGCCAAATGCCACTATTTGGCTTGAAAGTTCAAAGCAGATGGAGACCTGTTTTGGGCTTTCAGTACTTTAAAAGTACAAGTCCACGTTCATTGTTTATCTCACATTCATTGTTCCTCTTAGGGGTGAGCAGCGGTCTAGGGCTGACCCTGGACCAACCCCTGGACCGGCCCAACCCCCGCCTGGGCCCCGGTCCGGTTCCAAGGGGATTGGGTCGGTCCTTGGTCCTCGAAATTCCCGGGACCAACACCGCACGGTTGGTCCTTGGTCCGAAGAGTTTTGGGTCGGTCCAACCCCTGACCAATCACCGTATATTATATTATATTATTTATAATTATTTTATATATTCAAATCTAAATAAAATGTCTTTATATTATATTATATCGAGATATTCTATCAATAGCACTAATAGTAATTTCAATTTAAAACTTTTGTTGAGTATTAATTATGTGTCGTTTGTTTTGTTTTTAGGTGTTTAGAAGTTCAAGTGAATTAATAAGATGTAAAGTTATATATTCATGGTTTATATTAAGTATTTTGAACTTTTTATGGTTGAATTGTATTTTACTAATGAATTTCAGCTACACTTTGCTTTTCAATTTGTGTCAAATGTAGAAGTTTTTGAAGAGTAAAGTAGTACTGCAATTGCTACGGTGATTTGCTAGTTAAATGGTGTGAAGCTCATTTTTTGGTTGAGTGAACTCTACATGATCAAATGTTAGTCAAGTAGTGTGAAGCTCTTTTTTGGTTGAGTGGACTCTATATGATCAAATGCAGGAAAACGTTTTTGCATATGGTGTTATGAATATTAAAAATAGATGATTACAAGAATTTTCCATCTTGTCCCATATCTTGATGAGTGGTCAGTAGGTACGAAATTTTTATTATTGTGTCATCTTAAATTTGCTAAATATGTATTGGTATTTATAGTTTAGTTGCACAATGCTGCATTGTCAATAGATGTGTAATTTGAATTTGTAGGTTTACTTTTTTAGGGAGTATAAAAAATAAGACGAAAAAATTTATCGATCGGTCTCGGGTTGACCCTGGAACCGGACCGAACCCATTGGGTCGGTCCGGTCCTTGGTCCCAGGCTCAATAGGGTCGGTCCTTGGTCCTAAAAATTGAGGACCGACACTGTATGGATTGGTCCTAGGGTTAGGGGGTGGCCCGGATCAACCCGGACCATGCTCACCCCTAGTTCCTCTTCTACAATTTTCACCGAGGAGCTATCGGAAGCCGACAACGGCGTCACTTGATGGGTCGTGTGTCACCGACTCACCGGTGACGGCCGCCTTGGGGTTGCCTGTTGCCACTTATGTCTCATAAATGAGCCGAAAGAAAAATATCACGCAAACTAAAAGGCATGCATTAATTTCTATCACTTACAGCCGTCAAATGCTCCTATCGTTTGACTGATAGGAAAACAAACGATGTTAAGACCACCATTGCGACTATAAAATCGACTGACCAAGTCAAGTCTTCACTTTCATCCTCGTAGATAAAATGGTTTGCCGCTTATTATCTATATTCTCGACAGAACACAAACCTTATTGTGAGTGAGTGGTCGTTTAACCTCGTCTACTGGCAAAGGTGCTATCTTGCATTGACAGTTTCCGTCAGACCTGTACTCATCGACGACGTTAGAGACGTTTAGGAAAATTATGATGATGGTTTGTGTGTGTCTTGAGATTGTGTGAATATCATTTATGAATATGCATATGATTGATATGCTATCTTATTTAATCATTTATAAAGCTTATCAATAGGTTGATGTAATATTCGTTATGATATATCAAATTATACAAAAATTCCTTAAATCTATCTTTCACATTATATTCAACTTAGTATCAACATTGCATCTAAAAAATTACATTAGAGATATTTTAAACAATTAAGATGATTTTTATATCTTTCGAGATTGCGAGAATATCTTCTATGATTATGTGTATCTTGATTAATGTGTTATCTTATTTAAGGCTCGTTCGTTTCGCGGAAAATAACTTTCGGGAAAATATTTTCCGGATTTTCCGTGTTCGGATGGCGGAAAATCACGGTCAACGGAAAACATTTTCCGTTGACCGGAAAATTTACATGCAAAGCTGTGGAAAATGTTTTCCACTTCAAAGTGGAAAACATTTTCCACAACTTCCCTGCTTTTTTTTTTTTTTTTTTTTTTTTTTTTTCTTCCTTTAGCTTGGACGGTGGCCGGCCCGACAATGCCGGCGGCCGGCGACCGGCCGCGGTCGCGAGCCGCCTAGCTCCGCCCGGCCGGCAAGGCTCGCCTAGCCCGATCCGTGGAAGGCCGGCTTGCCCGAGCTCGGCGAGCTCGAGCCTCACCAAATCGGGCGGCGGAGCCTCGCCGGCTTGGGCGGAGCTCGCCGCACCGGATCTGGGGCGAGCCGGGCGGGGCTCGGCCTCGCCCGAGCTCGCCGGATCTAGCGGCGGAGCTCGGGCGATCGGGAGCCCGAGCTCGCCGCTAGATTCGGCGAGCTCGCGGCTCGCTGGACCTGCGCGAGCTCGGGCGAGGCCCGAGCCCCGCCCGGCTCGCCGGATCTGCGGCCGGACCTTGGTCGGCGGATCGCGACCGGATCTTGGTCGGCTCACCATCTTCGGGCGTGCGGCAGCGGAGGAAGAAGGAGGAGCGGCGGTGGAGGAAGGAGGAAGGAGGAGGAAGGAGGAGCGGCGGAGGAAGAAGGAGGAAGAAGGAGGAGCGGCGGCGGAAGAAGGAGGAAGGAAGAGGAAGAAGGAGGAGGAAGGAGGAAGGAGAAGGCAAAAGAAAAGGAAAAAAAAAAGAAATTAGTTAACGAACGGTGGAAAATGTTTTTCACTCAAAATTTAAGAATTAGCCGACCTAGGAAAATATAAAGCAATTTTCCCTGGAAAATAACTTCCTAGGAAAATATTTTCCCAGGAGATGGTCAATTTTCCGTGAAACGAACGCAACATTAGTCATTTCATAAAACATATAACTAGGCTGGTGTAATATTTGTTATGATATATCAAATCATACATAAATCCCTCGAATCAATCTTTCATATTATTATTCTCGACTGACAGGAGTTCCAACAAAAAGTAGCGTGATCCTTGACCATGTCAAGATATATGCACAAGTAATGTATTACTTTTTAAAATCATATGAATTCCATGTGGAGCATCGCAATTTTTTTGACTTTAAAGAAAGGCCTGACCCGACTTCACAGCCTATTGCCTATTTCTTCCGCACGGAATTTGGGGCAGTTTAGGTAGCAGAATTAGGTGGCCTTACCCGCGAATGGACCTCCCATGTCGTCTTTTTCGGCCACGAGATGGACCTACCACCATGTTGAGGCCCGAAAATAAGTGAAAGCAGGAAATGATGGCTTTTCGCACGAGCCGATGCATGATTGCACGTATAGGGCCGTGATATTCCCACGCTTTCCTCTTACTGAAGCCATCTTCAAATGATTTTGACGTGGAATCTGTTATTTTTTTATTTATAAATAATGGAAAATGTCACATATGATCTATGAACTTTCATTTAGTGTTCAATTTCATCCCCAAACTTTCGTATTCTTTCATTTGGTCCCCCGAACTTTTATCTAATATTCAATTTCATCTATGAGCTTTTGATTTACTCAATTTGGTCCATAAACTTTAATCTAATGTTCCATCTAGTCCCAAACTATTTGAAAATTGATAAATTTCTCTTTTTTTTTAATAACAATTTGTTTTTTTTAATAAAAAATACCAAACTAGGTTTTTTTAATCAAAAAAAATACCACATTTATGTAAAGTAATAAATGTCAATATTTCTTTCATTTTCCCTATTAAAAAAATGGAAAATGGGACAATAATAATAAACAAATGTGAATCTTGCATTTTGATTTCTTTTTTGTATATGCAAATTACTTGAATAATGTACAAAAACCCATCAATCGATTTTTCAATACCATAGTTTTGTAAAAAAAGAGAATTTCATTTATGTTGCGTATATCAATTAGGATAAAATTCATAATATGATCAAATTTATCATATTTATGCGTTTGATGCATACTCAAGACAAAATAAAGTAGAATGTAAATAGATACAAATTGAATAAATTTATCTCATTAGAGGGGGACAAAGATTAATAAGAATTATAAATTATTTTTCTTGAATAACAAAATTATTCAATTAACAAAATCAAAATGATATTTCAATATAATTAATATCTTAATTCTAATATAAGAAATTCAAAATAACAAAAACTAATGATTTTAGTTAGTTTAATTTAATCTATTTTTATTTATATATTCAAATTTAATTCTATTTTATAATATAAATTCAATATATAAATATAGATATATATTTATATACATCACATGTTCTAGGTATATTAGTACAATTTACTATTTAACAAATTTTTATTAGAAAATGATGGAAGGGGAAAAATAAATAAATTAGAAAAGACAACAAAATAAAAGAAATTAGCAAATAAAAATAGAGTGACCAATAGTGTCCCGAAAGATTTTTAACATATTCATTTGTAAAAGTTTTGGTCATTTACTGCTATGAAGAATTATATCATCAAGAATGTCAAAGATAAAGCTGCCACTTTCTCTATTGTTCCTGTCACCCCGAGGAATAGAAGGCTTCAGAAAAGCTGGGGCTTCGACCCTGCCATATTCGATGTTTGTGAGGAAAATGCTTCATCTCGCTAACTATAATCTCCCTTGCTTCGATCCGGTGCGATGCTGACGACTGTGGCTTTCTCTTGGCGGCTACCGGTCTTCTTTTGTACTAGCACTCTCGTGCTTCTTGTTGACCTTTCGGTCCTTCTTTTGGTTGTTGTTCTTTTGTTCCCTCCTCCTTGATTCGGCTCCCTTCCACTCTCTTTCTTTTGTTGAGAGTGCATAGGAGCCGTTTCTTCTTCCTTGTTCTTTTGTTCCAAGCTATAATACCTTTACCTTTACCAAAAAAAAAAGTTTTGGTCATTTTATATTAATATGTCATTTATATAAAACGATGTATATGGTATGATATAAATATAAATGACTTTATCATCGTAATCACCAAATAGTAGATAATATATAGCAAAATCTCTAAATTTCATTTCTATTATATTTAGTCCTATTATGATTAAAAATTCGGATAACTAAACGTAGCCTTAATGCTTAAAAGCAAGAATGACTGATCTTGTGTCGAATTGAGCCCTCACCCGGTTGAATATTTTCAAAAGCTATTCACAATACATCGTGAGTATAATATAGCATAATTGCAATTGGGAAAATTACCGAACCAATGTTAAACCTATTACACGGATGACAATCCCGTTAGTAATTTATAGGAAAAATTGATTGAAAATATTATTTTACAATTTTGCGCGAGTGTTTATAACTAAATTGGCAATATTTAAAAAATTTACGATCGAATTGATATTCATACGATAAATTTATGGCCGATTGAATAATTTTATAGTTTGGGATCGAGCAAGTATATTATCCATATTAAATAAAACTCAATCCACGAATGTTTAAGGTAGTTACCAACCTAATTTGAATGCAGTAGAACGCAATTTTCAAATTATCAATAAAAATCGCCATTTCGTAATTTAGGACTTTCATTTATTTCAATTCCTATAAAAAAAGAAATGAACTTGTTTACTCCGTTGATTCAGACGAAATATCAATTCACATCGAGTATTGTATGAACTTGCCCGTTTAGACTAATTAACAACGTAAATGCTAAAAAAAAGCGTCCTTTAGACCTTTGTTTAAGGTCAGTAATCGTATTTCGGAAATATAAATAATTCGATTCGGAGCATTTCATTTTTCGAGACGCTTCTTAATTTAGATGAGCTGTTGCCCTCGGCGCCGACGCCCAAATTTTGTTCGCGCGCTCGTCGGGCCCTGACCGGTTCGGGTACAAACTTGGATTTTTCTTGCACGTGCCGTGCTTGAAGTTTCCTGCTTCATCGACTAGCGGACGGCATCTTTAACTATCGAAGTAAACCGACAACTCTCGACTTGTCTTCTTCTTTCTTTATACGGGCTTCACACAATCCAACGGTCCTGACTCGGGTGAGTATTTCCGCCAGAATAAAAGACCCTCAGCACGTGTCGGCAGACGTCATGCCTGACGCATGCTGTGGAAGGACGTTTCTGGAGAAGAGCGAAATTGGGATATTTTAGTTGAACGGATCAAAGAGCGGGAACCGGGTACTTCCTTTTCCGCTTCGATGACAAAGGACGATCATTTGTTTCGCGAGAAAAAAGTCATAAATTTTTTTAAATTATTTCCATTGTAACTTGTTTACTTTATATTTTTTCATGACATAAAAAAATCTTAAACTATATCAATTATAAGATATTCACCCTAATTTTTTTTATAATATAAAAAACTCCAAACTCAGAGAAATATAACAAGTTTCTCCTTATGAATTATTTTTAGTAAAGAACATGTATATGGACTTATAATGTCACCATATGTTTGTTAGGTAATCGTCTAGATATAGGATTTTAATTATTGATGCTAGATAATAGTCTATTCGCTTTTTCTATATTAAGATGGGATAAAGGAGTTTTGGTAAAATGAAAAGTGGACACTAGGTTTAAAATTTTCCTTTATACATAGCATCAGGATTGATAGGCTAATTATGTCAGCTCAACGAGATTATTGAAGGAGTCTATGCTTGTTAGTGATGGGTGTACCATTAGGTGATGAAATTTTATCTTGTGCATTAGACTCGTGTGTGAGATATCATACTCGACATGCCTCCCATGATTTGATTGCTCATATCTATGGAGTTCACTAGATACCAATGCCTTCAAGCATTGCTGTTTAAAACTTCCTACGTTTTAAGATCTAAAAATCATAATCTTGTCTAGTTACCATTGGCTTTTGCCATGACTCATGTCTGTTGCCACAAAGTTACTAATACCATTTTAAGTCTATATTGCTGGCATATTTTATATGATAGATACTCTACATGACGTAATCAATTAATCAAAAGCGAAATATCTACACACATGATTCCAAGTATAATAAATTTAGAACACGCAAGCAATGGATTGGTAAGTAACACTATGTCTCCATTGCTGCATAAAATAATCTCTCCTAATCAATAGATAATGGATTCTCCGTATCATGTCATATCAATATTGCCTAATAGACTAGTTGTACCATTTAACTTAACCCAATAGGGCAATCTTTTTTGGTCTGATTTCTTTTCGAATTATTTATTATTTTTATATTTGTATTAAATTATAGCCTGTATACATCGAGTTAATGGTGAGATAGTGTAGCATATTAAATCATATATCAATATCCATCGTCGCCTTATGTATTTCGATAAACCAAATTTGGCCCTATTATATCATATTTAATATTATATCCTTGACGACCAAACACATTTTAAATGAGCAGAGACTTTGCATCCGAGTAAATTAGTTAAGGATCAATTAGGAGTACGACATATAGGATAATAATTCATAAATAGATAGGAGATGACAACCGTTTTTAAAATCGCTCAAAATTTCAAATTTGAATCTCTATCGCCCATATTGTTTCACATTCAAACATAGAAAGATAGCAATTCAAATCTCATCCAGGATCCTTCCCCGAAAGATTTTAATTTGTCTATAATCCGTTTTTCATTGACCCAAAAAGTCGTGCTTTTTTCACTAGTGTTGAGAGCGGAGGATTGCGAGATTTGACGCGGTAATGTCGCATCCCTATTTGGTGGGGTTGGATTTACGGAATCTGAACTTTAGTCTTCACGAAAATAAAGTGAAGAGCTGAATAAAATAAAATAAAAATAATTCCGCGGCTCCCATTGGTCGCTTGACCAATAAGGACAAGCCCACTGTTGGTCAACAGCCAATGAGAGATCATTCACGGTCAACGGCCAATTAGATGCGTTTGCATAAGTGCGCATGCCCCGGGAAACAGAGAAAGAAAAGAGGATGTTAACTTCCCACTCACTCTTTTTTTCCTTTTTTGGCGCTTAAAGGGCGTTAACTTCCCTGTTGAAAAAGGAATAGGCAGAAAATCCACGTTGATAAGAGTTATTTTATTTTATTTTTTATTTTTATTCTCTATGTATCTTGACGATAATTGACTAAAGCTGGAATTAGTTATGCTTCATAGTGTAAAGAGAAGCGACTTGATTCATCTGCAATAGAAAAGAGAAATATATAAGCCGATTTTGCTCTATCCATTTTTACAATGAAATAATTAGCTGGATCAAATTGTAAAAGTTTTTGCTCACAAGGAGAAGATTCACCCTAGCTCAAGTAGCTAAACCACACGGAATATTACGTGGTTTGGTTCGGATTAGTTCCCATGAAAACTGGTAGAGCTTGGTTTGGTCCAATTCTCCCGGAAAAATGATTTGATTCTCAATCCCCAAAGCTAGGGATTGACATTGCATAGTTCAGTTCCAAAGTTAGGTCACCGAATTGGATCGATGGGTTGAACTTGAATCGATCTTAAACCGATTTTGGATTGAACACATTTTAACTATGTTTGTTGTTTATTTGGTTCTCAAGTGGTTAGAATGTGTAGCAATATTTATATGGATGAACGATGAATGAGGTTTTATAAATTATATTTTATGTTACGTGTTTTGAATTTTCAACCGTTTGTCATGTGTTCGATTTTTATGGGTTGTTGCTTATGGTAAGTGAAGATTTACTTTAACTTTCATTTTGCCCAATTAGGGGATGAGTCGGAGACTTTTGCCAGGCTTGTCGTGATGTTTCACTTTTCGTTGTTTTGTTGCTAAATATCATGCTTCAAATATCATGTGTCGATGAATATTTATTTTGAAAGAGTAAATCGATCATTTTTAGAAAATATCAAAACATAATCAATCTCAAAATTTGACTGGATCAACAAGATCGATTCCAAATTTCAAAATATGAAAATCAACTTCGTGAAGGTAGATTTCGAGTTTCAGGAATGGACCGACTCAATCCTAAAACCGGTCACCCCTTGAGCCCAACCTTCTTGGTTAGCTGGAAAATCTCATGGAATCGAGATGCCTTGCACCTCGCGCGTCGCCACTTTTGGTTTTCACAAAATTTTGCAAATAAAAAACCGGCCACTTGATTTTAGCAAAAAAAAAAAGCGAAAGGGGGCCACTTGCCTTTTCCTTTTCACTGTCTCTTGCTTTTCGCAATACTCGGTCAAGTTCACACGGGCCTCAAACGGGCCGAATTTGCTCATTCGAGCATCTCAATGGGCCTCCGGCTAGGCGCCCGACAACGGCCCTGACAAATTCGGCCCACGGCCCCCCGGCAGTAGTCTCCATTCGGCGAGCGAAACGGTAGATTCGGTGGGAGGATCCGAATTTCGGAGGCTCAAGCAAGGACCCACGATCTCGACACGTGCCGGAAATTCCCGAGGGCCAATCTCGTCATCCAAAAGGAAAGAATCCCATGGGCAGGGCGCGTGGGAACAGGCGCGTGGGGATCACTCTCCCACCCCACTTTCCGCCACCGTGAATTCCCGCCCGACACAGGGGTACTTCCGGGAATGCGGTGGAAAAAACCACCGGGGTGGGGGCCCCAAAGTAAAAAAACGCAGGCGGAAAAAAAAAGAAAAGAAGAAGAGAAGAAAGAAGATAAAGTCGATTGGGTGCGAGAATAATAATAAAAAAAAGGGAGAGAGAGAGAGAGAGAGAGAGAGAGAGAGAGAGGAAGGGAGGGGATATTTTAATATGCTTTTTTATTTTATTTTATACAATAAAGAATAGTCGCGCTGCCTCCGTCGCCATTTATTTTATCAAATTTAATAAATGCGGACGCGAAACGGGCCTCCAATGCAGTTCAGAGGGGGGGGCGTTGAGATCCGAACACACGCGAGCGCGCGCGCACACGAGCGAACCCCTTTTCTCTCTCCTCCCTCCTCTCTCTCTCTCCTCTCACCTTCCCTCCCCTGTCACTCAAGGCGCTCGCTTTTGTCCCTTATCGACTCTCACCTTCTGACTTTCTCGCTCCATAGATTTTCTTGCCTCCCTGCCCAGAAAGAGAGAGAAAAAACCAGTGAGAAATCTTTTCTTTTTTTTTTTCGATTTTATTCGCGAATAATTTACAGCCGGAAACTCCTCGTCTTCCTCCTCGTCGTCCTCCTCCTCCTGCCTCTCGTACTGCTCCTCTCTGGTGGAGAGAATTGCTAGCCCTAGGGTTGGAATCCGTTGGATCTGGTGGCGGTCTGGGGAAGGGAAGGCGTAGGTCCCTGCGCTCGGCTTCTCGCGGTGCTCGTGCCCTAGGACGTGCAGCGGTCCCTGTTTAGGTCGGCGGGCGGGGTTTGCGGCTCGGTTCCCGCGGCGGAAACCCTAGATTCGAGGTCTCCGGTGGCTGGCGGTGACCGGGAGGCCCGGACTTCGCTTCGGTAAGGCGGTTTCGATCCGATCTCCGGCTGGAAAGCCTCGAGGAGCTGCCCGTTTCGCGGCGCTTTTTTGTTTTCTTTTTCCTCCTTGTGCCCAGTTGTGAAAGAAAACCCTAGATTCGCCGCGGTGGAGCTGAGGGAGCCTTGGTGAGAGGTGGTTTTGAGTTATATTGGGGTCGTGCGTGGGATCGTGGTCGAGTTAGGGTTGCGGAGGTTGCGAAAGCCCATGCGATAGGGGTGGTGAGATTATTTATGCCGCCAGAACCATTGCCTTGGGATCGGAAGGACTTCTTCAAGGAGAGGAAGCACGAGAGATCGGAGTCCTTGGGTTCCGTCGCCAGATGGAGGGACTCGTCATCGTCGTCCTCTCATCACGCCGGATCTCGTGGCTTCACTCGCTGGGGATCTACCGATTTTCGCCGGCCACCAGGTAATTTTTTTGGTTTTTCCATTTGTGGTGCCTTTTCGTTTATTTTTTTCCCTTCTGTTTTTGCTTCGGTAGCATGTGTAAGATAGAATTTATTTTTTGGTTTGCATATTCATTTGATATTCTGGCAAGCCTGCGATGGTTCGTCCAGATGATCTGAGTTGAGGCGCTTTTATCTCCTTTGGTCCTTAGCTGAAAAGCAAAGGAGATGGTCCGTAAGAACTTTTTTTTGGGAACCTTTTTTCATCTTTATTATCTTGTCCATGGATCTTGTTTTCTTTTCTGGCGGTATAAGTTTGGAATAATATCTTTTTGTGGCGATGAGATTAGTAAAGTTTTGTTCTTTGTTGGGATGGAGTATGGATATTTCTCAAGTTGATTTTTTAAGATTTTCCCTGTTTTGTTTTAAATATTTTCTGAAGGTCATGGTAAGCAGGGTGGGTGGCACCTGTTTCCCGAGGAATCTGGTTATGGCTACGTGCCTTCTCGGTCTGCAGACAAGCTGTTGGAGGATGAAAGCGGCCGCAGATCAGGTTTCCGGGGAGAAGGAAAGTATAGTCGAAGCTACAGGGACAATAGAGGGTCCTTTGGACAGAGAGATTGGAAGGTATCTCATTCATGGGAAGCCAGTAACGGCTCTTATACACCTGGGAGGCCAACTGATAATAATTGTCAGAGGCCAGCTGACGTCCTCACACAAACATCTTCCCCTCATTCTGACCTTACAAACCCAAGGGATTACCATCAGCTGCACGCGAAAGACCATCATGACAAGTCTAGTGATGTGAAGCCGATTGATGCCAAGACAAGTGATGCCAATGGGTTGACCTCGTGCCAGAAGCCTGAGAGCTCACTCGTGGCTGTGGAGTGGAAGCCTCTTAAGTGGCCCCGTTCTGGGAGCTTGTCTTCTCGTGGGTCAAGCCTGAGTCATTCTGGTAGCTCGAAAAGCATGGGGGGTGTTGATTCCGGTGAAACAAAGGTTGGAATATCGACAAAGGATGTAACTTCAGTGCCATCCCCATCCCAGGATGGAGCTGCATGTGTGACTTCTGCTGCTCCATCTGAGGAGATGACTTCAAAGAAGAAGCCTCGACTTGGGTGGGGAGAAGGGCTGGCGAAGTATGAGAAAAAGAAAGTTGGAGGCCTAGATGAAAATGCATCAAAGAATGTCATGGAGCCTGCCCATTCTCTTGGTGTTAGTGTAGCTGACAAAAGCCCTAGACTTGCAGCATTCTCAGATTGTGCCTCTCCTGCAACTCCATCTTCTGTTGCTTGCAGCTCCTCTCCAGGTAGGTTGTGTACATTCTCTGTGCAGTCAATTAAATGCTTTTTTTCATGATTTTACATGGAAACTCTAAATGATTTCAATGTGATTGATGTAGTTGTCCTTCTGCTGTATGCATATGGGAGTTTAGATGTCTTTCTATATTGCAAGTTTTTGTATATGTTCGGATTACAATCATTTTGATTTTCTGAAAAGCTCATGATAATTAATTTGGACTTATGTCAAACTCTTTACTGTTACTAGTGATTATTTGGTTGGACTAACATAGGGTTTATGGTGCATATGTAAAAGATTAAATAGATGCACAGGAATTGCGCCTATTTGTGACCGCTTTACACATTTCTGGCGAAAAAGATTTGACAGAATAGTGGTGTGGGTTTGTTGATTAATCGTAAGTCAGTATGTACTTTTTGATCTTCTTTGCAAAGTTTTCAACTACTTCTTATTTTTATTTATTACTTACCTCTGGAATTTGAGGATGGAAAAAATATTGAAGCTAATGTGTGGCCTCTTTCCTGATGACCTAATATCCCGTGTTCAATTGCTATTATATTGCATTGCAGATTTTGTAGGGCTGGCTATCGTGCATTGGAATTCATTTGGATATTATGTTGAATTTTCACGTAAACAAAGTTATGTTTGGAGCAATTTCTTTTAGCTATGCATCAATTAAAAATTTGAAGATGAAAGAATTTTTAGCTAAGCTAATGTTTGGTCTTTCTGAAATAAATGCTATCCTCTGGTCAATTGTTAGTGTATGTATAGCCAGCTTTTATAGAGCTTGCTTTTGTGCATGTTTCTGTTGGGTTTAAAGCTGAAGTGAGTTGGAGAAAGACGGTCATGTTGATTTCTATTGAATGTGATGCCTTGTAGAGCTTCTCATCAAGTGTGCTTCTAAGGCTGTGGCGGTGCTGATGGGTGTTTTGAGTCAAGTCGAGTAGGCGAAGAGCTCCATCCGATCTATCTTAAGCATTGCAGCCAATTTTTTTTTGTATTCACTTGGGTTTTGATGTTCATATTTGTGCTTTAGTCCATGCCATACTCCATCTTAGGATCAAATTGGACTGTTTTGATGTGAAAACAAAACCAAGCGCGAGTCTTGGTCAGACGTGAGGCTGACTTAAGATGTGTAAAAAAAGGAAGACGTGAAATAGACGTAAATCTTTTCTAGTTTTTATTATATTTAGGGATGATTGTAAAATTTTCTTGTATTTATAGTTTTAGGGAAGATAAAGTATATGCTCCGATAATTGGCCAATTTGATTAAAAACCAAAACCATTGTGAATAAGGAACCGAGATAAAACTGTTCAATTTCCTGAGTAGCATTGATCAAAATCATGTGTACTGTATGCTTGACTATGAGTGACTCAGTTAAAGAATCAACACTTTCAAAAAATGCAAAGTGGGAAGATATATTGATTAGATGTCAAGAACCAAAACCGGTTCTGGGTTGGTGGTGGGTCATCTCACTATATGGACATCATGTGTGGAGTCGACAACCCACCTGATCCGCAGGTGGAATGACGTTGCCATTGTTATTACTATTTCATTGACTTCTTTTTTGAAAACTTTAATCCTGTCTCTGGCTTTGTGTTTTGCCTCCGTGTTTTACCCTATGAGATGTCAACCACACTTTTAGGGTGAATATGATGATTGGATTAGCATATCCACATCTTCTTGTCTGTTTCTGAGTTTTATCGCAGGGATAGCTTTGAATAGTTGCTCTTTTTGATAACTCTAATGTATTCGCTGCTATTTTAAACTTTGAACTTGGTAAGCTCAGTTACACTGATTGTTGATTATGGTGGCATTTTTCACAAAGATGATAGTAGTATTTTTTACAGTTGATATGATTTTAGTGCTTTGATTTTTGCTTGTTTTTCTACGTCAAATGAGATGTTTTACTACATCAAAAGAGATTAGGTGCGGTTGGTCTGTTACTTGGAAAAATGTTGCACAGATATTGTGTTAGTTCTGCCGTTGGTTCTTGATGTGTAAAGTTTTATTTTGAACAGGGATGGAGGATAAGTCTTTTCTGAAGGGATCGCATGGGGATACTGATCTCAATAATCTTTGTCAGTCGCCATATCCTTGTTCCCAGGATCAACAGGAGGGGTTCTCTTTTAATCTGGAGACAATGGATGCAAATTCAATTGCTAATATGGGGTCTTCACTTGGGGAGTTGCTGCAATTGGATGATCCTAGCTCAATGGATTCTGCTTTCATGAGATCTTCTGCACTGAATAAGTTGCTTTTATTGAGGGGGGATGTTTTGAAAGCCCTGGAGATGACTGAGTTGGAAATTGATTCACTTGAAACTGAACGTAAGATGCTCATTTCTCAGTCTGGAGATCACGGACCATGCACAGCATCGTCCAGTTCTCTAGCAGCTGAGGCCAATGCAAAACCCGGTGAACATGATGAAATCTCTAACGTGGTATCTCGCCCATCTCCTTTGGAGATCTTTTCTTCTGGGAACATGGACAAGGAAGGATTGCCTCTTGGTGAAGGAAGATCAGAGGAAATTCATGCTGCAAATAATGCTGAGGTTGATAGCCCTGGAACTGCTACGTCTAAGTTTGCCGAACCCTTCTGTCTTTCCAAGGGAGCTGTAACCTCTGATAAAGTGAAGGAAAGTGAGTGTGCTGAAGATATGGATGCAACACAGGTTGCAGAGGTTGGAAGAGGTGAGTGTGCCGAAGATATGGATGCACCACAGGTTGCAGAGGTTGGAAGAGGAAAATTATCGCTTGAAATATCTGTGGAAAAAACTGATGCATCTCCCTCTAGGGATAAAACCGTGGTGCTGTTCTGTGAGGAAGATAGGGCCAATAATAGTGCAGAAATGTTTATTAACTCAGAAATGATGTTACCTGCATTTATCGTGGCTTCTAATAAGGAAACTGCAAGCAAAGCATGTGAAGTTTTTGACAAATTGTTGCCGAGAGATCAAAATAGTTTTGATATATCGAGGATTGCTGACGTTGCATCGCGAGAGATTGACGCGCTTATCATAAATAACTTTGCGATGAGGAAGCGTGCTCTAAGGTTCAAGGAGAGAGCTGTAACTCTTAAATTTAAGGCCTTACACTACCGCTGGAAGGAAGATCTGCATTTGCTTTCCTTGTCTAAAGTACGTGCAAAATCTCAGAAGAAGAACGAGTCGAACCTTCGTGTAACCCTTAATGCACATCAGAAGAATCGCTCCTCCATTCGTTCTCGTTTCTCGTCACCTGGTAAGTGACTTAACTGAGTCAGCATATGCTTAAATATCCTTATGCATGTCTGCTATGGTAGTAGCCCTGTTTTTACTTTCTCAAGTAGTTGATACTGTCCTTTGCTTAAGCTGCATCAGACTTAACTTTCTTGCCACCAGATCCATTAATTGTCACTTTGTTGTAGTCAACTGTGATACATTATGCCATTATCGGATATTCCTTTGTCATTTTTGACATGCTATTTTGTGTCCCCTACTTTTTGTCCCGCATTTACTGCTGGCATACTCTATTTAAGAGCAAATGCTCAATTCCTTCTACTTCTGCAGAACCAGATGTTTCACTCCGTTTGTACTTTTCTCTTTTTAACTTGTTTACAGTTAGATTATTTTCAGCTTCTACTCTTTTGACACGTTAATTTGACAACATTCGGAGTAATAGAAAGTATTATGGGGATGATTGAAGGAGCTTAAAATATCCAGATACTTTAAAATGCTCTCATACAACATCAGTTTAATTGATTATTCTTGTAGTATGATTTCCAGTTTTAATTATTATTCTTGTAGTATCATTTCCAGTTACTGTCACTTTTAGCATCTTTTCTTCCATGAAAGACATGCTTTCAAAGCTGCGATCTTTTCAGAATACATGTGCTGTGGACCTAAAAACCAATAAAATAGGCATGCAAATTGAAAGTGGATGATTGGTGGAAAATGATTTTGGCTCTATCATCTTAGTCAATGACTTAAAGCTGAAACTTGAACTTAATACTTTTGGATTATTGGATTATTGCCCCTTAGGCTCTCCATCAAATTCATCTTGATCATCCGAATTTGTCTTTGATGGGCTCATATTGGGTGGAGTTGACGCAATTTAGTACTCAAGGTCGACTCCTGGTGAATATAAGAGGCTCAATTCTCGACTCAATTGATTGAACTTGACCAGATTGAGTTGTCCATTAGCTCAAACTAGAGTTCTAGAAGTTCAACAAAATAAGTAAATTGAAAAATAGTGCCGTTTATCTTGTATCCATGAACACAAATTAGACTGATTTTAATATGCCTCTTTCAAGTAATTGGGAGTCTTGCTATGGTAGCTTGACTTGCTTAAATCCTTATTCTGCAGTGCACGCGGGTGTCTGTGTTAGCACCATTTTCTTAGAGTAGCTATTTACCAGGTTTATGCTGGCTGCCATTTGTCTTTATAAGATTGGAGGAATGACAGTGATGGACTCCTCAACTGCATGGAAATGTCTTGTCATTCTACTTATCGTAGATATTTTTGCTTAATTCTCGTCATTTTTCGCTGAAGAAATATGGGTTGATATTCTGGTTGTGGATTTGATTTTTGAATGCTTTCCCTGAAATCGTTTGACGAGTGTAGGTTACCACCTTTTTGCACTGTGCAGATGTTCTCTTGAAGCATTATTTTAGGAAACATCGGCTGTTCATTTATGTTATGATATTCTGAATGTGTTCCCCTTATACCCTGTTGGCCATCACGTGACATGAAATTTTGGGGTCGTGTTAAGAACAAGATATGTTTTGTTTGTCACTGTGTGATTTATAATTTTATTGTCCTTACAGTGTGGAATTTGAGTCCGGCACCATCATCAAATGTTTTAAGCTATACAAGCAAGCTGCTCTCAGATTCCCGAATGAAGTCTTACAGGAAGTACTTAAAAATGCCGGCATTGATCTTAGATGACAGAGAGAAGAATGCATCCAGGTTCATATCCACGAATGGGCTAATTGAAGATCCTCGTGCCTTTGAGAAAGAGCGGACAATGATTAATCCATGGACAGCAGAAGAAAGAGAAATTTTTCTGGATAAGTTGGCAACCTTTGGCAAAGATTTCAGCAAGATTGCTTCTTTCCTTGATCACAAGACAACTGCGGATTGTGTTCAGTTCTACTACAAAAACCACAAGTCTGATACTTTTGAGAGAACTATGAAGAAACTAGATTTTGGAAAGCAAGGAAAGTCACTAGCTGCCAATAATTACCTGGTGACATCAGAGAAAAGATGGAGCCGTGAGGTGAATGCTGTCTCCCTTGATGTCCTTGGTGCTGCTTCTGCGATGGCAGCCCAGCAGGAGGAATTCATGCTAGAAAGACAAGGATGCGATGGAGGAGTATTTGTGAATGGTTTCTGTAACTCTAGATCATCACGAGCTGATTGTGGTGACTTGGAGAGGAGTAGCAGTTTTGATGTTCTCGGGAGCGAAAGGGAGACAGTTGCAGCTGATGTTTTAGCTGGAATATGTGGGTCCATGTCATCAGAAGCAATGAGTTCTTGTGTCACAAGCTCTGTTGATCCAGGAGAGGGCAGCAGGGAATTGAAGTGTTCAAAGGTGGATTTTGTACGGAAACGGCCCTTTACACCTGAATTTATGGAGAATGTGGAGGAGGAGACATGTTCAGGTGAGAGTTCTGGGGAAATGGATGCCTCTGATTGGACGGACGGGGAGAAGTCTGCATTCATGCGAGCTGTATCATCTTATGGTAAAGATTTTGCATTGATCTCACGGTTCGTTGGGACAAGATCCGTGGATCAATGTAGAGTTTTCTTTAGTAAGGCTCGAAAATGCCTTAATTTGGATTCATTGCTTCCTATTTGCAGAAGTAGGGGAACCCCTGTCAGTGAAGATGCCAATGGTGATGGTGACATGGAGGATGCCTGTGGCTTAGAAATTAGTTCAGCCATTTGTGGTGATAAGTTAAGCTCTAAAATGGATGAGGACTTGGTTGTCAAAGACGTAAATCAAGTTGAATCTGATTGTAAATCCTTGAACTTTGGGGATGACCTGAACAAATCAGATGGGAACACTGGTAGTGGAGAGTTAAGTTGTGAATATGTCAAAGATATGGAAATTGCGGTCCCTGATGTCTGCCAGATGAGAGATGGGGACGAGGTAGTTTCCAAAGGTGTTGGTTCCATTTCTGCGTCAGTTGGAACTCAGAAATCTATAGCAGATTCAGACGTCACTAGAGTTGAGGCGACTGTAGCAGTAGGCGCTTCTCTGGTAGAATCATCTGTTAGGGAAGATACTGATCACGGCTCCTGTTTCTCAGCTTCTGCTGATGGTGAACATGCAATTCGAGCGTGCACAGAAGGTTTTAAAAATATAACATGGGGACAGGAGGCGTTGCTTCCTCAGAAGTGCAATGGCGATACAACTAATCCAAGTAGTTTGCTCTCCTCATCAGGAGAGTCGGATACGCAGATTAATTCTTCTCGCTTACCTGCTGATAGAAGCCCGTGTTTTGGGTTCAGTCAAAGGTCTGAATCAGAGCATCAAGTTTCGCTTGTTTTAGACCCCGTCGAAATATCTTCCAGTAATTCACGACACGATGAAAAATTTCAAGGTGCCACTAGATCTTTGTCATCAGATTCAGCTCCCAATTATTGCAAGATTAGTAGAACCCAAGACAGAATGTCGTCATCTGATGGACCACCAACCAAAGAGAAGCACAAGCAATTTGTGAGTAATGATGAATATTACAAGCATGTCTCTGGAAGTTCCCTGATACTCCCAGGTTATCCGATACAGCAGTTGCATGCACAGGAGAACAGTGGGTCCACCAGTGGAGAGTTTTCTGATGTTCAGAAACATTTGAAGCCTGAGAATAGTATTACATGTCGATATGTGGTGCCGGATTTCCATCTTAAGAAGTGTACTACCAGCAAATCTCACAGTTCTGTAGCCGAGCTTCCTCTTCTGCCACATAAGTCAGAACAACTGACTGGCTTGTCCAAAATTGATATGCCGAGTTTACCAGACTCCCAAAAACAGAGTAAGTCTGGTGATTTCAAACTTTTTGGCCAAATACTCAGCCACCCGCCATCTCAGCCTACGCCCAAGGTTAGTGTTCAGGATAATGATGAGAATGGAGCCCCTCAACGGAAGTTTGGCAGCAAGGAGTCTGATCTGAAACCCAGTAGTAATCATAGTGAGGGTGGGAATTCAGCAATGCTGAAGTTCGACTGTAACAACTACGCTGGTCTGGAGAATGTTCCCTTGAGGACCTACGGTTTCTGGGATGGTAACAGAATTCAGATTTCATCTTTGCCTGATTCAGCTCTCTTGTTGGCGAAATATCCTGCTGCCTTTAGTAATTTTCCTCTCCCCACAACAAAACTGGAGCCGCACGCTTTGCAGCCGGTGCCCAAGAGCAATGAATGTGGTTTGAATGGTGTCTCTGTTTTCCCATCAAGAGAAGTGGCCAATGGTAATGGGATTGTGGATTATCGGCTTTATAGGAGCCGGGATGATGGGAAAGTTCAACCGTTTGCCATAGATGTGAAGCAACGGCAAGATGCATGCCCCGAGCTGCAAAGATATAACGGTTTTGAAGCAGTGTCTGCTGGCATTCAGCATCAAGGGAGGGGCATGATTGCAATGAACGTCATGGGGAGAGGAGGCATGCTTGGGGGGGGCCCATGTAATGGTGTTTCAGATCCTGTGACAGCTATTAAAATGCAATTTGCGCAGTCTGATCCGCTGGTGGGGCATCCGAATGGGAATATTGTCAGGGAGGAAGAGTCTTGGAGAGGCAAGGGGGACGTAGGAAGGTAGTGGAAACCGTGGGAGGGCCTTTCGAAAGGGTTCCTCGATGGCAGAAAACTCTTTTTTTGCCGTCGACTTGTATAATAGTTTTTGTATCGTTCAATTTTAAGTCTTCTTTTAGCTTTCGTATTGTTCAATTAAAATGTAGGGCGAGCGGACTGTTCTCAAGTCCCATCTTTTTGGTAAAAAAGAAGAAGAAATGATTGTAGTTGGTTGTAATGTGGCCGCTGCAGCAGCCCTTGTATTGTTGTATTAGGTGGATATACAGCAATAATCTCTGGAAATCTTTTATCCGTTTCTCTACCCCTTCTCCGGAGGGGGATGAGCATCTTGCATCATCGTCAAAAGATGCTTTCCACAATTTATAGTGGTGACCATGGTGGGTAGGTCCTAGCCTTGTGTGCTTTTTGTCTTTTGACTTAGTGGCTGCGTTGGGTCATGTAGCTGCGTTGTGTTTGCCAAGCTTGAGAAATTGTTTTTGCTTTTGCTGGTTATTATATTCGAAAGTCTGCCTTATCACGTCTTTGGAATTTCATGTTTAATTTAAGTTGCGCTTTCAGAAGAGGGGTGTTCACACGCTGTTGCTTTGCTGGTGCTATTTTCTTTGTGAAAAAGACGGGAAAGTCAAATACACAGGAAGAGAAATAGCCTCTCAGCCCATCGTTTTCATTGATGAATTCCAATGGCCCAAGTGAAGGCACATTAGCTGAAGTTGGGCGGGGCTTCAAGGCCCACAACTAGGACCTTCCATATGTGCTGGGTTCAATGAGCCTCGTGCAGAATTAGTTTGGGGCCCTGTTCAGTGACCACGACGTGTCAAATCTCATTGATGAGATTGACGGGCCCCAATGAGCCTAGGCGTACGTCCATTAGCAGAATATTCGCCTCAATTAAGCCCTCCCGGTCATTATATGGGCCCTCAATTACACAATGCTATGGGCTTTAAGGCCCAATTTTAGCTAAGGGGCGAAGCCCAATGGGCCTCGGAAGAGTGGTTTAGACCTCTCGTTGATCAGGCCAGAAGGGCCCTAGCAGGTCCATTAGCCGAAAATTGGGCTCCTAATAATTGGGCCTGCCGCAATAGGTTTCAAGGCCCAATTTCTAAGCCCGTTAATTTCGTGGGTCGGGTGTAATGGGCCTCAGCCGTTTAGTTGGACAATTGGGCCCCAATTGGGGTACATATGGGCCCTCAATACCCGAATGTAATGGGCTTTAAGGCCCACAGCAATGCGGGCAGGCAAGGACACTACTTAGCGCATTGACTTTGTTAAGTTCTTGGGCTAGGCCCACTATCCGCAAATTGGGGTTTTAAAAAGCGATTATAGGGCTTAGACAAGAGCCACCGAACAGGGAATGAAGGTCCCGTGGCTATCGGAACAGGATGATCCGCTAACAGGACAGAAATGGGCCTGCTATACCTTATGGCCCAAACCTATCTACGACCCTTGGCAAATGAAGAAAATCGATATTTCTAGCACAGAGAGCCTCGTTCAATTTTCATTTCCAAGCCTTTCCTCCCAGAATAATCTAAGAAACTAATAATCTCCGTCGATCACCGTCATAATAATAATGGAAGCGAAAAATTGCTCAAGGAGAATGAGAAGGGCCTAATCCAACAGAAAACATTGCCCTCAACACCGAAAAAGAGGGCAACAAGCTTTAAATGGACATCCTCATCCCCGTCCTTACGCAGTACCTCAATGCAATCATACTAGATTTCTAACGGTCCAGACCTTCGAATGAGAAAAGGGAAATTTCTGTGCAATCCATTGCCCAGAAGAGTCGTTCTTACCCAGCAAGATCACTAAAAGTTTCCAACCGACTCTCGTTGAATGCTCTGGGCCTCTCCTTGACTTTGGAGGATAGATGGTAAAGGCGCAGTGATCTTAATTACCTGCAATAGAAGTCAATACACAACTGTCTTGTCATGATAAGTGGGAAAAGCAAACCAACGAGAGGTGTGAGCTTTCTTAAAATTCAAAGCAAACTTCAGTTAGGATGCATATTATGTGGGCAGTGTGATTTCGGTCCTTTACACAATCTCATCCATGCGACCAATGCAAGAAGTACTTTCTTTATGCTAAGGGTAGGCTATTGTCGATATGTAGTAGCTTCACATATTCCAGTCCCTAATAAATCAAAACGTGTCGAATATTCATGTCAAGTGGAAAAATCAATGCCAAGCTTACGATTCACATCAGGCGCTACACAAAACATGTTACTTAACCTAAGAATGATATCTTGCGACAAAAAGGGGCAAAAAAAAAAACACACACACACACACACAACAACAACAACAACAACAGCAACATAAGAATGATAGCTTGACGGCCATCTATGCTGTATCTTGACAGCTAAGGCTTGGTCCCGCTCTTACCTCATCTGTAACTGGGTGTGAGAGAAGCAGTTGATGTGCGTGCAAAAAATAGCCACAGTCCCCTGGAACTGCGTGTTGAGGCCTACAATACCCACTAAGCAAAGCCAAAATATAGAGCATGGTAAGATAGCGCTCTAAATAATTAATCAAGTTATAGCACAGGGTAAATCAAGTGCATGCTAAACCGGTTAGGCAGTCCTCTTATCTTTTCATTTTCAATGAAGGGTAAGGAGGCATGATGCATGCTCGCAAAATCTTCTCCAGTCCACTCCTTTCAAAAATTGATCACATTTGCAATAATAAGTGATTACAGTGATTGCATAAATTCACCGAGACATCGTTTATTAAATTCAGGTTCTGGGTCCCAATTTGCATTGAACATTGAAATAACGAAGAAGTCAAATCACTGACAACATTTGAAATTAGCATGAACACTCAAAGATCAGAGGTTCCACAGAACAGTTTTTTCACTTTCACTAAAATTTTTCAAAGAGTACTTGGAAACATGCTTGGCATATGGCTCTTAAGCGAGACAACTTGGGTTTTCACAAATTTTGTCCTTATAGTTAAAGAAAAATAAAACATCATACCACTTTCGTGGAATTTGTACTTTTAACAGTTATTTTCCAGTTTTCAAGAAAATTGTTTTTTTTTTTTGGGTGAAGATAAGAGAATTTTCAAGAAAATTGTTTGTTTTCTTAAACTTTGAAAAAAGTCATTTCTAACCAGTTTCTGTATTCACTAAGCACAATCTTAATGTTTTTTAACCAGTTTACCTTCTTGTTTCTAAATTTACACAAACTGTGACCAGAAGAAGAGAGATCACATTGCCACACTATTCATCACTGTAGAGGCCTTACAAAACTGCCAAGAATTCATTATCAACTATTAATCCAAAAGACATCTCCATACCCATCCTGTGCAAAACCTTCATCCACAGATTGAGAATCAAAGCATCCTGGTTTCCCACCACTGACATAAAGAGGGTCACCTGATAAAGGACAACAAACCAACTAAACATCAGAAACTATATATAGAATGCATGAGATGAATTCATATTAAAACAACAAAACTTTGACACTTCTAAAAAGGAAAACTAAATCACAATCTAAGAAATAATCCAAATCAGTTTGCATGTAGGTCCATCAGTCTTATCTTTTGTTGATCTTAAATAAAGTTTTCACCTATTAAAGTTAAGGGGAAAGGAAGTGAAGTCCAGAATTTTCACAAATTGAGTATACGCCTTTTGTCTGCAGCACTCCACTTTACAAATTTGGTATATACAATTTCCCGCTACTTAATTCTTTGCATCAAAAGGAAAAAAGTAAACACAAATCATCAACCAAATCAAACTAATTTCTTGCCACAAGTTTTTTTTACTTAGACATCTGCTATAGTTGAAATTAAGTTCATCCCATTACTATTTGAGTGACTCCCACAAATTGCATCATCATATTGAAGCCATCTACATCTTGATGATCTTAACAAGCAAATTGACCCCTGCTTAACACATTTGCCCTTCTAACAAGATATTTAATAACCCCTCCCCTCCTTATTGATGAGATGCTTCTTCTTTGTCTTACTTTAACACACATTTTCTCAACGTTTATTGCTTTCATGAGACTAGCTATATTGCACATCATCTGTGAGAAATTATATCAACATCAGTTAAAAAACCTTAATTTGTAAGATGCCTTCATTATAACTGAGCCTCTCACCCCTTGAGTGATCTTGACTAAGAACATGCTGCCATTGTTCAGTTTAGGTTAGATCACAGATCTCCTGTACTATTGTTGCATCAGGAAGGACACTGACAACATATCTGTTGGGATGGAAAAGTACTTCTCAAGAAGCAACTTCATAGCACTGAATATGTTTATATTGATTTATGCAATGACATGCCCTTTTATCCTCTTGCAGTATTATATCATTTCTTCTCTACGAACAACTCACAATCCATCACTGTCCTATCTTCAATAAACATATCCAGAATTCTTCTGAAAATATATAACACTACATAGATTGCACTGACAAATACATATCGATGAAAATAATAAACAAAAGATGAATGTTTACCTAACAAGGGATGCCCTATAAATGAGAGATGAATACGTATTTGATGTGGGCGACCAGACTGGATCTCAACCTGTTAGAGTCCAACGGAAATGAATGAACTTGGGCATAAATACATGTAAACTATGAACATTCTAGAGTGTATGATACTTTGTCCAAAATAAGCTGCTTGCACGTGGAAATGTGCAGTTCCCCACAGCTAGTATGGAAAATGATCGATAAAGCACATATCATAACATATCGAAAAGATAGGCCCTGCTCTAAAGCTTATGATTGGGCATGCTTAAGTGGGTAGAGGCTCCGTTTATTTTGCGGAAAATGAACGATTTAAACAACATTTTCCTAATAGTCGCTTATATCACTTATAAAAGTAAATGAAGGAAAAATATTTTCATTGTCCATGAAAATGTTTGACCATAAATTTTTGTCGAAAATGAAAACATTTTCCATTAACTAATTATTTCGAGTGATGTGAGTGATCATTTTGAGGAAAATATTTTCCAAATTATTCATTTTCCACGAAACAAACGAAGCCTTAAAGTGCCATCACTTTCGAGGACCTTTTCCATTAGATTTCACCAGTGCGACATGTGCAGATTACCTGAACCAAAGAGCAATTTTCCTGCACATTTCTCTCAAGAACCTTAACTTTGCTCAGAGCTGGCTTACCTGGTTGTAACAGTTAAAAGCTGTGTGAGACAGTGATGCATAAATCCCAATTGCAAGAGAACACATTAAAGCAACCAGAAGGTCGGCGGACATTGAGTGGAGAATTACTAGAAAAATGTGGTCCCCTTGAGGTCATGGTGTTGCAAAATGATAAAACTCATTAAAAAGCATAGTACTGTTTCGGCAATATCATTGAACCTGAGGGGGAAGCAACATAAAGCCCTTTAGCAACACCAGGATACTTTATTACTCCAATTGGCTCAGTAATAATAACCTGCATAGAAGAAAAAGAAGAGCCAATATTTTAAAGGTTCAAAGAAAACATAGAAAGTAAGAGAAAGAAATCAGCACAAAGATGACCAATGCCTTTTTCACTTTGGTGGTTTCAAATGAGATAAGTAGATCCAGACAATAACTAATAACATAACAAAAATCAAGCTTCGCTCTTGAAAGGGGACAGAAGAAATAAGTGAATAATCAGCCAGAGAAGAAGACAAGACAAAATGATGCTAAGCAACTCAAAGGAATAAATTAGCAAAACCATATTAACAATGGAGAAACTGATGAGGTTCCAAATCAACTGTTTATACAAATACTTTGAGAAATGCAATCCGTTCCTATAATGGAACATTGATTTATATCATTGCTATAATAGAATATTGATTTGTATTGTGGTATTTGATTGTATATATAATAGTGGAACATGATCCATTGCAAGAACTAGGGATTTACCAAGTGAGTTTCTATTATGATAAATTTGTATAGAAATAAATCAATTGACCACAAATCCTAAGCATGAACTGGAAACCCACCTCTAAATTGCGCTACCCTTGCAGGAAATTGGTTTGTTATGGTCAGGCCTGACCACAAAATAAGGCTTGATGAGTCGCTCAAAATGAATATGGTTGAGTAGAATACCCAACACTAACATCAGAAGAGAGCTTGCATATCTGCTGCATCTCAGCAAAGTGCTAGAAGCCCAATACGCCTGGATTTTTTATTCTTAAATTCCTAATCCTTCGGCACTTCTCTACTTCTACCTCTTTGAAGCTGACCCATGCAACCATGGGCCTATGCTCAGGGCCTTGTCATCTTAGGCTTTCGTTGCTTTTACTAACATTACCTTATGTTTCCCTCTGGTCTTCCCATCTTATCTCAAGAAAATGCCTTGCATACATAGTTGGCAATTCCTGACTTAGCGGTTCGTGTTACTCAAACATCTACCATTCCCTCTTTAACTTTCACAGCTAAATATCACCTCAGTGTCTAAGAGACTTGAGGAATGTTACTAGCAAAAGCAATAATAAACTTTTTGCTTTCCTGCCAAAATTTAAAATATTATCCAAATTTCAAAAGATTCTGAAAATATTATGTGTATCTATGCATCAAAATTTGTACCATGTGAAAGGTCTGAGGTGTTACGGCCTAAGGGGGGAAAAAACACATCTGTTGCAAGATTTGGATTAAGCAAAAAGCAACAAGTAAAGGCCTACCCAAACATGCCCTTAGTTTTGCAAACTTCATGCACCTATCCTCTTTATTCATTCAAGAACAAAAAAATAAAAAGAATAGAGAGATCCGGATGAAAATGAAGATCATAAGTTCATCACAGCTCCACAAAGACGATGTATGGGCTGATGAACCAGCAAAGTTCAAGGACGCAATCTCCAACTTAGTCAAATATAGCATTCTGCATCCTAAACTTGTGCAAAATCTATAATGTAATCAGTTTACAGAATAATTATCAACATTTCCACTCACAATGAGAAAACTTCTGCATCTTCTTTTACTAGACCATCCAGGGGGGCATGATATTTAAAGTGCAATTCATTGTATGATATATGGAATTTAGCCTCTCTACATAGTAATTTCCTTCTGACCTTATTTCCATGCCAATGTACTTCAGTTCTGTTGTTCTTAGGGATCAACTATAGAATCATATAATGGAACATGAATGAAGCAATCTCACAAGAGAGAGAGAGAGAGAGATCAAAGAGATTATACACATTAAAATAACAATTCTCAGGTAGTTTTGCAGGGGTTATCTACCTTGTGTGAGAAGTAGTCTTCACATGAAAAATGAAGTAAAAACATGAGTAATTTTTCACAAATAAAGGCCTTAATCGCATGCTTTTTTGTGCTAATAGCATATCAATCCAAAGCAACAGCACAAATCAAAGTAGCAGGTTCAGACTCATTGAAATAAAGTGAAAGAATGGAAGAACAATAAAGTAATGCAGTAGCATTACCTCATCCTCATCAACTAGTCCATTTACTAGTGCACGATATATCTTTGAAATTTTCCTGACTGAACTGGGTTCCTTAGTGGTATTTCTACATCAAAAGAATTGCAGCTTGGTCAACATAGCATTTTAGTGGGAATAACAATTACCAGGGAATATCTGCTGTTCCCATTCAACACAAAAAATGAGTCAAAAAGAAGATCATCAATCAAGATATTCCTCTGAACCTTTTCCCTCCAACGAGAGATGTTCCATCCGCAAAATAGATTGAAAGGCGAGACTTTGCAATCTTTGTCTTGGCACAAAGCAGTATGCCTGTGACCATCAGAATATTTCTTCACTAATCATTGACTTTCCATGATTTAGAAGCATCATGATAAAAGATAACAAGTATGGGAAACATTCAGTTAAATCTCTTTTGTGATCATCACTCCCATCTCCAGTGACGGCCTCAACTTTAGTGGATACTTATTTGCACCCACATGCTTCTCATCTCATGTTTAAAGTAACTCAAACAAGCAATTGTTGATTCTGAGTAGTCAGACTAAGCCTTCATTAATTATTAGCAGCCAAGAGAATAACCTGATGTGCCCCTTCCAAGCCGATGAACAGGTACAGGATGTGGTTCTTGTGATGATAGTAAAGTGCTCTGCTTTCTATCTCGCCATTGGAGCTGTGACAAGACAGTTCTCTGTTGAAAAAGTCCTCCGGGTAAAACTTGCAGCCCAGAGGGCTTGTTGAGAGCAATCTACACAAAGAGGTTCCAAAGAAAGTTGATAATGAGAATCATGCAATAAAACTATGAATAGCGACTATATAGACTCCAAAACAAGAAAATCTCTAGTCCTCAAAGCAGACACAGATTATCCAAAGTCCTGTTGTTCGTGTGGTTCCCCACAACACGCCCCAGCCTGAATGTGTCAGTAGCACCATCCTGTGCGGTAGTGGTCCTTTCTAAAGCTCATTCCTGTGTCATTCATGCTATATTTATGCATAACTTTGCTTCATAAATGCATTGATGTTCCATAATAAGGAGATGTAAACAAGATCTGCTCAGTCTTAAGATGGCTCTAACATCTAGGACGTATTATGTCCACAATAATCAGGCACCTCGGCAGCTTATTTATGTCCTAAAAAATTTCTCAATTAGACATTCCCATCATAAGTAAGCACGGACTTCAGCATTCAAATGCAATTACCATATTATCATCTTCATAGAGGATTTCAAGAAAGTAAGGCGCGTCGGGCTCTTTCCAAGGAAGTCTATGGTAGACTACTTCTATTCCTGCACTGGAAAGTGCAAAGAAAACAAAAGAGAACGAAAATTACGAATGACAGATGTTATGTCCATTTAACTAACAATAGTAAAAAAAATTAAAACTTAAAAAAAAATACACAAATAAGCATGACTATTCACCAATAAAAGACACCTTACGCTTTTGTTTGGTTCCGTAACAACTCTACCATCGATTTTAATCTGTAAAAGCAAACCAACAAACACTTAAAAGGACTCACAATCGCCAACATTATGACATGTCACCAAACTAGATAGATAACCAACTGAAGTTCGGTTCTTTTGCAGAAGAGGCACCTGTCCATTTTGAATTCGCTGCAACCAACTGCATCATGATAAGCAAAACACTCAGTGTATGGATACCAATTGCCAATACATTTATGGTAAAGAATACACAAGCAGAAAAAGAACCAGACTCTCTAGTCCTTGCAATCCAAAGAAGTAGATTGGTTCCAGGGCAGGTAGGTTCTTGATTCTGGTTTCCAGTTTTCGGAACCTAGAACCTACCGGTTTGTTTGGTCTTGTTTTAGGGTCTACCTGGAAACCCTTTTTTTTCCCCTCATTTTTTCAAAAAACCAAGACAAATAGCAATTATAGCTTCTTCCACCAAAAAAGAAAAAAGAAAAAAAAAGAAGCAATTATAGCAAAATAATACGAGCAACAAAATGCCATCTATACAAAATAAATAGAAATACAAAGTAATAAGGAAGTTGAGCATTTTTAAGAATATTAAATCATCTTCTTCCAAACTCATAAAATAGGTTCTAACTGCTCCCCGGGTTGGTGGGTGGGTACGTTCAACACATAGAACGCAGAACCTACCTGCCTAGCACCGGTTCCAAAAATTTGGAACCAGAACCCGGACCCGTTGCACAGCCCTACGAGGAAGGACAATTCCCATCAAAACTGCAAGTTTTCACTCCCCACCGTGTCCACCAACTCAAACCACAACGCATCGAATCGCCAACACCACAAGGTTTCTCTCTGCTCTGCAATGCGATCCTACATTAACGTTAACGCGCGGTTTCGTCCGCAATAACGAACCCTAACACGCTTTTTCTCCGACATCGCACGCTTGAAACGAGCGCGACCGGGAAGATGGCGATCAAACGGAAAAGACGGCACTCGAGTGAAAAATAAAAAATGGACGCACCCTTGGACTGGAGCCGAATTTCCGTATTTGCTCGAATAGAACTGGATGAGCGTCGTCTCTGCAAGAACACATGCTTGAGTTCAGAACAAGTTCAGATTCCGAAGACGAAGACGGCGCGCGATGAGAGAGAGAGAGAGAGGGAGGCGACCGTGATCGGAAGACGGAACGACGTCCTTGTAGAGGATGCCGTCGTTGAGCTCCGGCCACGGAACTCCGAAACCGCGTGGGGCGGCGGTCGTCATCTCCTCCTCGACCGGCGTTCGAGGGACCTGTGGTTGGTCTTTTGAATTCAACGGGTATCGATCGGAAGGAGTCTCGTCGATCGAATCGGCGATCGAATGCGGGTCCAATCACCTTGCCCTCTCGTTTGTTTTAGATGGGGGTTCGGTTTTTCCACCATCTCGTGAATATATCCTTATAACCTCAACCTTTGACTAACTCTATGCGAGCCTTGCAAATGACAAAGCTAATAATTTGAAAAGTATTTTTTTTTTTAATAATCGCTTATATAACTTCTAAAAATAAAAAATTAGGTAATATTTCATATTTCAAAAAATATTTAGACATAAATTATTGTTGATAACGAAAATTTTTCAATTGACTAATTAATTTAAGAAATACAAACAATCATTTTTAGGAAGATATTTTCTAAATAATTCATTTTCCATGAAATAAACATAAGACAATTGATGGATATCATTCTTTTATTTTTTATTTACATTCTCTATTGTCCTAATCTACATCAGGCTTTTCTAGGAGATAATAAGCTAGCAATTAGAATAAGTGAACAAACAACCCACCTGGGTAGTGCTACTGGTGGCGAGTTTCCCCCCTTAACGCAAGGGGAGGAGTTCAATTCCTAGGCGTCGCAGGGTGATTTATGGCACGTGTATGGTGGTTAAGACATATCGCATGTGCTAGGGTTTACGTACTCGTTACCCGCTTTTCGGTCCGTGTTGGTACGATGCGCGGGTTCCTTGGGTCACCAATAAAAAAAATTAGCACAGTGAACAATACATAATGTACAAACCTTTTCATACCTTTTTCGGTCGAACTATCACGTGGTATTTTTTAAATATTTATTTATTTATTTTTTTTTCGACTTTTTAAATACTTTTTTGAATTTTTGAATTCTTTTTTATACGATTTTCTTAATTTCTTTTATTCTTTCCCCTTTGTCTTCTTCCTTGTTTTGTCTTTTTTCCCTGTACCTTCTTCTTTAACCTTGCGCCTCCTTCTTCCCCGAATCTCTCTATTCCTTCTGCAACTTAACCGAACCAGAATTATTGGCGACGAATCAACCTCTATATGCGTCGTATCTAGCACTAGCATACACAATGCCACCAAACCAACACCAACTGGCGGTCACCTGCTCCAACCGACGGTCACCAACTCCGGACGCTTACTCTGACTATCACAACAATCAACGGAAAATCTCCACGCGAGATTAATTTCTTCCATGCTTGGCTTTCTAGCAAGCATATAATCACCAGTGAACTACAAATCACAGAGACAAACTGTCTGCCGAGTTCGACAATAAGGATCACTGCTTTTGTGTCTCGGACGGCCAGGATGACACCTTCGTGGATCTGAATTTTGAGGAGTCCCATCAACTGTTCCAATGTCGAAGAAGAAGCAGAAGACACCTATGACAATACTCAAGAATGACAAAAGAAGGTGATTCTATAGCTCTCCTGTGTGGTGAAATTAATCAGGAAAATGCTTTTTTTTTTCCACGATGAGAAGAGAAGCACTAAGATGTACATCTTAGTGATTTTGATAGAATGCTTGCGTCAACTTTAACGAGACCTCTATCTCCCGTTGATTTTTGTTCGAGAAATTTTAAAAATTGAAGAAGATAGCCCAAAACCTGAACCAACCTATAACAAGCACATATTGTTCATTTTCCGGCTGACCCAACTTGAACCATTGACATCCCTATCGCCAGCCTCTTTGGCAATATATGTCTTAACAGCATTTCTAAATTCTCAAAACATGTAAAAAAAAACAGTCCAAAATGTGATTAGCATTGTCTTGTAGAAGCTGAAAAATGCTTATGGTGGCGTCAAATCAAACACATATATGCACAGCATTCCAAAAGTCTCGTCATTCTTTTTCCACGTTATCTAAAATCTGCTATTAGCGTCAATGTTGTAGTTGTAGATGGATGCTGTCATGTGTTGCATACTTAGCAGAGTCTAGAGAAGTGGATGCAATTTGAATTCGATCATGTCAAAAATCTCCTTTCACCAACAAAACATTCTCCACCCCCGGCCACCCAACCCCACACACACTTGTATCTACTCATTCCACTTTGCATCTGAATATAAAGAGAATCGAGTACTTTGCTTTCGTGTTCTCTTTCTCCCTCGCTCGAAATAGCAGGGCAAGGTCAAGCAGCAAATAAACTTCTTTCTGGACTCCGCAAAGTCCTCTCCCTGTGGCTTATGCATGCTCTGTCTGTCCATTTCCTCCTAGTCTCATCCTCCCTCTTAAACCACCAGCACTCTGTGCTCATAGCCACGCTTACATTTCTCTGAAAAGAAGCATAAGAGACAAAACCCTGTTGATTTCTGATGGTAACTGTGACCATCTCAATCTCTTCTCTCTCCATCACTTCTTAGGAAACGGAGAGCTCATGACTATGCATATGCATATGCCATTTGTGGGGTTCTTGGTGAAGTCAGATTAGATTTCACTTCTGGTTTTGATCAGTTTTGATGTGGGCAACAAAAATGTTAAGTTTCTGCAAATTGCAAGGAGAACAGGCTTTGCTTAGTCTAAAGAAAAACTCAAGTGAAAATGCGTATGCATTCTAAAGCTTGCAAGAAGTACGAAAAGTAAACGGGCACCACCACCTCACTTTACATGTCTCTATCAACTCTTCTATAAACAGAATAGTAGAAATTGAATTATCACTAAAGTGAAATGAGGCTCTCTATCATAGGGACCAAATCACATTGCGTCGATAATGGAAAATATGTGAGTTGTTGTGTGACTGGATTCCAAAAACTCGTTCTGCACCATTTATTTCTATCAGAAGCTCACCATTCCACTTGAAGGCTTCAAATCCTGTTACTAGTTGACTAGCCTCAAAAGTATACAGCTTAGTCCAAGACTTGGGCACACCGTACTCCGTCATAGCCCAAACAGAACAAATAAAATGCACTTCAGGATCCAAAACTTCCTCCACATGAATAGCGCACACAACCAGCAAACCATTCAATACTGACAAAACTGGCGCTAACTTGAAATCCATGTTGCGCAAAAACTCATCCGGCAAAGCCATTTCAGCAAAACCGGCAGCATCGAACAAGCTAACTTGAAATTGTGCCAAAACGTCCCATCTTAGGGAGAGACACAAAGCAATTAAGAGATAAGAAGATAGCACTCTAGTACGAGAGACAGAAAGAAGTCGACAGTGGCAGGGGAGACACTAGAATACCTCTTGCTCTTAAGGATAAACTACAATATTTGATGGACTGGCAGTTCAGCCATGTAATTTATCCCTCAAGCTGAATTGGCCCGTCGTCTGCTATCCTAGGGCAAAATGCCAATCCAATTGAGCCATGGTCTAATTCATTCCGATAAAAGGAAGGCCGTCGTGAGAGCTTACTCTGCTCTTTGGTCCCCAAAAGCTACTGAAAGTCCTAATCGAGATTCCCATTCAAGAAGACCGAGGGTTTGTAGCCACGGAAAGGAGGAATCTCACACTGTAAGACATAAAAATTCATGATGCGGAAGCCAGAATCAATTAAAGGCAAACCTCCAGCCATTGTTCTTGTTCACGTTCTTCAGAAAAACTTGAAATCAAAGAAAATTGGGGACACGCTACTAACCCAATTCCCACGTACTGATGGTGTATTCCAAATATGAAAGTTTGTGTTAGATCTTGTCATCACCTATCAGAAATGAACGTACGTTCCTTTTTATACACCTCTCCCATCAAGATAGTTTCCAAATGGGCGGTTGTCACGAAAGGGTACGAAGCGTGGAAAAATTTCATGTCGAATAGTCGCAACTTTAAGAGCAAATGTGGGTCTAAAATGTGGGATAAAAAAAAAAAAAAAAATAACATTCTCCCACTTGATCCCATCATTTCATCATACGGATTATTTAACTAATTCCACGAAAACTTTATATTTAAAGAAAAGAAACAAAACACATGGATCATGGCGACATGTCCTCTAAAAGTGAGTAATATCTTCCATGTATCACAATGCATCTTATTTCTTTAATATCAGCCTATATGTGACAACATATCTTAATGAATAAACCCCATGTTTATTCCAAAACCAAGGATAAATGTTATTCTCATAAACAACAAAATGTGTACACAAAAATTAAGAATCAACATTACAATTGAATAAGAGTTTCATACAACAAAAATCGTTCATATGACAACAAATTACATGATGGGACCTATTCCCATACTAGTTACATGATCCTTATACTTCATTGGTGGCATGCCTTTAGTTAAAGGATCGGCTATCATCAATTCAGTGCTAACGTGTTCAATGACCACTTTATTCTCCTTAACACGTTTCCTTATGGCTAAATATTTAATGTCGATATGCTTACTTCGATTGCTATTTTTGGCATTTTTAGCCAAAAAAACCGCAGCTGAATTGTCACAATATATTCTTAATGGCCTAGAAATTAAATCAACAATTCTAAGCCCAGCAATGAAACTCTTCAACCATACACCATGTGAGTAGCCTCAAAACAAGAAACGAACTTAGCCTCCATAGTGGAAGTAGCAGTCAAAGTCTGTTTGGCACTTCTCCATGACACGGCTCTGCCAGCTAACATAAAAAGGTATATGGATGTTGATTTTTGAGAATCAACGCAATCCGCGAAGTCCGCATCCGAATAACCAACCACTTCCAAGTTGTCAGTCCGTCTATACATAAGCATATAGTCTTTGGTACCTTGTAGGTATCTTATCACTTTCTTTGCAGCTCTCCAATGGTCTAAACTTGGATTACTCTAATATCTTCTCAACATTCCCACAACAAAAGCGATGTCAGGTCGAGTGCAAACCTGAGCATACATCAAGCTTCCAATAACGGAAGCATATGGAATGTTGTACATTTGTTCCCTTTCTAGATCGCTCTTCGGGCATTGGTTCAAATTGAACCTGTCACCCTTCACAATGGGTGCTATACTTGGTGAACAATCTTTCATCCGAAATCTCTCTAGGACCTTATTAATATAGGTTTCCTGAGATAGTCCTAAAATGCCTCGAGGTCTATCTCTATGGATCTTAATGCCAATGATATAAGATGCCTCACCCATATCCTTCATGTCAAAACTCTTAGAGAGAAATTGTTTCACCTCATATAGCAATCATTTATCATTGGTTGCAAGTAATATATCATCCACATACAGCATAAGGAAACAAATTTTGCTCCCACTAACCTTTTGGTATATACATTGATCCATGACATTTTCTACAAAACCAAATGAAGAGATGACATCATGAAACCTTAAGTACCATTGGTAGGATGCTTGTTTCAAGCCATATATAGATTTCTTAAGCTTGCACACCAAATGCTCACCTTTACTAGAGGAGAATCCTTCAGGTTGTTTCATGTAAACCTCCTCCTCTAGTTCTCCATTGAGGAATGCCGTTTTCACATCCATCTGATGTAATTCCATATCAAAATGGGCAACCAAAGCCAAAATAATACGAAGAGAATCTTTCTTAAGTCTCTGTGTAATCGATTCATTCCTTTTGAGTGAATCCTTTGGCAACAAGTCTAGTTTTATATCTTTTAATGTTACACAATGAATCATTCTTAGTTTTGAAGACCCATTTACAACCAATGGCCTTCGCACCATCAGGTAACTCAACCAAATCCCAGACTTTGTTAGATGCCATTGAACTCATATTTTCCTTCATGGCATTGTACCACAAATTGGATTTATCATTATCCATGGTTTGTGAAAACGTTTCGGGATCATTCTCAGCTCCAATATTATAGTCAGACTCTTGTAAATACACAATATAATCACTAGGAATAGCCGATTTCTTTATTCTAGAAGATCTTCTCAATGTTGCATCAACATTCTCTTGAGGAGCGTGTTGCTCAACTGGTTGTTCAACAGTTTCTGGTAATTGCTGAATAATTAGATCTACTAGATCAATATCAGCAGGTTATGGAACTTCAACGATTGGTTGTTCAATAGCCGGCTGAACTGAAGGGGTATTATAAGCAACAACTAACCTTAAACTTGAGGTGGAAGGTTGAGTGTTTGAATGATCTTTCTTAAGAACAAGGTCCTTCGATTGATCACTCCCACTAATCAAGTCATTTTCAAGAAATTTAGCGTTTCTTGATTTCACAATCCTAGTGGTGTGAGATGGACAATAAAACCTGTATCCCTTAGACCTTTCGGCATATCCAATGAAATACCCACTTATGGTCCTTGGGTCCAACTTTTTTTCTTGTGGATTGTAAACTCTCACCTCAGACGGGCATCCCCAAACGCGCACATGATGCAAACTCAGTTTCCAACCTTTAAATAACTCAAAAGGTGTCTTTGGGACAGCCTTGGTCAGAACTCGGTTTAATATGTATACTGCCGTCTTAAGTGCTTCAGTCCACAAGGATGTAGGAAGTCTGGACCTGCTAAGCATACTACGCATCATGTCCAATAAGGTCAGGTTTCTTCTTTACGCTACGCCATTTTGGTCCGGAGAATCAGGCATAGTATATTGGGCAACTATCCCATGCTCTTGAAGAAACCTTGCAAATGGACCAGGTGCTTGTCCATCTTCAGTGTATCTACCATAGAATTCTCTACCTCTATCTGATCTTACGATCTTAATTTGCTTATCGCATTGTTTCTCTACTTCCGCCTTAAATACCTTAAAGGCATCTAATGCTTCATACTTATTATGAATCAAATAGAGATACATGTAACGTGAGTAATCATCTATGAAAGAGATGAAGTATTTTTGACCACATGAGTCCATATCCGGACTACAAATATCCGTGTGTATGATTTCTAATATTTTTGTACTCCTCTTGGTACCTTTCTTTGTCTTGTTAGTCTGCTTTCCCTTTATGCAGTCCACACAAGTATCACAATCGCAAAATCTAAAGTACCGAGTACTCCATCATTTACTAATCGCTTAATTCTTTCTATGGAGATATGTCCCAATCTCCGATGCCACAACATAGATGAATGTTCTTTCACAACACATCGTTTCATACCAGCTTTATCATGAACATGCATTGCGTCATAATAGGCATTGTCTTGTAAATTAATTCGAAAAAGACCATCAGACAAAGTACCACTTCCGACAATTTTAGATTTAAATGATAAACAGAAGTTTGAATCTGAAAAGTTAAAAGAGTATCCCAAAGGTACAAGTCTTGAAACTGAAATTAAGTTTCTAGAAAAACTAGGTACATAAAAGGTCATTTCCAAATTCGAAACAAAGCCACTATTGAGAACTAGTTTGCATGTCCCAATAGCTTCCACATGCGAACGCATTTTGTTTCATGAATAGATGCTTTGTTCACTTCCCACTGGTTTCCTGTGGTTTTGTAAACCCTACATGGAATTCGAAATATGGATTGTAGATCTAGAATCAATCCACCAAGTGTTGTGACTTACATTAGTCATATTAGATTCATAACAAATACAAGAGATTATATTACCTTTCTTCTCGAGTTAGGCCTTAAATTTGACACAATCCTTCCTTATATGCCCTTCTTTTGTAAACAGAAGGGGCATATAAGGAAGGATTGTGTTGCCAAATGAGCACTTTCTCCCATATGCTTGCCATGGCCCTTATTCTTTCTTTGTATTGCCAAATGAGCACTTTCTCCCAATTCCATAATTAGTCTTTCTTCCTCTTGAACATACATGGTTATGAGTTCATTAATTGACCATTTATTCTTATGTGTGTTATAAGAGATCTCGAAAGGTGCATACTGTTGTGGGAGAGTGTTTAGAATATAATACACAAGAAAAGATTCAGATATCTCAACCTCAAGTTTCTTAAGCTGAGTTGCAATGTCCCTCATTTGCATGATGTGCTCACGCACACCTCTAACACTAGTGAGCTTCAATGATGAAAACTTCATAATCAGGGTCATGGCATGTGCCTTCTTAGAACTCTCAAATTGCGCATCTATGGCATCCAATAAAGCCTTAGCATTGCTATGCTGAGCAACCGAACCACGAATACTAGGAGATATTTTAGCTCTTATAAACATCGCACAAATGCGGTTGGACCGCTCCCATTAGTCATAAAGAGCTATCTCAGCTGAAGTGCTCGAATAAGTAGGAGCATGTGGTTCGTCTTTCCTTATAGCAAAGTCAATGTCCATCCACCCCAATTGAAGAAGAACTGACTCATTCCGAACTTTATAATTCTCACCATTCAGTATGGGAACATCAAACTTAAATTCAAAGAAATTCATAGGTTTCGAAATTGCATATCAAATAATCTTGCTTATGTCACAAAATTTGAGGCAAATATAAATAAATCATGTTTTACCAATGTAAACATGTTACAATATGAATCACATGACATAAAAACTACATGTGGGCTAAGTTTTTAATTTAAATAGATTCATAATTACTTCATGAAGAAACTACCATATTATATGTCTTTTCTTAATCCCTGTGGCTAAATTAAGAAAAAGAATATGATATTTCATCCTAATTAACCATATTAATATAATGAAAATTCTTGTGGGATAAAATTCATCATATTAATATAATTAATTACAATCAATGTCCATTTCTAAATATGATCTGGAGGCTTTTAATATATAATTTTAATTAATTAAAGATGTTGTGGCCACTCTCTAATTAATTAAATATTAGGACCATTGGACATTTAATTTCATGCATAAAATACTCATAAAAATGCACGAAATGACATAATAAATAAATACATCAAGGGATGAACAATAAATAAATAAATTGGCCAAGGGCAATATTGTCAAAACATGAAAAATTTGGGGCAAAAATGTAAAAGGAGCCGCGAGTGGGAGACGACAGGTGCGTGTCGAGCACGCGCCAGAATCCGCGCGGGCGCGTGTCCCACACGCGCGCAACGGTTGGGCGCTCGTGGCGTGTGGGCTCCACGCGCCCAGAACGAATTTCTTCGCCGTTTTTCGCCGTTCCACCGCGGTTCGCCGGCCGTTTCTCCTCCGGCAACCCATCTAAGACCGAAATAAATGATGGGTTTTAAAGAGCATGCCCGCACGACCACATGGGTTCAAGTTTCGGCGAAAATGACGAAGAAATAACCCCCAAATCATAAGAAAATTTCCCAAAACAGAATTCCTCAATCACCGCGACTTCTGCCGCCCGATTAGCCTCTGGCGAACACTGATATGCCGAAATAACTCATGGCTAATATTCCTCATGGCGGTGCGACCGTACGGGTCCGAATTCGAGGGGTGGGTCATCGGATTTTGCCCGGAATCGGTGAATCTTTCTTGGCCTCAAAACTTTGAGTTACTATTCATCCTCCAAAAATGCCCCAAAATATAGCGAAAAAACACAAAAATACAACAAAACAAGGCGGATGCTTTTAACACGCTCTGATACCAAATGTAAGACATAAAAATTCATGATGCGGAAGCCAGAATCAATTAAAGACAAACCTCCAGCCATTGTTCTTGTTCATGTCGTCAGAAAAACCTGAAATCAAAGAAAATTGGGGACACAGCTGTTGACACCTAAATTTTTACATATAGATTATCTGGGCATTTAATATAGTGTTTTAAATGGAAGATGTTTTTACTTAAAAAGAAAAAAAAAAAAAAAAAGAAAAATTAAAAAAAAAGATTAAAAAAAAAGAAAAATTAAAAAAAAAAAAAGAAAAGAAAAAAAGTTGGGGCCAAAATGCAATTTCCAAAAGTTGAGGGACCAATTCGCAAATTTTACAAAATTTGTGCCTGAGCCCGTAAATCATCATCTTGATCACCAATTAAGTTGAAATTGAATTTGGGCCAACTCGAATCAATCAAATCAAGCCAAAAGACCAAATTTGCCTTGAATTGGGTATTTTCGGATAAGAAAATGGCTAAGTTTGAGGGACTTTCTTGCAAAATTGGGTGGGCCCAATTGCAAAATCTGGTTGAGATCTTAAACTACTATACATTTACTTGCTAATTGATCAAAAACGCAGCCAAATTAATGGATTAAAGCACTCAAACTAGTTACCAAAACCCAGCCCATGATTAGGTCTTAATTCGGAGCTGTTAAGTAGGCATATTGGTGGCCCCACCATATCCTCCTCACCTGCCCAACTAGCCCGATCTCTGCACGTGATGGAAGACCATCATTGGTACTGCAAGTGGACAAGCATTGGTCAGAGATAAGCTGCTGCAGGCACGGGAAAATCGCACCAAATCCGGACCCTCAAGAGCTGCGAAATTTGAAAATTTTGGCTAAGTCAGAAAGTGGGTGAGCTGGGTTAGTTGACAGGCTCGGCAGGTGGACAAAAGCCGACCAAGAGATTGATGAATTCGGTGGATAAGATCTATGAAGCATGCTCTTTCGAGAGAGGAGAGAGAGGAGACGAGAGAGAGAGGGGAGAGCTCGGGATCGTTCCCCAAAAACACATTCAGAAGCAACTCCAGAAAAAAAAAATCCAGAAATTCCAGACCGACTTGGAGAGAGAAAAGTGAGATTTTCACACACCTGTGGCCAAAATTAGCCAAAACCTTCAACTAGAGAGTGGAACTTCACTCAAAGAGATTTCCATACATAGGTCGCACGTCCCAAATGGAGATCAGGAAGGCCTCCTAGAGCCCCCCGAAAGTACACCCTCCTGGCGGGCCAAGAAACACTGGAAATTTTTCTAAGTGTTGAGCCCGGTTGGTCACGAGTGAGGGAAAGCCAGTGTTTTTGAGAACGTTAAGAGATAAATGAGGAAAATATTGACTTTTATCCCAAACTAGAATAAACATAGTTTGGTTTGGTGCAATTTTTCCAACAAAATATATCTTGAAAGTTGATTTTAGAGGTAAATGAAAACCTTTGTTGTCAGTTCTTTTTCTTGCAGATCTCATTTCCAGTTGAAGAAGCCAACTTCCACGGGCCCCGAGGATTATTTATCGGTTTCATCGGCCGAGAATCACTTGAAAAGGAAACTAGGAAGTAAGGTAAGCATCCTAGATGTATTTATTTTCGATTTTGAGCATGTTTTGAGCATGAAAATTAAGAGGAAAACCAGCCCGGAAAACTGATTTCTGAGGCTGAAATTTTTCTAAGTGTTTGAAGCCTCTTCAAGAGCCATACATGTTTGACTTGCTACTTCCTTTGCATGTGTTTTCTATCTTCATGAGCTTGATTAATGTTATATGGGAGTACAAATGATGCATAGGTCAGCTTGGTTTGGTCTTTAAATCCCCGTGTGAACTATGAGATCGTCAAAAAAACAAGCCTATCCACATTAGTTCTTGGCTGGTCAATGTAGTCTTTGCATTTGGGCTTCTTGGAGAGGTTGTTTTGATGTGTTCGGTTATTCATTCTCTGTGATGTTTGTTGCATTTGAAAGCTCATGTTACCTATTTTCACTCGGATCAAGTAATGCTTCCTTTAGATCTCGTATGCGATGAGTGTTGGGGCTTGAATATGGGCATGCAACTTGTTTGCTTGACTTTGGTTCAAACCCAGATTTCAAAATCAGCTCAACCCGCATATTTGAAGCCGATTTTAGCTTGGTTCTTGTGTGTTGTAGGCTATTATTTCTATCTAATATTACTCATTACATGTGGTAGTATAATCTTGATGCTTTAGTTCCACATAAGATTGCTCATGGGTGAAGATTGAAGGCCACAAACATGGCCCAAGGAAGCTGATTTGAAATGATTTGATGCACGCCAAGTGTTCGACAAAATGCGCAAACCAAGTTTCGATCTCGAAATGGTTAATGTGAGCTCGGTTATTGTGATATTCATGTGCTGTGTTGTTCAATACTAGCATATATCGGTTTAGGGAATTAATTTTAAATAAAAAAATTAAAAAAATTAAAAAATATGAAAATTTCAAAAAAAATATAAAAATGATGGATGATATCAAATTATGATAGAAATGACATCTAGGAAATTTTCCTAATTTTAAAAGGTCATTTTCTTAATTTAATGATATATTGGTATTTTATAACCATTTTGGTAAATAATCTATTTTGCGTAGATTAAAATTAATTAGAGTAATTTCATGCATCTAGAATAATTTCATGCATATTTAACTTCTCATTTTGCTCACGGGGGTCCTGTCCCAGGGCGTAATAACAAGGCCATGTAATATTATTTGCCCGACTTGTATCGGGTCTTTCTTTTCCGCATTACTTTCAAGTCATTTCAATTTCTTGGATGTTATTTACCGCACCGCTTTTCAATAATTTGAGTGTAAATTTCTCTTCTAAATTATGTTAGAATTAGTCTAGAGATTAAAAAAAAAAAAAAAAAAAGACCTACAAAAACATTTGCATGGACACTTAGTGGTTTCATAAAGATTATAATTGATAATCAAGAATGTGTGGGCATTTAGATAAATAACTTTCCAAGTTAGTGGTACCGCAAGGGTGCTAATAGAAACATTAGCGTAAACAAGTCCCCGTTCCTAGAAATCTCTGGTTGCGTAGGAATCGAGACACCACTCCCGTATCTCGATTGGTTTCTAGCCGACCCCAATAGGCTAGTGGTGACTCCTAGAAATATTTAGGTTGTTAAGAATTGAAATATGAAATCCAACGTCGCGCGAGGTATGGGCTTGGGAGAGCCTGCGCCTAATCTAGGGCCATTGGTCTGCCTCATTAGGCAAATACCCCTAAACCTTCTTCCTTTTCCTCCAGACGGAAAAAAAGAGGTCGTGACACACTACTAACCCAATTCTCTCACGTACTGATGGTGTATTCCAAATATGAGAGTTTGTGTTAGACCTTGTCATCACCCGTCAGAAACGTACGTTCCTTTTTATACACCGTCTCCCATCAAGACGGTTACCAAATGGGCGGTTGTCACGAAAGGGTATGAAGCGTGGAAAAACTTCATGTCAAATAGTCGCAACTTTAAGAGAAAATGTGGGTTTAAAATGTAGGATCACAAAAAAAAAAAAATAACACACATTCCAAGCTTCTCCAGGAATCTAACCTGAGTGAATAAATCTGGGCTCGAGTCTCTAGGAATCTGGGATGATTAATCGGAGGATCGATAATCTCTACAATCTTATAGTCATAAGACCTGGCGTCGAAGCCAAACCCTAGAGCTACATGAATGGCCTCCATGAAACGAAATCGACTCCACGGACGGGTGTGAGGAACCGCCTTGTGCTTTTTGGTGAATAAATTCCACACATACGTCCACTCGCCATATCCATATCCATATTCGGAAAATTTCTCGACGCAGGCCAAAACATGGCACGAACCAACGAAGCCGTAACAGTCGGGAGGAGTGGCAAATGGGATTTCGAATCGTGACATGGAAGGCCAAGCAAGAGACTCACCCGAGAATAGAGAGCACAGTGTCACAGCCAAGAGGTTTCTGTAGCTAAAGAGCCATGCTTTTCCAAGGAGGACCTCAGTAGGATTCCCAACAAGAGCTCTTCCAGAACGTTTCAAGGGCGGGCGATACGGTAATTGAGCCAAAGGCTAGAACTCTCCAAGTATTGATAGTTGGTAGGTTTGGTGGTACGATCTAGTCCGCTAGATGAATTCTCGATCAATAGATGTAATCTTAGGGCCTCTGGTATAAGAAGGGTGCCCTCCCTCATTTGTAACCATCCAATCATTCAGCAATACAAAGGCTCCTTTCTTTCTCTCTCTAGAAACTTTCCGCGTGAGCGAGCGAGTGTGCGATCAATCGAGTAAGGCTTGGCCTAGGCACCTGAAGGTTAGGACAATCGAGTAAGGCTTGGCTTAGGCACCTAACGGTTAAGATCCCAATCGATTGGCTCGTGACAACAACCTTTGGACAAGTCAGGATCCCTTGGCTCGTGACAACAGCCTCTGGGCAGGATCGGATCCCAATCGATTGGCTCGTGACAACAGCCTCTGGACAGGATCATGCAAAGCTAGACACGCGACATGCCAATTATAGGCATGGAGAGCGGAGTAGTTTAGGTGGAGGGTGACGAAATGAGGGTTGTCGATGGTGGAGTGCCACGACTGGCAGACGCACTTGAATCAGAGAAGAGATGCCACCGGCAATCGCTTTAGGATCTCGACGACCACGTCTCGAGGGAGATTCGGGTTGTTGCTGAAGGCGGAGGAAATCATGGTGGTCGGCGGTTGAGGAAGAAGAGCAAGCGCGAACTGGAAATGAACGTTTGATCTTGGAGAGATTCTTTCTGTTTATCATGATTTTGTCACGTGACTTGACACGTGTGGAGTTTTTCTAAATGTTAGGCTTTTTTGGATGTTTATGTGAAGCGAGTAGATTCTAGACCTATATGGTCGATTCCCGTTGACTTTCTGGTTTAAATTAAGGGTGCGTTTGGTTCAGCATTCCAATGAGCTTTCGGCCTTCAAAGCCTATTGGGAAAATGCTAGACTGTTTGGCAATCATTTTGAAATAGCTTTCAAATGAAAGTCAACATTGAGAAGGCTAAGGCTGCATTTGGTTCAGCATTTGCAATGGGCATGCTGAAAGCCCAAAACTACTTGGGAAAAATGCAATAGTGTTTGGTAAAAATTTTTACAAATGAACTTTGAGTTGAATGTGTTTGGTAAGAAGAACATTTGCAAGGAGCTTTTGATGGGTATAATGTGTGTGTATATATATATTTCTTTTCTTTTCTTTTCATTTTTTTTTTTTGAAAAATCAGCTAAACCCTTCGCCGCGGCGGCGCCGGCGAGCGGATCTGCGCGGCGGCGGCCGTTGGCCGAGGTCGCCCGACCTCGGCGACCAGTCGCGGTCGCGCGACCCGGGCGATCGCCGCGTGGGTCTCGCGGCCCCGGGTCGGGACCCTCGCCGAGGGTCGCCCGAGGTAGGGCGACCTCCGGCGGCCCTCGGGCCGGGTCGCGCGACCCTCGCCGGAGGTCACCCGACTTAGCCGACGGCCGCCGGCGCCAGATCCGCTCGCCGGCGGCCGTCGCGCCCTTCGCCGATCCGGTGAAGGGCTGCTCCTTTTCATTTAAATATATATATAAAAATACAGGACAATAATGGAAATATGAAAAATTAATGAGGGTAGTTTAGGAAGGAACAAAATGTTTTCAGCATTTGGTAGAATGCTGAAAGCTCAAGGCTAGTCCCTACCAGCCTTGGGCTTTTAGCATTTCCAAGGACTCCACTTTCATTTGAAAGCTCCTTCAAGGGGTTGCCAAACACCCTTATTTTGGTTGAAGGGGCTTTGGGGGCTGAATGAGCTTTTTAAATGCCCATCCAAACGCACTCTAAAAACCTAATGCTAGTAGGGACTAACTTTGAGCTTTCAACACTTACCAAATGCTCAAACTTACTTCTTTTTTTATCAAAACTAGCATCACTTATTCTTCAAATTTCTAATTTTCCCCTTGTTATTTTTTTTAAATGCCAAAATAATGCTAAAAAAATCAAAATTATATAAATACTAAAAAATAAATATATTTTGGTATTTTTTTAAAAATTATTTATATATTTGATCTTTTTAGCATTATTGTCAAAATTTATATGTAAAAAGTTACATACATTATTTTTTTTCAATTTTAAACAAATAAAAATTAAAAAATTCCGATGAAGAGTTTGGTCATTTTTTTTTAAATTATATATATGCATTTGATTTTTTAGTATTATTTTCAAATTTATATTTAAAAATTTGCATACATTATTTTTTCAATTTTAAACAAATTAAAATTAAAAATTTTCGACGAAGGATTTGGTATTTTTTTTTTAAATTATATATATGTTTTTGATTTTTTTAGCATTATTGTCAAAATTTATATTTAAAAAGTTGCATATATTATTTTTTTCAATTTTATACAAATAAAAAATAAAAAATTCTGATGAAGGGTTTGGTCATTTAAAAAAAAATTATATATGTATTTGATTTTTTTAGTATTATTGTCAAAATTTATATTTAAAAAGTTGCATACATTATTTTATTTTTTCCATTTTAAACAAATGAAATTAAAAAAAAAAACTAATATTAATCACGCAAAGGGCTTTTCAAATGCGTTTTCTATTAAACGGCATTTCTCTCAAAATTGCTTTTCAAAGCATAGTTTATCAAACGGCATTTGCATTTGCCTAAAGTCCTTTAGGCTAAACTGTTTCGCATTTTCCTAATAGGTTTTTAAAATGTTGAACCAAATGCATCCTAACAACTACACAAGGCTATTTATTTTATTTTATTTTCTACTTCATTGTATAATATGAAAATTTTACGTTGGATCAAATATGAAATTATAGTTTTTTTTGTTTTGATTCAGGATAATATATCAAACATATTCAATTTTAATAAATATTTTCAATTTCAAAAATAGATACTGCTCCAAACAACCCTTGAATCATGAAGAGAGAGAGAGAGAGAGAGAGAGAGAGTGAAACTTCTCAACCACATACGGTCAACGGGGATGCAAAAATCTAATTCGTGAGGCAAGATAAATTTTTTGGCAATACCTAACCTAAAAGGGAAGATATATAGAATTTATATGAAATCTCAAAATATAGAAAAACATTCATGAAGCATATCATTATTTCCTCCGGTAAGCTCTCACTACCCTTTGTTCATCAATTAGGTTGATTTGTTTACATATACACTCATACAAAATACACTAAGCACAAGCTAGCCGGTGTGATAAACACCGTCGGCCCCTTTCAATCAGTCATTGGCAATGTCCCAACAACATATCTAAATTCTTAAAGTATGTAAAATTAACATTTTAATTTATTCAATATATACTTAGAGACCTACATATCTAATTCATTGGGTAGAGGAGACTAATTGTTGAATGCAATTTCAGCCTTTGTACAAATTTGTGGCAAATGCAGCTGCTAGTTCACTGCTTTCCAATGAATTCGACCTAATGTAACACGTTTCGGTATATACTTTGAGACCCGCATATCTAATCCAATCTAAGAACACCCTCCACAGAAGCAGCAGCTTGCAAATTTGCAATGAAGCAGATTATTTCTTGCCTTCCAGATAAACTATATGCTAGCATTCTGAAGAAACTTGAACAATACATTCTGTTGTTCTATGCCATTCTCGTTTTTTGCAAGAGCTAGGTGAATTCGGATTGCCAAACACCAGAATTCCTGTTAACAAAGAAGAGCTCTAGCACCTTGCATCAGACTTTAGAGAAGAACTGCAATATATAATCACTATCCCAGATTTATTTCCGAGGAGGAAACAGAGAGATTATCTCATCTACAGACCACATTCTCAAACGGCTTGACGTGCAAAATCTTGAGTGAAGCATGAGATGGAGTGAGACTTCCAACCCACAATTCATTTAAGGGAAAAAGAGAGTATATCATGATAATATAGTCTCCAAATTTTCCTCGATGCATTAATGCAGTTATCTGCATGGATCAACAAACAAGCTTACTTGGTATGCATTGCCAGTGCTACCAAAAAGTCCCAAGATAGGAAACAAAACATAGTAGCCTGTACTTGAACCATGTGCAATGCCCAGAGAACAAGATGCACAATTCAAAACCACAAATAGTTTGGTCTAATAGAAGCTGAAAAATACTTATGGTGGCGTCAAATCAAACACATACATGCATACAATTCAAAAAGCTTCGTCTCGTTCCCCATCCGCATCATCTAAAATCTGCTGGTATGGGCAATACTGAAGAAAGTAGCATACTTTCACCAGCCTAAAAACTTAAGTGAAAACGAAAATGCGTTTGCAAGAAGTACCAAAAGTAAAAGGACACTACCTCACTTCCTCTACTCATCATTCTGTGGTCATAGCGTATATGAATAAAATCATATCTTCTCAATTCAGATGTAACTTTCAACTTTTATGCAAGCGGAATGAATTTGTGATACCAGTAAAGGTACCCGCAACATAGTAATAATCAATCTTGTAAATCTTATAAATTTTTGTAATCTGAAATATATAGAAATTCTACAATTCTCTTTTCCACTTGAGGTACTCCGTGCTCGCCAGCATCTCTCATCGCTCTGTGGCTTGGGATATCGGCAGCTACAATATCAAGAGCTGCTCTTGACATTAAGTCTCTCTCCTTACATGGGTTTTGAACAAGACTATGTTGGACCAAATTATAATACAGGTAAATGTAGTGGAAATCAAATCTTCTCTAAAGTGAAACAAGGTCCTCTACCACGTGACCAAATTGGAATGCATCGCTAGTGGAGCATTTGCAAATTGTCGAGTTTGTGGATTCCAAGAAACTCATTCATCTTCATCATCTATTACCATCAAAAGCTCAACATTCATCGTGAAGCCATCAAATCCTCTTACTTGTCTATTCACCGGAAAAGAATACCGCTCAGTCCAAGACTTAGGCACACCGTACTCCTTCATAACCCAAACGGAACAAGCGGAATGTTGTCCAGGATGTCCAACTACTGCTGTGCACACATCCAGCAAGTGCGAAAGCTCTTCCGATAGAGCCATTTCATTGAAGACCTCATTGGCTACATCAAACATGACTGCTCGGAAACAAACCAGTGCAAATTCCCATTGAAGAATACCGCGGAAGGTCCGGAGCCATAGAAACCAAGAACCTCAAATTGTTTGGTTCAAGTTCAATTCAAAATACTTTAATTGGTATGTGCAAGAAATAGGCCAATTCGGCGGCTTTTTGCTCAATTTTACGTGGAGTCAAAATCTCATCACTACACTCCTAGGTTTCTTAGATTGTTTGGTGCGTTGGGACACTTGGGACGTGTATTTGATTCATTGGAATGTCTAAGCTAAGTCTTTCTTGGGAAAGGATTGTTTGGTTCAATTGTTTGGGACGCCTAAGCTAAGTCTTTCTTGGGAAAGGATTGTTTGGTTCATTGGGACAAGGCTTAGGCTTCTTAGATTGTTTGGTTCGTTGGGAGGCCTCAGCTAAGTCCTCACTCCTTTCCCGGATTGTTGAGAAAGAGTTTTAGAGATAGAAGCTCTAGAAGAGAAAGGTGGTTTGGATTAATACAAAGAGAGAAAGGGCATTCCTTCTTATATTAGAGGCTCTCAAATTACAATCATTGATCGACTTTCAATCCAGTGGGTGAGATCGCATCTCCCAACCTATGAGAGAATTCTAGAGCTTGGTGCAATTACCATTTTGTCCATTCCTGAGAACATTCCAACATTCCATAAATCCTAGGAAAAACCCTAGATGAGTTTGGGCGGTCATGTGAATTCCATGTTCTGAAGATGTGGAGAAACTCCTACCCTTATAGTCGTGAATAGATTTCTTCCGAAATCAAGATACTAAAAGTTCATGCCTTTTAACATTAATTCAATCCAAGCTTCTTCATCTCTTGAAAATTAGCAAGCATTCAACTTCTTCCATGCTAAATGTCATAGAAACTAATCAAGTTTAAGATGGAGCTCATACTTTTTCTTTGGGAGAATTATCAAAAAAATCTTAAACCTATTGTAATTGTGCCAATTCAATTTTAAACTTTTTTTTTTTTTCGAATTTTTAAAATTTTTTAAAACTTTTTGAATTCTTTTTTATATGATTTTCTTAATTTCTTTTATTCTTTCCCCTTTGTCTTCTTTCTTGTAGGGGTGAGCAGCGGTCTAGGATCGACTGGACCACCACCCCTGACCGGCCCAACCTCCCTGGTTCGGGTCCGGTTCCCAAGGGATTGGGTCGGTCCTTGTCTGAATTCGCGACCAACACCGCAATGCCGGTTGGTCGCTTGTTCTAAGAAGTTTTGGATCGGCCCAACCCCTGACCAACCCTGTATATTATATTATATTATTTATAATTATTTTATACATTCAAACCTAAATAAAATGTCTATTATATTATATTATATTGAGACGTTCTATCAATAGCACTAATAGTAATTTCAATTTAAAACTTTTGTTGAGTATTAATTATATGTCGTTTGTTTTGTTTTTAGGTGTTTAGAAGTTCAAGTGAATTAACAAGATGCGAAGTTATATATTCATGATTTATATTAAGTATTTTGAACTTTTTATGGTTTAATTGTATTTTACTAATGAATTTTAGCTACACTTTGCTTTTTAATTTGTGTCAAATGGTAGAAGTTTTTGAAGAGTAAAGTAGTACTGTTGTTGCTACGGTGATTTGTTAGTTAAGTGGTGTGAAGCTTATTTTTTGGTTGAGTGGACTTTACATGATCAAATGCTAGTCAAGTGGTGTGAAGCTCATTTTTTGGTTGAGTGGACTCTATATGATCAAATGTAGGAAAACGCTTTTGCATATGGTATTATGAATATTAAAGATAGATGATTACAAGAATTTTCCATCTTGTCCCATATCTCGATGAGTGGTTAAGCAAGACGAAATTTCTATTATCATGTAAATCTTAAATTTGCTAAATATGTATTGGTATTTATAGTTTAGTTGCAATCTTGTATTGTCGATGGATGTGTAATTTGAATTTGTAGGTTTGTTTTTAGGGAGTATAAAAAGTAATACGAAAAAAATTATCAATTGGTCCCTTGGCCGACTGGGGGACCTGGACCGACCCATGGGTTCGGTCCTGTTAGGCCCTCGATCCTGCCTCTCAAAGGATCGGTCCCCTGGTCCTAAAATCGAGGACTGACACTATATGGGTTGGTCTGGGGTTAGGGGTGGCCCGGACCAACCCGGACCATGCTCACCCCTACTTTCTTGTTTGGTCTTTTTCCTCTGCACCTTCTTCTTCAACCTTGGGCCTTCTTCTTCCCCGAATCTCTCTATTCCCTTTTGCAACTTAACCGAACCAGAACTATTGGCGACGAATCAACCTCTATATGCGTCGTATCCAGCATACACATCGCCACCGAACCAACACCAACCGACGGTCACCTGCTCCGGTCACCAACTCCGGACGCTTACTCTGGCGATCGGAACAATCAACGGAAAATCTCCACACGAGATTAATTTCTTCCATGCTTGGCTTTCTAGCAAGCATATAATCACCAGTGACCTAAGAATCATAGAGACGAACTGACTGGGGAGGCCTTGAACCACATGACACGCTGGCGAGGGGAAGATTTCCGGCGGAGAGGAGGATTTACGGTCGAGGACTGAACCCGAGAGAACGTTCTTCGTGGCGGCGGCACTGAGAGTGGAGAGAGATGGGAAGAAGGATGGAGATGGTCGAGGTGGCTTGGTCGAGTCTGTCTGAGGAGAAGGAGCGGCGCTCCCAGAAAAAGAAAAGCCCCCGCTCTCTTTCTTTCCTTTCGCCTCTCCCCTTCTCCCTCTCTGAAATCTCTCTTCCTCAAAGCGTTCCTCTCTCTCCCCCTTGCGATATGGTTTCAGCCAAGAAAGAAAAGATGCCCCACCCGTCTCTGTGTGAGGAGAGCCTCCAAAGAACCCCAAAATGTTTTGATCCAGCGATTCCCCAAAAAACCAGTGAGCCCCCTTCTGCTTTCCTTCAGTGAGCGCTCTCTGTATTTCCTTCAAGCTTTCCCTCTTCTGTGAATATTCCCGGTGCAAGCAAGAAGAATGTTCTACTCTCACCAGCTTCTCACCCACAAAGGTCTTCTCGGCCAAATATCATCATCCTCTCGTTTGTCTCCGGTTTCTCTCAGCAAGCAACCTCTCTCTCTCCAATGGCCGGCCAGGAGAAGGAGAAGATGAAAAAAAAAAAAAAAAATTCAAAAATTCAAAAAAATATTTGAAAATTCGAAAAAATATAAAAATTATATATATTTAAAAAATTTCACGTCAGCGTTTGGCGGACGGCCTACGTCCATGTTAGTGCCAACCAGCTAATTTTAGTTGAATGAACTGAATTGATACAATTGTAAAATGTTTATGATTAAATTAACAAAAAAATTTATGACTGAATTGGCACAATTATAATAGATTTGGGACTTTTTGGTAATTCTACCCTTCTCCAAATCTAACTTAGGCACTCCACGTCGATTAGATTGTTTGCAAAATTACGGTGACACTTTCGGAGATACGATTAATATTACATCGTTACTTTCTAGCGTGCTTAATTTCAGAAGATCTATATATTATATGTTTCAGGGTAATGTTCTCATCCGTTTACACTGTAACATAGGTTACACATAATTTCACCCTTTGTTGGGGTTCGCAACAAAGATTAACCCTTCCAGGCATTGTCTCGGGTTCTTGATTTAATCTATTGAAAGGATGCTCGAGAGAAGTTGAATTATGACGCATCTTCAATTACAGTACAGGGAGGGATGATATTCTGAGGAATTTCTTTCTTCAAAGACGTAAAAGAAAAACCAATCTATATTACAACCCCCTGATATGTACATGGATTAGGTAGTTCAGCTATTAACTCACTCACCGCGGTTGCTCCTCACTCATCAGGATGGAGTTGCTCCGGCAATTATCTAGGTATGTCAGGTGGAAAGAGCACCAAGTTAGCGAGCAAAAACATAGACAATGATTCCGAAATAATAACCAGGTTTAGAGTAACATACACAAATTAATAGCACTTGGAAACTCAAGAATGCATTACATAGGAAAGGCATGGAAAAATATCTTTAGTTTCCCTACCTATAACCCTGACCGCTCACAAGCAGTTTCAGCTTAAAAGCAGTACCTTCTCAACTTTCGGATATATCAATAAATGAAGTATTGTTAACAAGCGTGAATCATCTTCTTTGAACAAAAGTTAAGAAGAAAATGGTAAAATTGAGTGTCAATTCCCCCTTCTAAGATAAAGTTCACGAACAAATTTCACTCGTTCCACATCAGCATCTTACATATCGAACTTGAGGCTAATGTTCTGGTTTGCATGTTTCAATCAAACTCTTGCTCTAATGAGAACCTTAAAAGAAACTATTTTTGGAATGCAGGACTCTCCTCATGAACTTTACCCGACACCGGATGGAGCATATATTTAGGGAGGCAAATCAGTGCGCTAACTCTATGCCCAAGAAGGGTGGATGCTGTGGGAACACCTTCAAATAGTTGCTGAACCATCTGCAGAGATTTTGAAGCTTTTGGAACTTCATTGTCGGAGCTGTAGCTTTCCTAGGACAGCTAGGATTTCCTAATTTAGGCTGCTAATGTTTTAGGAGCTCATCCTCCATCGGTGTACTGATAACAAAATGAATAATAGTCTTCCAACATATTTTTGGCTCAAATGTGCGCCAAGAGAGAGATGAGAAGATTCACAGATTAAGCCCAAGCATTACAATAAGAAACAGGCTCATGCTTTTTCCCTTTTGCGTTTAACTTACCATTTTGTCAGGACAAAATGAGCAAAGATAAGCAAAATCTTAGTTTAATCATCATCTTTCAACAGGGCAGTTAAGCACAGTATGACAACCTACCCAGAAGTTGGTTCGCCAGTTGATTTCTTGTATTCTGGCTTCAGCTCGTAGGTTCCTTGATTGGGCCCCTTGTTATTGTAGACACATAGGTCCTTTAGGATGTCTTTCAAAAATTGCTGCAGTGAGAGAACAAGGCATCAACTACAAAAATGTTTGGATCCAAGAGTCACAAAAAATAGGTTCATCAGGATTTAGGAAGTTCGGTATCACTTCTTGCTTCCGTAAAGTAGCTATAATTCTTTAGAGCAAAAATAACAATGCGAGTGCTTGCAATAAGTCAATCCATCAAACTCTCTTCCAGTGGGAAGTATACAAGCCTGAAAGGTAAGATGATGCCCTAGTAGTTTTGAAGACAAAACCCTATTGCTAAACATGACCTGCCGAAACAGTGTAAACCCAAAACTAATGTCATACATGATTGGAGTGCATAGACAGCGTCATTGATTGTACTAGAGATTTAAGACAAGTATGGACTGATTAACCTAGGCCTTTATTGATGCCTCAATGAGCAATTAATAGAAAACAGCTTGCCGTGTAGCATATGTATGGTCAACTGATATAACCACAGGACTACATACGAGATATCTACCAACAAGCACGGCACTCAGTATGACTGATAAAAGTTCCTGACATGGTTCATCTTTGTATGAAGAACATAGATATCTAATCACACCTCCCAGCATTCACCCAGCATACAAACTGATACTGAGATAATTTAGAGCTAGGATGAAGGAGCTACATACTTCAGGTTGGTCAGTTTCTTGGATCAATTGTCTTAAAGTCCAATTTGGTTGCCTTTCAAAGAGCTTAAACATGATCTCCTCCATCTCTCCACGATCTCTTCTTGTTCTTTTCGTTTCCGGCACCTTAGTTGGCAATTTCTTCTTCTCCTATTTCACAAAGGTCCTCATATGTCATGACAGATAAGCAGTGGCAAAGGAGCATTCTCAGAGAATGGCAAGTAAATAAAAGATCCAAAGCGGACACAAAGCAGGCAAAAGAATCAACCACTAGTAAACAAGTCTAGAAGCCAGGGACCCACCATCAATGCCATAGTCCTCATAAGAGAGCCAGTATCATGGTCAATCACCTAAATTAAGGGAGAGAAAAGTTTGGTAAATAATGGAGCATCTTTGTATCACACTGAGAGGACAGCGGGACAAGATGAAGAAACCTGTATCTGTCTAGCTCTGTTCATACACTTGGTTGTTCGTTCACGACAGAGTTTTCCGTAAGATTCAATGTTCTCACCATGGGGCCTCATATCAAATTTATGCAGGATCTTTCCCTCCACAGAGATTTTTCCTAAGCACAAACCATAAATTTTCAGCAGGGATTGCTAGAGTAAGAGTCTGCAGCCAAATTCAGATTGTCCTTCAAAATAGCAGTATAAAAAAATCTATAAGAACTACTGTTTTTCAACAGAAAACACCAAGATACTAGCATACAACAACTTGAATTGATCAACATAATGCAGTTTTCCGAGAATTGTTAAAGAAAATAGAAATTGAAGCACAACATGTTAGAGAAGGGTCTGAGACCTCAGCGGTCAGGACCATCATATGAAAGAATTCGAAATTCAACTGAGGTTGTAATTTAACAACAAAGTCACTGATGCCAACTTGATCTTAGAGAAAGATTATTTTTATGAGTACCTTGAGAAGACTCTGAAAAAACAGACATCGGGATAAAGTCTTTAGACATCTCCATGGAGTATCGCCTTGGTATGTTTCCAGATTCAGTGGAAGCCAATTCCATCATAAACTGAGGTCATTTCACCAAATGTACAAATGCAACAGCACAAGACTGGAGATTAAACTGCAAGCCATGCTCATCAAAACATAATCCATGTCTATTTCTTTAAAAAACTAAATATAAAGTTTTGTAATAAAATTATATATGTGTTGATGAGGAAGATATAGCAAAAGTAGCTGAAGCATCAAAGCCAGAGCCGAGAGAATATTATAGGAGATGTAGCCAAGCTATATTAGACTGAAAACAAATTAAAATTTTACTCCTCTGACTAGGAATCGTTGGTCTATGTGTCTCCATCCATAGGGATGGATGAAGGGTGCATCTAAGCACTTTCACAAGGTCTTGTAGTTCTCCTGATATGGTATTATCAATTCAAAACGTTATCTTTCTTTAGCAGATTCAATCATGTGGCCACGTATACTGTCGAAAGCGCTATAGTCATTTTCCACTTAATGAAAGAAGTGCAAAACTTGAAAGCATTCAATGACATGTCATTCACCGTATGCTATATATGGTACACAAATTGGCAGTAAGCATGCCGGCCAGAAATTATATCAGAAGAGTCCAAAGTTACGCAAATCTATCTGTGAGGTTTATACTCCTTGGGACCCCTGCAACCTAGAAGTATAAAAATTTACCCTTAGCATTAGTAGTGAGTCTCCACCTTCTCTATAGCGGCTTTTGGGCAAAGAGGAGAAGTATGTCCCCATTCAACAGGTCCCATATTGACATGTTTCGGGGGGCTTACTCTTAACTATTCATGCCAAAATTTACTTTTTAAGTAAAGGTAAGGTTTATACCAAAAGAAGTAAATGTAGAAAAGAAAGGGAAAAATGCTATAATGCTGAAAGTAAACGCTTTTACAGAAATAGAAAACTCCACTGACGGCAAGGTTTAGGACACTATTTTGATCAGATGCTGGTGAAGTTGACATGATCACATCATGGTTGATTGAGCAGAGAAAACGGCCATAAATTGCAGAGAAACGAATGCAACACACATGTGCGAAAACATGTGAAATCATATGTCAAACGGCAGTCTTGAACACCTCAGACCGAAAGCACACCGGAGACCTTGGATCGAAATTCCAGCGACGCAAATCAGAATGCGAAGCAGACGACAGCCACAAATCACAAACTCAAGGCAATACGAAAACCGAATTCATATGAACGACGAACTAAAAATGCTAATCAAGGCCAGAAGCCTATAACAATACCACAAACCAAATCCGCTTGACAACTCCACAGAAATATACATGTGAAAATGCAGGACACAAACGCGACGAGCTCACACAATGCAACTCTACCGCAAAACCGGCATGCCCTAGACGATAACGCAACGACGAGGGCCTATAAATAAAAATCCAAACCACAAGCCTCACAAACTACAACGACAACGGACCGCGACACGATCGGCACATACTTCGAAACACACATACCTCGGAGTTGTCTTCGCCGCCGTGAAGAAGATCGACGGAGAAGATGACCTTGGCGACGGGGAAGGAGGGCGCGGCGCCGTCGCCGCCTCCTTCGAACGCGGGCGGGCTCGCCACGGACAGCGACCGGGAGACGACGGGCGGGCATTTCATGAGCCATATCGATCTCTCCGCTCTGCTCGTGTCAACGAACCCTCCGCAGCCGTAGCTAGCGTTCGCATTGTCGCCGGCGGAGGTGGTGGCGGTGGCGGTGGCGGTTTTGGTTCCGCCGCCGGGGCCGTCGTCGCCGGCGGTGCCGTTGCTTCCTTTGTTGTCCATGGTTCGAGAGGGAGTGAAAAGCCGGTGGAAAGCTATAGAGAGAGAGAGAGAGAGAGACAACGGTTTTTCAGATATTCTCTCCAACAGACTTGACACCTCAGGGCCTCGTTCATTAAAAAAAAAAAAAAAAAAAACTTATGCTTCGAATTTTTTCCATTTAAAAGAATCCACAATTTTAAATTTGATTTCATATTTATCCGGAACTTTTTTTTTATCTAAAATAAATCATAAAGTTTAATTCTTATTTCACATTTGCCTCCATTAGCCCTCTGTCCAAAAAATACCCTTTAGTTATCCTCTAATTTTCCTAATTTTCATTTAAAATATATTTTTTCACACCGCATCACTAATATGGATTTTTTTATCAATGTGGAAATATTATGTCAAATAACTAATGACAATTATTGAACGGATGTTTAATGAGGAATATTTAAGATTAGATTGACAGCTTGTGATTTCTTTTAGACAAAAAAGGAATGGGATGAATTTGAGCCTAAAATTACAATTGGTGATTCTTTTAGATAAAAAAGAAGAAGTCTAGAATAGATTTGGGATCGGACCAAAAGTGATGATCTTTTTAGACAAATAATGTTTAAGGCAAAATTAAGAATGGATAAAGCTATGGATTTTTTAGGAAATCAGGCCTAACACCGACAGGCATGGGAAGTTTGTAAATTCGTTCTCTATCTCAGCTCACTTCCTAAAAGGTTAAATTTTCAATCCTAGTCTCGACTCTCGACCAACTCTAGAAACCCTTCTAAATGTTTGTAGACGGATCTCTACACCAATGAAGCTTGACGTCTTACGTTATAACGCTGTAGTTCGGCCGTTCAAGTGGTCACACAAGCATTTTCTCACGCGCTGTCACGAGAAGCGTAGTGAGCATCGGTCGCCGAACTGGGCCGCGCTTAATCTGCTTCTCTCAGTTAGAGCGTAACGAGCCAAATTCAAAGCAATATTCATACGGCTGTCAACGCTAATCCAAATACCACAAACACTGGCCAAGAATATGAATTGAGAAGTTGAGTAGGAGTATTGCATAATTGATCTCCAGCTTAAATGTTGCAATCGAGTAATTTGATATACTTGAATGGCACATGCTGAGGCACGTCAAGATATCGTCTGGATAAATCAAAATGACAGAATAAATGAAGAGCAGTAATCGCATAATTACATGACTCGTCGTTGCTCAATTTGGCTTGGTCTGTACTGCAATCTTTGTAGCAAAAATGGAGATGCGGAAATGACACAAAAAAAGGGTAGCTCCACAGGCCCTTCGAGAGCTAAGAACCAGGATTTACACCGAGACCGGATCGGACTCACTGCCACCGACAGAATTCTGCTTCCTCTCTGCCTGAAGTGAGCGGCACAAAGATTCTAGCTTCTCTTTCTGATTCTTCAGTTTCTCCATTTGTTTCTTCGAGCGCTCCCGCTGATCAGAGAAAAGAAAATTTTTATTTTTAATATACCACCTAATTAAGGAAAAAATGACAATAAGTCCCCTAATTTCTCGTGCATCCTATGAGGTCATGTCATAACTCACAAGTTTGAAACTAAGCTAAGCGCTAGCCTTGTCATGACGAATTAAAAGAGAAAGAAAAGTGCTTTGGCTAAATATGAGCGCCACCAATCTCCTGCAACTGCTGTTAGCAGAAGCCCACAAGAACATCTGTCAAAGTATGATCCACCAGGACGAGACGTGGGGTGACTTTCCAGTTAACTGACAGAATAAACCACCATGTTCTAAAGGCAGCAGATCCTAAACACATGAACAACCCAACTCAGACTGACATGCACATCAAGCAGCTAAAGACATCCCCCCTATTTTCCTATGTAAGTCCTTCCTAGGTCCTATGAAAGCTCAAATGCAAGAGATTAGGCAATTAAGAGAGAACATGGACCAGTGGCCTGGCTTGAGCAACCAAAGCTGTAAATTAGGCTTTGCCTCTATATTTTAGGGCAAGATTATTTCCATAACTTAAAGGTAGCTGGGAAAAAGACATGCGAAAAAGAATCATCATCAATAATATGAACCGGTAATCTGTCGACAGGTAGCAGTATGTACAACGTAGTCTGAATCAAGATGGTTGCTTCAGCTTACAGAAACACATTGATTTCCCTCCACAATTTTGAAAATTAGAAAAAGAAAATTCAAAGTTTAACAAAGAACAGGGAAAAAAATAATCTACATGGCTTTACATGTTGATCTTTGTATGTTTTACAAGATCTCAAGTACTCGACGTATCAAGTTCACTTTCAAATGTTACAGCAAACAAATAAAAGAAAAATCCAAGAACAAAGGTTGCACGAGCACACCATTAAGTTAGCAATAAGCCATCATTGCTCCTGAAGAATGAAGCAAGAAAAGGAAAAAGAAATGTAACAGATGTAACACTTACCTCATCAACAAGTTCTATAAGTGTAATATCTGATTTCTGACACTTGTCCTTCAGGAATGCATTTTCCTTCTTGAGATCCTTTATTGATTTTGCCATCTGATTTTGTGGTGCAGATTGAAAAAATAATAATGATCAAGTCGAAGTAGTAGATATGCTGATCTGTTACATAGGAAATAAAAGATTACCATTAGTAGGTGTCATATAACTCATACCTTCTCAATCTCATGCTTAAATGTTTCAAAGACTTCGTTGCTCTTTGACAATGCATCCTGCACAATTGAAACAGATTTGAAGACCCAAATTAGTTTATTTTGTGATGGATAGCATTAATACAAATATATCCTTCAAGAGTGGAAGGAGATAGAAAGTGGAAGGTAATTTTCTTAGAATGTATCTGTTCCCTTCACTGGATCCAGCAGATAAATTAGAGGCAGAGCACCCATGGACAAAAGGAAGGTGCAAATCAAGCAAGGATCCATAAAAAAGTGTCCACTGCCAGATAGTTTAGGTACCTCACCAGTTGGAACTTTAGGTAAGAAGTACTATTTTTGTCCCTTTTCCTTTCCCTTTCCTATTGTGGTATAAGACAATGCCCAGTGGCTCCAAGGAAGCAAGTTTTTGCGGTGCTTAATTTGTCTAGAAAAGGTAGCCCATAGTTTAGCAGCTAGTTTCATGCGGTTGATAAGGAGTGATGTTGCTTGTTCCCTTGTGCTGGGATATATGTTGAGTTGTTTGTTGTCTTTGCTTGACAGGTGATATAAGTACTTGTTTCATAAGATAGGAGTTGGGTTGCTAGAGGTTTCTCTTATGGAGTTGCATGAGAAGTTACTTGGCTTGTAGAGGGGTTTGCCTCCCATTAATTCAGCAGCAATGAGAATGCTTAAACTTACCCACAAGAGAAAAAAAGCAGCCATAGTTGGCCAACAATTCTCGCATTTCCCAAAAGAAGTAGGTTAACACTTGATAGTATCATTGCATCAATCTCAAATATAATTTCTACAAATTTGGCTAGTATGAAATTAACCTAGTTTTTTTTTTTTTTTTTGAGCAAGATGAAATTAACCTAGTTAAAACAAGGATAAAGTTACAGCAAAGCTGCCTCATAAGAACAATGCTAAGATCCACCTGAAGATTGCAGCAACAGAAACCTACAGTGGACATTATTTCACATATAACATATTAATTGAACAGTGAGGATCAGTGCAATCCAAGTCAGACAACAGAATGAACTCCAGCATCCAATCATGCCTTACACAAACAGTCCAAGTCATATGAACACCATCCAATGTAGAAGTTCCTTGCTTCAGGCACTTCCCTATGGCAAAATAATTGCCATTAGGCAAAGACACCTTGACTCATGTGACTACAAGTATTGGGAAACAAGTGATAGAGGTAACCTGGAATTGTTGAAATTTCTCTCCGTCTGCTGTCAACTGTAACCGTAAGTTTTTCTCCGTTTCTAGTAGCTGTGATACTTGTTCAGCATATACTTTCATTTGGGACTGTTCCTGAATCACTTTCTCCTCGTGCTGCTTAATTTTCAAATCAGCAATCTGGAGTTCTAGACTTTTCTGCTTTAACTGCATATTCAAGTTTCAAGCGACAGAATTTGAGCAAAGTCCTTCAGAAATGGAGACTGCAAACTCTGAAATCAATCAATCTTAAAGAACTTTACCTCCTGTTCATGATGTTGTTCAGAAAGCACATACTGCTCAGCTAGCTGCTTCAACTTAAGTTTTAACCTGAACCCAAAGAATTTCATAGACAGCTAAATGCATCAGATAGAATGCCGATAAAGAAGCTAGGAAACAATAATTAAGACAAGCACTTTCCTTAATAAAAGAATCTAAATATTCATGCACCAGTGCACCTTTGTGCCCGGGGGAGAAAGAAGCCCCCGCGGGAGTGGGGGGAGAGGGAGGGAGGGAGAGAGAGGCGGCCAGGCAGATGGATACAAACCCAACTTTAACAATTGCATTCTTCAGCCCATGCTTACATACAGGTGCTCTCACTATGGCAACCACGAACATCATTTCATAGATGATACTATATACGCCCAACAATAATCAGGTACATGAATTGTAAATCCTATCAAGGAAAAGACATTCCATGTAAAAGTGAAACTTCCTTAGATTATCCCACATAAATGCTCCTAGAATAGGGAACTCTATAATTTTTTTGAGAATAATCAAAATATTATGCATCCAGCAACATCCCTTAGTTACATATTTTTGCTAAACATCATATTTGAGGATTGAAATGCTGTATTTCTTATGCATGTGTTAGACAGGTGGTAGACATGAGCCATTATATAATAGCGAGAACAGACAACTAAAGAACATTTTTTAACACAGCAGTGCAAGTAAAAGTCTTACATCTCATTTTCCTTAAGCTGAGAAAGGCATTCATCCTTCTGCTGTTCTAATTTATTGCTCACCTCCTGAAGAAAGCACATTTAAATTAAAACAAGCACGGGAATGCAGCCATCTCTCACAGAGCACAAGAGACAAGAGTAACTTATTTATTATCTAACTCCAACTGAGAGGCTTAACTAAGCAATATTAAAGCGAGAAAAAAAACACATTAATCTTGAAATTCTTTTTCTTTGTTTGGAACGTTCCTTGCGTAGAAATGTGGCATGACAGGAAAAACCAAAAAAGTAATGAACCTTGATGGCATCTTGAAACTTGGCTGACAAATCTAATCTCAAATTTTGTCCCTCAGTTGATACCCGTTTGCATTCATCCTGCAAATCCATATGTAAGGCATCAAATTCTCCATGAAATCCACATTCTAGTACTATAATGGACATCTCACTTCATAACAAACAAAATCCTCTACAAAAAAAGAAACTGCTCAAGACAGAAACCACGAAAGAAAATTTAATAAGAGCACCATTTGTAACCTTCTCATTTTTTAAATCTTACTTTCTATGACCACTTAAAACCTTTTTAAATAAGAGGAAGATTCTTTGCTGATGCATTTTAGAAGAGTAAAGTAACTTAGTGGTGTATGGTAAATTCTTTCAAATAACTTTTGAAACTTTCAAAAGAACAATCCATTAAATATCTAATCAATGATGATCAAGTGTTGATGAGCAAAGTCAACCGAATGTAGCTGGATAGTCTTAGGGCAGTCAACATTTACAAAGAAAAAGAAAATCAGAGAGAGAGAGAGAGAGAGAGAGAGAGAGAGCAATCGGAGCAGAATGTGAAGGAAAAGTACCATTAGCATTTTGTTTTGACGTTGCAGCTCCCGACACAGTGACTCAAGCCTGTCTCGAACCGCAATTGCTGTGACAGTTGTAGATGTGAATACTATATCTATATCTTAGGACCACAGATGCTGAACATATAAAGATAACTAATGGAAAAGAAATTGGATGTGTGCTAATGTATATGATTCGTGCAACAATGTCAACATTCAAAGGAAAAAGGGGGGAAATAAAAATAGCATTACAAAATGTAAATATAGAAGAGAGAGATTCACCAGACAATCTCATTTCATGCAACAACTAAGATTTTAACTACGCATGTAGGCTTGCACCAATATTTTGCTATTTTAGTTTGCACTTGATGGACCTAAATTTAGCGTATTTAAATTATACAAGAGAAGAGACTTATAATTTCCTTATTGGAAGAGAAGAGAGGCGAAGGTAACTATGTATTAAAAATCAAAGCCAATGATTAGATATCTAGGCTTAAAATAAACCCCCCCCAAAAAGAAAAAAGACTGTTACAAAAACAACTTATGCACTATTACAGCTATGTTCCACTGTAAACTTGCCATAAACTTTAATGTTTAGTAAAATATATTTTAAATCAAAGTTGGGTGAGGCAGCTTTAAAGTAACTGCAACCAAAAGGTGTTTGAGAGACACCTTATATAAGCTGCAAAACCCCTATTCACAGTTGAAGCTACTGTGGAGAAGCTTATGAACAACCTCCACGTAATTCAGCTGGATTCTCAAGTAAAGTTCACGTTGTTGTGCTTGGAAGTTTAAAAGGAAACAAAGAACAAAGTTCGTCATGTCATGTCGTGTTTTACAGTCACTACCATAGAGCTAGCAACACCAAATTTAGAGAAGCAAGTACTCTTTTATCACGGTACATTTTTTAAAAGAAAAAAGAAAAGAAAAAGATACAACATTTCACTTTTTTTTAATATGTTTTATCCTGACTTGGGAACAGGAAGTTCATCATAGAACCTGGTGTTGATTTAACAAGCCTTCACTTAGCTAACAGATGAACCTAGAAAAGATAAGTCCTATGACCCCTAACCATCCTCATCAATCAATAAGAGAAATTCTAAGAGAGAGAACTCCACGTCACAACAATCACTATTCTTGAGTAATAGTAACATGACCTAATCTGTGTACGTGAACCATAGTGCTCTATTTTAGGAGATGAACAGCTAAATTGTATAAATAGGAAATCTTCATTCTCCGACAATTCATAATGCTAAAACAATGTCTTCACGGGAGGACAGAGTTAAACTCCGCCATAATTATCAGGCACCTCAAATTATGGCAAGAAAAACTTGTAAACTTCCAAAGCCATCATGCTCTGCAAACTCACAACATTATTCGACACTGAAGTCCCAATGAAGGCAAATTTTAACATTGAAAAGCAGTTTACATTTGCCACAAAATGATCACATATGTAAATAATGTTATTTTAATTGATGTCAAATAACGAACTAATTCAACCAACAAATGACAGTCGATAAAAAGTGCAGGAGAAGTGTGAACCTACCAGCGTCTCGTTCAGCAAGAACTTGTTGATATTTCAGAGTGAACTGTAAAAACTCCTTTTCTGACTTAAAACTACGCTTGGCATTCTTTTTTGCTTCAGATGTTTCCTGAGAAAGTAGAATGGCCCAACTTATTAAACAAGATTGTCTCAAGGATCACACAATAATAGGAATTAGGAATTATTAGATGTTCTCAGAATAGCCGATCATCTTGCTTGGCCATGCATCAACACATGTCTGCTTTATAGATAAAAGCCAAACGTCTGTGACATACCAAACGAATATACCCAATTTAGAAAAAAGCAAAGCCAAGCAAGATGACGGGCTATTCTAAGAACATGTAATAAGTTCCAGATCGACAATTTTTAATACAAGTGTTAATAGACAAATGCCGAAATGTCACGGATGTAACATACCAGCCCTGCTACTTACTTGCTTCCTGTTTTTCAAAGAATCATCTCCATCTGGCAAAGATTTTTCCTTCGCGTGAGTTGGCTGCATGACCAACTTATCTTCGGCAGCTGCAATGGAAGAAGCCCCATAAGTGGAATCAAAAAGATAAAATGAAACGTTTTATATAATCAAGCTTCCAAATACTGCCAAAGCAAAGTGCTAAGCATCAAAATCCATAAAGTGTAGAAGACCTAAATAACAAGTGGACAAAAGCAAAGAGAAAAATGTGAAGGATAATAGTCTTGACTTCAGGTAAAGATATTTACATTGGTCTGAACTTTGAAATTTCTCCTGAGCTTGTTCTTTTACCTCGCAGGATCCAGAAACCTCTGAAGAATCCTCAGGAGCAGAACCACCCAATCCTGGCGTCAACGGTGAGCCTAAATTCTTCTTGACGTGTCCACCATCATCCAAATCCACTAATTCGTGTGCTAACCCATCCAAACGATTCCCGCTACCGATCCTAAAATCGCCCAGCGGCTTCTCTTCCTCGTTATTAGGAGTCGCGGGGCAAAGAGGCTCGGCGGTGCCATCAACGAAACCGTCCGGCAGAGCATCCACCTCAGGGAGCTGATTTGCAGCCGGGTTCTCCATTTCACGCGCTGGAACAAGACGAAAACTTATCTCAGCTAAAGAAACCACAGGCATTCATACATGGCAGACTAGGATTATCCACAGGTTCGCTCCTAAAAGAATCGAAAAAAGGCCAGAACGTTCGGTCCGTGCTTCGGAAACGGCAGCAACACTTTCAAAACCGAGAAATTACAAAACTTTCTCGGAGCCAACCAAAGAAACAGTCCTAGCAAAACCGTTCGAGCCACCGCAAAAAGCCTCTAAACGAAGGAAATCTCAAGACGCGAAATGGCTAATCGCGCGCGACAATCTCCACTCAACAGAGCGAAGAACATATCCGCATCTCTCCCCCCACCCCCAACCAAACACATTCATCCACAAAACTCGCGAACGCCGAGCAAGAGGTCGAGGCAGGGCGGGAACCGGAGCTCGCCCGATCTACCGGCCGGACGATCGGATCCCTAGGTTCAAGGAAAAACCGACAGCGCCGGCGCGTCGCCGATCCGTTCCGTTTCGCCGCGACGAATGCCGAAGCCGCCCGAGCAAGCGATGTAGAAGACCGGAAAACGCGCCGAGGAGGAGGAAAGGAGGAGCTGCGGAAGAAGGCGTTACCGTGAGGATTTCAGCGACGAGATTGCGAGGGGAGGCCGAAGACGAAAATCGGAATTCGCGGCGAGACGAGAAGAAATGCGACGGGGGCAGAGGCCGAATCCAGGGCGCGTTTTTTGCCTGCGCTTCTTGGGGCGGTAATCGAATGCGAAGAGACGGAGGAGAGTGACGTCACTGTGTTAAGCCCGACTGTAGAGGTGATGTAATAATGATGAAGGACGGGGACTAGGGATACGGAGGGACGGGTTATCTCTCTCTCTTTTCTTTTTTTTTTTAAATCACTGTGAGAAAATGACCTAAATGACCTGTGAACTTTAAAAATCGTATTCAAAATTTTCATTTATTTAATATAGATTTTAAATTATAATACATAGTCATCTTCAAATTTTTAATTTTTTAAATATTATATATTTATATATCAAAATATTTAATATTATCCTTCTATGAATTAAAGTTTATGACAATTTTAAACATATCCTTGTAGTTCAAGAATTAAATAAAATGTATACTAAAAGTTCATTAAATGATTTAAATATTTAATAACGACACCGTGGATTAAGCTAAAGTTTAGTAATCATTTTAAATAAACTAGAAATTTAGATATGACATTATGAAATTCAAGAGTAATTATTCCTCCATTTTCATCATTTTAAATCCTTTTTTTTTCCATTATCAAAAGGAAAATAAGGTATTAAATAGAAGGACGTTCCAACCGATGAAAGTGGGTCCCAACTGCATCCGTACGCGAAATTTTAGCACCATCAGTGGAGAAAATATGGAGGAGGTTGACGCTATTTACGCCGTTAGAAAGTGTCCTTTTTATGTTAAATGGCCAAATTACTTTTCCATGCCAAATTTTGGTTCAACATCTATCATTGACATCACGCACTCTCCCTAGAAATTAATCTTATGGATTCATACATCACAGTTCTCATGCGATTTAATAAAAATTAAAACATGTCTTCAATTATGAATATGATGTGTTTCCAAGTTTTAAAAAATCATTTCCAGTTTCGAGTAATGAATTCACTAATTTGTTGAAGATGGTAATGTTGTTAATTTGAGTTGTTAGAAAGTTCTTTTGTCTAAAAGTGATCTTGATGGAATTTTGAATTCAATGACAACTTCTTCGCAATCAAATTTATATTCATCAAGAAAACTTCGAACTTACAAGAGGAAACCATACAAGAGCGGTATTATAAGGTGGATCTCAATTGTTCATTTTCTTTTCCTTTTCTCTATCTTTTCTAATCTTTATGCTGAAGATTGAATGGAAACAAACGAATTGGTGCCTTGAATTGAGTTTCTAGCTGAATAGGTCTTGTTCTTTTGCTATCAAGAATGGAAAATATAAATTGTTCTCTCCAAGCGAGGTTCGAACAGAATAAAAAAGGAAATTTTTTTAATTAAATCAAGATAGGAAAGTAAAAACTCATGATCATCAATATGCCCAGAAAAAGCGTTAGTACATACTGATACATATTTCTTGGTTCTTGGTTCGGCATGTTTAGGACAAGGGCTTCAGACCCTTTTTCTTCGCAGTTCTAGCAAGGGCAGTACATATTTCCTTCTTCCTCTTCTTGTTGCTGTTGTTGTTGTTGTTGCCATTATTGTTATTACTGCGATCCTGGTTGGTGTCAACATCGACAACGGCTGAACTCCTTGCTTGAGCTTCAAGGGCATCCTTAACGAAAAATTTCAACTTCCATAACGTGGATTCGTTCTGCATCAGATCAACAGTAAACAGCATCATCAGTGTATTGCTCTTAGCTCCAGCAAAACAGAACTCGTAGAGTGCACCGGCAACGCGTGGCACGAGAGAGAGAGAGAGAGAGATTTTAACCTGAGCATCTAGATCTAGGTCCACAAGATCACCCTTTGATTGGAAGTTCGGATCATACTGAGCAACAATCTCCAAAGCCTTGTCAACATCCTCAACTGGCAATTTATCAAGGGCCGCTGCTATTTTTCTTTTTTCTTCTGTTGAGATTTTCCTGGGATGGGAATTGTCAAGCATATCTTTTGTCAGACGTTTCTGCTGAAAGTTATCAAGCAAATGCATGCACAGCAGACATCTAAGGGAGATGCACTACATAAGTGCATTTTATAGTAACTGCCTTGCACCAAGCACCCACTATATCTCTCATTTTCAGGTCCTAAAGGAAACCGAAAAGCACCAACGACAATCTTGAAGCCTAAAAAGCATGAGCAACATGAATCTGACAGGACCATGATTTGAAAAGACGTCGCCTTTAAGCAAGGACAAGCTTACAGCGTAGAAAGCACAAGTGAGACCCTAACAAGCAACAAGTTTACATAGATTACTTACATCCATGTGCGCTATCTACAAAGATACACAAAATGCCTCAGTACACTTTACAAACACAGCTTCTGACCAAAAATGAAATAACAAACACGGCTTGATTGTTGAATACAAGAAAGTGAGAAATTTGCATGACCAGAGCCAGGAAACAGATGAGAGACATTACAGACAATTTTTCTATTCTCAATTCCTACCATCAATTCACTTGAAAACAACACACTACTGACCTGCACTTTGAGATAACACTTGCCCTGAGTTCTTCCAGATACATATCGACCTCAAAAGCTGAAATGGTTTCACAAATTATAGTTGAGAAATAATCATATATAGTCATCAATTAGGAGATGGGTTTGCTACAGAAGATGATTTCTTTCCCATTTATTGGCTGACTACACTCCGAATGAAAAGCCTTGTCTGTCCATAATGTAATATTTCCCCCTTACACATAAAAATCTGTAGCTTTTATGTTCATTGGAAATTACCTCGCAACTTATTTCCCTGGCCATTTTGGCATTAGCAGCTTCCTTAGCAAGTTGCATATCTATCTGCGCCTCTGCCTCTTCCTGTTGTAGTCTTTCTTCCTACACACACATGGTTTTGAAATGAAAAGCAAAATTAGAATTGTCATAGCACCTCATAATAGAAGAAACCAAATAAATAGTCAAAACACATTCAGCAGCCTGCCAAACTGGTAATGAAACCCCGAACAGCAACTCATGATTGGTCCTTAGAGACCAACTTACCTCCTCCGTAACTTTAGGATATAGTTGGAGCCACTTCTCCTCAAATTTTCGGAGTAATGTCTTGGCCATGACATGAATATCGCTCTTTTCATCATTGTACTTCATAGCATTTTTGAAGACCAGCCTCACATCAGCACATATCTCTCGGACATGTTTATAAGCAGTACCATCAGCGGCCTCCATTTGCTTTTTAATCGTACTGAAGTCCATTGGCTTGTCAATTACCTAGAATATACCACCAATATAATAAATAAAAAGCAGTAGAAGACATTCACAAAAGATGTAGTGATATTCAAATGAGGCTGTGCACTGCCATAATTATATTCTAGCATTTAATGAAATGAGTTTTGTGGCCCAAGAGGCAATGTTCCTCACTTTTCACTCTTCGTGTTTTCCCCTCCAAACAATGTTCTTGGCCAATCAATACCCCTTCTTTCCCTCCATACTCAAATAGATAATTGCCCACATTCTTCTGAGTAAACAACATGAGGACAACAATCTTTTTCTGTGTGGAAAAATTTGCTAGATAAATCTATGATTACATCCTAGAACATCACATTTAGCTAGTTTGGAAATCCGCTTGCTCAAATAGAAAATGAGTTGTCGACATTGACAAACAAAAGTTTGCCCTTCAAGAAAGTTGCATCGGTCTGAGAGCCAAAAAACTATAGGCATAGAGAAGATTTAGCAAGGCTTGATAAACATTGACTAACAATAGTGAACACTCTAAACACTGATCAAAATAATATTTGAGCATCCTGGTAAAAAATATGAGAGATCAAAAGTACAAAAGCCATACTTTATGATAGTCATGCAAACCAAGAGCTTTGACATCCACAGGTTGCAGGAAGGGCCACGCCCATTTGTGCTGAGTGATCTGAAAGAAAAATGTAAAATGTATACCTCCTTCAGCATCACTGAAGCATGCCACTGACTTTCTCTTCCTATAAACAAATTCCTTGATGTTCTAAGTGAAGAACTTTTTCCACCAAAAATAAAAGGCGAAAGAAACTGCAAAATCCCATTTGGGAACATGGAGCAAAACCACTGAACCCAATACTTGTCACAAAATTGGGAGAGTGACTATGCCTCGTCTGGACCAAGACAATGCTCAGAGTAATTGAACAAATAAGGGCTGAGACGTATTCAAGAAACATAATCAGGATTGGATCTTTTGAATATTGTACATTCTGACAATCAAAGATGGACAAGTATAAGATCTAACTCTGCCACAGATAAAGCGAATAACATTACGAAGCATATCTCAGCAAACTAAAACTCTTTGTAAGGAAGCATCCTCAACTGGTTTCCAGTGAGCAGCACGTGACTCTGGAAAAACAATAAGGAGTGAGATTGGCTTCGGCAAAATGGTAAAAAGAGAAAAAGGGGGTGCAAAAGGATCCCATCCAATAGCCTTTGCGAACAAGGGGTGCAAATAGGTAAGAACAGAAGTGCAAATGGACGATCATATGGTCTGTATTCGTGAAATTGGAATGGAAATGAGGAGTATCAATTAGCAGCATAGGACATAAAAAAGGACAAGTTAGGTCAAAGTTTTTTTTTTTTTAATTCGAAAGTTAGTTCAAAGTAGCATTCACATAAACGTCCTAACATTGAATAGAACCAGGCATTTTCAAGATTAGTTGAGCAACGATAGGAAGATGCACGATTCCACCACAATTGCTGTCTGCCGACGCAAGTACAAAACCACTTGCCTGGCGGAGTATTATGCCAAACTGACCGATAAGCTGCTGCATTCTCTTCGCCGCAGCGGCTTCCCTATTACAAGCATCCTGTTGCAACTTCTTGAGACCGTTAACCTGCCTCTCGTCCTTGCCTAGTGTGCTACCTTTGGAGGTGGTCGGTTGCTTTTTACTTTGATCGTCATAGACTTGCTCGACCTCTTTAACCTTTTTCTCCAACTGTAAGGGGGAAAAATATCAAATCAGCACAAGGAAATCCCAGTTTTCCAGATACAACAAAACCAAGCATACATACAAAATACTATTTTAAGAAAGAAGAAGAAAAGATCACGAGAAGCAAACCTCTGCGGTACAATTTTCCAAAGACTGATACGAGCTGATAACAAAGAATACAACTTTACCTCGTCAACCTTGAACAGAATGAGTTGCAGATCGTCCTTAAATGCTTCGATTTCGAAAACGGGATTAACCGTCCCGAGATATGGAATCAAACTATCGAAATCCATTTCTTCCATTTCGCACTGAAAGAAAAAACCAAAGATGTGATTTTTAGTGTTCATTACTGCAAACAGCCGGCCGCAGAAAAACGCAAGAGCACGCGCGCGCCTCCGAACACGGACACCACCCGTTTCGCGAAGCTCCGCGGGCTACGTGAAAACTTCATAGCGGCCGGAAAAAAAGCAACCGCGGTTCAAGCTCGCGGCTCCTAAAGCGTGCCAAACGGGTACAAGTACAACCCACCTCGCCTTCTCTCTCCGGGTTTTCTGCTGCGCGACCGAACGAGAAACGAAAGCTCTCCCGGCGGGATCAAAAGCGCGGCCTTTTCTTCAGTCCATGCTGTGGCGATTCCGCGGGAGCAAATTCGAGACTGACGAGAAGATCAGAGGAGGAGGAGAGAGAGAGACTACCCGAAGAATTTCAGGCGAGCTCGGTGGGGAAAGCGAAATCCGACGGGAGGCAGCGCCGCTTCTTGAAAGGGCGGCGTTGCAGGGTTTTAAACAGGTTGGCAGCGAGTCCGTTAACCCTTCCGCTTGATAAGAAGAGAGGGACTATTTCACTAAAGAAGGTACCGAAAGAAACGGTAAAAAACGGCTCGGTATATTTTTCTGGCAATAGTAATTTGAGAAAATGACACGTGATCAATGGACTATGTAAAAAATTAACATTATATTTTATTAATTCAAATTTAGGAACAACACTGAACATTTTTGTATAATTATAGGATTAGTTTGAGCATATACTAAATTTTGAAAAATTATGTTGAATAAACTAAAAATTAAAATGTTATATTGTACTTTGAGCTAAAATTTAAGAATCACATTGCACGTCGAATCAAAATTTACAAATCATTTATGTCATTATCACTCACCATTTTTGACATGGTGGGGAGCTATTTTTTTCTCTTTCTAGTCAGCCTATTTTAGGGGCGGATCTTGTCACTCGTGAGAAAGCACGAGTCGCATTTTTAAAATCTTTTTTTTTTTTTAGTTTTCGATATTTTAGATCTAAATGCATTTCGACTTTGACAGATGGATAGTAGAGAGTCTATGCAATTATTTGCCATGAGCAAAACAGCATATCGCTAGTCAGTAGCAAATAGATCAACTTCTCAGCAAGTGGATAATTCAACTCTTACATTAGCAAATATTGTTCTGATTAGTAACTTTTTATTTTTTATCTTTCGAGGGATGGTAAATTCTCATCAAGGTAGGGAAGGGATATAATCCTTTTTTTTTTTAAAATCTTGGGGTCAGTCGTAATATATTGTGTCTTTCAATCCATAAATGGGTAATTAGGCGTTGCATTTCATTGCTAATTCTACATATGCATCAATAAAAGCTACACCAAGAAACTATAATGACTTTTTTTTTAAGTAGGAGTTGGCGAATCTTTTCATAAATATGATCAATTTCAATTTAGTTAATTATATCCATAGCAAATTCTCTATAGTAACTATATATAACTTATAATAATAGACTGTCAATTTAATATAGAGTCATTCCGTTACTAAGTGCCTCGTTAGATATATTGTGAATAGGGAAGATTTGATTTCAAGGTACTTATTGTACATAATATGACAACAAACAATCAATTAAAAACAATACAATTTCATTTTATTGATTGCTTAAAAAGTGAGCATTTTGTGACACTCATTAACAAAATCCATTAAAATACCAAGGGCCAATGGTGCATCTTCTCATGGTAATTATCTCAACAATCTTGTGTAAAAATCAAGACTATACGTTCCGAATTTATATTAGGAACAATGTCCAATACACAGTAGTTTACTTCAAAACTAGCAAAAAGATCGATATAAGTTTTAAGCCGGTGACTCTACACGCTGCAATATCAAATATTGTTATGGCAAACATTAGTAACTTTTCCAAATCATAACATATTTGTGAACTTTTTACTACTAGAGGTAATGACCCTAACTTCTCAAGTGATTTTGTTCTAGTACGACGATAAACGAGGTGGATCATGTTATGCATTTTCAAATTGACAAATCAATTATTTAAATATCAGTCGTTTACAATATTATATAATCATTTAGAGAACTCTTTATTTAATTACAGCGAATACAGGATGGAAAAAATTTAAGGTGTGGTGTAATCGTCACACGAAATGATCGATCCAAAGCATGCTATTAACAAAAAGGATCAATCCCATGGGCCATGATCCGATCCGATCCGATCCGATCCGGCTGCTCCAAATCACAGGGCCCAAATTCTCCACGCCAATTTAAAAAAGAAATAATAAAGAAAATCAACCGAGTCAAAGTCAGCTCAAATGAATCGCTCCTCGCACGCGCGAGGACCGAGCCCCGCGGGTCACGCGTGCGGAATGCAGCCCAGGGACGCCCTCGCCAGCGCGTTCACGAAGTGGGACCGACACCGCAACGGCCTGAGCAGGCTCCGGTGGCCCCCGCCGCTCCCATCGGCGACGACCTGCTTCCCGACTTCGGCCGCCGGGAAGAGCGGCGCCGGAGCTCGCCGGCCCTGCCTCTTCCTTATGTCGCTTAGCTCCATCCTGGCGGGGAACTTGGTGATCCCGATCAGAGCCCGGTGCCTCCTCCGAAAAGAGGACGACCCGACGGAGGCGGAGGCGGAGGCGGAGGCGGCGGCCGGGGCGGCGGAACTCCTCGACCGCTTCATCCGGAGCGAGTTGGACCGGAGGAGCTGCCCGCCGGCGAACCGGATCTTCGCGCCGTCGCGGCGGAAGCTATCGAGGCGGCCGAAGGAGTCGACGCGGTGTTGCTCGCGCTCGTCGAAGGGGATGGATCTGCCGCAGAAGAGGAAGGCGTCGACGGCGGAGGCGGGGCCGGCGGAGAACTCGAAGTCGGGGGCGTCCCAGAGCGGCGGGGCGGGAGGGCCGTCGTCGGGTTGGTCGAGGGAGGTGGTGAAGGGGAGGTCGCAGAAGGAGAGGGCGTCGTCCTCGTCGGCGGCGTCCTCGAAGTCGCGGGGAAGAGGGGCGTCCGACATGGTTGATGAGGAGGCGAGAATGGGGTGTCGGACTTTGGGTTGGGAATTAAGGTTCTGGTCGGCGGTGGATGAAAAAGGAAGCGGAAGCGGTAGAAGTATATAAAGGGACGGACCCTTAGAAGTGGGATGTGCTTTTAGAGAGAGAGAGAGAGAGAGAGAGAGAGAGAGAGTGGGAGTTTCCGTTGGGAGGAAGGCTTCTAGATGAAGTGGAGAAGGGGGAGATGTTGGAAATTGACTGGCGGCGTCGGTGGGCGCTGCAGCGAGTTCGCTCCTTTTTCTTTATGCTTTTGGGTTGGTCTAGTTTGCGCGTCTTGCGAAGAAAAAAACGACACCACGTCTAGAAGATTATTTATGAATTTTTTTTTTTAAAAAATAAAAAATGAAGTAAAAGAAGGAAAAGAAGAAGGAAGGGGAGCGAGAGGAGGAAAAAGGAATGAGGTGGGGCATTCCGAGAATTGAACTCGGGACCTCTCGCACCCTAAGCGAGAATCATACCACTAGACCAAATGCCCTCTTTTGATGTTGTTTTCGTAAAATATTTATAAAAAATGAATTTTAGTATTGGTTTAGCACCATTAATTCGAGGAGCCGCGCGTCCCACTGGGCCGCCATCGTGGATCATTCGTCTTTTCGGCTTCGGTTTAGTCCGCGTCTTATGTTTTACATATTAAAAAGATGATGGTCCCGCGGTCCGTCTTGCTCTAATGCTAACATTTTAGGCCCAATTACCTCAAAAAGAGAGACGTGCTCTTTTAATCTCAAATTTTTGTACCATCTCAGCCCATTGGTCCTTTCTTTCGACCCCCCATCTAAAAAATCGTAAACGGAAATATGGCTTTGCCCTCTTTCTAAGAACGATGCGGTAGACAAGCTCGTTGTAGAGATCCATTGTTCCTCCAACATGCTGTTGTCATGACCTATCAAACTAAATCTATTTAATAACTTCTCGATGCTATCGGGACATGTGCAATAACAAAAAAAATTGTAAAACGTTAGGGCTGGACATTGCTTAGGTCACATGTATGATTACAGAGATCATCCTTCATGCATTGGGATGGTCAGACTTACACAGTAATATAGCAGAGGTCATCCCGTGCCCGATTAGTTCCTACCATGTCTTTGCAAAGCAAAGCCAAATGAAAACAATGACCCCACGAGATGGAGGGACAGCATCCACGCTTGGGCATCATTTTGTGGACTGTTGACCTTAAAGCTAACGATGGGAGTCTTGGCACATCAAAAGAAGTGGAGCCCATATGGAGCATGGAAGGCCGGCCCGCGCAAAAGGGCAAAAGGGCAAAAGGGAAACCTCCAAAACAAAAGAGGAAGACCCATCAATTCTTATCAAAAGAAAAAGAGATGCGGGGAAGACCTCCTTTTTGAAAAGGGAAAGGAAATGCTCCAACCAAGGGACACTTGGGGGTGGCCAGTGGGGCAGGCGAAAAGGCCCCTCGATCCAGGAAAGCGGAAAACGCGCCTTTTAAGTCGCGACCCCTCGCGTCATCGACAGTAGGCTCGATCGTGGCCCCCTATGAATCGGCCTGCTGTTCTAGAACAGGATCCCAACCCGCCGTCCATCGTGCGGATCGTCTCTTCGCCTACCGTGATTTTGTGGAGATTTGAGCGTCGAGTCGCGGTCTTTTCCTTTCTTTATCGTGTCGCTTTTGGCCGTACTTAAGGAAAATCGCGCCTGTCTAGTGGCAAGGCGGTGAGCATGCCCAAAAAATTACGGCCACATTATTTTAGCCCTTTTAAGCTTTCGGCAAGGCACAAGTGACAACACATATAAAAATCTCTCTCTCTCTCTCTATGCGCTAATGTAAACATGAACATGGTCTTGTAGTAAGATGATTGGTATACTTGTATTATTGTATTGAACGTGTATATATTATTGGGGGTCGTGTTGTCATCCTTAAGATGAACTATTAAGAAATCATGTCTCACGACATCCTATATACTTCTTTAAGGAATTACTTACTTCAGGCATGTTGATTGATATCAATGAATAAATTAAATTACAACTGACACGTTTATGTAATTTGCAAACAAATATTTAGATAATTAATCTAGTGAATAGAAATAAATGTCCTTGTTTGAACTTTCTCCCTTTGCAATAAATTACACTGAGATTTAGATATGTTGACCCCCAACAATAATTTTTTTTTGCAAATTGTGATCAGGAAGTACTGGAAAAGTCTGCATCGCATCACTAGTCTAATCTCACAGGGACATCTCACTATCACGCATAGCTTCCATTACATAAGCAGTGACCACATGTGCTCGATGATGTGAACAATTATCAAGAAGGAAAAAGAGGCCCAAATAATACCCGTTTAGAAATTATTTATCTCATACGTACATGACTAATAAGATCTTTCAAGTCATATGCCTTGCATTCAAGAAATTTTAGAGGTGGCACTGCCACGTTGTGAGTGTTGCCTCCGATGGAAATGAACATGACGATTTGCATGCATTCACACAGATGAATTGAGGAAGGTTTGGGTGCCTTGCATCAAAGCAAAACAAATGATTACATACTCCTCTAAGTTATGTATTTTTTCACACTTTAACAAACACGATATTTATGTTAATAAGTGAAATTCCTGTAATTCAATAGCCAAAAGTTGAAAGAAAAAGTTTTTATATTTTTTCCCCTCTAACAATAGGGTTTGAAATTCTTCAAGCAAAATGAATGTGGTAGAACCTGCCGCACTTACGCCTTATACTATCGAAATATAAGAAATAGTCGAACAAACTTATCATTGCATCCGCATGATATAATTTTCTCCTTTCTTAAATAAAAAATCTTCTCCTTACAATTATTTTCCCTATACATTTTGACTGAGTTCATTATTTTTTAGTAAGCACGTTATTTACCACAATATCAGGCTTGCCGACCAGAAGAAATTTGCTATAATGGCTGGCATTTCCACCTTTTATATACTTTCTAGAGATAAAGCTGATCGTTCACGGATACAGAAGTCAAAACTTTGTCATGTATTGTGCAGCTGCATAGATGAGTAGCTGTGCTCGATAACGTTTCTCAATCTGGATTTTTGTGGATAAAATAACAAGAAACCTTGCTCCAAGTGGGATAATCTAACGCAGAATATGACACGAATCAACTCCTACACGTCATTGATTGAAGAGGTCACTGTGCCAAAAATTTATAACATGCAATTTCAGCTCTGTATCTTTCATATCGTGCATAATCAAATTCGTCCTGTCAGGCACTTAAATCTTGACAATACCCGTTTACCAATCAGACGAAAAACCATGCCATTCAGGATTTCTTGTTGCCAAATGGTAGGTTTCTAGTCACACCCTTCTCCAATTCTTTCAAAAGAATAATCATCTTGATGCTTCCAAAATAAAAGTTAGACGGGAAAAGACGATCGATGTGGAGCCGCCCCACGGCAAGATGGCGGTCCCTATCCAAATGAATCTGTTCATCGCACGCATCTCGGCTTTTAATGTGAATCAAACTGTTATCAAGAGAAGGGGAAAATAATAAAAATATTCAAATTGCGATGGTCGTCTAGGACAGAAACACTTGTTAAATGAGAAGATATAAATTATCTAAAAATTTGCCTGGTCGTAGCTCGCTCTTCTAGAAGAGCAAGGCAAAAGCCGTACCTCACGATGTATGTCTGCCTCTCGATCCACTTCTTTCATGCATATGTAACTTTAAGTTATATGTTTCTGTTCATCTAGAAAGCCTTCCTCTAACAACCCACCTACGAACCAAACCTCAAAGATTGTCCTTTTTCATGTTGATGATATAGGCTCTCTATTTTAATATTGTTCACTAGCCGAATAAAAATGAATATGTTTTGCATGGCGATTCAAGAATAATTCACCAGCAGCCCCACCAGCCGGGTCACCTGTCCATCAACCTAGACCAGTATATATGCATCTTGGAGTTGCTTTTTAGAAGACTGGAGATAGCCATGTCTGCATGATCTCTCATTAGCCGATCTTGATTCTCTCTTTTTCCTCCTACCACTTAACCCCCAGTCTCTCTTTCTTTTGGCATCATCAACTTCTTGATCCTCATCGATGGCAGCCGAGGAATTTCGCCGATATCCAGAAGCAAACTTTGGCCAGGATGATGGGGAGGATTCGTTTGAAGCAGAAGAAACGCTCTCCCTCTGTGATCTCCCTCTGCACAGTCATGGAGCTGCTCATTTGGATGACTTCAACAGCACAGAGAATCAAACCTGCTCCTCCTCTTCTTCTTCTTCCGATAACGATGATGGTGAAGAGGACTTGTTTGAGTTCACGAATCAAAACTTCGCCCTTCCGACTCAGCCTGCAAGCAACATCATCTTCTGTGGAAAGCTCATTTCTTGTGAGGAACCATCACCGCAAGTCTATGGAATTCCAAGGGAAGGGCAGGCTTCAAAGCACAACAAACCAATCTCCCCCTCCTCAAGATCAAGACCCATCTCAGAGGGTCTAAAGGGTCAACAAAGCACGGTGCACGCGATCCATTCCCCAAGCTCCCCAAGGGCGAGAGGTTCAAAAGTCATGCCACTGGAGAAGTACGGTTATGGAACTAGGAAAATGTCATCTGGTTACAAAGCGACGGTAATGGCCTACCCGACTCCGAAGTCCAATGGCTATTTGTTAATGTACGGGTTGTCGAAATTTCCCATGGAGATGGAGCTGAGAGACACCAGGAAGAAACACAAGACAATTCCTTCCAGGTTGCATCAGCCCCCTAATGGGAGGGGCATTGTTAAGGTCAGTGATGGAGATAAAGATCAGAAGGGGCTTTGGGGGGTGATGAAGGCAATCAGTTGCAAAAGCTACCATCCAAATTCCATGGTGAAAACCTCGATTGTCCCAGCACCGCACCCGTGATACCACGGTGTTGCCTGCAACAGATGTATCGGACGACATTCGCATAGAACTATATGATATAGCGACTACGTAAGAGGATAGAATATATGCTCTCAGATGGATAGGTTGGGGAAATTTTTGCTCGGGGCATGCTTCGACTCTTAGTTAGGATTTGTTCTTTTGCTGTAGGTGCAATTGACAGTGCTTAGTAAAACTCGAGTGAAAATCTTGTTCCTAATGTTGTTAGGCATGACAATCCAAGGAGCAAAAACTCTTAATTTGTCTTGCTTCTTTTCCTTTGTGGTGGAGCAATAGAATGCTATTGAGCTGAGAGGTCCAAGCTTTTCTCAGTTGGAAGAAGCGTGTCAAATTTGACAAATTTGTTGGGAAATAGAGAAAAGCATTTGAATGGAGGACCTGCGTGATCATGTAGCACTTGTGAATGCGTAGTCGTAGGTCAATCCAAATTAAATTTGGACCAATATGAGCTATTGAGAGACTTGTGGAAAAGTTTTCTTTTTTTGGTTAACGGTGTTCCTGTTTCCCTCTCTCCATTCCGTATATCCCTTGCCTTGGATTAATGAGAAGAGAGAAGAAAAAAAAAACAATTTGAGCGTTCCGATTGAGAACCAGAAAGATGTGCTGACGGTCCAGGTACATAGAGAGATCATTTTCCGCTTTCCTCCGTCCGAGACAACGTCCAACATTTGTTTGCCTCAAATTGAATGTGCTCGATCCTAAATTAACGCAAATTGTCCAAGAGAAATTTGAAAATAGAGCCTAACTTTGTCTTCAGAGGAGAAAAATACATCCAGCGACCAAGAAAGACTTGCTCAGAATTATTTGTGCTTGCCGAGCAAAGTTTAGCCATCACTGACTTGTCAAAATTCAGAAACTGCGAAGTTATTTCGTGGCTTGAATTATTTGTGCTTGCCGAGCAAAGTTTAGTCATCACTGACTTGTCAAAATTCAGAAACTGCGAAGTTATTTCGTGGCTTGAATTATAGCCAATAGGCCCTGGACATTACACAATGTGACGTACAGAGAAATAATTCGACTACGCAAGTGCTTCAATGACGACTCCAATCCAAGGATTCATAATCACAAGTTCTACAACACCCACATTTTGTTATACCAATGCGACGATCAAGAGATGTAACAATCTGTAAGAACAGAGACAATCCAGATATAGCCTGCCAATGAAATAAGATCACACTCTCATGACAGATGAAATATCTCACGAACAAGTCGTGATATCTTATGGAAAAGAGGAATTCGAGTGATATTATCGCAGGAGCTAATCTGCCTAATCTCCAACAACAAACGATCCCAGCATCACTCCGGCCTATTGACAAAAAGACATGCAACTCTCAACATAATTATCACTTCCGCAAAGAATTATATAATCTCCTAGCCTCGCCATATGTCAAAATTTTACAATTCAGGAGCTACTGCAGTGGCTGGCACAGAAACTTTGATTAGCAATGGTGACCTAACTCGGGAGGGAGCAGGGGAAATATAAAAACTTTACATGAAATTTCAGTAATCAGAAAAAAAAAAAAAATACTCAGACAAAAATTACACCGAGCACGGAGCACCAAGTGCCAGGCAGGCAGGCAGCAGCCACTGCTAGTCCTTCTCGATCAGTCATTGAGATAAAGTAGCACCGTCCAAAGTCTTTCTCTTCTTTCTTCTCTTCTCCATTTTTCCATTTCTTACACCATTTTCTTGCCCATTAGGCCTTGCAACCTTCCTACGGGTGACAAGCCGTCCCTTCTTCCTAGTTGATTTTTTATGCTCTTCCAAACTGCATGCATATGAATTCACATATTACACTTTCAAAAATGGGAATATGTGCATAAGGCTACTTGAAATCACCGCAGAACCTGAGAGAAGGACAACCACGGATCTCCAGTATGAAGGCAACTGATATAAGTGATGTAAATAATTGGAAAGACAAGCCAATATCTACTCATCTATTCAGAAGCATATTTGCCAATTGAAGGAAAAATTACATATTTAACTAGATCAAAAACTCTACTTGCAGTAACTGGCAAATCTTTACTCTAATCCACAATATCTTTCCTTAATAATTATAGCCACTCAACATGCTTTTCTTTTTCTAATATAATAAAGTATGATAACTTTAGTATTTTGTTCATCTGAAAAGAGGAAAAGAAAGCTTTAAAGAGATAGTAAAACAGTCAAAAAAAGTACCTAAACTTTTCGCTGGTAAACAAGTTCTGTGAGACTGCCTTTTGCATGACACTTCCATAGTACTGTTTAAAAGAAGCATTTCTGCTGCTCTTCTCCAGCTGCAGTAAACTTGGCAGGATTAGTCACTAAGGAATTGCCTTCATTAGAGACCACAAGTATTAGTTTCAGGGAAGCAAACCTGAAGAAATGATTCAACAGACTGTTGATCTTTGGGTGAAAAAGCTACCTCATCTCTCTTCTTTCGCACAAACTCAATATTCAGCTCCACCTGTAGGCCAAGGCAGCAGGTGGCTTTAGGAGTTCATATATAGAAACAAGAATGATTTTGACTCTACTTTGGCATTTTTATGGGACTACACTTGATTAATAGCAGCCAATAGGAAAGAACTTCAGTAAACCATTTGGACAACTATGATTACATGTTGGCCACTCATAATTTGTCAAGGAGTTGTATCAGATGGATCCGGCAAAGCCAACATTTGAATTGAGAGACCTTGACAGGAACTTGTATATGTAGCCAAACATTTTTCACACATTTCATAAAAATAGACTCCTCGTAATAAAAATATCTCCATCCTAAATCAGATCTTGGCATTTGACTTACAAAAATGATTTCTAAAGTGCATTAGCTTCCAACTAGAATGAGAAACAAAACAAGTACAATTGTCTTCTACAGGTTAAGAGATGTGGCAATCTTTTCTTTTAAAAAATACATACCTGGTCAATAAAACGTTTTAACACACGCCGGAAACTCTCATTTGTTGTTGCCTCACAGAACTTCCTCAGACAGATGAGTGGTACAGTAGCCAGCTCAGGAAAGGATATGTGGTAGCTCCACTGATCAAAGTGTGTACAGAGCAACTCAACGGCCGAAGAAACACACTGTTCTTGGAAGTTTTGAGACTTTAACCAATGCTTTGGCAACTGTAGAGAAAAGAATATAATGAATTGGTTACCGCTTCTTTTTATGAGCTCCAGAGATTCAGCATAATGTACACAATTATTTGCAGTCTTGAGATTTGCATTATCTCAAAAACCTGAATACTATTTTAGTGAAAACCATGTCTTTTAAACCACAGAAATATATCATAGAACTACTGACACAGAACACAATTTTGTAATTCCCTTACTTTAACAGAAGTCGAAAAGTTGAAGTCCTTTCCAGGCTCTTTGCCCACCTTGCCAACCTTGTATTCCAAGATGTCCAATGCAAATGATGCAACAGGAATGAAAATTCCACTAGAACGGGAGAGATGATTTAACCACTGAATGCACTTAATCCTCAAAGGTAAATATCTTGGTCCAAGAAAGAGATGGGCCACCCCATTTACAATCTGAATGATCATATAAAGCAGTGACTGGAGGTCATAATCACGAATGTTTGATGATACAAATTCAACCCAGAGATCAATGCAATTAGCGAACTGCCAACTGCATATTTTCTTGACTGCTTCCTGCATGTGGACATAAAAAATCAATCCTAGCATGAGAACACATCCTCATGAACATTCGAGATTCTTAATAATGTATTCAACATTAAGAACAGGATAAAGCATAAAATACACATTTAGAGCAACTATTAGTGAATGACCAAGCATACTCCTTTTGTACCTTCTTCTTAGTCAATAGAGCCAACTGCAGTACTTTAGCAAGTTGCTGTAGAGAACCCAATGCTTTGCTAGAGGATTTCTGTAGGTCCATGGAGCATAGTTCAACAATGCTATTCCGGAGGAATTGTATATGATTAAACATTCCTGGCTCCAGAAATTTGCAGTGGCCTATGAAGGCTTTGTATGTTTTAATCAGGCAGATGTCAAACCAATCATTCCCATACAGAAAAGCCACATCACGTACGACAAGAAAGGCATGTGATGACAGATTTTCGTCACCGGTTGCCCATAAGTGAATCGATATCTACATTGAGAACACCAAAATGTAAGAACTGAAAAACACATAATGACACTAAAATCCAGTATATCTATATATATATATATATATATATATATATATATATATATATATATATATATATAATATAACAGTAACTACAAAATTGTTCAAATTATATTAGGAAGCCCGATAGTCTAGTATGCCTGAGTAATATAGAAAAGAAAAGGCCGCTTGCTAGTCAAACAAATAGTATGCAACAGTAAGTATGAAATTGCTCAAATTATAATAAGAAGCACGAGAGTTCAGTATGCCTGAGTGATATAGAAAAGAAAAGGCCACTTGAAGTACAAGAAAAAGATAATGAGAATAAGAGCAATCTCACATAAATGTCTGACTAGCAGTCTTTATACCATATGAAATAGTTCCGGATGAGTGACAATATAATGCACTTGACTATGCGAAAGAATGTACCTTGATCAGTCGATGCAGCAGAGAAGGAAAACCAGCAAAACATATAATAGAAGCCCTGAGTTGTGTTAAGGAGAAAACCAAAATCTTAGAGTCTGTAACTTGATTCAGGAGGAACAGGGTGCTCCGCATATATGATTTTATCAGGGGCTTCGTAGTTTTCCATTTTGATGTCTTCTTCATATCCAAAATAGTTTCCTTCTTGCAATTAGAGCATGATATGCCAAGTAAGTTCCGAAATATTTTGTTGGCTTCACGGAGCATGAAGGCCAATATAGTGGAATAAACTTCATTATTCTGAATCTTGTAGACCATGGCGCCATCAGAAAACCCAGTTGATTCACTTCCATAGTGACATGCAGCACGGTAACAATTTAAGAGGCTAGTCAAAGCAGATACATTCTGCATCTCAGTAGCTTCTTGACACCAACCGTTGATGGTAGATGCAGTCAACAGTTTGAGCTTACTCGAGTTTAAGCTTTCTCCAACTGTTTGAGTGTCATTGCCACTTGCCTCTTCATCATCAGAAAACTGTTTTTTCAAAAACACTAGCAAACTATCAACCAGATGCTGCTAAGCAAGAACAATATCGAAAACAGTAAAGAGAGTGAATGGCCTTCGATATAGTTCAACCAATGTTGAGAGCTTAAAATGTCAGTTCACACAACTACCAGTCAAAGACAGCATGTACAATTTTATAAAACTTATGAGCTATAGAAGAGTTGTAGCTCTGCTTTCTGAAAGTCATTTTCTCTTTATTAGAGAGAAGGGAAAACCTTAGAAGGGAGAATGTCATTAATAAACAAAATAAGCATATGGGGAAGGAGAAGATGGAAATCAACCGAAAGACCTCTTAGATCTTGGTAAGGGTGGACCACCCTTAGGCCAGGTTGTTGTTCCTCTTGATTAAGCATGATAACAGTTGAAATGAAAAACTCTGTGGCAGTCCTTATCATAAAAGAAAACAAAATTAAACAAAACCATTTCCCCTTATGTTGTGTCCAAAATGATTTACCCGAGAGTACATGACACATAGGCTGTCCACAACCGTGGAACTCAATGATGCTGTATGCATCCTGAACATATTCATTTTTTAGTACATGTCAGCGAAGAAGTCATATCCCTATACTTTCAGCTTAACTTCATATAACAACCACTCAGCTGTAGCTATCCTACAACAAAAATCCTAGGGTCGTAAAAAACTTATTAGTGATATGATATCACATGGACTCAGAAATAACCAATCAAACTCTTTGTATTATCAGCCATTTTAGCAAATTCTGAACTTATACTGATCAGCCACCAATTCCAAATATAGATGTATGCTAAGGAAAACAGAACATTACAGAGAATGTATTCATTCATCATTACCAGCAAACATGTCTTGAATAACTTGGTAGAGTAACAAGGAAACCTACCATTTCTTCATCACTGAGTTGGTGGACATGCTTATCATTGCTCTCCAAAAATTTACAGAAACCTGGATCCTGAAGACAAATCAATTTATGATATCATATTAGTTCAAGAACATAATGGCACATCGTCCAGATAGGAAAAGAATTTAAATGGAAGCATCTTAGAAAAGAAAAGGAAGAAAGGGACCAAATTTGAACTTAGGCACTTTAGTGTTAAGAATGCCATAATTTATGCCAACAATGGTTTTCAATCTACAGCACTAGAAGCAAAGAAGAATCCTGAAATATGTGGTTCTTATTTCTCTACATCATCAGGAACAACCTCCCATTCATACAAAGCTGGCCAATTTGAGATTTTATAAAAAAAAGAAAAACAAAAACCATGGCAAGAGATTAATTGAACATGAGCTTTTCTACATAAGGCTGACCAAGCAGTTTCAATATGCTTTACCTTTTTCTTTAACTTGTCCAACTTTTTTTTCTTTTCCACAAGCTCTGAATGAATGTCCTTGTTCTGCACAGATAAAGCAGTGACATCGCCATCTTCTGCACATACATCATTGTTGTATATGCAAAAGAGGAAGGGTGAATATCTGCATTTTGATTAACTATTAAAGACCAAATTAAAAAACCAGTAACCTTCTAGGTAAGTCTCATCATCCGTATCGGCTTGAATGGCATTTGTCGAAACCTAGTGTAATGTCACAAGAAAAGTAAAACAATTCAAAATTATCCAACTAGCAATATGAAAGTGTTACAAGCAACAAGTTCCACACCTCAAGATAGCCATCACTGTCTGAGTCATCTTCACCCAAATCGCTGCAATCTCCACCTAATAATGCATCCAGTGAAATGTCCTCAATGTCTTGAACCTCAGCCTTCCTAAAAGCAAAGGCAGAATATTAGGAAGTGGAATAATTAATGGCAAATGCTTTACAAGTACTTCAACTGTGACTGAAGACAGTGATTTTCATCGGTTGACATTGTGAAACATAGCGGAGATAAGATCCATATTACTGACAATCCAGCCTCCAAGAAATCACATAAAGAATCATGTAAAAAATGGAAAACTTCCCATCACTCAACAATTGAGAAGGAAGCACCAGTTAACTTTCTTACCTTTCACTCAAGAGATCTACCTTGTCACCCTCATGGTCTTCATTCACATCCTGCTCCTTCCCTAAGAAAATCTCCAGTTAATATAAGGCAGCCCACAATTTTATGAACTACAAAGCAATTCCAAAAGGAAGAGGAGGGAAATTCCATCTATATAGCAAATATGAAAGACAAGCATCAAAACTGTAAGTATCGTAAAGTCCGTCATTTGAGTATATGATTAATCAATTTGAACAATATACATGCCATCACAGAAATCAAAACTTAAAAAGAGACATACAGGTTAGAAGAAGGAAAAAGGAAGGAAAGAACTCTGCACTTTACAAAAAACCACAGTAGTAACTTTTTAGGGACAAAGCATCTTTAATAGCAAGTTCACATGCTTCATATGCGTTGATACATTCTCTCTAAAACAGATTTCATTTAGACAATGTACCCGAGAATTGCAAACATACATAAAAAGAATGAGGAACCTCCGCAAGAAAACCCAGTGCAAGCTACTTCTAGTACCGAGTACAACAAAGAACGAACTACGCATTCAAGACATTCGCATCGCACCGAAAGCAATCCATGGGGTTCAGGTCGCACAATGCAGGGATGCAGCTGCCGCTAGTTACACGGCTTCCATTCTATACTGGCGAAACGCAAGGGAATCATCAATTTCTACGCTTAGTAAGCCGCGCAGAACCTAAACCTAATCCAAATTCTCTGCTTAGCTGCACTTCAGACGCTGAAAACATTTAAAGTAGTTCGAAAAAACAAAAGAAAGAGGGAGACGAGTGCTCACTCTTAGAAGAAGCTTTCTTCTTGAACATGGAGTTCGTCTGCCTCTTCCGCTTGAGCACCGACTGCAGATTCTTCTTCGCGAACTTCCTCGCCTTCTTCCCCAGCTTCGCCATCTCCCTAGACGTTTCAAACACCTCAACGCTCGACGATTCTGCACGAATGCACAACGAAAACCACGTGAACAATCGACAGCATGAAGCGAGGGAAAAGCTCAATCTCCTTGCACGCGACGAACGAACCTTGAAGACCGAGAAATCACACGCCAAAAAGCAGACGCACAGCGATTCTCTTCTTCTTCTTCTTCTTCTTCTTCCTCTGCTCGATTCTCCTTCTACTTAGTTTTTTTTTTTTTTTTTGGCGGGCCTGGTCGGTTAGAGATGAATTCTCCGAGGGGCAATAGTGCAATTTCGGTACATTTGGGGGACCTCGGGCGCGATTTCCACCTTTTTGTCGGCTCTGCCGCCACCCCCATGGGAACGCCAATCTCAGTGGCCTGGGCTCTCGCTCGGAGTGCGGAACACTTTCTTTTTATCGCTCCACCCTCGGATCGGACTACGGACGGCCCGGATCAGCTCTCCTCAAAACCCTAAAGGGCTTTTGCCTGCGGGGGTCTCTCGTAGAAATGTGGACACTTCGAGGACACATCCGTCACGAGAAAATGAAGGCGCGACGCACTCTGCTGGAAATGGCGACGTGGCACGATCCGGACCCTCCGTCGGTTCGTGGGCGATGAGATCCGACGCTCGGGAGAAACCCTAATCTCGGCCGACGCTATATAGCTCGCGCTTGGGTGCGCAGGAGCAGACCCTCTTCACTCGCTCCCAGCTACTCTCTCTCTTCGTCCTTCTCCTTCTCGAGCCTCGTCGTTCGCAGCTTAGGTAAAGCTTCTTCCATTTCTCTGATCTCCTTTTCGTGTATTGCTTGTCGCGGGCGATGTGTGCTTGTTTTGCATGAGTCTCGATTCGTCTGTCTGGTCATTTTGATGGGGAGATTGGATTGTTCTGCGTCTTAGTCGTCGTCGTCGTCGTCGTTCGCCATTTCCGGTGTTGTTCCCTTGTTTTTGATGCTGAGGAGCTTGTGAAATTGAGGCGTGCTTGGCCGTAATCGATTCTATCGTGCTCCTTTCCTTGTTTTGTATGGTCAGATCCTCGGTTGAATCGTGGTCGGGTGATCTGTCGATGGTTCTGTCGATGTATCTAGCTATTCAGATCTGAATCCCTTATTGTATGTTTGTGTGTATGTTCGTGTGTGGTCTGTCATGCGCTTGGTCTGTTTGATTTATCTCGATTCCTTTAGATCTATCTCAAAGCCATTTGCGAGCTTGTCTCTGGTCTGTCTGAATCTGAAGCAGGATGCATGGATCGTTTTGAATACTGCCGACCTATTTTTCATGTTGGCTGGTTAAATGGAGATATGGTGGAGCCTGTATGCGCTTGTTGAATAAACTGATCTGGAGAGCGATGTAGGAGCTTTTGAATTTGTTATACTATTTTGTTTGTGGACAGCTGATTTGACTTTTTTTTTTTTAATGTATTCTGTTTTTTTTTTTTTTTTTTTTTTTTTTTTGTAATGAAAATTGTTTGATTAACATATTTTCTTTATTCAAGATAGCAAGCTATACGGTTTGCTTTTTTAATCTTTTTTAAGCTTATAAATTTAGAGATGTGAAAACATGCCCCTATAGCTCAGCGGTAGAGCGTCAGTCTTGTAAACTGAAGGTCTGTAGTTCGATCCTGCATGGGGGCAATGTCTTTTTGAATTTTTATCAAACCCAAATGTGCCATTTTGAAACTCTGCTAGCCCGCAGATATGATTTTTGTTCTTATTTTATTTTTAGCTTTCGTCTAGTTGCTTGATCGGTGAATGATTTTAATTCTTTTTATGTTTAACGCTGTTTGTCACAGGAAATTTCCAATTTGCTTTTGTACGCTGTGTTGTTGGTGAGATGTCCGATGTGGTTTTCAGATTTTTTATAATTTGTGAATGTGCTTCTCTCTCTGTATGCTTTGCCTGCAATTTTTTTTTTTTTTTTGGTGGACTATTGGATGTGATGATTATGTCACGGCTGGAGTTTTATGGCTGTCTAATTGCATGATTTGTATTTTCATCTTTGTCATCCATCTTTCAGATATCTCATCATGGGTAAGGAGAAGGTTCACATCAACATTGTGGTCATTGGCCATGTCGACTCTGGGAAATCGACTACAACTGGTCACTTGATCTACAAGCTAGGAGGTATTGACAAGCGTGTCATTGAGAGGTTCGAGAAGGAGGCAGCTGAAATGAACAAGAGGTCATTCAAGTATGCCTGGGTCCTTGACAAGCTCAAGGCGGAGCGTGAGCGTGGTATCACCATTGATATTGCCTTGTGGAAGTTTGAGACCACCAAGTATTACTGCACAGTCATTGATGCTCCTGGACATCGTGACTTCATCAAGAACATGATTACTGGAACTTCCCAGGCTGACTGTGCTGTCCTCATCATCGACTCCACCACTGGTGGTTTTGAGGCCGGTATTTCCAAGGATGGCCAGACCCGTGAGCATGCTCTTCTTGCCTTCACTCTTGGTGTGAAGCAGATGATTTGCTGCTGCAACAAGGTACATTTTATTTGTATGTTCTATATCTTATTTCACTAGCCTTCGGCATTTGTCTAGATGTACTTATGTGATATCAATTCCCTTTTTGCAGATGGATGCCACCACACCCAAGTACTCCAAGGCCCGTTATGATGAAATCGTGAAGGAAGTCTCTTCATACTTGAAGAAAGTTGGGTACAATCCTGACAAGATTCCTTTTGTCCCCATCTCTGGTTTTGAGGGTGACAACATGATTGAGAGGTCCACCAACCTTGACTGGTACAAGGGCCCCACCCTCCTCGAGGCTCTCGACCAGATCTCAGAGCCAAAGAGGCCTACAGACAAGCCTCTCCGTCTCCCACTTCAGGATGTGTACAAGATTGGTGGTATTGGAACTGTCCCTGTTGGTCGTGTTGAGACTGGTGTCTTGAAGCCGGGTATGGTTGTCACTTTTGGACCCTCTGGATTGACCACTGAAGTTAAGTCTGTTGAGATGCACCACGAGGCTCTCCAGGAGGCCCTCCCTGGTGACAATGTTGGGTTCAACGTCAAGAATGTTGCCGTGAAGGATCTCAAGCGTGGTTTTGTTGCTTCCAACTCCAAGGATGATCCTGCCAGGGAGGCTGCTAGCTTCTCTTCCCAGGTCATCATCATGAACCACCCCGGGCAGATTGGCAACGGCTATGCTCCTGTCCTCGATTGTCACACTTCCCACATTGCTGTGAAGTTTTCTGAGTTGCTGACCAAGATTGACAGACGGTCTGGTAAGGAGCTTGAGAAGGAGCCCAAGTTCTTGAAGAACGGTGATGCTGGAATGGTGAAGATGATCCCCACCAAGCCTATGGTCGTCGAGACTTTCTCGGAGTACCCTCCTCTTGGTCGTTTTGCTGTCAGGGACATGCGTCAGACCGTGGCCGTCGGTGTCATCAAGAGTGTGGAGAAGAAGGACCCATCCGGTGCCAAGGTCACGAAGTCCGCTGCCAAGAAGAAGTGAGGCTGCTGTCGATTGCAGGATTGCGGAGCTCTATCATTTTAAGTGTCTCATACATGTCTTTATTTGAAGGGCCTCGGATTTTAGGTTTTGCTGAGGGGTTTGCTCATTCTAAAGTCATTTAGTCTTAGTAACTCTGAGGAGACATTTTAGTTTGCCTTAAATTTTGCTTTTACTAGACTCTTATGGATTTTGGTGACGTTTATATTTTTACTTGGGCCTACCGCACTGTTTTGTCAAATGATCTGTAGTTCCTTCTGTCTGACACTCCTATTTTGTATGTGCTTAATTCTAGTGCGTGTGCTTGCTCATGGAAAGTGTAGCCCTGGCTATGCTACCTTCGCCAAAAAGGTCCGACTGATAATTTGATCTTCGTGTTAACCTCTTTGAGTCGCGCGATTGAATGGATGGCTAAGATGTAGGAGGGAACAAAACCTTGGGCGAGTGAAGGAACTGCATTGGTTGATGATCGATGTCTTCATTAATGCGAGGAAATTATTGGCGAACTTCCGACTGAGGAGTTAAAAGGCGGTCGAGCGTTTTTCCATCCTCCGGGTGGTGGCTCTTAACGCAACCTACGGATTGGAGATCATGGGGCTAAATTTATTCTTCATGTATAGAACCAGCTCGCCGGCGCACTGCAGGATTAACTATGGGCGAATTTGGCGATTCGTGAGTCATTGCTGCGATGCGAACGGTGAAAATCGGGCGATGAGTGATGATTCCCCTATTCGACTTATGAAACCACAGACGACGACTGCGGGATTTTCCCACGCTACATCACCGCTGGAAAATTCGTTGAGGCGGAACAAAACCGTCCAAAGTGCTACGTTCTGATAATTCAGGGCATGCGTGGGCAGATTGTGTCCGGTACAAATTTCTTCTAGGAACTCCTGTCCAGGATGTGCTCGTATTTTGGTTGTGAAAGGGAAATGGAGTGTAAAGAAATCTAATGAATACTAGTAAAGCATCAAATCAGCGCGAAGCACTTGTGAGATCTAAACTATTCTCTCCATTTTCCTTGTACGTTTTGTCCAGTTGGTACTCTTTTTTCATTTTCATTTATGCTAGACGCTGTGAAAAAATTGAACCGCTGGAAACACTTTAGTTCAATCGAAGGCGTGTGCTTAAAGCAACCCACAAAAACTAAACTCAAGTTCAGACATCGGCAACAACAATATCAACGGCAACACACCATCATATGTGGTCCCTACTGGGCTGAGCATTTTACTCAAACTCCTCCATAGAATAATCATTAATGTTCCAAACAAGGCATAACTTTTGGTGCAAATCGACAGTAACTTTCAACATCCCTCAAAAGCATTGTCTATCGGTAAATCTAATAGTTTGATTAACACCATCAGCAGAAGGACCAGACACTTTGTAGCAGAGAAAATTTTAATTTCCAAATTTCATAAATGCAACATTTCCGAGCTAATTTCACCAAGCACTTTTGACGTTTGTTCACTTTGCTAGCTTCTTTCAACCAAGGTAAATCATCATTTCGGTTATCCGGATCTAATGAGAATATTCATTGTTAAAGGAAAGAGGTGATCTTAATTCACTACCATGATAAAAAAAGGCTACCAGAGGGACTGCCCAAAGCTGGAAGTCCAATTGCTAAGTGCCATTATCACCACCCACTATTTCCCTGTCTAGCTCATCAATTCTCATTTTCTAAACCTATCACCGAACTCGTCTTGCAAATTATCTTTCATGAATTCGTTCTCTAAAATGAGAGAGTTTACCGACCAAAAAAAAAAAAAAAATGAGAGAGTTTTCTCCAAAGCAGTCCTGTTCTCTGATTGCGGGCTCGGCCTAAAAGGGCCCTGACCGAACTAAATTGTTTTCATGCCCGCGTATTTTTTGGGGTCGGTCAGTCCAAGACCAATATGTTCGGGCTGGAACTAGATTTTGAAAACCCACCCACAGGGCCCGGCCCATTTATTGATCACCGCATCGCTACAGTGCTGGAGAAGACAGGATCTGCTACTCCCAGCAACCATAGCATCCAATGACGTGTTGACCCGTGATTGGCCGAGATAGGTATCACTGCGCTCTGTGCACCGAGTTCAGACTTTCTCTCCCCCTCCCTCCCTCTCCGACACAGATGACCGAAGACGCCGTCGAATGATACTCCAGAATCCCTCACCGCAATGGTAAGCCAAATCGCCAATTATCAATCTGAAGTTCTTCTCTCTCTCTCGCTCTCTTTAATTCTTGTCAAATTTTCAATCGTTCCGTCGCTTTTGCTGCCAATTGAGGGTAGAAAGTGCTCGATATACGAAGTGCAGGATCATGTGCTGATTTTTTTGGGAGGGGGTTTCGATTTTGGGCTGAGATAGATTTGATTTTCGCCGAGATGGAGTCGAACTTTTGAACCCGTATGCCGGTGGACGATGAAGAGCCTTGATTATGAACCCCACCTGTATTGAGATTGTTGGGAGTTCCTCAAAATCTGGCCTTTCGGTTTCTGCACTATGTTGAACTTAAATTGGCTGAGTGAAATTCGTACATGATTTTTTTTTTTTTTAGGGAGTGGGGGGCAATGGGCGGCTCTGTTTGATCGATTAAGCCATAGGTCTGAGGTGATTCGGGTTCTCTTATTTGAAATTAGAGCTGAGATGGGTAGGTTCAGCAGATTCGTATATTCGATAGCGGATTCACTAGTTTCAGGTGATGGGGAGACAGACGCTGGATGTTCTCCTTCTTTTATCACGAAAAATTTGTATGCCTAGTGCGGGAAGTGGGCTACCCGTTAACTTTCTTTTTCGTTATTGTCCTCCGTTTGATATCAATTCTTGTGGAGGTTGAAATGAGAAATTTTGTCAGAACTTGCAAGTTATCTTTTGGAATCGTCTGTTTGCGTTAAATGGGCTGCTGATATGTCTAGAATTTTGGAAAGTAGATAGAAAGCACGTCCTGCATTTACATTGATATGTCTGAGTTCAAGAGATAGTTGGTAGATATCACTACTTCTCAGTGCAGCGACATGCTTGATCCCTCCTGACTTTGTCCAGTGACTAGTCCTTTCAACAGATCATTGACAACAGTGCTCTTATCAAGTGTTTGCCAAATGATTCTCATGCTTTAGAGTTCTTCCATAACGGCGAAAAAGAGTATCCTTCATTCGAGTTAGATTGATTTCCGATTGTAGTGCTTAGTTCTTCTGTTTTTGTTTTGGCTCATTGCATTTGTCGTTGTTTTTTTCAGTGCATGTACACTGACTGTGTTACCCATTCAGGCTACACCGTTACTGGCTGGGCTAGCAGTAGCTGCTGCCGCACTTGCTGGTAGATATGGAATCCAGGCTTGGCAGTCATTGAAGACAAGGCCGCCTAGACCACGTAAATTTTACGAAGGTGGTTTCCAATCCAAGATGACTAGAAGGGAAGCTGCTCTTATTCTCGGTTTAAGGTAGAGAATCAGCTTCTTTCCTCTTCTGTATCAATTAAATTGAAAAAAAGCAGCTTTCTGGTGATAGAGGTAATGGGAGTAAATGACACCGGGGTTAATGTGAAAGAGCATTGGATAGAATGTCACTGTTACATGCACATTAAGTGCCTTCATCTGATTTTGCCTAAAGGGTGACCGTTGTTTTGTTTCATTTGTGTATTGTCTTGGTCTCACAGTTGACAGTACTATTGAACTGCATTTGTTGCCTAACAATTGACTTCAGACATATCCTTGAGTCGGGAATAAACAGTTTGGTCCTAATAATATGATTTGACAGGGAGAGCGCAACTCCTGCTAAGGTCAAGGAAGCCCACAGAAAAGTAATGGTTGCGAATCACCCGGATGCCGGCGGCAGTCATTATCTCGCTTCTAAGATCAACGAAGCCAAGGATGTCATGCTAGGGAAGACGAAGGGCAGTGGATCTGCATTCTGATGCAATGTCTTCTGGGTTGCTCCGATTTGAAGGGGAGGCTTGCTTCGTGCGAATGAGCACACTTCCTCATTGAATTTTCGACTGATTAGTTGCATCTTTCTATATCATCTGTTAAAAAGCTAACAACCACCGAAGCACCGCACGCATTGAACGGGCAGCTCAGCCGGATGAAACCTCCGGAGAAATCGGCGTCACCACAGTACATCAGCCTCTGATTACTTGCCGAGGCTCGTTGAGACTCATTAGCTTTGTCTTTCAGTAATTATACCGAGTTGAGGACTTGTGCTTTTGGTGAACCCGTGATGGTACGGTTTCTTTCTTGTTTTTTGGGTAGCATTATCTCAATTCGTCAGTGACAAATAATGCAGATGCAACGACAGAGGCCGAGATAAAGTTGGGCCCTTTCCGAAAAGCGAATCGTCCTTTTCTTCCTGGGCTCGTCCGTGGAGCTCAATCTCCGGCCTCGGCATCGTTCCTCTGCATTAGGCCATGGAAACCACGTGATGAGTTAGCATGCATCGTGAGAAAGTCAGCATTTTCTAGCGAGAACGATTCGACGACGACGATGAAGGCAAAAGGAGAGCGAGAAAGAATCGGACGGTGCCCGAGGGGCGCATGCGGGAGATAAAAACGCCGAGCTGGATGCTTCTGGGCGTACGACACGTATCGGTGATGGGAGCGCCACGTGTTCATTACCAATCCCTCGATCTGAGCCACCGGCTAGTCGTCGCATTCGCTTGCTTCCATGCGATGTTGGTTGCTTCGGTTTTGTCGGTTTGTCCTTATTTTTTTATTATAATTTTCGTGGAAATCATTTAAGCTGTGGCCCGCAAATCGAAAAAGATAAAGGAGAAGAAGCCAACCCACGAATCGCTTGGCCGAAACACACAGCGAATTGACTGCAGTTTTAGGAAGGGTTTTGCATTAATGCAGCACCTAATCTTCAGTGCAAGTCAACGCGACCAATGGTAGTGGAGTTAAGTGATGTTAGGCGATTTTCGCGTTCGTGGACCTAATAATTGTTTGCTTTTCTCGGGTGTCTAGGTTCGCATGTTTCGTCGCTCGTATTGCACGACTCTTGCTGAGTAAGCAATCGACTGGATCAAAATGGGGGTGTCAAATCTAATCCAAGTCGACTCGAAACGAAAATGATATCTCAATTGCAGCATCGCCTAGATTAAAACTCTTGATTAAAGGTTAATCAAAATGAACTCTAATGCGGGACTAATGAAGAACGCCACGTGGAATCATCATCATCCCCTTGATGGGTTGGATGATGCTTCTTTCTCTTCATGGCGATTGAAGATCTAACCCGAATCTCTTGTTCTCATTTGCTGGCTTATTAATCCTTTTTTTTCTTTTCTTTTTTCGGTTTTACTTTCGTGGATGGACATCAGATTCTTTCCCACAAAATCATCACCCCACAAGACAGTCTAATTCAACTACCAGCGAAATTCAGATGAACACATGAAATGGAAACACTAGAGAAATAAGGAAAAGAATGAAGAATTTCCATGAATAACGTTTCATACTTTCTATCGACAGTTTAGCCGTTCTTTTTGATTTCTCAAGACATACCGGCCTATGCTTCTAATTCGTGTTCAATCTACAAGTCAAATCAATAAGCATCTCTACCGATTTCTTCATTTGTTTTCAATATCATGCAATAATTACTAAAGAAAAATGATCAGATACACGGCAAAAAGGTTTCTTTCAAACGCATTTTTATAAAGGCGTCGGGTATTAAGTTCCGCGATTGGAATCTCTAATAATTGCTGCTGGTAAATAGGAGCGTATAATGTTATGCCACGTAACCTCATTAAATACATGGGAATAAACTCAATCGCATCCGAATCAGATCTGGATAGACATTGGGGATTCCACTTGATTTAAAACCTCCCAACTAACCCCTCTCCCTCCAGAAATACTCCAAAGGACAAAAGGCCAAGTACTAAAGACACACCCCACCCCCCAGAAAAAAAAAAAAAAAAATGTATACTGCCACAATGCCACGTCAGCCTTTTATCCATTACACAATCATTATCCACACCCATTAAAAACATTTCATAAAATACATCTCCACTCCTCTCTTTTTCGCATTTATTTTTCAAAATCCCCATCCCCCATTTCTATAATCGACCAAATAAAAAAAGATCCCCACTTTTATTTCGGTTATCGATAAAATAAAAGAAATATTGACCAAAAAAAAAAAAAAAAAGAAGAAGCGTCTTTTCATTTTATTTTTTCTAATTAATTTAAGGCCGTTCTTCGCCCTCTCCTCCGGCTGCTGCTATACAGCATCTCCTCTCTCTCTCTCTCTCTCCTTTACAAGGAGAAGCCCATCGGTCGCGGATGCAAGTTGCATTTTTCCGGCATTGCCCTTCCTCTCCTCTCTATTTTCGCAACGCCACTGCCCCACCGACCCCCCCCAGCGTTATCCACTACCGATCACCCATCTCTCGGAGCGCTCTCGCCTCGCCGGAGATGAGCAATTCCCGCGTCCTCATCCGAGTTCTCGCCGGCCGTCGCCGCCGCCGCTCCCCCGACTCCATTGACATAGGCACACGCCGGCGGCCGCTCGATTCCAGTGTCCGCAGCTAGGGTTTCCTTTCCGGGCGGCGGCGGGGGAAGGGACGGGAGGGGGCGGCTTCAGTTACGCGCCGTTGAATCGACTGTTGAAGGCCGCAATCCGGCGAACTGAGGCTTTCGATTCTCGCCGGAGCTTCCCGCTTCGAGATTCGTGGATTGCGCGGCGCTTCTCGTGTTTTTCTTTTTCCGTTTTCTATGGTAATTTCTGGTGCTTGAGTGATGGTGTCGGCGAATGATCCGATTGAATCGTTTCTAAACACGATTCAAGCGGTCAAAGGCGCCCTGTCGCCCTTGGAATCTGGCATCAGGAAGGCTGCCAAGGACATTGAGTCCTGCTGGCCCGGTTCCAATTCGAAGAGGAAAGGTAGCGGCGGCGTCGAATTGATTGCTCAGTTCGATGGCTGTGACAGGAACAACAAGTTGCAGATCGGTGTGCTGAGAAAGAAGGGTGCGCAGAGTGTGGTTGGTGATGAGAAGAAGAAAGGTTTCTCCTTTAAGGGCCCCATAAAGAACATAGTCGGAGTGTTTTCCCAAAACGTGGGGAATCGAGATGGGTTGGATGGCAGGAAGGCGGGCAAGGAAAGGGATGTGGATAGAGAGAGGGATGGTAATGAGTCGTGCGTGAATTGCTTGCAGTTTGCGGTGCATTTCTCTGTGTTGGCGAATAGCTTCGTCCAGGCATTTCCTAGTCCGTTCAAAGCGAGCAAGAGACGGTTGCAGAAACAGTCGGATGAAGAGAAGGGTGGTTGCGATGTGAAGTGTAAGGTTTCGTTGTCTGAGTTGAGAGGGAGGGAGTTGAAGCGGCGGCACGTCAAAGCGGCTGAGAAAGATGTTGGGGTTGATAAGGAAGACAAGCACATGCCGCTTGAATCGATCGAGTGCTTTTTGGGATTTATTTTGGATCAGTTGGCGCAGAATCTTCCTAAATTCGATCAAGTGGTTCAACCACAGTTTGAGGGTGATGTTGCGAAAGCGTCCTCTGCAGTAGTAGACCCTCCTGAACAATTTAATCACCTGAGGGCTGTTGCTAGCATTTGGGAAGTTCGAAAAGCGGATGTAAATGGTTTTCTTGGAAACTTGAGGTTCGCGAGAGTGGGAGGTGTGCCGCCAAGTATTGTCGAGGTTACTTCTTCAGTGAAAGAAGAGACCGATGATGGAGCTGCAAGTGGGAGTAGAGAGGAATCAAACAGTGGTACTTCGGCGCAGAAGTTGGCTGGTGGCATACTGAGCATTCCATTATCAAATGTGGAGCGTTTGAAATCTACTTTATCTACTGTTTCTCTGACAGAGCTTATTGAACTTGTACCCCAAATTGGCCGACCTTCTAAAGAGTATCCAGACAAAAAGAAGCTAATCTCTGTTCAGGACTTCTTTAGATATACGGAATGTGAAGGTATGCTAATTCACTTGAGTATATATACTATGAGGATCTGGTACGGATCCTTCTGCTTGATACCTGCTTGGAACCGATGTTTTCCTTTTCTCTGGTTTGTTTTGTTATCTGAAAGATATATTCCTCCTTCTATACGTGCTCTTTCAGGGAGAAGGTTCTTTGAGGAACTGGATAGAGATGGTGATGGCCAAGTGACGTTGGAGGACCTAGAGATTGCTGTGAGAAAGCGGAAATTGCCCCAGAGATACGCTCGTGAATTCATGCGCCGTACTAGAAGTCACTTGTTCTCGAAGTCATTTGGTTGGAAGCAGTTTCTATCATTAATGGAGCAGAGGGAACCGACAATCCTTCGAGCTTACACTTCACTCTGTTTGAGCAAGTCTGGGACACTCCAGAAGAGTGAAATTTTGGAATCACTAAAACATGCAGGACTTCCAGCAAATGCAGACAATGCTGCTGCTATGATGCGATTTCTTGATGCAGACAAACAAGGATCCATTGCATATGGACATTTTAGGAACTTTATGCTTTTACTTCCATCTGATCGACTCCAAGATGATCCTAGGTGAGATTCTGTCCAGTTAAGTGATCATTTTGGAATATGTTGACAGTTCACATTATAAGATGGCCAAAGCCAGCGGTAATTTACTTTCTAGTTCTTTTAGATTTTAGTTGATAGAGGATCCATGTCAATGTGAATCTACTGGCTTTTGGTTTACATTGATTTATACATCCATGTTATTGCCTCTTTGATATGATGTCTTGCTCTACTTGAGAAATAATAGGAAAGCAACTCAATCTATGATTGCTGGTTTGGGGGTGGAAATAATTAATAGTAAATTGGTTATGAAGAATGTGAAGTCAGTAGGCAGAAACTTCTGCTGCTGTTGCAGTTAATTTTATGTGAATTTTCTCGGATGGTGCATGATATGGTCACTGTTGGTTGAGCAGAAATGTCTGGTTTGAAGCTGCTACTGTTGTTCCTGTTGCACCCCCTGTGGAAATACCTGCGGGAAGTGTTCTTAAATCTGCATTGGCTGGAGGACTCTCCTGTGCACTGTCCACCTCTTTGATGCACCCAGTCGATACCGTAAAGGTAAAATCTATTTACATATGCTGATATTACAAAACTGTGTCGCACACAGATATATTGGAATTGAAGTTCAATGAGGATCTAAACTATTTTTTCCCTTAGTTGATGCAAATTTATATTACACCCTTGAGAAGGAGTTAAATCCTTGAGTTAAACATCACCTAGGCATCTGAAATTGATTATTGAGCTTAAATATAGAGATAAGCTAATATTTTAAATTTATATAGGCAGATACTCATGCTGTTTTTGGAGGGATGATAAATATTGCTTAGTGCTATCAGAAGCATTCGAGCACTATGTTGTTTATGTTACCTTGCCAGGATGATCCAACCTAATCATATTTGACTTTGGGGCTTGCAATGTGGATTGTAATTATGTTTAAGTAGAGCATAGGTGCTCTTTCTGTGAGGGTATACACTTTTGTCTCTTCCAGCCTCACATGTTGAGGTAGCCATCATGCACTATGTAGTATGCTTGTGTGAGTTGAGCGGGTGTACACAGTAGTAGACAAGACTGTGCATCTTGTAAAGGTCCTATCATGATAATTTCTTGGTTTTATCAGACTCGAGTGCAAGCTTCGACACTCTCTTTTCCAGATATCATTGCAAAGCTCCCACAAATTGGAGTGCGTGGAGTATACAGGGGTTCTATACCTGCCATTCTTGGACAGTTTTCAAGGTCCTATGTTTCGTCATTTATTTTTATCCTTGCTTGCAATATGCTTACTTGTTTGATCTTGTGATTGAGACATTCTTTTTTTTTTTTTTTAAACTGCAGCCATGGCCTTAGAACAGGAATATTCGAAGCCAGCAAGCTCATATTGATAAATGTGGCTCCAACTCTCCCAGATATCCAAGTAAGTTTCGCTATTTCCAATTTCGCTTTATCAGTCTTCACAGGCTCTGTTAATAACTTTATGCATAACCAACGAGATTTTAAGAAAACTGCAATAGCCCTCGGTTATTGAAATTTTCTATTAGTACGGCTTTATTTGTTTCGTGGAAAATTAATGATCTAGAAAACATTTTCCAAAAAATGATCACTTGAATCGCTTAGAAAAATTAACAAATGGAAATTTTTAGACATAAATTGCTATCAACAATGAAAATATTTTCTAGTGACTTATTATTTCAATCGATACAAGCGATCATTTTTTGTAAAATGCTATCAAAATCATTCATTTTCCGTGAACCAAATAAAGCCTAAGTACTCTATTGCTTTCATTTTTTACTGGTTTCTTTCTTACCCTTTAATTCGTTAAGAGGCTCTGTTTATTTTAGTATGAGCATGCTTGCGGATGTGTTCGTATGCATAGGCCTGTGGGGATTTGTTTGTCCCATTGTGGTTGCATCGGCTTCAGCAGTTTCTGGATAAGATGTATGAATTGTGCCTTTGAAAGGAGAGGCGCTTCTTCATAAGTTCTAAAGTTAACGTGAAGCTATAATAATTGTCAGGTTCAATCTCTAGCATCATTTTGTAGCACTGTTCTTGGGACAGCAGTGCGGATTCCTTGTGAGGTCCTAAAGCAGAGGTTGCAGGCTGGAATTTTTGATAATGTCGGGGAGGCTTTTGTTGGTACCTGGCAGCAAGATGGTCCTAAAGGCTTTTTCCGGGGTACCGGTGCTACCCTTTGTCGGGAGGTTCCATTCTATGTAGCTGGCATGGGACTTTATGCTGAGTCAAAAAAGGTACGATTCCTTCATTTCTCTATGCCAATGCCAGTGGCACAAGTTCTGCCAAGGATTTTGCATCGTCTGGGTGGAAATGCTTAAAATTTTGAATATTCCCTTCTCTCTCCAAGATTTTAGATGTTTTCCCCTTTCCCCCTGAACTTTCATCTTCCCACCTCCTCCTTTGCAAATATAGCTAAGGTTTTGGATAGGTGTGAGGATGTTAAGGAATTTATGTATTTGCATTCTGGATGTTAAGGAATTTACGAATTTGCATTCTGGAAGGAGTACTCCATTCTTGTTTGGAGAATGATATGAAAAATAACCCATGATCTATCATTACGTGCTGTGCACCTTGATATTAGACTATTTGTTTGCATATGTATCTGAAAAAAGGGAAAAAAGAAAGAACATTTCAAGGTCGGTTGAAATATCACTTTTCAATGATGCTCTGACTTAATGGATGATTGTACTTCTGTTTTGGTGGATGAATAATAGGCGTAGAATAACACAAAAAGAAAGAACATTTTGAGGTCGGTTGAAATACCACTTTTCAATGATGCTCTGACTTAATGGATGATTGTACTTCTGTTCTTGGTGGATGAATAATAGGCGTAGAATAACACAAAAAGAAAGAACATTTTGAGGTCGGTTGAAATACTACTTTTCAATGATGCTCTGACTTAATGGATGATTGTACTTCTGTTCTTGGTGGATGAATAATAGGTGTAGAATAACACAAGTAGTCATGCCACCATGTCTCAGTTTGTGTAGGAGGTACCATCATGTAATCTTATGCATGCCGATGTTATAAAGCATTGCTAGTTGCTGCCTGCTAAAAAGTTGACGTCGTATGATGCGTGTGAATTGGACAATATGACACGAGATCTGTCTGCTCGATTTCAGACATATTGCTGTAACTGGATATACATGTGAAATAATTGTCTGTTTAAAGATGGAAAACGTCAATATTCTCATTTGTTTTCATGTATATTGGATATTGAGCAGTAGTTGAGAGGTATGTACAGACGTGCCTTGTTACCGTGGATGCAGAATGGGATGGCACTGCTTATCCATTACCTGGGAGAATGTGAATAGTCTTCCACAATTGTTTCAAGAATGCTTGTACTTGTGGCTGATTGAGAACTGAAGCTGTAAGGCATGCTTTAGCTTTGTGGTGGTTGAAATACCTCTTTCCATTTACATGACAAATATAACAGCCAAGTGAAATCTGGGTATATGTTGAATGTGAGCAAATCATATGCTTCATTTTTGTCTTGCATCGTTTTAATTGATCGAGTTCCACTCACTTTCTTTGCAATTTGATTTTTTTTAACTGTTCCTGTGTTTCATGTTGTCCCTCTTGGTCAAATACTGGCTTTGTACTGTATATCACTACTTTGTGTGGTTGGAGATTGTAGAAGTCTGATCAACAAATTTACTCTTTCCGTGTGCTTTCATCAGCTTGTCCAGCATCTTGTGGGTCGGGAGTTGGAGCCCTGGGAAACAATTGTTGTTGGAGCTCTCTCAGGCGGGCTAGCCGCTGTTACTACCACACCCTTTGATGTCATAAAAACAAGAATGATGACTGCTCCACGTGGTCGATCGGTATCAATGACGATGGTAGCTTTCTCAATACTACGTCGTGAGGGCCCTCTCGGCTTATTTAAAGGGGCAGTGCCCAGATTCTTTTGGATAGCTCCGCTGGGAGCCATGAACTTTGCGGGCTATGAGCTTCTAAAGAAGACCATGGACAAAAATGAGGAGGTAGCTGCCACCAACCTTTTGTCTCAGAAGAAGCTAACCAATTCTGGGTGAGGTTTTTGACTGAAGATTTGACCATATATTCAATCATAAAGCATGTTAATGCCGCCGGGAAATTTTGAGTTTTCTTCTCCACACTTTTTTAACAGTTTTTATCTGTCGACATCTCTGGATACAATTTTGTCAGTAACTGTGATGTAGTTTTCTGCCATTGGTAACAGTGCAACTGTTCTGCTTTAAGTTTTGTAATGTACTCAAAATTCTCTCTTTTGTACATTTGTGCAGTTATTTCGATCAAGTTCAATTTACTTAGTCTTTGCACTTTCGTCCGTGCATATATTGCGATATGTGTTCTACCCTTGTTGTGCGGTATGCCCTTTGGTTTACGGATGCCCTCCTTCAATTCTGTAGTTGATCCCATGGTATCTCACACCCACAGGAAGCTATTTTCTACTACGAGAGATGAGTATTGTACGATGGAAACACTGATCTTACACGCAGTTGTGATTTTATAGCTGGTGTTTTCTCGCCCAGTATCTCTGTCTGTTCACCTTCTGAGGAAAGACAATTAGATTTTACTTCATTTAACGTATCTCTGTCTTTTTCGTTCTCCTTCTGAGGAAAGACAATTAGATTTTACTCGTATCATTTAACGGTCAAAGCAATTATTAATTATTTTTTATCAGAATTTATTTTTGGAACGCAGTTAGAATCCATGGAGGTCTTGCCTAACTTGTCTGGGCTCAGAAAAAGCCCGTCTGATTTTTTGTAGTTCCAGTTGGATGAAGTATTAGAGCAATCTGCTCATTTTGAAACTCAACAGAGACCTGGGACTGTAAATAGGATTGCTCCGCTGTTGGTTGTTTCTTTTGTTCTCCTCCCTCCCTCCCGCCTCTCTTTCTCAAAGTGAAAAAAGATGAAAGTCAAGCCTGAGCATTATTAGGTGATTTTTAAGTGTACTAAAAGTATAAAAACTTGTCACGTATAATCGAATTGAGTCTTAAAATTTTCGCAAAAAGTAATTAAATTTCACGGAAGTAAACTTAAGTTTTAAAACTTTCATAAAGTACAATCAATTGTATCTTCTTGATAAATTTTAAAGCTTTCAGTGCATGTATTATTCTTTTGACTAGGTTGTTCTACTTGGAAGTTTTAATTACGCTGTTTGTCAATTCAACCAAATTGTGTTGAGAACCTGATTAATTCAAGATCGTTCAATTTTAATACAAATGGCAATGGGATGATGTATCTACGGTTCCCACTTGGAAAAGAACAAACAAGTTGCTTCACAAGGTCCTCCGGGCGACCCAACCCAGTCTTTGGACGGGGCTAGGAGAATTGTCTTTGTTGAGGCTAGAAATGACTACACTGAGGAGGAGCTGTTCGAAGTCGAACTCCGCTGTTTGGTACTCGAGCCCTCTTAATGATTGATCAAGTGGAAGCCAAAGGTCCATATGGGTTGATGGATGTATATAAGAATCTCGAAGGTGAAATTCCGGGGTTTTCAAAATTTAGGGATGTCTCAATCAAGAACTCACACAACCAACAGGACCATCTCCGTACGCCCCTATATTATGTATCGGCGTTATATCCAACCTTGCAACCTCGCCCGTAATCAAACGATGCAGAGATCCATCTCGCCACCATCTCAGTCCATACTTAAGCACACGGTGATTCTTCCCCGGCTTAACTATAATGACGGCATTCCCCATCGTTGTTCATATTACTTCACAACCCATCAACTCATGCACAATTACCGAAGAAGTTTCACCTCATCCGCCTGTTTTAATGGAGGTTCATAGGGAGATCCACCATGGCAAAAGCCCTTTGTTAGCATATTCAAATCAGCACACGAAGAATCAGGCGTTTGGGTAGTGTCAAACTCAGAAGAAAACTCAACATGCAAGCCTCGACTCAATGAACCGTGGATAGAAATAAGAAATAATATCGCCTGTTATCTTATCATTTTTACAGTCAAGAGGTGTGGCTATTATTGGGAAAAAGGAACATCTATTGATTCACATGAAAATTCAAGTTTCCGACATTGAAGTCAATGAGAGGTCATAATTCCTCAAGCCCAAAGCAAGAAGTACAGAAGAAAAGAGTTCTCTCAATTTTATTTTAAATCAAACAAGCAGAACACAATCTTCAATAACTCTGGCCAACTGGCACTGATCTGCTCATTTTTTCATCAATATCCCCAGTAGTCATTGCGAATCTCATCATCGAACTTCTTCTTGAGTTCAGGATGCTTTTCAAAGTATTCATCGGCAGTCATGGTGCTGATCTTTTTCTGTTGAATAATGACAGTTTGTGAGAGAGCGCTCAAAAATTGCAAGTGATTTATTACCTTCTCTCACTACGGAGAACATAATAACAAAGGGTGATTTGCTACCTTCAACTCTTGCACATCTGCGATTTCCTTTTCCAATCGCTCGGACTCCTTGAGGGACATCTCCTCTGCCTCTTTCAGTTCCACCAACTGTAACAAACAAGGACAAGAGGCATATTGGAGGGAATTGGTTTCTGATAAGTACTTAAAGGGTCAGGACTAGCGTTAACTCTCACCAGCGCATCAAACTTTGGCTTGTATTGAGGGGTGACTGTGTCCACGTACTTGGGGATCTCTATGCCTGCAAATGAAACGCTATGAGATTATAAACTCTCATAATGCCTCGCCCTGCCTAATTTGCTCAGAGTATTAAAAAAGAAAACATGGAAATGTTCCACCAAGCTATCAGTATTGCACTTCAGAGCAAACATATGTCCAAGAGTAGAAGAAGACTCCAGCAGCAATCTGCGTAAATTGCAGGGGAAAGTACCCAAGGGCTGCTGCTTGTTCTCCAAATTTAGGTCAATCTTTAGGATACACCATGCCACTATCTTCTCGCTATGTCCAATCTATACCAGGTATAGCCATTTCCATCAAGCTCATCATGTAACTTACGGAATGCTACTTAGCTGGCCACTTACATGCAGAACAACTCTAACTCGATTTGGCAAAATAGTTCACTTAATCAAATCCACATGCAATTGCCTTCATTTCAGATGATTCCTCTGGCAATGCATCAGTGGTGATGCTCAGAGAAATTGCACCACAGAAATAAGTGAAATTGCACTCAGCACAAGTGAATACCTAAAGGTATGGACAAATAATCAGATAGTCAAACCAAAAACAGTGAGCAGAGCATCTTTTTCGTGTGTCCATGCAATGAAAATGTATCGTGTTTGAGAGAACAAGTGCATTAATCAGTTCAGCAGGAGTCAGGGCAACTTACTGTCATAAGCTTCTTTGTACATATCCACCAAGCGAGGCCCAATTCCTTTTCTGTAATATTCCCAGTCAATAGGTTCAGGTTCCTGCAAGCCAAAGAGTAGGGAAAGAAAGATAAAGGATCAGCCCAAAGCAATAAGGCCAAGCACCATAAGTACCACTGCACATCAGGAATCAAATAGAAAAAATTACAAAAGATAATCATGGCTAATGCTATCGCTTCAATCACCATTGCCACTACACTTCCCGCCAACAAATTCAAGGAAACGAAACAGGCATTCTGTTCGCCATGTACACTATGACGAGCAATCGATGAGTTTATCGTTACAATAACCACATTTCCGCAAAAGAGCTAAGCTCATATTGCCCGTAAGAGCGGAAATGTTCATTAAATCTCAAAGAACAACAATTCCAAACCAAAGAGCTTGAAATAAACCGGAAAATCTACTCAGGCTCGGCATTCCTAAAGCAGATAGATGTAACCAAATCCACATTTCAGCAGGAGCAGATTGACACGATGTGCCACCGGAAGGTAAATCACAGTCCGCCAGCTCGAGAAAACAGCATTCCCCTTCGAATCAGATCGAATCGAGCAGCGCATCGCGGCTCCAATCGCAACCGATAAAAAAGAAGAAGAACCAATAGTCGGCGAAAACGCCGAAGATCTACTGATCGAAACGACGCGCGACGCGCGACGCGCGCCCGGCGACCGCCAATCGACGGAAGCGAGGCAGCGGGGGAATCGGGAGGCGGCGGGAGTACCTGACTGAACTTGGTCTCGAGCTGGGAGTTAACCTCGCTGAAGGCGCGGCGGAGGTTGGCGAACTCCTTGCGGGCCTCGTCGGAGACGAGCAGCTTCGCCATGCCGTCCCAGTCGATTTTCTTCGACGCCTTGAACGCCACGTCCGTCACCTTCTTCGCCGTGCCGCTCATCCTTTCTCTCTCCTAGGGTTTCGCCCGCCGATGGCAAGATGCGGAGATTTTAGGGATTCTAATGTGCTGTTGCAGGCTCTACCCTTCGTCCTCCTCTCTCCTCTCCGCTTGCTGGCTCTTCTCTCTCTCTCTCTCTCTCCCCAATTTTTTTCCTTTTCCTGTATTTTGGGCTGGGTTCTTTGGGCAAGTGATAATGGGCCTAAACTGAGATTTTGGGCCATGAGGATTGGACCGTGGTCCATTGGGCTGAGTGATGTTCGGGCTGTTCCGGGCCGTTACGGGCTGATGGGCCGATGGACTCAGCAGGGATAACCCGCATCCTCGTTTTGGAGTAGTCGGTGTCGGCCTTACTTTCCATGGGCGAAAAACGTTTGCCCATTTGTGGCGAGAATGGCATCATTCGATGCTCGTTTTCTCGATTACCAACGGTCGAGACAACTCTCAGGTCCATTCCTTTTGCGAAAAAATGGGCTATCTTCGGAAAATATTTTTCCATAAGTTATTTTTCAGGAAAATAACAATATTTTTTAATGTCGGCTAAAAACTAAAAATGTTTTGGAAAATATTTTCCGGTAATCGATAAGGAAAATATTTTCTAAGATTTCACCACTTAAGCATGTGTTACCGACCTATAAATCTATTAAATATGAACTTGCTTTTAAATACATGCAAACTTACTTCATTTTTTTGTTCCATCATTGTCACCAAAGCCTCATCTACTCTAAAAAATGTTCGTATCGATTTTAAAAAGAAGCAAAATAAAAAGAAGCAAAAGAAGCAAATCATGTACAGCCCTCATGAAAATCTTCCAGGTGAGTAACTTATTCTCCCCTGCGTCTTTTGTGTTCTAATAAACAAAAAAAAAAAAAAAAGAAGCAAAACATGTAGAGCCCTTTGCTTAAGCAATGTACAACTGTAGGGTTGAATAAATAAAGAAAATGATAAACAAGAGTGTAGAGTGCGAGCTTGAGATCGACAAGCTAAAGGGGCCGACGCTAGCCGAGAAAGAAGAAGATGGGAAAAGAAGAAAAGAAAAAGAAAATTAAAAAATAATTCAAACAAAAAAAGAAAAAAAAAAGAAAAAAAGAAAAAGAAAAGCGGAGGAGGAAGTGGAGATTTGTAGATGTGTGAGATAAGAGAGATCAAGTGAAAAAAATGTCTTCTATTTTTCAAAAGTGGAAAATATTTTCCCTTAATTTAGAAAACTTTTTTCCTTTCATAGAAAATATTTTCCTTAAGAAATTCATTTTCCGTGAAACGAATATTAGAAAATTCAAAAATATTTTCCCGAAAATTATTTTTCACGAAACAAACAGAGCCTCAATATCGAAACAATTTCAATACAGTGCTCTTGGTTCCAAAGCTACCAATGGCCCTGGAAGTTCAACTGCAGATCACAAGTTACTCCTATACTCAAGATTCGATTACAGTCACCGTAGATTATAAGATGGTTTATTGTTTAAAGTGATTTTCAATAACTAATACATGGCTTCACCTTGTTTTTTCAATCTTACTTGACTTAGAAACAACTTTGATTGATATCTAACAATGCGACGACACAAAATGTCGGAAATAATTCGAACCCCCTTATGTTGTGTACTTTGAAACTTCCTTCTTTGAATTTTCTCCTCTTTTTTTTTTTTTTTTTTTTTGGGTACTTTTCTTTCCATGGGCACATAATTCTTCGAGATTAGGTATAGACCGTCTGCTGAGTATGTTTTGCCCGAAACACATGCACTTACGTACAAAAAGCAAAGAAGCATGGACGAGACTGGAGTGTGGAATATAGAGTCGATATTAGCAAATAAACAAATTTTCTCATTTGACTTTCTAGAAGCGGGGCGTAGAGAAGCATTAGCTAGAGTCTCTTTTAAGTCAATCAACTTTTATTGTTTCGGTGGCTAAGTGAAGAGGACCGCCAATCCTAAGGTCAATCAATCAATCAATCAATCAATCAATCAACTTTGTGCAAGTTCTTTTCGCAAGCTAAGAACGTAACTTTTTATCTCGAGCATGGGCTGGACTATCTTTACGAAATTAAGTCAATTAACTTTGATATATACGGCCAATCGTTTCGCAGGCTAAGTGAAGAAGATGATCGATCCGATTACTTTTCACAGGTAAGAACGTAACTTTTTATCTCATAACTAAGAACTTTTGTTGACCCCCTTGGGACACGCTTTGCTTCTTTATCATTAATGCCCTATCAAAGATGCTTTCCAACCATATATTATATAGTTTCATACTTTGCAGAAAACTAGCACGTAACATGACCAATCAATCAATCTAGTCATTTGCACACTAATTTCAATCGAAAGGGAAAAGGGGGCGTAGCCAATTTCTTCTAAAGAAAAAGAAGGATCGACTTTCTCCGTTGGATTACAATTCAGAGCACACCCCTAATCAACCTGTTAAATTCCACACGTCGCGATGGCATGCAATTTGGAAATGTGGAAAAGAAGGAGCAATTTGGATAGGGAAAAGACTGAAAAGACTTACTATGGAGAACAGCTCGAGAAGAAGAATCGAGGGTCGGTCAACAATGGAGCCTCCCGCTCATTGAATCGTCACGTTTTTCGGCTTCGTGGTCATTCCTCGGTCGTCACCGACCGACTGCTGCTCGGCGTGCGCTTCAAATGGACCGTTGGCGTTCGGGACGAGGGACATGATTCACGGTCGTGTTGCTCCCTCCCGGTCAACCCTCGGTGTCCTACCGTGTTCGCAATCTTCACTTGTCGAGCAAAGCACGCGATGCCGGGCCTACGTAAGCAGTGACGGGGCTTCGTGGACCAGGAAAGCTCCTGGGGCCCTTGCGTCGCCAAGCCCCCACATGCTCCTGAGTCCTGATGGAGACGGACGGATGTGCACGTTCACGTGTAGGTCGTGTTTCGACAGACAGGAGCTGTCCCATTTGCGTGTTAAGAAGTTTTAGAGCGGTTTTGCCGGATTACAAGAGATGTTTTCGGTGGTAAATCACTCTATTCAAATCTAAATTGAGCTTGACCTAATTGAATGTGCCGCAATGCGTACAAATCAAGCAATTCAAAGGAAATTGTCTGAAAAGTCATTAATCTATTACACTTTTACTTATTTAGTTCTAAATCTCTAGTCAATCCGGCTAATTTTGGGCATAATCCATTGATGTGGACGTCATTTGTCTTATGTGGCACGGCTGTTGATGACGTAGACAATTTGTATTAACACGTTAATGTTTTTCAAATTTTGCTATTATTTTTTTTCGATTTTTCTTCCTTTTTTTTTTTCTTTTCTTTTTCTTTTGGTTGATGCCGAGCGGCTTGGCCTCACCTGCCACAGGCAAAGCTCAGCCAGGGTCGACCTCGCTAAGGCCAAAACGTCGCCTTTGCCCAAGAGATGCCTAACGATTTGGTGAGGCAAGCCCTCACCTAGTTTAGGGCGGCCTCGCGTAGCATCAGCTTCACCTAGTGAGGCTGCCCACGCCCAAGGCAAAGGCCAACATTGTCAGATTTGGCCTGGGCGAGGTTGACCCCGATAGGGCCCGCTCTCGCCTGGTCACACCTCACCGGTGGCAAGCAAGGCCAACTGACGCAATCATGGCCGGTGGCCAGCTACTAATAAAAAGGGGAAGAAAGAAAAAAATTAGAAAAAAAATAATAATAAATTCATAAAATTATTCAAAATTATCTACGTTGGCACCAACCGTTATATGTGGCACCGCCGGAGTTCATGTTAGCGATTTTTGGCCAAAATTGGCCGGATTGACTCAATTAACAAAAAGAGAGAAGGTTTATGATTGAATTGAAAAAGTGCAATATGTTTATGGTTTTTTTGCAAGCAATTTGTATCTTTGACCAGCCATTTTTCATTTGGTCCCTCACCTCGTCTCATTCTGTGTTCTAGTTTCTTTAAATTCTACTACACATTCCTAAACAGCAATTTCAATTTTTCTATTCACGAGACCGCCAGCTGAAGTTCTAAAATGGCGTCTGCCAGCAGGTTCTATGTGGCTTCCCACTGGAGAAGGGCCAATCCTCTGCACCACTTCAGTCGTACATGACAATTACACGCAGGGTTTTACGTGTTTTAATGCACATACATGCACTTTGAAAAGACCTTGGACGTGGAATTCTCGTTCAACCACGCATGCTGTCCGTCGTCAAACTGATGTTTCTCTTTCGCTAATTAATGCTCGCAGCTCTTACGCGCAACTCCACATGGGGGTGTCGGGACGTATCGGGGCCTCACATCCCCACCGTGTCCCTGATGCCGCAAGAAGTTGCACTCCGAAATGAGCAATAACGTGGGATGGGGAACGTATCTGATGCAACATTGACAGGGGACGCGGTCGATATAGACAGCAGACGAATTTGCTTAAGTCAGACATGGAAAATGCATTAGCGCATTGAAATGATGTGGAAGAGCAACTTGTGTAATTTACATATATCCCGACCTATGTCGTAATAAAGAGTGCACGAGCCCATTTATAGGCTTCACTAAATGACTACGAAGGGTAATGAGATCAACATAATCAATTAGAGATATGTTTAATCAGAGCATATATGCATAATCCTGAGAAATAGGGAGAGTCTAGTTAAACGTGATAATACCGTTAACAAGCACTATGAACAACAAAGAACGAAGCAGCGATCTCCATGGCATGTGGAAGATGCTAGGGGGTGTCTTTTCTTAACCTTTCAAAACGTTGGTAAAACGCACGAGGACGCAAAAACGAGGTCCACAGTCTCTCCAGCCCTTGGGAAGCGGCGGACGTTGACGAGAATGTGATCCTCACGCTCGAAATTAGCCCAAATATAGAAAGAAAAAATAGATCTACCTGTGTATGCTTAATTACTCGAATTAAGTGACGGCGAATCATATGATGTCCTAATACTATTGCAATAAGGGCTAGGAAAAGAATCAACTTTCCGCCTTTTTCCTTTTTTGGGAATGTGTCGGGATTCGATACTTTGGTTGGTCAAACATTTCTAATTCACGTGTTCAACGATGGGTACGAACTCATTTATGCGTTTTTCATGCATAAGGTGAAACATCATGAGCTCGTTGCCTGGCCAAGACCTCAAGTAAATTCATCTCACATTCGGAAGATCAATAGTATGGTCCAAGCTAAATAAAAAATTGGAACATGGGCCCAAAAAGTGGTCCAATCAAGGAACTTTCGTCATTGTAGATGCCCCTTTGCGACGGCTAGTGGACTGACTTTGGTGGGGGGGAGAAGAAGACCGCAGCCACGACGAATAAAACGACAGTTTGGAAGAAAATGGAACTGAGGTTAGGACACAAACCATAAAACCAAGTCCTATCGTGCTTTACGGTCGTTGACACGAGTAAAGCTCTATCTTTCTTGGTTAGGTTTGGGCACTTAGCTTGGCGCGCAAGGTATCGTAGTGAGATACGCCACATGTCACAGGACACCATACATCGAACGCGTACGTAGCGGGACATCTCCGTTCTTCTTTTCATACTTTGGATTCACACGAACCACCAAATCCAGATTTGGAAGAAAAAAGGATCGTCTTTATAAAATCCAAATTGCAGACTGATATTGTGAAAGGCCTTCGAGAAAAGTAGAGACATCGGGTGCCAGTCTCCGCTGAGTGAATAGAATAAGCGGTCCTCGTTGGGCCGTAAGTGGGAATGCATGCAAAGAGCATCGGCTCGGCAGTTGCTCGTCGACATCATGCCGCGGTCGCACTCGTTACTTTTCTAAAGATGATTGCTTCTTCACTGGATCCTGTGCTTTTCCCATTATCGAATGCCTCTGATATATTAACGACGGACTCGCTTTTATTTTGCTTTCTCTAAAGTATTTCGTGTCCACTCCGAGTTGAGTTGACCTTCAGTCAGATTTGATAACTCGAGTTCGCATCGCTCGAAACTTGCAGCTTAATTATGTAAGGTCGTAACATGGGTTTGCAAGGGGTAACGTCACGTATGTAGCAACTACTCCAGTTGAGACCATGCTCAGAAAAGATAGCTTTTGGGTCAAATCCTCGCGAAAAGTAAGAATATATGCTCGTAACGAGGTTTGACTACTGATCAGAGATAAGATTAGGTCGCATAGAAATAATAGTATTTGATTTAACAAGGTCATCATAGTCCAAAGGAAAGCAATTCAGACATCTCTCCCGCCATTTTTGCATGTCGTCTTTTACTTTCCTTCCGAACACTTTCTGTATTAGCAATCCAAACGATTGGCAAGCATCTTTTTTCTGATTTTGGGCCGAGACCCTCAGTTTTGACTATCACGTATCTAACTCTAGCTAACTCCTCTCTCTTTATTGACAATTCCTTCTCCTCTCCTTGCGCCCATCCTTTGCTTTCTCGAGATCCCAACGCGAAGGTTGACCGCCATTGGAGCTCTCCCTTCTTTCTCACGCCCAGAGCTCCCAAGAAGGGACAAGGTTGGTCTCGTCCGGGAAGCAGCTCGCGTCCATCGCAGCGGGGCACTGCTGCTGGAAGACGGGCTGGTCTTGGGACTGGCTCATCTCCATGCAGATGAGGGCGAACAGGTTGGTGTTCTGGCACTGCAGGTTCGCGACCTCGGCCTGCGCCTTGGCGAGCTGCGCCTGGAGCTCCACGACCTGCTTCTGGAGCTGCGAGATGGCGCCCGTGCAGCCGTACACCGGGTCGCGGATCCGCGCGCTCGCCTCGTAGACCATGCTGCTCACCGCGTCGGCCCTCCGGGACTCCGGCAGTTCCTGATGAACCGGGGCTCTTTGTTAGTCAATGTCGAGCGCAAGCATTTGACTAAATCCGAGATTTTTAACCGAAGTCGTATAAACAGAACTTGATAATCAATAGCCGAGCCGAGCTCGACAGGAAACAATAGGACCGACAGCACTAGATCTTAGCCCAAAACAAGATGAAAGTCAAGGAAAAGCAAGCCGGTCGTGGTCAACAACCACTTAATTAATTCTGTACCCGGGCAATTGATGCTAATCTAGGGGACCAATTAGCCCGCTATCTGGTATTTATGGTCAAACTGCTTTGACAATGATGCATCAATCACTCTGTCCTCTAGTGTCAAATTAAGCTAGAAAAATTATAAAAGACCATAATAATATACTAAGTGAAATAAAACAAAGCAGTTGGAATTCGGTGCATTTATTTCACCGCTAACTCTGTAATTAAAAACATATTTTTTTCACAAAAATCATTTTCAAAGAAAAAAAGGTTAGTTTCACATGCTTATTAGTTTGGAAAAAGCGTTTTTCTTCTTGACAAAAAAGAAAGTCGTTATCCCATGATATAAATCTGTTGTCTTCGGTCCATTAAAAAGATTTTCAGTAAATCTTTAGTTTTCTATTACCGAAATAGTTGAGAAAACAATTTCCTTTTCTAATAGAGAGACGCTTAATTTTAATAAATCATGCTAAACATGAATAGTTTGAACATCACGTCACCTTATCTATTTACAAAAAGGTTTTCTTTTTTCCCCTTTGCTTTTTTGAAGGATTCTAAATAGAGAAAGCATTACTATTTTTTTTTTTTTTTTTTTTTTTTTTTTTTTGTGGTCAGAACATTACCAACTTCGATACATTAAACTTTGGTTGTGATGTCCAACCACTTTACGCTCGAGCATCGAAAACGAAAAACTTTCTGGTTCGAAATGCTCGACGAGAGATGCATCTGAACAGAGCTTGGAAAAACACTAGTGACCTCTTTACAATCAAGTCAAGCGGCGGCTTTTTTAAAGCACGAGCTAAAGGGAAGATATCGCGAAAAAAAGGAAAAGAAAGGGCCTCAAAAGTAACGCGCGCCCGAACCACCCCGCCTGACTCCCGAGTCGCACGAGTCGCACGAGTCGCACACTCGCATTTTTGACTCACCGAGTTCACACTGCAAACCTCTCGAACTTTCGTCTTACTGGAGGAAGAGGGAGGGGTTTACCTGCAAGAACTTGATGATGTTGGCGGCGCCGAAGACGCGGTGGGCGATGGTGAACTTGTACGGCTCCGTCGGCGGGAAGTAGGGGGCGAGGACGCACTTGTCCGCGCACCTCCGCCGCAGGATCTTGCAGGCGGCGCAAGGGCTCATGACCAGGGCGGGCGGGGACGGCGGGGGCCGCCGTCGTGGGGCGGGGTCCCCGGGCAGAACTGGGGCTGGGGCTGGGGCGGGGCGACGGTGGGGGGGGGTGGGAGTAAGTGGGCGAGTGGGGGAAGAAAGGAGAGGAAGGGATGGCGATGGGCGAGGGCAGCGATAGGGGCTTCTGAAACTCCTCGCACTTCTCCATTGTCGAAGCTCTAGAGAGAGAGAGAGAGAGAGAGAGGGAGGGAGGGAGAGGGAGTTGCAGAGGTGGAGTTGGCGGGGGGAAAAGCCGGGTGCAGACGTCGATGAGAGGGTTTTTCTATATATAGAGAAAGGAGGAGGAGGTGGAAAACGGGGACTGATGTCATCGCCCAGGCCACAGGGCTGTGAAGTCATTTGTGGGGGCCACGGGAGCTTAGGTGGTCCGCTCAAAGACAGTGGGAATTCCGTACTACCGACGCTCTCGTTCGAAGTTGGGGTTAGAAGACTAGAAAGGGAAGGTCTCGCGAAGGAAGAAGGAGGAACATCTTCGACTTTTACTTCTCATTCCGTTGCCCTGGTCGTCACGGATACCTGAATTGTTAGCATATATAAATATCAACGTTGCCTTATTATCTAATAGTTTAGATTTTTAAAATAACCGACGATGATCCCATGAAATTTTATATAATATCAAAGTAAGAAAGTCCAAATTCAAATTTTTAAACAGTCGATTGTAATGTCACAAATTTCTACATAAATGATATAAGATTTGAATGGGGTTCTACATCTTATGATCAAAGCTCATCACTTGTGGGTCATTTTTTTTTTTTTTTTTTTTTTTTGGATATAGTACTTTTTTTTGTTTTTTGCAGGTGCTTATGCTCTTTTGATTGTTTTTGGTTAATCGTTGGGGAGGTTGCATCACCATTCATATGTTGGATTTTTTTTTTTTTGGTAGATCATCAAGGAGGTTGGACCCCATTTATGATCTTGGTTTTTTTTTTTTTTTTATTGAGGTGGCTAGACCACTATCTTATGCGTTTCTACATTAAGAATATAATGATTGAGTTATATTTGCTCATTTTATGATTTGCAAATGGAACCTAAAATATGAAATCCCAATTTCCAAAGGATTCACCGGACCGGCTCCAAGCCGATTCACACAGGATTGGGATAGGTTTCTCCATAAAAGTTGGGGAACCGGTCTTTTCCACCTTGGAGTTCAATGATTTCGAGAAAAATTTAGTGTTCTTTGTTCATCGCCAGATGCAGTGATTTGTTTAGTGGCGATATACTTAGTGACTTTTGGCAAAGATGATTAACAAAATTTGACGCCCATGTCATTAACTGCAAAACATTCTTCGCAAAAGGTTGGACTTTAGCCACGAAATAAAGTTCGTCGCTATTGAACGTATATTTTAGCCCATTTACCACGAACTATTTTCGCTCCTAGCCACAAAATCGGGAAAAGTGCCAAAAAAGTCCTAAACCTTTTGTTTTTGTGCCGATTTAGTCCTAAACCTTTTTTTTTTGGTGCTTTGATTCGTTCTAAACCTTTTAAGTTGTGTCAATTCGGTCCTTTCCGGCCAATTTTAGCCGGATTTTGCTAACTGGCCGCCGGCCGACGTGTGGCCTAATCGGCGCCGACGTGACATAACTTTTAATAATATTTAATATTTTTTATTTTTATTTTTATTTTTATTTTAATTTTTATTTTTTTGTCTTTTTCCTCTGGCCCGAGGTGGCGAGGGCGAGGCGAGGTCGACCTCGCCGGATCCATGGCCTTACGAGGCTCGCCCTCCATGGGTGAGGCTCGCCCATGGCCCGATCTAGCGAGGCGCCCATGGCGAGGCTCGCCCTCGCCCGGATCCGGCGAGGGCAAGCCTCGCCCATGGCCGCCTCGCCGGATCGGGCCATGGGCGAGGCTCACCCTCGCCGGATCGCCATGGGCGAGCCTCGCCCATGGCCGGCGAGGGTCGACCTCGCCGATCCAACGAGGGCGGCCTCGCCCACGGCCGGCGAGGCTCGGCCTCGCCAAATCCGGCGAGGTCGGCCTCACCCCTCGCCGGCGGAGGCCTTAGTGACGCGACCTCGGAGAAAAAGAGGAAAAAGAAAAAATAAAAAATAAAAAGTATTAAAATATTATTAAAAATTTTCCACGTCGCCGATTAGGCCACGTCGCCCGGCCGGCGTCCGGCCCAGCAAAAAATCCGGCCAAAAGGACTGAATTGGCACGACTTAAAAATGTTTAGGACTGAATCGGCACTAAAAAAAGATTTAGGACTAAATCGGCACAAAGGCAAAAGGTTTAGGACTTTTTTGGCACTTTTCCCCACAAAATCCCACCATGTCGATTTTCTTATAGTGTTAATCATATTCGTGTCATGCCCTTGTTTCGAGATTACACAATCAACATTACACCATTGCTAGACCGGTCGAAATCAATGTTTATATTGAGTGTAAATTTTTTGAATACCTAACAAGTTCTGTTTTTTTTTAGCATGTATTATTTTGCACAAAATGAATGGTTTGGATAATATTTCTCAAAAGAATGATCATCTATATGACTACAAAAATGAACGAAGAAAAATTATTTTCATCATTCACGAAAGTAATTCGACAGGAATTATTGTTGATAATAAAGACAGTTTTCATTGACTAGTTATTTCAAGCGAAATGAGTGATTGATCTTAGAAAAATATTTTCCAAACCATTCATTTTTCGTGAAATAAACGGAAGCATATTCTCAAAGACTGTTGATCGAATTGTCAATCTCTCCGTTGCATTTTGCGTACGTTCAAGTAGACTTTGTTCTTCATTTCTTAGACCGAAGGTGCTGCTTTAATAAATGCCGCAAGTGGACTTGAGGTCCCTTCTGCGGGCCAAGACCTTATAGCTTAAATTAGATAGCACGTCTACAAAAAAAAAAAATAAATAAAATTCGAGGTACCAAAGTCGTTAATTGACAAGGACGTCACCGCAAAATCCAATGGCCCTACCGTGAAAAAATGGGTGGCGAAGATGATGGAATTTCAGTAGTCGTTTAATTACGTGTGGACTACGTGCCATGCGTGTGCTTGGTGAAGGGCTAAAATGATTTTACTTAATACATAAAATACAAGTATATATATGTATAGAGAGAGAGAGGTGTAGGGAGCAACAATTTGTTATTCTTATATTTATTTTTACCATCTCAAGACACGATCGCAGAGGCTCGACTAGTTGAAAATAGCAAGACAAAGCCGAGTAATTGAAGCCCGCAGAACACCATGCCGAGGTTCATGAATTGGTTAAGTAATGGGGTTGCAGTTGTGCGCATAGTCTTGACTCGGTGCGGTCTGCACGCCAATTCAAAGGATTTGAACCCATGAAGTCTTTCAATTTTGAAAGCTCGAAACCTCTTTAACGTCTTGGCCGATTTTTTTATTTTTTTTCACTGTTTCGAGACTTGACGAATTCTCTCTTTTTCACTCTTTCTCTTCCCCCCCTTCAAATACGCACATCCACTCTTCTTCTTCTTCTTCGCCTCTTTCTTCCCATCGTGGCGGACGTGCTTGTGAATCGGAATTCAAGAACATGGTTTCTTTCCAATTGGCCTTTTGCCCACTCTTTTCTTCTCTCCATTTCACATACCAAGCGGTGTAATCTCCACTAGGCTAGCGAAACCACAGTAAAAGGGACGATTGTCTCTTCTCGTTTGGAGTCAATAAGAGCATCATGATCGAAAGAAAGTATGCATTTGAGTTTTGACTCTTTCCTCTGCAACCTTCCAAATGAGGCCATGGACATTACGACGCCATCGATGTTGAATTTACCATTCATTTCTTTCCAATTTAAGATCCGAAGCTTCGTTTGAAGGGAAATTTATCATGTGCTGGTGGGGATTCCGCAGATGTGGTGCGTCAAAAAAAGAAGAAGGAATTTTTCAACCATCATGTGCACCATGCCTATGACCTTTGTTCGATATAAGATGACAAGAATCCTATTTAATTGGTAAAGGAGGTTTGAAAAATTGAGATCTTTTGCAGATGGATCCAATTACACGCGTTATTAACGCATTGAATTGAGATTTGCGTGCATCCCATTGTTGTTTTTGTTTTCGAGGGTAAATGAGGTTACTTGATTAACTTGTAAATGACCGGGTTAAACGTTTTGGTGGGGATTATGAATATGCAAATCCGCTGCCTTAGTGTTTGTTTCTTGAAAAATAAATAATTTGAGAAATATTCGCTTGAGAACGATTGTTTATATCGCTTATAAAGATGAATAAACGGAATATGACATAATTAATCATGAAAATGATTAGGCATTAATTGTTGTCAAGAATGAAAACATTTTTCATCAACTAAGCAACACAACACATCATTTTTAGAAAAATAATTTTCAAGTTATATATTTTTCGAGAAATCCATCCTCATATTCAAAAAATATTTATTCCATTGAAAGAAGATTTGATGTTAACCTTGCATATGCGATATTTTTTTACCATGTGTAACCACGTGCTCTTTTGTCGGTGGCACGTGAAGCTAGCATCCTCCTCCAATCTCTCTGCCCAAATCATCTCAAAATCAGTACAATAAGTCGCATTAATTTAAAATGAATGCATGGGTCTATTTTCCTCATTTAACAGCCGCCCTCCGCTATGCTTCGCCATCTGAACGTAATTAGCCATCCTTATAAAGAAAATTGGGAGGAATAATTGCATCTTTTCAACGAGGAAACCATTTTTAATTTGAAAACGTTTCATGGGCGTGGAAAGTATAACCGACCGACAGGCGATTCCATGCACGTTCCACGCGCGAGGCCCGACCTTGCATCTGCCGTCGAAGGAACAATTTGCTTTGATTGGACGGGCTCAGTGGGGTCGACCGCACGGTTTCCCTTTACCTTCATCGTTCGATTTCACAAGGCGTTCATGTAAACCCCCCGAGTAGAAGATCGTCGTGGTTTCTTTCTTGGGATTTCGAAGCTATTGATGCGAGGACGGATGTACTGATGCAAGGCGCATGATCCGACCATCTTTACCGCAAGTTTAAGTTAATGTCGATTCCAACGATTGCCTAATCACATTGCACGGAATGTTCGATTTTCGTTAAATATATTGTTAGACAACCAAATTTCAGGTCGGACCACTTCGTTCTAAATCAAAGGGCTACACGCAATTCATGTGAAAAGCTGGGATCTCTCTACTCGAAAGAGAAGGCTACAAATTATCGTAACTATGAGTGGCAAAGATGAAGATTCACCCTACATGAAAGCACACAGCAAACTCGATTTTTTTTTTTTTTTTTTGGCTAGAAAGTGAAACTTTTCATTAAGTAATCAAATATGAGAGGCCCGATAAAGGGGCATCATTACATAATAGGTCCCATAAATTTTGTGGAGGAGATAAAACCCAATTCAGAGATAAATAGTTGTTCTCGTGGGCTTTAGCAAAGATGAATGTGTAGCTTCTTCTTAAGCAGTAGCACCGGCAACTAAAACAGTGCAACACAATTGGCCTCTCTAGAGCAAACTCGATTTGCAAAGTGGGACATGTCTCACGTTTCGACAACGTAAGGTGGAAGCACCCTTTTTGCATCGCAACAACGTTGTCAATCAACGAAAAGGTTGGACGCCACCTCTCCTAGCAAAAGCTTAAAGAACGACAGCCCACGACACATCCTGCCGCCACGCGCTTGCTTATAGTCCACCGCCTTTGCACGGTTTCATACCAAAAAAAATGTTAAAAGAAATTTTTACATCAGAAAATTGGCGTGATGTTGAATAATTAATATTTCTTAGTTAGCCCATAACTCATTAGTTTAAATTTTTTGAGTGAAAGTAGGTATAATTGAAATATATTAATGAGTTCGGACTTGAATTCCCACTTGACGATATCTCCAAATGAAGGTATCGAGCTTCTATTATGTGCTCTCAACAAGAAAACCCCCCAGTTGAGTTGCTTTCGTTCGTTCAGTCACCATCCATAGTAGGAGCACCCCCAATTATTAAGAGCTCAAAATGGTCCATTTGGTCTGTGCCAAAGACGCGCAACTTTGTCGAGGAACACAGAGTAGTCACGTCAAATAAGGACGGAGGAACGAGGAACTTGCCGCATTCGCGCGCTCTGTTTTTCAACTCCTGCATTGAATTTGGTTCGGCGGGCGAGAAGAAGAAGAAAATTTGAACGATGACGAGCGGTCCCCGGAGGCCCTGGCCTCATTAAACTAACGGAGCGCCTTTTGATAGACAAACGTTTTTTAGGACAGGGACGATAATGGCACGAGGACATTACAAAAATGTGGTAGGTGTCACGGGTCTTCGTCTAAGTCTTTATTTGTCAAAGAGTTGTAGCTGGTAACTTTTTGTTGGATTTTGATCACCTTCCCCCACTATGTCGGCTGCTTAGCTTCAAAGCCTTTTCGCCTTGCAGTTCTATATATTCTAATACGAGGATGCAGATGTTTCAAACTCCGAAAAGATTATGTTAATCGAGCTTCAATGATATGCGAGTATCATGTTGTTGCATGGTCTCTTCTGAACAACTGGGAGCTAGATTACGGGAAAACGATTTCTCCTTAGTGATAAGAAAGGATCCATTTTTCCAAACCCACCAAACAAACAAAATCTAACAAACTTCTTTGAAAATGATTTTTATGCAAAATATTATTCTTTGTCATGAAATATCCAGCGTAACAAACACAACCTATTGTCAATGTTCATTCAAAGTTGAGATTGAAGATTATTCGTATGCTTCCAAATCATAGGCAGTGCGAATCGAGCAACAGTGTCAAGCACTCCTCCTTTGCGGTCTATATTGTTTTTTGTGCGTGGAGTTAGAGATGGTCGAAAAGTTTCCCCACAAGTTTGGATAAAGAATGGACCTTTTCTAGAATGCAACGGTTTAGAGCGAATGATCTTCAAATGTGGCTGCGGATCTAATACATTCGGTTTCAAAATCTGTACATATTAGCCATGGAAACATTGAAGAAGTGGGTTTCTAATCGTGTCCGTCACACGTTTTGGAATGCAACCACAGAGCAAGAGGCGTTTAGTACCCAAATGTACAGAATTACAGTTGACTGAGGCAAAGAAACCTGATCCAAGTTTCAATCTCCGTTCATAATTTACAGTTGGGAGGACGCAAAATCTATTGCTCTATTTTCCTTAACTACCGGCACAGGAAATTATACCTGAGTAAACTGTCAAAGTTCTGCATTTACTGGTAATCTCCAGCTGCAAAAGCAAGGTGAGGTGAAAACCCGATGGCACAGAGGATTAACATGAAACCGGTGAGACGTACAACTGAGGTGCATGAATCGTTATGCATTTACAATCAATCTTGTCGCTGTACAGGCCAAATTTTCCCTTTCCTTTCCCTTTCTAAGGTTTCTATGGTTTTCAAGCTACTGCTCACGAGTTCCTTCGCCGTTGCTACTCGATTACTTATATCTCCAATCGCAAGACTAAATAGTCTTCAACCTTATGAAAGAATTAGCAACCGATTCTCACCTGTTTATTTCCTTTGATAGCAGAACTGAACTAACCTAACTAGAAAATTCATGATGCTCAGCATGCCACTTGGTCATTTGCCCACTTCCAGAGCAAATGCACTATCCTTATTGTCCTCTTTAGGCTTCAAACAAACGAAGCCAACCGCAATTTCATCTCCAACTCTATCGAAGCTTCAGTAGACCTGCCATTTGACAGTCAAAGACATACAGAAGTAACACTGCAGCTTCTTGGCCAGAAAAGGTAATGTCCCATAAATAAAAAGGTAATGTCCCAATTTGATATACTTCAGAGATGAGATTCACTTCAACTTACCCTCACTGGAGAACAATACTTTCAATCAGGCTTAAAAAGTGCCACCGTATTTTTCTTCAGTGCTACATTGAAATTAAAGCAAGTAGAGAGAGTGTCAAAAAGGCATAAGAAGAGTTGCTGCAAATTTATTGTAATTGTCATGACCAATAACTCACCTAGGTATGTCAGCAACTCCTAAACTCTCAATAATTAGCTACGAGTTGAAGCTTGCATTGCAGTGCAACCTAACGCTGTACCACAAACATTTTCCTGGAATAAAAATAGAAGAGACTAAATCTCCAGTTATTCGAAAACTCATGGTGTGTGGCCTCAGAGTTAGAGGTGCTTTTCACCAAGCAGAGTCACATCAGAAAACCTAAGTTCTTTTATAGGCACCAACTACTGAAAAAATGTTATGTAGATTGTTTACCATAAAAAAGTTTCTTAATACAAAGATTTTCTACCAGAAAGCAGTTTTATTGAAACCAATCAAGCCTAGCACCTAGATATGAGCATCGCTGAGCACAAAAAAATTGACGTTGAAGCCCACAGAACAGGAGAGGAGGGAGAGGGTAACAATACCTCGAAGCAGGTTCTCCTTTTGGTGCAAGGTCACAAATAACAGCACCAACTGCTTTGCCCCCCATTTTGCCAGTATCTATTTAACACCCTGAGAAAACATAATTACTGTCGTGCAACCCTAGAGATGCTCTTTCTTCTTTTAATGAGCCCAACCATCAAACTGATGTAGGCGATTTTGCTTAGGACAACGCCCTGCTGTTTTGCATCTTCAAAAACTAACATAGCATCCTTGTATTTACTTTGAGAACATAGCTCAATTATCTGTTCTGAATAGGCAATAGAATTTGAATCGAGCTCCTCCGGAGGTTCAATTATTGCAGCGTTTTGTGCCTGCACCTCGTGTATAGAGAAATCCTTTAATTTCCTTGCTTCTACCATCAAAGACATAAGCTCCTCCACTTTCTTCCTTCTGCCAGCATCAGTGAGAGCACTGAGAATGGCAGTATATGTATAAGAATCAGGCCCCTCTGTCTTTACTTCCATTTCCACAAGAAGATCAAACGCCTCCTCAAATCTACCTTCTTTACACAAGCTTGATATCAGCGTGTTATAGGTAACTACATCTGTAACTTTTCCTTTTGAGTTCCACGTGCTGAAGAGTCTGAGAGCCTTGTCTAGCATCCCTTCCTTGCAAAGACCGCTAAGTAGAATATTACATGTAAAGACATCAGGCTTAAATGAATTTTCAACCATCCTATTATGAAGTTGAAATGCTTTTTCAACGCATCCTTCCCTGCAGTAACCATTCAAGATTGTGTTGTACGTAGTTTCATCTGGGACTATACCACTCTGTAGAAGCTCAATCAGCTTCTTCATTGCTTCATCAGTTTTTCCAAACTGGCAGAGACCCGCCATGAGAGAATTATAGGTAATAATGCTAGGAGTGATCCCCTTCTCCTTCATCTCATCCCATAACTCCGAAGCTTTATCAGGCTTTTCATAATCAAAATAACCTGTGATTAAGGTACCATAACTAACCTCATCAACAAAATAACCGCGCTTGCTGGCACTACAGAGCGTTTCATAAGCCTTGTCAAGCTTTTTCTCCCTGCAAAGAGCATGGAGAACGGTATTCAGAGTGAAGCTATCCATTTTCAAACCTTTACTTCCCATCTCATGCATCAGCCTCAAAGCTTCTTCCAAGTTATTCGATTTACAGTTTCCATCTATCAAAGTATTAAAGGTGACACAGTCTGGAGAGATTCCATTTTCTTCCATTTTCAGCATGGCATCCCTAGCTTCGTCCATGTTCTTTTCCTTGCAGTACAAGTTAATGATTATATTGTGCGTAACTGCATTTAGCTTCACACCTTTCTCCTGCATTTCCTCAATCAACTTAAATGCCTCAGGGCTGCTGCCCCATTTGAAGCACCCGTCAATCAGAGTGTTATATGTCACCACATCCGGCGACAACTTAAAATTCTCCATATCATCCTTAACCCTAAATGCCTGATCAAGCTTACCCTCCTTACACAACCCACTGATCAACTTATTATACGTCCAAACGTCAGGAGTCATGTCATTCTGCATCATCGAGTCTATCACCTGCGCCGCCTCCTTCAACCACCCCAATTTGCAATACCCACAAACCAAAATATTAAACGTCTTCCTGTCCGGCACCAGCCCCCTGTCCTTCATATCCTGCAACAGATCCCTCACCTCTTTCAACCTGCCCCTCTTGCACAACGCATCCAACATCGTATTATACGTCACATTATCAGGCACACACCCGAACTCATCGACCATTTTATTAACAAACTCCAATGCCTTCTCAATCTTATTCTCCAAACAATAACCATAAATCATAATATTACAAGTGCTCGTGCTCGGCGAAACTCCGATCCTCAAGGCATCGCTAAACACCTCCCTAGCCAGCAGCACCGAATGCGAAGAAGGGTACTTCACCAAGGCATTGAGGAGGGTGTTGCACGTGAGCAGGTTGGGCCGCATCCCCGACCGCTTCATCTTGTGAAAAATCTGCACGGCCAGGTGCGGGTGCCCGCACTGGACGTACGCCCCGATCGAGGTGTCCAGGAGATCCTTGGACGGCCGCGGGACGGTGTGATCGGGGGAGAGGATGAGGCCGTGGAGGTCGTGCGTCCGGTCGGACGCGATGAAGGCGACGAGGAGGCCCTTCGCGTCGGGGAACTTGCGGTACGCGAAGAGCGGCGGGAGGAGGGAGAGGAGGAGGGACGGGGAGCGGGCGAGGGAGGGGTTGTGGGACTGGCACCATCGGAAGAAGGAGAGGAGGGTGTTGGGGCGGCGGGCTAGGGTTTCGGAGGCGAGGATCGGGCGGAGGAGCGGCGGCGTGAGGCGCGGGAGGTGGGGGACCAGGGCCTCGAATTGGGATTCCCTGGAGGTGACGGCGGCGGTGACGAGGTCGAGGAGCTCCGGGGTCGACAGCGGAGGAGGCGCCGGGGACTCAGCGGGGTTCATCGCCGACCTGCTCCGTGCTCAGTTCAGACGGTCGCCATTGAAGGAGTAGGGTTTTTGGGTGGGGCTTATCGCAGTGGAGGAGAGAAGACGAGAGAGACGGCATGTCGTATCATGGTTAAAGTGGGTGATATATTTACCAAGTTTTACTCCGTAACTAGATTTAGGATTGAAAGTCCAATTTGAGAATTTTCATCGCAGTGTAATTCTTCGCGAAAATATCAATAGGGATTTTTGCAAAACGAATGAGTCAAATTGGTTCTGTTTGTTTCGTAAAAAACATTTTCTTCATTTTCAATCATTTGAATCGTTTGGAAAAATGAATTAATAAAAATACATTTTTATTAATCACCGGAAAATCTATACTTAAATTCAAGAAAATTATTTTCTGTTTCGAAAATCATTATTTGAAATATGACCGAGTATGACATTTGGACACACTTCAATGTTAATTCTCGAATTATCGGCATCTAAGATCGGATTTCTATTATTCGCACTCAAATTCATAAAGGATAACTCAACACCCACTACTCATGCCCATGCCAATGCTTGAGTATGTTGAGGTTGAGCCCGAGACTTTAGTGTTTGTGCTCGAGCTCCCAACACCTTCACTTAGGTCCATTAAGGCCATGCCCACAGCCTCAACACCTGAACTCAGGTCAATAAAGACCAAGCATGGGATCCTAGTATATGAGGTTGGATTCCCAACACCAAGCTAGGGTCCACAAAAGTCGAGTTTGGGTCTTGACGCTTGTGGTCCTCGGCACCTAGGTTGGAGCCCATAAAGGTCATGCCCAAGTCCTCGACACTCAAGCTCCGGTCTCTAGTGCCTGAGACAAGGTCTATCGAGGCCAAGGCTCGAGACCCCAATGCTCATGCTCGAGTCCATCAAGACTAGGCCTAGACCTAGCGTCTAGGCTCGAGTCTATAGAGGTTATGTCAATACACTAGAGCTCATGCCCCAGTCCAACAAGGTCTAGGATGGGACCCAAGTGCCCATGCCCCAATCCTCAGCACTCAAGTCAAGGTCCATCAAAGATGGCCCAGGACTCTAGAAAATATTTTTCACATTTTTCCAGCTCATTTTCAAATTTTAATTAAACATCGAAAAGTATTGCCATTTTTTTAGAAAATAACTTCCCCAAAAGTAGTTTCTAGATTATTATATTTTTTTGCAAAATAGACAGAGCCATAAAAATATATTAGAAATTTCAATGAAATTCGCAATAAAACGTGGTTTTAAAATTAAAAGATATTGGTAATAGGATAGAATGAGTAATATCGAATTAACTAAATTTATTATCCAATCAAGAAGTTCTTGATGCCCAAGATGGGCATCACGAGAAAATATTTTGTCCATAGCGCTTCCAGTTTGGGACCTCTAGAAGTCCATAACGAAAAGACTAGAGCCTCAGATAAAAGAGTAGGGAATTCAGAATGCATTTCAAAAGGGTTGAGTTTCCCAGCAACACTCACGAAGTCTGGCCATGATTCAATTTCGTGCTATAAAGCAATACCGAGGCATTGCTCTCTGTCCAACCATCATCCGTGTTCCGGCTACTACGCTGCTTTGGAGAACTAATTACCAGAACAAAGAGCAAATAACTCCGTTTTGTGAAGTTTCATCGGAATATTGCAACTTCCCATCAAATTTTTGCAGTAAATGTTAATTCAAAAATAATGTACAAAATTGCTAGGGGAGTCCTCTCCTCTGCTCGGATATGGCATGTTTCATTGGAAAGACCGCAAAGTTGCCATGCAGGACTATTCACCTCCCATCATCTGAACATGGAACAGAAAGATTCTTTGTGAGAAACAAGATTTCACTCAGCGTCCACATTGGTTTATTACTTGCACACGAATACCACAGTACTTTGATGAAGCCTTACCTTAAAGATATCTCCAAACATCCCTTGCAAGGGATTTCTGCGTTGAACGCCATAGAACCTCTCTGCTATTAGATCTAGAAACTGAACCGCAATTTTCAATGTCAGGAGGTCCACTGAATATAAGGTGTGAAGCCAAAGCAAGCAAGAGTTGATGAAAGTTGATAAGCAGTCTAAAACACACATGAAATTAGAAAATTTAAGTTTTGAGCCATTGATGACCAGTGAGATATCCCAATGGAAATTCAGACTGCATACCTCATGGAATGCTGGATCCCTTTCTATACTTGACTTGTAACTCCCTTTCAACATATTGAAAAGAGGCAATGCATCTCTCTGTAATCTGCATTACAAATCTCTCAATGGTCATTTAATAGTCATGGGAGGGTGAGCTCCTCAATGCATCAGCCTCAAGCTTAACGTTCCTGGCCCTCAATCTCAAGAAAAAGAGAGGATCGCCCTATATTGATAATAAGCTGGTACCGTCTATCAGCACTCGAGGCACACCTCATCTGCTGAGGATGTTCATAAAATCACACTTACAAATATTAGAACTTTTTGTTTATAGAAAAACTTACACTTGTAAAAGATAATCTATGAACTGCATCAAATCTGACTTGGGGAAATCCTGCTGTTTTGATTCCAGCTGCTGCTTTATCCCATCCAACAGATTATTAGCATCTCTTAAATTACCTGAAGATAAGTACCTGCCAGGAGAAGAAAGAATCGTAAGTACAACCACTCAAAGCGTTGACAATATTTACACAAAAGGAGAGGGAGTCTAAAAATGGTATATTGAACAGTCCAATACAATTAAATATTGTTGAACCAGCACATTTTTCAAAACGGGGATTTCAAAGCTTCTACATTTGGTTTAAGTCAACCTAATTCATTCAACTTTGACAAAAACAAAAAAAAAAACCTAATTCATTCAACTAAGGGAAGATTCCATTCTTTTTACACTTACAAACAGAATACCCCCATGAGTATGCAGAATGGAACTAATAGATGGCGAAGTAACAAAAGCAGAAAAGAAGAAGAGAACTAACTAAGAAACACAGCATAAAATAATAAAAGAACTTGCCACAGCATCAAGGGCACGTGCAGGTAAAGCCCAAATCATTCAGCTGATATCTCAGTTTCATTATCTACCATACTGTGAGTAGACAAAGCTTCAAAGAGATAATAGATGTGAAGGGGAGGAAGATTCTTCTTCCACATTTACCCTGCTTCAGACAAATAATTGGGAGTAATAATCAAATTTTACGAAGCTTCTGCTGAAGTGCAAACACAGAATACAGCAAAGGAGAAACCTCCACTAAGACAACATCCAATGAGGTGATCTCTCCATATTATAATCTGAATTAGCTCAAATAATGATGTAAATGAAGCATCAAGGCTCACAGATGCAACAATTATGAGGAAATGTGAGCCATGTAATGCGGATTTAGCTATTTAATTAGATTCCCGGTGCTATTATTAGTACTAATACAGTTAATTTCTTAGTTTCCATCAGCTTCAAATTGGCGAGTTCACATTCCAGACTACAAATCTTTCAATGAAGCAAAACCATAATCACAATACCATCAACTTCTGCCTGCTGCTAAGAGAACTTACATCAATATTCCTCGTGCAATTGCTAGATCATCTTCGCCAGGATAACACTGAATAGATAAAGAATTTAAGTGTAAACGTTTAAGTATGAGGAAAAAGAAAAAAGAACTAGAACAGGAATTTACAAGGGATTTTTTTTTTTCCTCTTCTAATCTGCAAGTCACTTAAGGCATGTTTACTCTCAGCGAAAAACTCATATATTGAAACTATGGATTGAAACAACCTATTATATAAAACATAAAGAAAGGAGGAAGTATATCGAGTAAATGAAACCAACCTTTCCCATAAAATTTACTAGAGTTGAGGCAAACTTCTTTGGGTTGTTTCCTCTAACAAAATGAAAGGACACTTTAGCCATATCCTGAAAAGCAGCAATTTATTATATCATCTCTGGAACTTGAACATGGAAGATGACTCTGCATCATATTAAATTTCAGTTTTGGCATCACTGCAGTAGACATTGGTAACAAATCATCAAAGCAAATTTATAAGGCCCGTAACATTCACTGCACTCTAGGTACTTTCTAGCTCGAAAAACAAAGGACCGAAAAAACCATATCAAAAGGCAATGTTCCAAATTATATAGTCCAACCTGATATTTTAGGGCAAAATAAAAGTCATGAATACAACTGTGCCATCTTACTTGATATATTGTCTCAGCATAGACCACTGGTTCCAACACGGACATCAGGTCTTAAATGTAAAATTCGATATGTCCCGAAGACTTGGACACATAACAGGAATTAGCATTTCCATGTGCCAAGATATCTAGACACATATCAAGCATCGTGATCACATACAAAATAATGAGAGTGAAGCCATGCAGTCTAAGTTAGCAACAAAAAGCTGTCCTTACGAGGACTATCCATACTCCAATATTCAAACTAATAAGTAACACATCCGGCCATAGTCTCAAAATTTTTGTGTTGCAGTGCTGAAAATAGAGCTGTAACAAATGAGTGTAATGGAAAAATTGCATGTTCTCCCCAGTACAAAATTTAAGCCAAAAGATTTGTAACCTACCTGTTCACAAAAGAATATGTGAACCATTAGTTTTACTATGGAAATGCAAAATGCTACAGGATATGCAGTTTAATTCTGTTGAAAAATCATTACTAGCATGTCATTTGACTGATTTAGCAGACTATTCATGGAAAGAATAGTAAAATACTATTGCTTACATAGTAAAGCGCTTGAAATTAACAAGAATGGGCTTTTTTCTGGTACTTGAAATGAAAAACTGTAAGGTCAAGAAACCAATATTAAGCATAACTATGAGTTGATGCAAATATGACTTGTTGCCAGACATACCACCTCAGGAGATTCAGAGTAAATGTATTCTGCTAGCATAGAATGGAGCTCTGGTGATCCAGCCCTATGGGGTCCGAACTGAGAAGACCATCTGCTTATACAAAAAAGAAAAAAGAGCAACGTCATCAGAACAACTCAAAGGATGACACAACCAAAATTAATCATATTAATGTGTTTGAGGACAGAAATAGATGTAATACATCCTAATGTTTGTGAACTCCAGAGCAAAAATTGGGAGTGCAAGTCAAAACAGACAAACAGAACCAACAAGCATACAGTACATACGCTTCCAACTCTTATTCTAATAATTTGGAAAAGCTCCATAACGAGAAGCTCTTTAGAAAAAAGTTTCCACCAGGGTCTTCCACAAAAACTGAAAATCATTGCACAATAATAGAAGTTAATAAGTAAAGCAGGGCAAAAAAATACCTATCACTCTGCTCAGGTGAAGAACTATTTTTATAGAGTTTTTCCCTCTATGTTAGATGGGGTATATGAATCTCACAAGATACACTGATTAAAGGTAAATATGGAAGACCGCAGACGAAAAAGAAAAATATTATTGCCTAGTCAATGAAAATATCTAGAGGAGATAACAGAAGGAAACAATCAGAAAACTTATGTCCAGCAAATTGATGGCATAATTACTTCTGTCCTGCCATTAGCTTAGAAGGAAAAAGCACTTTAGTGCTATGGTAAACGCATGCAAAAGCAATATAGCCCGAAAAGACTGGGATCTCACTTTAGAGCAGCTTTCAAGAATGATGAGCAGCATTCTACACGCATTTTTGCTGCTCCAAGGGCTTCTGAAAGTTGCTGCATGTCATCGTCATCGCCCACGTGTTCTGGTATTGACATCTGAGGAAATTTCTTGTAGATTTTTCTGACACGATCTAACGATAAGATTTTTGCAATGATTCATTAAAAGGGAAAATTATAGTTGAAAGCTCCACAAACAATGAGGAATGAAGAGGCGTTGACAAAGGCATCAAAGATCACTAAACCTATCAATAAGATACACCGACGCCATTAAAGCAAGTTGGAGTTCTATCTTCAGATCATGCTTCAAAGCTCACAGTCCTAATAATTTAAGAAGTATTCACTTCGAGGAACAAATACCTATTTCATTAGTAGAGGACATCTAGAGTTATAAAAGTTTCTTGCACTTTATGTTGTATTTACCATTTGAAATATCACTAAGAAATGGTGTCTATGTGGGCCTACAACTCATGTCCATGGTCTGTCCCCCGAGTGTAAGTCTAGGGGCACATGAATGTGAGTGCACTTCGGTATGGTGATGGTGTGGTGATGGTGCCAGTGGAGAGGAAAGAGGGGCCAGTCAAAGACTTACCAAGCGTTTCATCATCACAAGCATATTTTCCTTTAACTAGTGCCTCCACAAATAAAGCAGCAAGCTCGGCTCCACAAGTAATCTGCACTTCAGCATAACATCAGCAGACGACTTCAAGTTTTCTATTCAAGGAGGGAGGCGTCGAAAGAAATTTTCAAATGCCTACTCAAATTGACTAAATGTCTATCAAGAAGAGAAAATTATCAAGCACAAGCTTCTAGCCGAGACAATACCACAATATATCTCAAATCAAACCCATAGACACTTCATTTTTCTGCTCAATCGGAAAAGTTTCAGATGAAATCGGAGTTGTACAGATCCCCAACCTGACCGTTCTGCAGCTGTAGGCATGCGCCTGACTCTAGGATATCCAAAGCTTCAGCATACCTCTCAGTAGCTATGTATCTGAAACACGAGCATAAAATCTACATCATTCAAGAGGGTATCAAAGCCCTTGAAAAGAAGGTCAATGCAACCGAGACTACCAGACAAATTCGCCCTTATAAAATGACAATGGTCAAGCATTTTCAGTTCAATGTTAAATCATTTCCAGAAAAAATTGCTTGCATAAGATACAGAGCGGGCACATTCATAAAAGCAAATAGACGATCATCCTCTCCCGCAGGTTAATATCTAAAAGATCTGCTGCAGCTAAACAGGAGGCACATTCAAACATCATTCATCCCTTGCATAGAATAAGCAGTAAGCACCAATATCGACAAGATGTCGAAAGCTCTGACGTCATTGCAAAATCCCAATCGAATGAACGGAATTGAGCAAATTACTACGAGCGAAAAGAATTGCGATACCTAGCACTGACAGATTTGTACATCTGCTGAGCTCCATAGAAATTGCCCTCGCTCACCACTTTCTCCAATTTCCCGATATTCTGCAATCGCATTGAGCAGCAAAAGAAAATTCAGAAAAAAAAAAAAAAAAAAAAAAATGACGCCGCGATCGCAACAAACCCAATCTAAAATCATCCAATCTCGAATCGACGCGGTAACTCCTAACGCGACGAGCGGACATTACTGCCGCGGCAGGCAGTCACGAAACCGTTCTAGTCAGTTCGAAACGCGGCACGGATGGGAATCAGATTCGCGGCGACGTCGTCTTCCGCTATCGAAACGGAAATTCACGCAAATCCGCACGAACGCGACACAGACGCGAGCGCATGCACGGGCACAACCAGAAACTGGGATGGCAAGCGAAAGGGAGACATTTTCACGACCTCTTGCGCGGGAGGCAGGGTCGATCTCCTCGCTCGCTCTCTCGACATGTTCGCGCGCGGCGGATGCTGCGAGCTGAGAGCTTTCCCTCCGGCGAGGCGAGGATCCGATTAAAGCTCGTTCGCTCGCTGTCTCTCGCTCGCTCGCTGTCTCTCTGCGCGATCGGATTGCGTGCCGTTTTGAAGGTGCAGGAAACGCGAGCTGCGGAAGCGTCGGGACTGCTGTGATGGCTCGGCCGGGGCTCGGCGTTCTCTTCTCGCGGTGAATGAATTCCCCCAATACGTCGTGTCGTTTTCAGCCAGGAGAGACTTTGCATGTTGCACGTCTCCTTTTTTTCTTTTTTTCTTTTTTTAACTTTGTTCAGTTTATCCCCGGTGATTCTGCTTTGTATTCCAAATTTGGCCCAAAAATCTACATTTCCATATGAAACTAGGCTTTCTTGAGAAGAAGTCATTTTTATGAACTTTTATTAGAGCAAGGTTCGCGATTCATACTTTTATTACGTCTATGTCAATTTCAGGTTTAACATGCTATGAAAACTTATCAATTGTGTCGTATTCATGAACACATTATATTGTAAAGTTAAAAACGTTTAGCCATTTGGGGAGGAGGGAATTCATGTAGTTGTGTAAAATATATCGAGATGTCTGTAATTATAATTAAATACATTACTTTAATATAGAGGTGATCAAAGGCAACCGGCCCGCTTGGGACGGTAAATGGACCTTATATGCCAAGCTCAAAAAAACTTTTATATCAATTCTTCCAGGGTAATAATAACACAGATCGAGCTTAACGTAAACGAGTCTGATGACGTGTCACGCAGGTTGGGCTTGATAGCGGGCCCGGTTGAGCCCAAGACGTCATTTGGGCCCGTTGAATCTCGGTCATTCTCCGCAATTAGAAGAAGCTTCAGTACGCTTTGTTCGCGATTCAGATATCTGCAACTCGCGACGAGACGACGCTCGCACCAGTGGAAACTCTGCAGCTTCGCGCTCCATCAGGGGGAGGATTACGGAACATTCATCGAGCAGGTGATTCGGCTCGCTCTTTAAGTCTCTTCCCTTTGGTTTTTTTTTTTTTTTTTTTCCAGTTTTGTTATAGTCGCTTTTTTCATCATCTTCATCTCGAGCGCGTTCTTCAGAGAGCAATGGATGTTTGCACGGTAGATGTTCGACGAAATGGTTTCCTTCCCTCTCTTAATTTGTTTCGCAAATTTTTGAGTCTTCATTCGGCCTGATTGCGGACATTTTAATCCGTTATATAATATCACAGCTTAAAGATAGATCGAACGCATCTTTTGTGGCGAGGGGCGATCGAACGCTAACTGTCGCTCCTCCTTTTTGATGGTTCCCTAAGAAATCTAAATGCGTAACCTTGTGTGTATGCTCATAAAAGAAGCTTTCATCTCTGCAATAAGGAAGCATTGATTGTTTGGGCCTGTATCTCCATGCGTTTGCTCGCTACTCTTCATTGTTGACAGTTTCACGTTGCGTTTCTTGTGTATCCGCTGGCTGACACATGGGGACTTCTCATTTGAACATTCGAGTTTCCGTGATACTGTTTTGAATGTGGACTCAAGGGAGGCGGAGTCCACAGCTACCATTTGCAATTAACAACTGATTAAGTCAATTCTTACATCAGTGTACATATTTCTTGTGCAGAAAAAGAAAATTACATAGGAGCGAGCGAAGCGGAGTTGTGTTGAAGATGGGTTCGGAAGCCTTGCAGGCTGCTAAGGTGTATCGCCATCTCCTCAAGGCTGTCAAAAGGCACATAGGCAAGGAAGAAACGAAGAAACATTTTGCAGAATACGTGACTGAAGAATTTCGGAAGAACTGCGTTCTCTCAGACCCCTCATCTATCCAACAGAAAATTAAGCTTGCAAAGGATTATACGTACCTCCTTAACAGTGTGCACCATCACAAGGTATTGTTAGTTTATGTCATATCCATTTTGCCCCTTACTTTGAATTGTTTTCTGGTGAATTGGATGCTTTCTTGCTTGCACTATCTTTGTCGGGAGAAGGGAAAAGGAGATTTGAAATTTTTTACTCTTGCAGTGAATGCAACCTTTTTTCAGCCCACTAAACCATCATCTCTTTCATTTTTCTCATAGTTCGTAGGTCTGCTAGCTGGGAAATCAGTGCTTAACTGTCCAAATTGTGGTTTTTTATCGATAGAGCAAATTTTTGTTTGTGTGCTGCTTCTATTGAAGATTAGTGTTTAGCGGAAGTTGAATGTTAAGCAATCTCTCTTATAATCTCAAACTTTGTTGAGATCTAACATCTATTTTGAGTATTATGGGTCGGTTTCTTTTCAGAATCATGTCTGTTTGGCAATCTTTTTTTTGCATCAGTGCTCTGGGAGTGGTTGACAGAAAGAAGATGATGTACATGTCGTCGTGGATTTGTCAGTTGAGAAATGATGATTTGGCAAAACAAATCGAGAAAGTGATGTTCTTTTTGCTTTCAATCTTTACAAACCTAAGCAGAGAACCAAACTTTTTTCCATTATCTTTGACAAAATTTTACTATGAATTTCATAAGACACTTGATGCCACTTAGGATCTGGACAGACTTTCTAGTTTAACCAAACCAGGTGACAACGAAGTTCTTTGTAGAAACAGTCGGGCGCTAACATTTCACAATGTCTGTGCAGGACCTGCTGTTCTCCTACAACATTGCTGTGGACAGAACAGAAGAGATGAAAAGAGTACTAGGAAAATCAGCTTCCAGTGTGGGCCTCAGGCTCCCCGAGGTTTACCAGCCCTAGCGATGGTAACCTCCACTTGATCTCTGACCGTCACATTCGACTCTCGTAGAGGTCGTTCCAATGTACTCTGGAGCTGTTCCTGTGCGTTTCGGCATAACTTTAGCAGGCATTCAATTATCATTCAGCTTGTAATGTTACATGGGGCATTATCGTTTTCATGGTCCTTTGACGTGTGCTAGTTCAGGCAGTTTTGCGATCCGTTTATACACGATTGAATTCATATTTGTTTGATCAAGACTTTCAATCCAGCCATTGGACAATAAGGCTGGGGAGCTTTCGGTGCAAGTTGGAGAGATCTTGTTCTCATTTCATATACCCACTGAGGGTGCATTTGGTTATGTATTCCCAAGAAGCTTTGGGCCTCTAAAACTCTTTGAAGAAATGTAGACCATTTGGCAATTATTTTGAAGGAATTTTCACTTGAAAGCCAATATTGGGAATGTTGAAAGCTCAATACTAATAGGGACTAGCATTGAGCTTTCAGCATTTAGTCAAATGTTGAAATTCTTTTTTTCCTACCAAAACTAACCTCACTAATTTTTTAAATTTCTAATTTTGTCCCTCATTATTTTTTTTTATTAAAAAAGGACTAAATCCTTTGCTGGTCGGCGAAAGGCTACAACCATTGGCGAGCCAGATCCGGTGATGATGGCCTTTGGTCGAGGTTGAGCGACCTCCGGCGACCTAGGCGCCGCATGACCTAGGCGATTGCTGCTTGGGTCTTGTGGCCTTAGGCAGCCCTCACTTGGGTCTTGTGAGGGTTGTCGATCGCTTGACCCTCACGAGACCTAGGTGAGGGCCGCCTGAGGTCACGAGACTTAGGTGGCGATCGCTTGGGTTGTGCACTGCTTGAGTCGCACGACCCTTGTCAAGGGTCATGTGAGGTCGGGCAACCTCCAATAGATCTAGCTCACCTATTGCCGTAGCCTTTTATTGAACCAAAGAAGGGTGTAGTCTTTTTCTTTTTTAAAAAAGATAATACGTATTCGATTTTTTTTCAATTTTATACAAACAAAAATTAAAAAAACTATTATTAGTCACTAAAGGGCTTTTCGAACATGTTTTCTTCTAAACGACTTTACCAAATGGCCTTTACATTTACCCAAAACTCTTTAGGCTAAATTACTTTACATTTTTTCAATAGACTTTCAAAATACTTAATCAAAAATGCATCCTGAATAATACCACAAGCAAGCTTTCAAAAGATGCTATGATGCATTGGTATTTGTAGGCACGCCTGTAATGCCTGAACAAAAACCATTATGGTCTCTCATTCCTTACAGTCAAGACTCTTTAACGCAATTCCCGTATCAATCCTATCTATACCCACTTTCTTCCTTTGGACAATTTCCTGTGTTAAACTAAGAAACACGTATCCACAATATCTAAAACTGAAGTCGTCGTGGAGTGGTGGGTTGTTTTCTGTTCTCGGGATTACGAGTCAGAAGGAGAGCATGCAGCTAACTTTCGGAAGCCCACGTGGCGGACGGAGACGCACACCTGGCACTCCAAGCTTCCTCCGCGGCCGCCACCTGTGTCTCCTCGCCACCACCCTGCAGTTATATTTCACTGGTTTCGCATTGACGGAAAAGATTTTGCTTCCGCGTCGAAGTCTCACCGGCTCTGAAACCGAATTTAGCAAAGAAAAAGAGAAGCGCAGGAGAGACACTAGAGAGCCGCCTTCAATCTGGTCGCCCGAATCGAACGGAAAGAGCGAAAGGTAAAGAGGAGAAGGATGGGTTCGGAGACGTTCGTGGAGATCATCCTGGCGATCCTCTTGCCGCCCGTTGGAGTCTTCCTCCGTTATGGCTGCGGAGTAAATTTCCACGCCCATTGCTACTAGTTCCATTCCATTTCTCTGTTCTCGACTAATTGTTTGTCCTCGTTTTATCTTTTATTTTTTATTGTTTTGGATTAAAATTTGCAGGTGGAGTTCTGGATAACTTTGCTGCTGACGATTTTGGGGTACATCCCGGGGATCATATATGCGATCTATGTCCTGGTCGGATAGCACCACGACGACGACGTGGTCTCCTTCTTCTTGTTCTTTTTTCCTTTGTTCTATGAAGTTAAATAAAATTGACGCGTTGGTTCTGTACTTCGTCTCTCGCTCTTCTTCCCCTGGCTTTCATCCTGTACTCGTGCGCGATTCCGCTTCGCATCGATTCACTTGGTTCCCATGGTAAGGCATGTATGGCTCCTCAGGATGGAAGTGCGCAAGGCTTGTAGACATGTTCTTTTGCCAAGAAAAACTCAAGACTCAAAATTCAAACACGTCGCGACTTGCTCAATTCAATTTCGAAAACGACTTGATGATTAAAAGTCCTTGAGAATGAGAATGAGCTTGCAATGGAACCGTGAGAATTTTTTTTTATTGAATGACCATCATTTTGCAACTTCAAGCTAAGAATGTCTAAATAAAGAGGAGAAACAATGGATAAACATGGTCAGAGAAGCATCAGGACCGGGCCCGTACCTGGCCGAATTTAACGAATCCAGCTCCAGGAACGGGTTCATCCTATTTAGGCAGAGGGTCCGCGCCACTAGTTATAGTCGAGGAAGAGTATATCCGTGTATCCAAACAAAACCCTGGAAAATGCTCGAGGAATTTTCACTGTCGACGCTACTAAGGCGCACATGATAAAAAAAAAATTATTTCTCTATTTCTCAGATTAGGTTATTTAGGCTGCGCATGGTAACCATCCCCAGCCCAACTACTATTTTTATTCTTTTCTTCCCTTAACAAAAAAAGAATAGAAACCTCGTTTGATAACGGCAGTTAGTTTTTTGTTTCCGGAACAAAAGTTAGCCCTGAATGGTTTTGGAATAGAAATAAGAAGTAAAAAAAAAGTTGCTTCTTGTTCCCGGAACAAGTTTAAGAAATAAGTGAATTTTTTTTTTTCTTTTATTCTTCTCTTGCTAACCGCCATTGATTGCCGTTGACCACCACCCGCCGTCGCCCCCTACCACCGCTGCCGCCAGCCGACCGCCGCCGCCGCCGCCCGCCGGCCGACGGCCCGCCGCCGCCCGGCCGACAACCCGCCGCCGCCCGCCCGCCCGCCGCCCGCCGCCGTCTCGGCCGACCGCCGCCGCCGGCCACCGGAGGCCGATCGCCGTCGCCGCTGCCGGCCACCGCCGACGGCCACCGGCCGCCGGAGGCGGACCGACCGTCCCCGCCGCCGGTCGCCGCCGTTGGTCGCCGATCACCAGGCCGACCGCCGCGTCGCCGCCCGCCACTGCCATCTCCGACGTCGCCGCCGGTCGCTCCAGCCGTCGTCGCCGCCCCGCCCGCCGGCGCGGCCGCCACCCGCCCGGCCGTGGCCGCCTCCGACCGCCGCCGCCGGAAGCCCTTCGGCCGCCCCCTCCCACGGCTGCCTGGCCGCCTCCGGCCGCCCGCCGCCGCGCCCGCCGCCGGTCGCCGCCGCCGCCCCGCCCGCCGCCGCCGACGCCGACTGCCGACCACCGCCGGAAGCCCTTCGGCCGCCCCCCCGCGGCCGGCGGTGGCGGTTGTCGGCGGCCGAAGGGCTTCCCGGCGGTGGCCGGCGGGCGGGCGGCAGCGATCCGTCGGCAAGAATAAAAAATGAATAAATACAAAAAGAAATTGTTACATTACCAAACGCATTTCTATTCTTTTTCTATTCCAAGAGTAAAAATTTTGTGTCGTTACTCAAACGGGTTCTTTTACTCATAAATTATTCCCCGGAGCAGAAATAGAAAAGAACCATTTCTGGAAAAAAAACTCTTCCCGGGAACAGAAGCGTTGTCATGCGCGGCCTTAATTTCTCTGTTTTTCGAATCGGTTTTGGAACAGAAATTCGTTTGGTAATGCAATTTTATTTTTCTATTTCTAGAACAGATTTTTATTTCAGAAATTAAAAGTTAGAATTTTTAGCTTTTCAATTTCTAAAACAAAAGTAAGAAAATCAAAATTATTTTCATCGTTCACTCTTGTCATTGCTTGTCACTCACTCGTTGCCCATGGGAACCGGAGGCTCGTTGCTCATCGCCGGCCGCCCACCACCGGATGCCGGGCTTCAACCACCCTTTGCCGATTGTCGACCCTTGACCGTCGGCTGTCGGCCCGCCAATCATTGGCCACTCGCCACCAAACGTTGGCCATCAAACGCCAAATCCTCGTCGCCGAACATTGGTCGCTTGCCACCCGACATTGGCCATCGCTGTCCCTAGAAATAGAAATTCTATTATGTTATTAAATGAATTTCTATTCCAAAAACAAAAATTTTGAATTGTTATCGAATGCGTTTCTTTACTCAGAAACTCGTCCAGAGATTAGAAATTAATTTACGTTTCAAAAATTATATCATGCATGCCCTAAAAGCCTTCCGAAGTCGGAGCTCACCATTGTCCCTCGCTGTCAAGCGGTCTCTTTCGCTGGACAAATGGGGTAAGTGCTTTCGCCAAAAAGAATCGATTAAGTTCTAAAATAGTTTCGTCCATTGAAGGTGAAATCACGTCCAATGTATTCTCGAGTTGGATCAAGTTCTATGTGCGACTCCGTGTTCAAATCAATGAGATCGAGAATTGCTGCCTGTGGAATATCAGCTGCACTTGGTTGGTCGGCGGCTTAGTTTAGTGAATGAGAACATCCTGGTTCTGTCGTGTTTATCTTTGGACGTTCTGGAATTGGATATCCGCAGTAACTTGGTGTTCATCAGCTCCTGCTAAGCCGCTTCGTGTTGCCATGGCCGTAGTGATTCTCTCTATGGTGCGATAGCTCTGGCAATTCTAGCTCAAATGGGCTACAGCAATCTGGCCGTGCTCGATATGTCATGGCTTTGTCGATTCTTGTCGCGGCAGCTTTCGTTCGTGTTCGGTTTCATGCTGTCGCCCATTCTCAGCGTTTGGTGTTAGGAATGTGGCATGCTCATGGAGTTTTCCAATGGTGTGCAGGAAGACTCGGGGAATGGGAGCTGGTCGCAAGCTGAAGTCCCACCACCGGAGGCAGAGGTGGGCGGACAAGTCATACAAGAAGTCCCACCCGGGAAAAGAGTGGAAAAAGCCTTTCGCCAGCTCATCCCATGCCAAAGGCATCGTTCTGGAGAAAATGTAAAGTGGCAATCTCTCAAGGAAAAAGCCTTTCCCCGGCTCATCCATGCCAAAGGCATCGTTCTGGAGAAAATGTAAAATGCCAATCTCTTTCTCTCTCTCTCTAGTATTGCGATTTATGAAGCGGGATCTTAGAAGTGAAGCTTGTCGCCGTGGATCTAACTTAATTGTTTGATTGGATTCTACAGTGGCTTTGAGCTAAGGGCTTGTTTATCAAAACTTGCCCAATAATGAAAATTTCCATTCTTTTGTTCCTAGGAGTAAATTTGGAACAAAAATGCATTCGGTAAAAATTTGTTCCCAAGAATATTTTTTTTTTTTTTTGTTTTCGGAAGTAGATTTGGAACAGAATTGAGAAGTAAAAAAAAGTTAATTCTTTGTTCCTAGGAACAATTCTAGAATCAAGCACATATTCTCTCTTTTCTTTTCTTTTTTCTTGTTTTTCTTCCCTCTGTCTTCTTCTTCAATTGCTGTCGCCGCCACTGTTGTCGTCCATTGCCCACCACCGCCAATCCCCGGCGACTAATTCGGCAAACTCGTCGGAGGCTCGCCTAGCCATCTACGAGGCTTGACCTCGCCGGTGGCTAGGCAGGCCTCATTGGGGCCTCCCCCGGCCATCGACGAGGTTCAACCTCACCCAGATCTAGCGAGGTCGAGCCCTGTCGCAACTGGGTGAGCTCGGCTTTGCTAGATTTGGGCGAGACCGCTCGCCTAGCCAAGGCTTGGTTGAGTTGTTGGCAAGGCTTGGCCGATGAGGCACGACCTCGCCGAGGTTCGATGACATTCTAGTGAGGTCACCGGCCCTCATTTGGCTGGTCGTCGGTCATCCCAAGGCCGACGACCAACCACCTTGAAGAATAAGAAGGGGAGAAAGAAAGGAAAAGAAGAAAAGAAGAAAAAAAAAATGATTTGAAGTAGAAATTTTGAGGATGGTACCAAATGCAATTCTATTCCGAGAATTGAAATTTTGAACAGTTATCAAACGGCTTAAAATATTTAGAAATTGTTCTCGGGAACAGAATAAAAAAGAATCATTTCTGATTAGAAATTATTCTCGGCAACATAAGCATTACCAAACACGTCCTAAGCAACCAAACTCTGCTATCCGAAAATGTGCTTGTGTCCAGCTGATCAAGAATGGGAAGAAGATCGCTGCTTTTGTACCAAATGTTGGTTGCTTGAATTACATTGAGGGGAACGTGAGTTCCGTAATCTAGGCTTTCTTGAAAATCTGTTGCGACATTTATCCACTAATCCGAAGCTCGCCCTCGTGTATAGTCTTTTCTTTCTTCGATGATATACTTTCCGAAACTTCTCTGAAGGGTCCATTGCATAGGGCATTCCAATGGAATGTCTTTCTTCTCCATTATGAGGCTGAATGAGGAGTTTAGAACAGTAATGTGAGTGTTGTTTCTTCAATTCATTGGCTTTTGCATTGGTGGGTGCAGGATGAGGTCCTAATTGCAGGATTCGGACGAAAGGGCCACGCCGTGGGCGATATTCCCGGAGTCAGGTTCAAGGTCGTGAAGGTCTCCGGCGTCTCGCTTCTCGCCCTCTTCAAAGAGAAGAAGGAGAAGCCGAGGTCATGAGTTGGCCTGGGAGAATTCAGTTCCTTCCTCATTATCCCTGAATGTAGAACGGCATGACTGAAAATTTTGACCAGATACCATGTAATTCCCTGTCACCTTTCTTTCTTTCATGTCCTTTTTGGTTAGGGATCCTAAATGTGATGCGCTTGTTCCAACTATAGCATTTTATTTATTTTATTTTATTTTATTTTATTTTATTTGTGGCAAATGAATCAATGTAATACTTTTTCATCCTTAACTTCCTTTTTTGCCCTTGATGTGAAAATTCTTTCATGTCAAACCGTTGCCGGTTCTAATAGAAACGCGTTGCTTGATTAGATTTATGGATTGGATGGTTTAAAAGTTTAAGAAAATGATAGAACAAATTGTAAAATAAGAACCGGAGATTTATGGCGCGTTTAGTAACGTTTCTGTTCAAAAATTATTCTAGGAATGTAAATAAAAAAAAAAAGTGTTTATGTTCTGGGAATAATTTTTGACCGTAAATACGCGTTTGGTAAACTTGTTCCAGAATAAAAAATGAATAGAAATACGTTTGGTAGATTTATATTCTTTTTTTGTTTCTTTTTATTTTTTTTTTTTTTTTTTTTTTTTCCTTTTTTCCTTTCTTTTTCTTTTTTTTTTTTTTCTTTTGGCCGTCGCCGCCTCCGGCGACTCGCCAATTGGGGTCGATTGCCTCGCCTTGGTCGGGCGAGCTCGGCTCGCCCCGTGATCCGGCGAGGCCAAGCGTCACCGCCCCCGGCGAGGCTCGGCCTCACGGGGGCCGGCGACGCTCCAGCCGAGGTCGCCGACCCTCGACGGCGTCGCCGGCCCTCGACGGCCGATCGCCGGCCATAGCCGAGGCCGGCGACCGGCCAAAGAAAAAGAAGAAGAGAGAAGTGTTTCTTCAAAATGTTTCGAAATAAGAAACATAAATTTGTTGTTTCTTTATTTACTTCCATTTTTGTTTCCGGAACAAAAAATAATTTTGGAACAAAAACGCACCCAAACTCGTTGCTCCTTTTTGTTCCTGGAACAAAAAAAAAAAAATTGTTCAAAAACAGAAAAAGAAGTGCAAACAAAGAAGAAGAAAAGAAGAAGAGAGAAGTGTTTCTTTAAAAAGTGTTTCGAAATAAGAAACATAAATTTGTTGTTTCTTATTTCTGTTCCATTTTTGTTTCTAACAAAAAAATAATTTTGGAACAAAAACGCACCCAAACTCGTTTCTGTTCCTTAAAAAATTGTTCAAAAACAGAAAAAAGAAGTGCAAACAAACGTAGCCTTACTGGCTTTTCAGCAGGGCTGTTACAATCGGCTTTACCGGATGCGACCCTTGCCGCCCAAAGCTAAGGAGGGCGTTTGCCAGGAGCAACTAGATGAATAGTGAGTTCTAAGGAAAGCCAAAAAAATAATGGAGATAAGAAAATTAAAAAAATCACAAAAAATTGTCAAAATTATTTAAGTCGGTGTCAATTATATCACATAAAACAGTCGGTAGTCATGTCGAGCGATTTTCGATTAATTTTTAGCTCATATGATGGCATTGGTAAATTAAATTGAAAATTAAATTTATATTCATATAATAAATTTATGATTATTTTGGTAATTCTTCTAAAAATAAATGAATGAAGTAACATCTCACAAAGTCATGACCTTTCTTAGTTAATACTAAAAACAGGTAAGATGCAGTCAATATATAGAGAATATGACTTTGCTGAATACTAATTGAAGTCGACAATCAAAATCAAAAGCATAGATATTTAAATTTGCATGGGAAAATTTTTTGTTCCTTCCAATTCTTTCCTCTCTTTCAAAGTCAAATCACACGGTTATCCACATACATTCTACCTTTACTTTTGCCACTTTATTCTAGAGACTCCTTCTTCTTCCCCCTTCCTCCCCATGTAAACTTTTCCTTTTCCTATTTTTGTGAAGTTTTTCAAACATTTGTCTTGGAGGAAGAGACAAACAAATTTCACTTGGAATAATAAATTGTTTCTATTTTTTTTTTTCTATACATGCAGATTGAAATCTAGAGTTGCAAAATAACATATCCGGAAACGAGTTTTGGCAAAACTCCAAGCCTTTACGATAGCCCATCGACTCGATGATTTTTAAAAATGCGTGCTCTGTTTTCGTTCGCTTTTTGGCTATTTTATAACAATAGACAAAATGCACCATCCTATGTAAAAAGCAATATGATAGATCAATGGTTGAATGGTTGGAGTGAGTGATTTTAGGTTCTGTACAAGTTCCAACTGGAATCTAAAACCTACCTTTATGAACAGGTTTCTCATTTTTTTGAACTTAAAACCTACCTTACATACCAACTTGTAACATACTCTATCACAGATTCTAAGGTCGGTTCTAGGGTCTACTCAAATTTTATCTATATTATAATTAAACGATTATAATGAATTAAAACCTTTAATGATCACCATTTATTGCTACAATTTACTAATCATAACTTATATTTAAACAAATGAAAAATATGAACACTAATAAAGTACAAGTCTTAATCTTAAAATTGAAGCTTAGATTAGTGCTTCCACATTATAAATTCATCATCAAACGACATGAATATCCTAAAGACATGGACTAAGCAAAACATTAAAACTTATTATAGATTATAAATTACAGGTTCCAAATTCCTTTAACTAAGAAACTGAAACCAATAAGTCGAAATAGATTTATCTTTTTTTTTTTTTAAACTTGAAACCTATCATGCATATCTTGAAAGCGGGAACCTACATGTTCTTACGGGTCTAATTCTTAGGTTCTAAGTTCTATCCCGGAACCATACTCATCCCTAATCGGGGGATGAAAATTGAGGGGAAAAAATGGTGGTTGAGAATTTATAGGTTTTTTCCTTTTTGTTTGGATTAGAGGGAAAATTAAATAAATAATGCGGAGCTATAATTTGTAATGAAAAAAATTCCCATTAAGAGGGAAAGACTGCCTTGGTAAGGATATACTAAATTGAAAATTGTGGAATTTCTATGCATTTGATGTATCATGACAAAGAGCACGTCAACCTATTTATTGGTTTTATAAGATAACTAGATAAGGTAATATATATATATATATATATATATATCGATTAAGATATGCACAATCAAAGAGAGACGTGTATGCAATCTCAAGGATACAAAAGACTAATTGAAATATCATAATTATCTATAATATAGGAAAAAAGGGAGTTATTGCTCTACATATAGAGAAAAATTAATTCAAATCTTAATAGGATGAGTGCAGTTTGTCGTAAAAATGTAATCGAGTTATCAAACTTTCAAAAATTGCAATCAAACCTTAAAATATTAGTGCGAGGAGGGCTAGGCCCTCATCTTGTATCTTTTTCCTTTTAAAAATAATTTAGTTTTATTATATTTAATCTAACTTAACTAGAATTTAGGTTAAATATTTGAGATTTTGATCAAAATGACGTGGTTTTATTGCTTTAGTTAACCTCGACGCAATATTGGAAGTCATGTCAATATTTTTCATCATCCAAATTGGACAAAGTAAACATAAGAGAAATTTACAAAAATAGTCTATGAAATTTAGCCGATGTTCAATATGGTCTAAACTTTTGACTTATTTAATGTGATCCCTAAAACTTTTAGTTTATATTCAATTTAATTCATGGACTATATGAAAATGTTCAATTATTACATGAAAATATTCAATGTAATTCTTCCATTAAATAAAGATCATCAACAATATGAAACATTTTCATATAGTTCAATGGTCGCATTGAAAATATACTAAAAACTAAGAAATCACATTAAACATTATATTAAAGTTTAGAATCACATTGAATAAATTATAAATTCAAAAACCACAATGCACATTGGATCATTATCACTTAATGGAAGCGGTAAATTATATAATTTAATCATAAATTCGTGATAAATTTTAGGATTTTCGATATAATTGTCCGCATGCTAGTCATTCCCCGGGCGAGGAAGGAAGGAACACATTCAAGTAATAAATTTTCAAGCGTTCCGCTCGAGCTAAGCCGTTCGGTTCTGTCCCGTCTTTCACTTTCATCGCTTATTTTACCGGTTCGTCCCCCCTTCTTTCATTTCTCCTTTTTGTGGTCCCATTCTTTTACCGATTACTCCCTCCTTCTCCCTCCCTTCTCCCTGTCTCTCTCTCTCTCTCTCTCGCTGTACCTCATCTGGGTCGTCACTGTGTTCGCTTTCCGGGGGAAGAGATATTTCGCGAGCCGCAGGTAAAATCAAAACTATTTCCCACCTCCTCACTCCCTCTTCTGTCTCTCCTCTACATGATGTCAAAGTTTCGATCTTGCTGCGCGCACGATCGTAAATCTTGAATTTTGAATGCATCCGCCGCTCCGGTTCTTGAGCTAGGGTTTATCAGTCCTTTGCCCATCTGTTGATTTTCCCCCTTTTTTCTCCGTCCTCGATGCTTCGAAAGGCTCAAATTTTGTGATCTTGGACTGTATCCAGCTGTCATTCGCCATGGATAAGCAGGAAGACAAGGAGCCCTCGGTCCCCGGCGCATCGGAGGGCGCGACGGCGTCCGGGGGCGAGGATGTGGTTAGCGGGGGTGGTCGTCGGAAGGAAACCCTAGCTGGGGCTAGGGAGAGCGGCGGGGAAGGTCAGCGTCGGAGGGAGGAGGGGTCTCTTGCGGTGGCGAGCGTCGCGGAGGAAGGCGCGTTTAGTAATGGGGATGATATAATGGTCGAGGTCCTGGGTTCTGAAGTTTTTGTAGATGGCGTTTGCAGACCCGGCGATGAAGAGAATCTGAAAGGTGAGGCCGGCCGCAAGAAGGGGTTGGAGAGAGATGCGAAGTCTTTGCAAGACTCTGGTTTTGTAGAGGGTGGAGTTGAGGGTTCTATGGGGACCGAGAGTGGGGAACAGGGTGATGAGAAATGCACAGATGCTGTAGAAAGCAAGGTTGAAGATCCGGCTTCAGGGGAAGTCGGCACTATTAACGACGAAGCTCGAGATGCGGGAATGGATTCTCAGAAGGAGCAGGCATCAGATATTGTTGGTGATGGAGATGGGGAAACGCAAATTATCGAGGAGACACAGATTATTGAGGAAACGCAAGTTATTGAGGAAACACAGATTATAGAGGAAGCCGTTGCTGTTTTGGAGGAAAAATCGGTGGAAAAGGGTGTGGACCAGCCTAGTGATGTTGTGCAGAACACTGTAACTGGCGACAAGGCAGGAGATTTTGTGGACACTGTCGGTTCTATGCATGCCCAGGCCCAAATTGCTGGTGAAAAGGTGATTGGTTCAGGTGCTGAGGTGCAAACAGAGGAAGGCGTGAAGAGTGGACAGTGTGCTGATGTTGGAGTCACTTCAGCTCATGATGCACGTGCCCAAGAAGCTGTATGCCCCTCGGTGACTGCGAAAACTTCAAGTTCGCCCACTTCCGTTCTGGAGGAGAAAAGCGCTGCGATGAATGGGGGAGAGAAAGTGACTATCGTGGACAAAATGCCTCCGGCTAGTGGAGTGGAAGCAGTTACCTCAGTTTCAGAAGGGAAGCACATTTTGGAAGTGGAGACAGCTCGTGAAGAGAAAGTAGAAGTAGAAGAAAATCTGGGCGAGGTAAACACTGAATGTGAGGACAAACAAACAAAGGTAACAGTTGAAAGCGAAGATAAAGCAACTACACAAGATTTGTCGAATCTTGAAGTAGAAGGCACTGAGCCTCATGTTTCTGATGAAAATCAGGTTAATCTAGATGGAGGACTGGCTGAGAATATTCAGGTGAAGGCCATAGAAGCTAATGCAGAAGATGGCCACATGGTAGTTGAAGATCAGTTAGGAAAAGATGAAAAGACAACGGCCGCTGCTGAAAGCATAGGTGCTTCTACAACTTTGGGTCTGCAAGATCAAGTCATCAGTGAAAGTAAAGCTGCTGGTGCAGAAAGCGAGGTCCTTCTGCATATGATCCCAGAAAACTCCACCTCTGTTGGTATGGATGCAACAGGGAATGATCAGAGCCTAGCACTCAATGCAATTCCCATGATTACAGAGGGAGAAGCTCATGGGACTGAGGGTAGAGAAAATGAGTCTAAGGACAATGAATTGGCACCGGGTCAGACTATGGATGCTATGGAGCTGGTCGAAGATAATCAACCTTCCTCTAATAAGGATGCAGCTCCTGATGTTACTCATTCAAATGTAGAAGACGCAGAAGTTGGAGAACAAGCTTCTAATGCTGAAGCTGCTGATTTAACTAATGTCGATGAAATGGAAATCGATAATCAGCCTACACATACTGAAAAGCAGAAGGCAATGGAGGAGACAACTATTGTACATGGAGGCTCTAAGCCGGGAACCTTAATGGGAGTGAACCAAGCTTTTTATAATTTGCCACCAGAAAATGAAAATATTTTCTCACTGTCTGATTTAGTTTGGGGTAAAGTAAGAAGCCATCCGTGGTGGCCTGGCCAGATCTTTGATCCTTCTAACGCATCTGAGAAGGCGATAAAATATCAAAAGAAGGACTGCTTTCTGGTGGCGTATTTTGGCGATAGAACATTTGCCTGGAATGAGGCATCCTTGCTGAAGCCCTTTCGGGCTCACTTTTCTCAGATAGCAATGCAGAGCAGCTCAGAGTCCTTTCAGAATGCTGTAAACTGTGCTTTGAATGAAGTCTCAAGACGGGTTGAGTTGGGGTTGGCTTGCTCTTGCATACCAAAGGATGTTTATGACAAGATAAAGGTCCAGATTGTTGAAAATACTGGAATTCGAGAGGAGTTAGGCTCCAGAGAAGGTGTGGATGAATCCACAAGCACCAGTTCTTTCAAACCGGATAAACTACTAGATTATATGAGAACGTTGGCTCAGTGCTCATCTAGTGGAGGTGATCGGCTAGATCTTGTAATAGCTAAGGCACAGTTGTTGGCCTTCTACAGACAGAAAGGTTACAATGAGCTCCCTGAACTACAATTTTGTGAAGGCTTGATGGAAAGTGATGCTGAAGCTCTAAATTTTGATGGCAGTATTCATGTGGGCAATAACATGGAATCTGGCACTCTGGTTTCTGAGGACAAGAGGGTCTCCTCAGGGCGGGATAGTTTGAAAGCCCCCAAAGGCTCGTCTCATAGGCGCAAACACAACTTGAAGGATATAGCTGATTATAAGAAGAAAGAGAGAAGCTTGGCTGAATTGATGGATGATTCTATGGATTATCCAGACGAAGAAACTGATCTTGACGGTAAAGCTTCCGGTACGCTGGTCTCACCATCTTCTGGCAAGAAGCGTAAAGCTCGGGATCCCAGTGCTGACTCAAATCTTTCAGATGGAAGGAAAAATATCTGTGTTGCAAAAGTTGTTAGTGCTGCTTCATTTCCTAAGCCATCCTTTAAAATTGGTGAATGCATTCGTAGGGTTGCCAGCCAGCTGACTGGTTCTCCTGTTGTGAAGAGTGATAGGAACGGAGCTGGAGATGGATCCGAAACTGCTGATGCTGAAAAGGGAAGAACAACGATACCAACTGAGTATTCTTCACTTGATGGGTTACTGTCGCAACTCTACTCAGCAGCTCTCGACCCCATGCAAGAATACAGTTTCTTGAATGTGCTTATTTGCTTCTTCTCTGATTTTAGGAACTCTGTTGCTTCAGGCCCAGATCCAACTTTGGGTAGGGTATCTGCTAAAAGGAAAAAATCTGAGACATTTGAGTTTGAGGATATGAATGACTCTTACTGGACAGACAGAGTCATCGGAAATGGTTTTGAGGAGCAGCCATCCGATACAGACTGGAAAGGAGATAATCAACTCGTTGCTGTGGAAACCCAAAAGGTGCGTAAAGTGGGCCGTCGTTCATACACAAGGAGACGAGATTTGGATGAAAGCAACTTGCTGGAGGAGAAACCGCCAGGATATGTGGACGAAAATGCTCCAGCAGAACTGGTGTTAATGTTTCCATTGTCAGCTTCTGTCCCTTCAGTATATAGCTTAACCAAGATGTTCAAGCGATTTGGCCCCTTGAAAGAATCTGAGACTGAACTTGATAGGGATACCAACCGTGCCAGATTAGTATTCAAGAAGTGTTCTGATGCTGAAGTTGCTTTCAACAGTGCTCAAAAGTTTAACATCTTTGGGTCGATGCTTGTAAATTACCAGCTTAATTATTCTGTTTCTTCCCTAGTTAAAACTTCGCCTATTCCCATGCTTGAACTCGAAGGCTTTGAGGAGGCATGTTGATTTCCCCTTGGTGAAAGCATCAGGTAAAGTTCTGAGACTTGAAGTACTTGTTCTATTGGTGGACAATTAGTTAGTTATTGACTTGTAAGATGTATCTGAACAGACTCATGGATGATTGGGAGGACGAATTCTAACTGTAATCTGTGGCTTTTGAGCGACAAACTCCACTTCCGTGGACTTGTCAAGGCGTTTATCATCACGGCAATGTGTTTGAAACCGATCCTCATCATATGTACAGTAGTGCTCTCTGTGTTCTGTAGCAATGATGAGCGGCAGATTGGAGATGATGCTGTAACAGTGGCCATCGTCAAGCTTTCCCTGGATTAGAGGGACCGAAGATACTGTACCGATGGAGAGCACTTGAGTGAATAGCTAGCATCTGTTTTTCGGGTTAGAAATGCATTTACTTCTGCTTATTGGCTTATATAAAGCTATGTACATTTAGAAAACCTGTTGTTAGGCTGATTGATCCGGATTTCTGTTCCCTAGTTGATGATGAATTTCCTTAGGACTGCAGAGGATGGCATGTTGACTGAAATCTAAGTGCGTGAAAATTCTGTGAACTTTATATGGTTGAGCCTAAAGAATAACTGAGATGAGATGTCCCATGATGAGGTTTTACATGGGACTTTATGTGAAAAACGCAAGGGTACGCCTCTTATATAGTCTTAAGCTCTTGTAATGTGCCGGGCTGCTAGCACAGTGGAATCGTATTGAGATAAAGGAGTTTATGAAGTATCGCTATTGTTCTGCTCTCGGAGAGGAAAACAGGGGTTTTCATCGTTCTTGTCTTGTAAGGTTGCTGAAGTCTGGGTTGAGCGTAGCGTTTCTCTGCTGGCGAAGTTTGAATATATCTCAAATGGTTGGGAGACTTTGCGGAATCTGAATCTTTTTTCTTGTTCAGGAGACTTAACCCAAATCCTGTCATCTGAATTTCTGATGTTCTCTTGTGGTGCGGCTCGTGCCTTTGCCTTGAATTGGTGCCGGTTTTTTCTTCTTCCCGCCCTTTTTCTTGGACCTCCTGCTTTCTTGTCTTTTGTGGGTAGAAGTGGGTTGATTGCTTCGTGGCCAAGATCACTGTCATTTAAATGTGTAAATTCCTCATCATTCGTCTCATGCTTGCTCCTGAGTTAGAAGCGGGTGAAAGTGTAATAGTCCTGTGCAATGCACTGTTGCGTGGTATACGTTCCAAAACAATGTCCATGTACCTTTGCGAAGGATTTGTGTCCGTTACCATGTTACTAGTCTTGTACTTATATCAGTTTTTGGCAATCGGATACGAGCCACAGGTTGTTAGCCTGGTGTGAGATTCGCTCCCAGCCCTATCAAGTGTGTCGCCAGGCGGCGTCCCGGGGGGCGGGGGTTGGAACCGGGAGCTTTTCGTCCGTGTGAATTGGGCATTTCCCCTGGTTGAAGATTGAAATTGCGCCCTTCTGTAAGGGAGAGGGTAGTTGGTCCATTTTGCGCAAGGAAGTATACCCTGTAAGACCTTGCAACGCCACTGCTAGTTGATGTAGGATCGACTTTGTTCCTGTGTAATGGCATAACTTATCACTCAGCTATTTTGAGAAGTGAAAGAAGGGCCTCGCGATTGTTGTGAATAACGTATCAAAGGCCAAAGCTTTATCGGCCCTAAAATCAATTTAGAAGCCTGTGGAGACAAAATAATTCAAGTTAATCATTCCAAGGTTCGAAGAACCGTTTCATTATGTTGGACTTTCAAATGAAGTGCACAACTTTTTGCCTGATTGACTTGTTTCGAAATGCTGTAGCACTATTTCTTTCTCTGAGGAAAATGGCTGCAGCACAAGCAACAAGCACGAAAAGAACTCGCGAAAATCCCGGAATGGATCTACCAAGCGGGAAGGCACGCGTGACAGCAGTTGTCTTTCCCGTCTGGTACAAGATTTTTGGGTTCCCATGAAAGGTTTTGTCCACCGAGTGATCATTAGCGTTGGACCACGTAGGGAATTCTTGCGTTCTTAACCCGCGATCAAGTCCCCACTTCCTCTCAACCTGTGCATGCCTCTGATTCAGTGGAAACCACTTCGGTTCGGTTCGTTTTTTTTGGAAAACCGAACCTAATTGAACCAATAAGGAAATTTGTTAAATCAAACCGAAATCCGATCTGAAACCGAATTGAAATCCTAGTTCGGTTTGATTTGATTTTTTAGTTTTTAATTTTTTTTTGCTGTTATATACTATAAGATTAATTTTCCAATCAAACTATCTTTTGACCAGCAAGGTAAAAACTTCATTGGTTTTCATAAGAATTTTCAATAAATGAATTTTAATTACAAAAAGATGAATGAATTTTATATTATCTTAATTTACTAATTGTAAATTGGACAAATTACGAAATGGTGAAGTGGTCTAAAATTAGTGAAACAAATGTTAGAGATCAAGAAAATTAACATTTTGTTAAGGCTCTATTTGTTTTGTAGAAAATATGGATTTTCTAAAAATATTTTTTCGAAAGTCATTTTCTAGAAAAATAACTATATTTACCACTAATCGTTTGAAACCTGAAAATGAATTAATTTTTTTTTTTTTGTTCGATAAGGAAAATCTTTTCCCATATGCACCCTTTTTGATAATTTTTTTTTAAAATTGATTTTTAATTATTTTTATTATTTTTTTTTTTTCCTTTTTCTTCTTCTCCTCCTTCTTCTTCATTGGCCGGTCATTAGCCGTCGAGAGAGGCGAGCTGAGCCTCGCCACAAGCTGGTGAGGCCGAGCTTGCTTTAGGTCAACGAGCTAGCTAAGGCTTGACGTCAGCAAGCTAGGTGAGGCTTGAGCCTCATCGAAGGTGGTCAGAGCCTCGTCGATGTTTGGCAACCTCCAGCGAGGCTCAAGTCCTGCCCAAGTGGCCAAATTCAGCAGTGCTTGGGCTCACTTGCGTTGAGTGAACTCCGTGATGCGTGATGGGGTGAGTGATTCAAGAACGGAAATTTTTCAGAAAGGGATTTTTGTGGTTAAGTGTATGGAGTAGTGTATACGGGGAAGAAATGAAAAGGAATAAGAAAAGATAGAACGATCTCCTTCCAAAGTAAAAAGGCCACGCCACCAATCGAGGATGAGGATCGAGATCTATGAAGTTCACCACCAAGGCCTAAAGCTTCCACTAGCCAAGGATAAAGGACTTCGGGATAGGAGAAGCTCACCACCCAGGCCTAAAAATTCCACCAGCCAAGGACAAAGGGCATCTTGGCTCACCACCAAGGAGTGATCTACGCTCCAAGGATAAAGAGACCGAAATGAGTTATTCACTCTTCGAAGGAGTTCACTCAAGTAGAGGAAATCTCACCATTTTCATTCATAAAATTCGTATCTCCCCTACATTGGATAGTTTTCCACAATTTATAGGAGGATTTTAGCCTTAGGAAATATTAAAAGCATACTTTAATGACCTAGGAACTTAAACCTTTGACTCTTGAGCTACATAAAAGTAAAAACACCTAGGAACTTAATAAAATCATTTATTAACACGAGAACTAAATGCCTTTAATTTTTGGCCTTCCGCATTCTTGAACCTTTAGCTTTTCGTATTCTTGAACCTTTGGCTTTCCATATTCTTGAACTGCATTCGTGAACCTTTAGCCTTCCCAAAATTCGTGCTCCTCCCTTGACCAGAAAATAATTCTCTTGAAATTTCATCAATTGGTCATACAAGACATCTAAAATGGCCTCCCATTGATAGTTATCGATATCCCACAAAGTATCGATAAGTAATTAACATTATTTATTCAAAATGATCCATCAAAGCACATAATGCCCAATTTCTTTATTGGCTTGGATAAGCATCGATAATTCTGAGTTGGTCGACGGAGTTACGTTTGATGCTCCCGCATCGCTCGGCCTTGCCACAAGCTAGCGAGGCTCAACTTCATTGGAATTTGGTTTGCTTGAGCTTCGCCGATCTGTGGCGAGACTCTAGCTCACCCCTAGCCGGTCACTGGCCGCACTGTGGTAGGTGAGCAGCCAATGAAGATTAAGAAGAAGAAAAAGAAAGATAAGGAAAAAAAAGTAGAAAACATTAAAAAAAGATTTAAAAAAATAAAAATAATTTTTTTTTATATTTTATCAGTTTGATTCGGTTGACCGAACTGATAAAAACTAAATCGGTTAAAAAAGATTCGGTTTTTAATAGTTATCCGAATCGAATGAGAATTGAACTGAAAAAAACTAAACTTTTCGGTTCAGTTCTGTTTTTGACACCCCTAACTTCTATTAGTGACTGTCAGGGCCCAAATACGTGATAATTGATGTGTTGAGCGCAACAAATCCTCAGATTTCAAGCCTACGGCTCATATGATCCATGCGCGGAACGGGCGCTCATGAGCTGCAGAGTCTCGCTGGGTGAGATGGTGAGAATGGAAGTTAAACTCAATCTAGAAATGGCTATCAAATTCATTTGTTTCTGTATCACCAAACATGACATATCAACCGATGCGCATAGAACGGATTTTATAGATCAGATTGACTGAATTCATGTATAATCCTCGTTCTCTTTGCAAAATCAACTTGAATGTTGGATGAAAGCGAAATGTAATGGGAACTCGGAATGTTCTTCACTGGGATTGTGCCGTCCGAAGCAAATCCTTATCATCCCACCCTTTCCTTGCTCATTTTTTTCTGTTTGTTTGGTAAAAGAATTGAGCTTTTTCTTGTCTGCAATTATATTAAGCAAACCCCGATCCTACTTTTCGCTGGCTGAACCCAGAAAAAACATGCAAGGATAAGCACTTTCTTTCCACCAGACTGCTCTTTAGAGGATCAGAAACTGAAAATCAGTACTTTTTTACACGAGAGAGAGAGAGAGAGAGAGAGAGACCCATGAGATACGGGTGGAACCCCAAACACATGCTTCTTCTTACATAATGTTTTTGCTCCTTTCCTTTTTTATTTATTTATTTAATTCAATGTAGAACTGGTTGTCGAATGCATTTTGTTTTTGGACCACCAAACATGACGATACGAAATTAAGCGATGCGCGTAGAACGGACTTTATGTATCAGATTGACTGAATTCATGTATAGTCCTTTTCTCTTTAAAAAATCAATTTGAATGTTCAACTAAAGAGAAATATAACGAGAACTCGGAATGTCCTTGACTGGGATCCTGCTGTCCGAAGCGAGTCCTGATCCCCACCCTTTCTTGCTCAATCTTTTCTGTTTATTTGGGAAGAAAATTGAGCTTTCTTGTCTGCGATTACATTAAACAAACCCCGATTCTACTTTTGCAGTCTTAACCCAGAAGAACATGAAAAAATATGAACTTTCTTCCCACTGGACCTGCTCTTTAGAGTATCAGAAACTAAAAATCAATTATTACACGGGGAGAGACTAGAGAGAGAGAGAGAGAGAGAGAGAGAGGAGTAATTATTTAAAGATTTCAGCTTTATGCAGAGAAAGTTCAATGAAGCCATCAGTGCAAGACCCATAAGATATGGGTGAACCCAATACACATGCTTCCTCTTACATAGTCTTTTTGCTCCTTTTTTAATTGGTTCACAGCTCATATGCATGTTAGCTAGAGAGATGGACAGAGATAGACAGAGAGAGAGAGAGAGAGAGAGAGAGAGAGAATAAAAGAATCTTATCAGACCCCCTAAAAAAAATTGAAGAATCAACAAAAAAGAAAAGAATTGGAAAAGAAGTAGCCGCCCCAGATCAGATAATAATGTTGTTCTGAGCAGTCATCCTCCCCCCTCTTCCCTGTTTCTTCTGGGTTAAATGTTTTATTTTTGCCACCTAGCCACCCTTTTTAAAGCCGTCACCACCTGCACCCGCTGTACCTATTCCACAGCCAAGCACACTGTCCATGTAATATCAGTTTACTGCTAAATTCCGACAACAAAAAAAGACAGAAAAGAAATCAATTGAAAAGAACCATAGACTATTCACTCAGAACATGCTCTAATCAGTTCAAGTGCAACACTTTTTATTCTGGCGAGATTCCCTGATAATGATGTTCGCCTGTGCTTAAGATGCCCATGTGATGCAAGGACCGTGCTATGGCTAAGTTTTACTTTCATGTGAACACTTTTGAAGATTTCAATAATGGACTAGTTGACTGATGGCCTAGTTTTCCTTCTGTTAATTGAGAGAGGATTGGCTAAGTAGTGTCAATTTGCAAGCTGGCATCGGTCAGACGTGCCTTGCCGGCTACTTTTAACACCGACAACAACTTTGGGATAGAGCGACAGTACCATTATTTTCACCTGCCAAAAATGGAAAAAGAGAGTGGGACGGGAAACTCCATAAGGGCAGCTGCCTACTAACCACAGATCAATTTTCATTAACTGGGGCCTTTGTTTTCTTGCATTGCAGAACATTTTCACAACTTAATTTCCCTACCATCCAAGACATTTACTCAACCAGAGCAATGTCATCTGAGCAAATTACTTCCAAGATTTTTCCAAGTAGCGGCACGACCCCTTCTATGTTTGATTAAGACAGTCGAATTACATCCGGATATCTTTCACATTATGACCAACCCGCCTGCGACTCGACTATTTACACTTCTCTCTTAGGTACGAGTCTCGAGATCCGAACTCAGGACCCCGTTTCCTTTTACTCTACAGAGAGAAAAGAAAGTGCTATTTGACTGCCCATGGTATACCCTTTAGAACCGCTGGCGCTGCGCATTCCCAATCACGACTTCACGTGACAGAACAGCTCAATGTTTTCTCGTTTCTTGTTTCAGACATTGACTAGGGCGAGCCATGTTACCATGTGAAACCCAAGAACCGGACAACATAATTAATGAGAAAAGAACCTCAGTCACGAGCAGAGTACTGAACCTCAATGGGATCGAAGTCCTAACCTGTGTTGGGAGCAGCGATGGAGGCAGGCTTGGACATGAGGGCCGGGACCGCGGTCATGGGCCCGGCCGATGCCGGCTGGAAGACGTGCGCCGGGAGGCCCACTGTGTGGGACTGATGGTGGTGAGGGTAGTGGGGATAGAGCGGGTACATCGGCATCATAGCCTGGCTAGGATACACTTGCGAGTAGTGAGCGTTCACGTAGGCCCCTCCGGTGTAGCTTACTTTCTGCGCACCACCAATCGACTCGACCACATTAATTCATCGACACAACGAGAAGAATATCACGCTTAGTTTCCTCAATTGCTCGCTTAACAATTGTTCCGACTATGATTTCTAAGATAATTCAAGAAAAATAAAGGACTCGAATTGAATGTATTAGTATCCGATCGTAGACCACATGCCGATCGATCCTTTTTGTAAGCATTATAAGTGAAGCTCGGGTAAAAAACGATAAAGGTCAGACAAGGGTGATCGGGAATTAATGATTTGATAATTACTTACGTGGTTGTAGTTCATGTCAGTGGCGATGTAGGCTGGGGAGTACCTGAACATGAGAGAGAGAATTCGAAATTTATTATCAGATCATCAAGTATAGAAAAGAAAATCCTAGAAATCGTCAAGAAACCAGGAATTAAGCCAAATGAAAGAGGTGTTAATTATACCCGTAGAAAGGAACGGCCTGATGGTGCTGGTGATGGTAGGGCAAAGCTGGTGTCCCCGCAGGATAATACCACTGCATTTGATGATTTGCTGGTGTGGATGCCATCGACCTTGGTCCAACAATGTTCGATCCTTCATCCCCCACAAATTTTATTTTTTTCAGGAAAAAGAAACGAAGCATCAGATCCAATGTGCAAGTCACAACGCTCGCACCATAAACATGCAGATCAAGATTCTGAGTTGCTTTGTTTTCTGTTTGGAAAGTCATTCTAACTTTATCGTGGCCGAATTTTTTTTTTCAGGACATTACCCGAGAATGAATTTCTTACGTCTCTTCGTAAGTTAATTGCCTATCTCTAGCATTATTCAGTAAGGGATGAGAACAGAAAGATCCTAGAGACTTCATTTCCAGATAATTACACATGTTTTGAGCAGCTTCCACACAGTATATATACCTTGCTGCGGGATAGTAGGGGGAGGAGGAGGAGGAGGAGGAGGAGTGGCGGCGGCGGCCGTGGACTTGGGGCGGCGAGCGCCGAGCGAAGCCAGGTTGCAGTTGGCGCGGCGGCCGTTGATGACCGGCGTCGCCTCCTCGCAAGCCTTCTTAGCAGCTTCAGGATCCTTGAACGTCACCTACACGCCAAACGAAGAAAAATGCCACCTCAGTCGTCGTTTCCGCACGTCCGAATGCACAGATCACGCCATCATCCAAGCAAGCGACGACAGTCTAGGGGGCCTCCGAAAAAAAAAAAAAAAAAAAAACCTTTCGGCAGAAAACAGGTTTGACCGATGCGCATATCGAGACGCGAAACATATCACCGGTTGACGTGCCAGCTCGAAGCGGGAGAAAGGAACGTGCTTTGACGCTCGCATTACGCGATGCAAATCAAGAACATAGAACGAGAAGGAGAACGAGGACGAGGACGAGGGTGGAGGGAGCTTACGAAGCCGTAGCCCTTGGATCTGCCGGTGACCTTGTCGAGGATGATGACGGCCTCCAGGATCTCGCCGTACTTCTCGAAGTGCTCGCGCATGGCCTCCTTCGGAGTCTCCCACGCCAGCCCGCCCACGAACACCTTGGTCAGGGTGGTGTCTCCGAACTGGCCCACGCCGTTGCCGCTCATCGTCATCTCCCGACACAAACACCCGCCGCGCGACGACCGGAGCTCTCTCGTTTCTCTTCCGCCCGCCTCTGGACTGGCTAAAAGACCATGCAATGTCGGAAAGAATCCTGAGAGGTTCTAGGGTGAGAGAGAGAGAGAGAGAAGGAGAAAGACCAAGGGAGTTTATGGAAGGAGGGGTGGTAATTATAAGGCAGAGAGAGAAGTGGAACTTGTAGGAGAGTGGAAATAAAATAAAAAAAGGAAAAAAAAAAACTTAGAGAGAGAGAGTGACAGATAGGCAGACAGATAAGACTTTTGGTGTAGAGAGAGAGAGAGAGAGAGAGAGAGAGAGGGGCATTTGCCGTGACAACGTGATGTCTCGTTAGTGTTGTGTGCAATTTTCATGCAACTTGGGTGTAACAAGTGAGGTGGTAATGCACCACCACCACCGCCACCTAAATGTGCTAGCTAGTAGCTCATAGAATAGAAGGGATTAGGATTAGCCTCTTTTCTCCCACGAGGTTGTGCTATGATTTATAGCCATGTCATGAGCGAGCCTCTAATTATGTATCGAATGTGTATCTATTTGATGACTTGTGTAGATTGTAGAGAGACACGGCTCGCATGTGTCATGTCGAGGTGGGTTACAACTGGATTCATACACTTATGAATGGACCGAATAATCAAGTATGATGCTCTCATGATAACGCACAAAGAAGATAATTGCATTGGTTGTGTCCTCACCAGTGCCACCTTTTTGCCAACGAGAAGAGGGGTAAAATTATGTCATGATCAATATTTATATCCTAATGTGGAATTTTCCTCTATGTCGAGCTTTACCAGAAGTGTTTTGAATCACTATTATTGATTGATTTTAACGAAACTATCAAGATAATATGCTCTCTCAAAAAATGTCATTTGTGATGAAACAAGGATTTCTTGAAATAGAGTTCCACTTTTGCGAGAGCTCGGTAGATTAGTCTAGTCGGGTGCCCCGAGAGTCACCAAATTTCCCGCATGTTTCGAGCTCCGGCTAGATGGAGCGTGACCGACGCGCGCCACCGGGGGGCGCGTGGGAGATTCCGATGAAGAGAAGCCGAAACGACACTGCGTAGAGAGAGGGAGACAGCTAAAAAAGGCCGTACAAAGTGGGGAGAATGGCGTGGTCCCCACATAATTAACGGATTTAACGTACGCGACGCGGGAGTGGCTGACCGGAGAGGATGGCAGTCGTCGGGGAGTGACGGAAAACGTTGAAGGCCGGTCCCCTTTTGGACACAATCACGCAGGGAACTGCGAAAGCGCGTAATTACCATATCAATTCGCTTATTCATATATATTATGGAATTATTAATCATCATCATCTACCATCGCCCCCTCTTTTAATGCCTCCAACTAATACTAATTAAGGACACATTAACACCTAATTTAATTTACTAGAGAAAAGCCACCAACAAATCCTTAACTATCTCTAATACGACACATTTACTCTAAAATCTTTTTTTTTTTTTTACAAAAAAATCTCAAGCTTATTCATATATAACGCGTTTACCCTCATTCAAAGTTCAAAATCTACAGACATGAATGCCAAAAAGTAAATAGGGTTGATATGGCACTCGTGTAGCTTATATTAAACAAAAATGATGTTGTTTTGGTTGAAAAATCACCTTAACAAAGGGCAAAGTTTTGTGGATTTTTTCTATTACAAGAAAAAATTTAAGGTAAATACGTCACAATGACTATAGGTTGAAATTTTATGATTTCATAAAATAAAATAAATAAAATTCAAGGTATATATATCATTGTGAGCATAATTTGGAGTTTTTTCTAAGTTTTTTTTTTCTTTTAAATTTTAATTGTGCTGCTTGCATAAATTATTCTCATGATCCTATTTTTTTTTTTTCAGATTAAATTACGGGATCTACTTATGGAGTTAAGCAACTTGGGAAAATTCCAAAAAAAAGACTCGAGGTGGACCTTATTTCAAATAAGAGTCTGAAGTAGTTTTAGTTGTTTTAAATAAGAATCTAAAGTAGCCATTATTGTTTCAAATAAGGGTTTGATCTTGCTGGTTACCGACTGGCTAAATTTTCTCACTAGTCCAAGGCATTTTCATTTAAATTTTCATTTTTATTTTTTAATTTCTAGCATCGATTGGCAACCGATAGCAAAGGCCAACAAGGGTTCAACGACCCTCCCCAACCATTAGGAAGGGCCTGCGAGGGCCTACAAGCACTCCTCAACAATGAGTGAGGGCTCGACGATTCTCATCAGCTGTTGGGAAGGGCCGACGGGGGCCTATAAGCACTCATTGGCAACGAGCGAGGACTTGCAAGCCCTCATCGGCCATGGGCAAGGCCACCCTCACCAGATTTGAGGCCACTCTTGCCAGATCTAGTGAGGGTTGGCCTCGCCTAGGGCCGGCAAGAGCTCGACGACCCTCATCGGTCGTTGGTGAGGCTTGTTGAGCCCTCACCTAGGGCAAACGAGGTTTTGTAGGCCCTTGTCGGCCTTTACCAACGGTTGGCGAGGATGCTGAGCCCTTGTGGATGGTTGCAAGGGGCAACCACCCTTGGGGCAAGGGTTGCCTTGCCTAGGTGAGGCCGTCCCTCGCCTATGGTCGGCATGGGTGGCTCTCACTAAATCAAGTGAGGGTTCATTGCCTAGCCCTCTGTGGGTATTGTTGGTGCCCAGCCAACCATAGGCGAAGAGGAAGAAGAAGAACTTAAAAAATAAAAACAAAAAAAGAAAAAAAAGGAAAGGAAAAAGGGAAAATGATAAATGATGAAAATATTTGTGATCCAAAAAGTCCAAGCTCTTATTTAAAATATAATCACTTTAATCTCTTATTTGAAACAAGATTCACTTCAGTTTTTATTTGAGAAAATGATGGTATTCCCTTATTTGAAATAAAATCAACTTGGATTTATTATTTGAGAAAATAATGGTACTTTGAACCCTTTTTTGGAATTATCTCGAGTAGTTTTATCGCAGCTGCACAAATGATCAGCCCCACTTTTCACCAAACTCGGATGGAGCCAGCATTAAAGTAATTAAGACAGGAAAATGACATCTCACAGAAAAGCGCCGCCCTTTTAAGTGTATCCCCCCCCTCCTTTTCCCTTTTGTACTGAATTAATACTCTTTTCTGCTAAAATATTAAATTAATACTTTGATTAGTCCTAAGAAAAGTACTTATGGCGTGACTCCATGATTCGGCATTTGGCAGTGGCAAATCGTTTCATGATCTGTGAACAGGTTTTTTTCTTAGATTATTTTGTGGCCCCCATCGTCCGAACGAGTCGCTATGTAGCATGTACATTGTACATTATCTGAAATTAATACATACTCATGAGATAGCATACATTTTTTTTTTTTTTTTTTGTTCCCTGGCTCGGAGAGAAACTCAATCTAACCAGGTGTACGTACTTGCAGAAATTAATTGGGAGGTACGATGGATCTTTCCTACGCTGTAAATCTAATGACACCAGATGGAGAAGGAGTGAAGGCAAAAATTCAAACTCCGAACCACGCAAAGAAAGCTCTGTTCTTGAATGATTGTATCTTGTCGTGCTGCAGGTTCTTTTTATTTACGAATTTCGTTAAACGAATTTCTCCAAACACTAATTAAGTAATTGTCGAACTAAATTATGAAATTTTTATTAGTTGTGTCTTACGAGGAATTTGTTGTTTTATCTATCATCTTTTTTTTTTTTTGTCCGGAGGGCAAAAGGAAAAGGAAAATGGTCGAAATGATGGAAATGAGTGCAGCCATTTGGGGTGTCAACCTCGTCCTGGCTCGATCACATGAACCCGCTATTCACCGGCACGGCTGTCCGTCCTAGGGTTTTCCGTCGTGGGCCAGCAACCGAGAGCTTCCAAGATTCATTCTTGATTTGCTAATCCGGTACCGATTTCCGGATCTTCTTTCGGGATCGTACCACGAAACAGTTGGCAGCCACCATGTCCTGACGAACGGGCCTAGCACTCGGATTAATTACTGTTTAAATACATCGAATGCTTGAAAAGAACATCGATCGCACCCATGTCATAAAATTTGCACCGATTGCATACACGCGACCCCAATTTCAACATAGGTCGTGTTGACAAACGTCCTTAAAATGCCCGCTTTACATATGGAACGAGACGGGTCCATTTCCAACTCTTTTTCCTTCTCCTCTTTTCTTCTTCTTTTTTGTCCTAATATTCCCGAATAGGATAAAGGCCTGGAACGTGAATATATTAAGCTGGACTGCGTAATTCGGAGGCACGTTCCTATGTTGGCAACCGAAGGGGTTCTTGTCTTCGCCGCCTATCACGATTCGTCATTGATTGACGCGCATACTAAAATTTTCTTTCTTTTTTTGGGAGGCCCTGGATAGCCGGCTTGATTATTCCGGTTGATTTTTGATTAATTGGGGGTGATCTCGAATGCAGCAAGGAAAAAGAGCGTTTCATAATTATTGATTCCGATTTCTAAGCGGTAAAGCTACGATTTCCGTTAGGTGGGATCATCAAATCATGGCGCAATCATGAACCGGGCGCCAGGAATCCTTCGTTATCGTGCGCTTTTTGGCAGGACGAATGCAACCGTGTGGGGAAGGATTAGGAGTAAATGGTAATGACAAAGACAGCGGATCGATCCGAAAGAGATGACGACCTAAAAGACCCAGCAGAAGAAAAGCTAATGCTACACAATCGAGCAACGTTAATGCAGCATTGCAGATTGATCATGCATGAAAATCGTAAGTCGACATTGAAACGGATAGGTCATATACCCATTACGCACATAATCAATAAGATTCCGCAATTAATTGAATTTTTTTAGGGCATTTACTAAGGTCTCTTTTTTAATAGAAGTAGGGTGGAGGGTCGTTTTTATATTCTATGGGCAGTTTGAAATCCATGAACTGGTAATGGAAAAACTGCGTGCAGCGCATCTCCTGCAAAATGACCATGATTCGGAGGCAATATATGCAGGTCGAGTCCTGATTTCTCTTTCCCCCCTAAAAAAATAAAATAAAAACTAAAGCTCTGTTTATTCTCACAAAAAATGAATAATTTAAAAAAATATTTTCTCCTAAAATGACCATAACTTATATTGCTAAAAATAATTTACTTAATGAAAAATATTTTTGTTATCGAAAACCATTTACACCTAAATATTTTCGTGCGTGATGGTAATATTTTCCCTCAATTCATTTTTGCAAGTGATGGAAATAATCATTTTCAGAAAGATATTTTTCAAATAATTCATTTTTAACGAAATAAATGTACCTTGATTATAACATTTCACATATCGCTATGGATTGTATTAACGAGGGTCACGAAAGAACTATTTAAATATGCTTAATGGGAAATTATTCAATTTTTAAAGCAATAACTATTGTGCGTAATATATCTCTGCCTTGAAAAATTCAGATTTTTTTTCTTAACAAGTTCCTAAAATAAAAACCGTTCTCTTATACATTACCTCTTTAAAAAATTGGGTATTGCTAAGTGACATAAGGAACTCCCTTCGATATTGGAGGCAACCAACTTGGTCAGAAAACATCTCTGAATAACTGAATGAACAAGGTTATTTACTGTTTTCTCATGTTTTGTGTAATTATTGATTTAGAATGAAGTTTTTTTATTTTATTTTATACAACGTTTGCCTAACAAGAATTAGAGAACTCGTCGACAAAATCTTTAATAAAAAAAAGGAAAGAAAAAGCAGGACCAGCTACTAATAAGGTGGCTGGTCAAATCATCCGCTGTTGACCGTTTCAGATCCCATTTTCGGACATAACCTCACGACAGATGGCGAAATTTACGAGACGAGCCCCACCTCGACGAAGGAGCTTAAGCGCGTGGAAGTGGGGTCGATGCCAAGAAGAAGAAGGAGAAGGAGAAGAGAGAGAGAGAGAGAGCAGCTGCTGCGCGCATGAACATCGGCCACGTGACGAAAGATCGAGACTCGTACTCTGAGCCTGAACGTAATGAACCCCGCTGTCTTTGTTCTTTCTTTTCCTTCCTTCTTTCCTTGTTTTTTTTAACGTTCGTTCTCTGTCCGGAGAGGTAACGTGGCCAGCTGTAGGGCAAAAGGCGGGGGGTGTTCTCGGCAACGTACGAGGGAAAAAAAAAAAAACAAAGAAAGAAAAAGCCCATTTGCTTTGACCGGGAACGAGGAGGTGGTGGTGGTGGTGGTGGAGGTGGAAGGGAACTTGCAGAGCCCAGAATAATTACAGCAGAAGGCGACTGACCGGGTGGGAGGGGTGGGGGGGGGGGGGTGTGGTGTTGAGCTGGATAGTCCTGAGGCGTGAGTTGGCGAATTGGGTACCCTCTCTCCCCCGCCCTGCTGCCATTATTCCATTGAAATTGCAGAGATTCAGGAGGTGAAAAGTTCTTTTCTCTTTTTTTCTTAAGTTTGATGGGGTGGGGAGTGGGGACGTTTGATTCTTCGCCAGGGGCAAAAGTTCCCAAAGGGGAACCCCCATAAAGATGCTACGAATCAAATCCGGATGGACGCGTGATTGGTTGCCCCGATCTTCGCTTCATTTCTGATTAGTAATTTCAGGAGAAGATCCTGTCGTTCTGTAGACGAGTGGGCGAACCTAGCGAGGCTAGGCTAGGGATCTTGGTTAGCCCCACCTAGATAAAAAGCGACGCTAAGAAACGTCTAGACACTCCTGCAAGAGAGAAGAGAGACTGCACGGGGTCTCCTTTAACCGCGGTTCAATGCTGATCGATTGGAAATTGGGGCCATCGGGGTCTTGTAATTTGCGAACACCAATCGACACATTGAGCTTCAAATTACTAAATCGGGGTTCGCATGGACCCGAAAGCCACGACATTTTACTTTTACTACCCATTATTTTTCTTTTTGGGGCAAAAAGCATACGTTGAGTTATTCTACGTCCACAACCGAGACCTGAAATGACCGGTCCTAGTCTTTTCAGAAGTTCGGTCTGTCCATGCATTACTTAGTTCAACTGGTCAGTTTCCTCAGTTCACATACTATGACCAAAAAGAACGGTAAATGTTGATTATTAAAGCGATAATTGGGGTATTATCTACCAGCGAATGGCGCTATACTGCGAGAGAGAGAGAGAGAGAGGCTAGGGATGGACATTATATCGATATTCCCATATTTCATCTGATGGAATACAAATTTCTAGACGAAGACAAAGCGAGACGTTCCCACGTAGACTCGGCATGTGATTCTCCTTTTGGTCGCTTGTGAGTCGTGTGACGAATACGAGATTATTCATGCCGCCCACTCAAAATGCCAAAAGACAACACAGAGAGGTAGAAAGGAGGAGTCCCTGGGGACGGGTCAAGTTGGCCATGGTGGCACGAGGGGGAGGGGGAGGGGGAGGGGTGAGCTGGAAGGCTCGTGCACGCCAGAAATGATGGTCACGTCGTGTCTGACTGGACACACATTTGTCCCCCCTTCACATTTATTTTATGCGACCCCCTTCCTCCCGCATCCATCCACGCTAACACCAGCTCAGGCCCTGACCATTTCTTGTCCCCCCCCCATAAAATAAAAGGAAAAAAATACAGGAAAGCGAGGGTGAGGATCAGAGGCCAGGGCTCTACGATACGGAATGATGCCCGCCACGCTCGCCTATCGATGGGTATCATCGCGGCTCACGTGCGCGTCACGTGTCGCCCTTGCGGACGCCTCCGAACCCCTCACGTGCCGCACTACCTTCGTTACAGCGACAGGGTCAAACTCCCCCGACTGGGCCTTCACTTAGGATCGCAGCTCCGGACTACTTAAAAACGAAAAATCGACGACTCCAACTGTCCTGGCATCCCAGTTGTAGCACGAGGTCCTGGCTCGTGCGCGCCAATCACCGCTCGATTGCATAATGCAATTACCGCCATAAGATGTAGCCGTCATGGATGGAATACTTTCTCATGAATGTTTTTTAGAAAGATTTCGTTCAAGGGAAATTCTCTAGTCCTGTGCCATTTTGCTTACTGAAAGGATACACACTCATCAATCGAATCGCTATATACCAAAGACGCCTTCCAGTGACCGCAGATTCAACATGCACGAACAGACGACGGTAAGCTTTTATCTTTGCAAACAAAATTGTCAAACCTTGACAGAACATTCCGCGAGTTGCCAATCTGTTTCGACATCAAATGGAAAGAAAGGTCGTACCACTCTGAAATTCGGTGTCCAGCAAAAGAAGAAAAAAATTAAACCTATAATTCAAGAGCAATTAAAAAAGGACGCAATCCTCAAAAGGTCACACGACAACTTGAAATTGTCAATTTTTAGACCGCATTTAAAGGTAAAAATGCATGTGCTTTTAAATGATAAATCCGCATCCAGCACAGAATATACAGATCGGATTCATATCAGTTGGAATCTGTTCACAGGTACGAAGAAACAGCGAAAAAGGTGACAGGGTCACTGCAGAGCAGTACGCTACGCACATGACGGGCAGAACTTGCCCCGTGCAGAAGCAGAACCATAACCATACTTGTCCACTGAATCAAGCCTGTAAGCAACGCTCGTACTGTACCTACACGGGAAAACAAATCTGGGGTTTAATACACCACCAGAAACGAGAACTATGATCACGTCCACTGCAACAACACAGTTACCGTCAAATCCTCTTTAAAGGCACAGGGTCGCTACCCCACGGTCAGCTAAGCTACTGTTAAACGTGATACATTAGCTCGAGCGGATGATGGCACACCGCCAAAATTCCCCAATTGTATGAATAAGTACAATAAAATTCTGCAAGTGAAGTTAATTTGTATAGCCACCGCATAACCATGCATGGCCATTGCAAACATGATATCCACTGAACAAAGAGAAGAATAGTTGGAAATATTTCAAACCAATTTCAGGCAAGTGATGCACAAGCATTTGATAGACAGAGAGGTTCTGGTTCGTCACAGCCCTTTGATATGTTCAAACCATGAGTGCAGTCAATAAGTGCTCTGATGAAGCATAGGTTTCAATAAGATGCATTACTTGAACTAAGGAAAACCAAACAAGCAACATGCAAATGAGATGCTCTCTTCATCAGTAAAATGAGCGCCATCACATGGGAGGAGTCCTCGGTCTCACATGAAATATAGAATCAAGAGTTGAGATGCATCGGCTGAAATCTCAATATAAAAAGTCGATCAGGTGCTCAATGAGTGAAACAAATTTACAGAATATCAGGCAACTGTAACTGTTTTCCTAATTAAGAACAAAACATCCTAGATGTCAACTTTCAATCCCTCACTATTCCAGACCTACAAGTACACCATATTGTGAAGTAATATAACGACATTAAAGATGCTTTTTCAATATTATTCGCCTATATCTACCTCGCCATTCACCATAATATCTATAGAAGAGGAGCTCCTTGCACCATGTTTCACCTCCCATCGTAATAGCTTGCATATGCTGCATCTATGTCTGCAATGCTCAAAGAACTTTCCATGAGAAATAACAGTAACGATAGGACAAAAAACCACTTCTACATCCAACCATCCATCATTGTCAAAACATAAAACAAAGGGAATTCTTAACACTTTAGCCAACAACTGTCCGACTATCACTTCTCCAGAAAACATGAAACAGAAACTACTTGCTACCCAAATGTCAATCTATTCCAAGTTTACCCTGAGTGTGGATTGCTCCAACACAAGGAAAGAAAAATGAAACATATTACATCCCTTGTTTTCTATGCACTTCAATGTCAAACGCTCCTTCAGACCACGGTTAAATAAGATTACATGCTAAAATTATAATACTACCTTTTGTCAAACACACATTTAAGCATAAGATTATAACCTAACAATATATCATGAAAGAGTAAAATGACTGTTGAATCATCACCAGAAAGGATTTAGGACACATTGCAAATGTGTAATAAAACGGAACGAGCATGAAAAATTGCAGAGTGGTTGGGAATGAACTGTTCTAGTGTTTCTTATCCACCTCATGTTATGCGAAGAGAGCTCTATTGCAACATACACAACAAATTTGATTTAACATTGAGTTTGTGTGGAGGATTGGCTTCCACACCGACACATATCCAAACCAGCCTAGTTAACAAGTCCAACTCTATTGATAGTATCTTCTTCCAATGTCAATTCCTTCATCACCAGTTTTGCAATACTGCACGTCATGTCACCTTATCTTGATACAATATAGCAAACACACAAGCAGAGCACAAGCAGATCCAGGCCTAGCAAGCACGGGGTGTCTGCTAAAGAATGGGGGAGGCAAGGAAATATGGAGTAAGGAGGTACCTGAAAAAGAACTAATGTGATTCATTGATGCGCATTGACATAATTTACTGAGCCCTGTTGACCAAACTGCCATATTAACCAAAGAACAAAAAAATTAGGGTGTATCATAAAGTATTCACTTTGCCAGTCAACAATTAGCTATCATCTAAGCACAATCAAACCACTTAACAGCACAGACACTATTCTCAATCACATTATACCGTTTCAAAAAATTTACCCGAAAACGTCTCATTCTATTGAATGAAATTATTTACATAGAGCAGAGAAGAAAACTGTAACACTTCTTATTTGCCTTTTTTGGTGCCGTATTTGAGGGTGGAGTGCCCCATATCATTGAGTATTATCTCAGTTAAGGTAGAAAAGCACACCAATCCCCTTCTGCAATACATTATGGACTGGTTGTTTCTGATCCAACAAGGGACTTCACACGATATCACCTCACTGATTGTAGGTTTGCGTGGTATCATGAGTTCATGGTTCATTCACAGTTTTGGGAACAATAAGACAACATCCATAAATGGTTAGAACTATATATATATATATATATAGAGAGAGAGAGAGAGAGAGAGAGAGAGAGAGACCTGTGGATTCATATAGCCCACAGGCTGATTCAATGAAGCCTGCTGAACATACTGCAAATCAACAAAAAATGGGAAGTATAAGACAATATGAGATCTATAGATATTAGCTGAAAAACTCAGATTTTCATTTTGAAAATATGGCCCCAAAACATTTATCATGTCTTAAAGAGAATAGACACTGCTGCACACCTGGACATTCTGACCAGGCTGACCTCCTGAAACATCCTTTCGAGCTGACCCATCTCCACCCCTTGCAGAACCTTTGGTGTCACCCTATAAAGAGATTAATATACACAACCTCATTGAACACAACTAAACCAATTAACCAACAAAACCTAAGAAACTATAATAGTGTAAAATAACAGACCTCTAACTGTTCCATTGCAGCCATCAACGTGATCATCCCCGATTGAGACATTAATCCAAAGAGGAAGCATGTGTCAGTAAAATGCATAATGAAAATGTAAAGAATCTAAAGATGCAAAAATTAAAGAATGGAGATATCAATGTTTTAAGCCAAAAAACAAAATCAATTCCTTTTAACTTATTTCTTAAGCCAACAAAACACCATTATATATTAGCACGTTTTCATTGGACAACACATTCTAATTATCTAACTTTAAGTAGCTCTTATACAATGTTGAAAGCCAAAAATGCTAAATCACAATACAGAAGGATGCAACTGTCATTGTTAGCTAGAGATTGGCTTTTACAAACCACTCAATTAGTAGTGGCTGCAATAAGAGGAAACCAACGGCATCTTGGAACTACTGTAGAATGGCAAAAAGGATGCACTTCACCATAAAACAAACAAAAGATAATCGTCTCTACAGCCCTGACAACAGAGTAGTAGCTGCTCCACAAGCTTCAGCACCATAAAGTACTCCAGAATATCATTAGCTATCCTCAAGTAAACTAAGGCTGTAACCCCCGGCGTTCACATAGAAAAAGTGCCATTTGTGCTAGATAACATAAGGCAGTGAAACGGCAGCTCTAGTTCTCAGAATTTTAGAACATATACAAAAACAGAGAAAGAGAAGGCAAAGAAAAGGAGAAGGGGCAATAACTGAAATAAAAGAAACTTAAACAAGACAGTTTTTTGCAGCCATCAATGACATAGCATGCAAGCTAGACCTCAACCAACTTGAAAAATTATAGGTTTATTTCCCTAAAACATCAAGTACTTTGATGGTCAGCCAAGCAGCCATCACAACAACTGAAGCATTTATATACGTAAAAAAAAAGTCACATAGATAGGAAGCATAACTTACCTCTCTATACCTAGCCAGGTAAACCTTGAGTGGCTCAATATAGTCTTCAAACCCCAAGGTTGCCATCGCCCATAACAAGTCATCACCATTAATTGTCTTTCTCTTCTCCTTTTGGCATTTGTCACTTGCCCTAAAGAGAATCCGAATAAAACAAAACTACTGAGCAGGAATTTCTATGGCATTTTTCTAGTTTCTCCAATAACTTTTCACCCAGGAAACCCATCCTGATGCGGAAATCGACAGAGCAAAGTCAATATTGTTTTTCCAACTAGAGCGACTTATTCGATCGAATAGAATTATTTTGCTGTATCCAGACTAATACCAATTCGACCCATCTTATTTATGCTATACTTATAATACCAATTCGACCCATCTTATTTATGCTGTACTTAGGCTTTATTGACTCATTTCATATCATGGTTCAAGAGTTTAAATAAAATGGTGGGTCCCAAAGAGAGAAAAAAACCCAGCCACCAATCAGGAAATCAAATTCAACTCCAACAACAGCGATCAGAATCGCAAAAACCCAAGACCTAATCCACGCGTAGGCCCCACTTAAAGCAGGAAGTGGGCAGTGAAGTGAACTGATAGAACCAATGATACCGACCCACAATCTGCGCAAACACAATCCAAGCAAAACAAGACCCATTCCAAGCAAGCAAAACGAAATCCGTAGCACGTACTCGCTGGTTATGAAGCTGATAAACTCGGAGACGCACTCCTGGACAGTGTCCTTGGCGTCCTTGGCGATCTTCCCATTGGCCGGCAGCGCCTTCTTCATGATGCGGCTGATGTTCGCGATCGGCAGGTACCTATCCTGCTCCCTCACGCCGCCCGACTGCGGGCTCTGCTCGCCGCCGCTCTCGTGGCTCCCACCGCCCATCGGACTCGCCGGTGCTTCTGCCATCTTATCAATAACCCAGCCTGCTCCCACCCCCCCCAAAAAAAAAGAACCAAAACAAAAAAGAGCGAAACCCTATATTTAGCAACGCCATGCCTACCTACAGAAATGGATGTACTTATACAAAGCACGCACAAAATTACGTATCCATGTCCTACATCGGTATTCATCAACCAAGAAATTCGAAGGAAGAAAAACCCTCAATCTACCAAAGAAATCGCCGCCGATCGATCAACCGCGAGGCGCGTCGGAATCGAACGCCCGCCGTCGATTCGCCGCGCGCGCATCCGCAATCCGACATGAAGCCGGGGGGGGAAGGAAACCCTAGGAGGACCTCGCAGTCCCGCGCACGCGCCCGGAAGAGAGAGAAAGGGAGATAGAGAGAGAGAGAGAGAGGAAGAGAGAGAAAGAGAGAGAGAGGGAGAGCGACGAACCTGGAAGGAAGAGGAAGGGAGAGAGGAGGAGTGAGAATTCGATTCGTATTTGGCGCGCGCGTCGCGGTTTTTTTTTTTTTTTTTTTGGGGGGTTTTTTATAAGGGAGGGAGAGATCTGACGACGGAGAAGAAAGGGCAGAGCGCGCAGAGAGAGGAAGAAGAAGATCGATCGGAGGAATGAATGGGATTGGATGAACTTTGAAGCTTTCCTTTTTGAAGAAGAATGTTTTTTTCTCCCCTCTCTCCCCTCTTATTTCCTTTTTAACTTTTTTATTTTATTTTGGGAGGTTTAATCCTTGTCGCGTTTCTGGAAATTCTCGGCTCCCGTTCGGCGGTCGTCCCATGGGCCTCAGCTGGGCTCGCCCTCGGCGGGCCCAATTCACTACGTTAAGATTGAACCACCTTTGCCATCCTGCAATCAAGTCATCTCCGGTCCTTGGGTCATTCGGCAGAACACGGATGGGCACGTTCGGTTCTGTAGATATGCGGCGTGACTAGGCTTGTTCGGTTCTATAGATATGCGGTGTGAGTGGGGCTTGTTCGGTTCTTTAAATATGCGGCAAGAATGGGATGAATAGAGCGTCATACTCCACACGGAGGACTAGGATTGGTCGTGTTCGGATAATCTCGAACGAGCTGTGAGTGCTTTTCTGACTGTCCTATCGTTTTCTTGTGTATTTCATTAGAATGAGAGAGACCCCATTTCGGTTTACTCGAGTGCTTGAAACGAGCGGGTAGTATTGGATGCATGAAAAGGCCAAAGAAGGCTGTCCCGTTCCGGTCAATGATACCCCGAGAGAGAGAGAGAGAGAGAAGAAAGGTTAGGTACAATCTCTAAAATCTTTGATTTGTAGATAGGTTCTTGTTACACTCATTTCAGTGAAGCACGCAAAGAAGAGGCAGCGTTCCGTTCTTTCTTTCGAGGGTCCGTAATGCTGCGTCTAATGAAGCCGGCACCCGACATCCTCACATGATTTGCTCGCTCCCGAGAATGGCTCCGGTTCTCTGCACCCATCCAAGAGATGAAGTAGAGTTCCCAGGAGGAGTTTACTGCGATGTCATGCCGTTCCTCAGATCATCTGGAGAAACGGAAACTTCCCCAACGGCAGACCAAGAATCGTTGAAAACAGAATGTCTGAAATCCTTTATGGTAACACAGATCATAAGGCAAAAGTGAAATCATCGCAATTGTATGCCGCTCTTCCGCATTTGGAATCAGTAGACCCATCACTCCGAGATCATTCTGCATGTTCCGTGCGAAATACAGTTAAACCAAAAGAAACCGGATGCAGTCATGCATGTTTTTTCCTTATTCACTGAAAGAAAAGAGAACAAAAAAGACATAAGTTTTCCGTCATTACTACGCAATGGACAAAGCTTCTCAATGGTAGTACATGGGTAATTTTTGCGAGGGATATGGCAGTAGCACCAAACATACATCCCGACGTGTAAATAAAAATTGGCTGAAATTTCAAAATAATGATTGTGATCTTACTCGAGTTGACAGATGCGGGACATTGGAAGCATTTCTTTTTGGCTTAGGAAGGCTCATGATGAATTCAACAAGTGCCCTTCTAACATTGCTTTCTCCATGATCTCCTTCTGCTCCTCAAACACAGAAGCATCAGATCAGATGGTTTCACGTAACACGTGAAAGATATATAACAGCAAATGTAATTTACCTGGATCATTCTCGTGATCATCCCTGGACCACCCTGGTTTCCAGCAGATAAAAGAGAAATGATGATATCGATAATGACGAGCCAAAAAAATTTCAACGAATCACTGTCAAAACATTCACAAACCTGAAACTGCTTCTCTTTCCAGGCCACCTCTTTGTAGGTCCTTGATTCTAGTGACGCATATTCACTTGGAACTAGAATTGCATCCACATGCTGCAGAAGCCTCAAACCATCTGCAGCCACCGAAAACCACATGGAAACTAATAACTATCATCCCCCAACTATAGCAGGAAAAGCTCGAAGTCTGCATGTGATTTGGCTGGTCTATGTTATGGTAAATATACCTCCACTAGTCAGCCATTCTTATCTAAATGGGTTATAATAACTACATGACTCCAGGAAATATTTATGCACTCAAGTCTAACTAAGCAATTCAATTCAGAACACGAGCCATCAATTGAAACAACCTTCAATGCAAGCTAAAATACCATCTCAGCATCTGACCAACCAAGCATGCAAATCCACATTTTAAAATCATAGTAGAAATAAGGGTTTCCTTCTAAATTCCAATAAGACCAAGAGATTCATGGCGCGGATCTCTGCAGAAGACAGTACAGGCATAATACTATAGCTGGTGGCAAAAGAGGGAGAGATTTTACTTGTGATAAAGGCCTCTTCCCAAAGCCCATGCATTGACCACGAAGGTGCCACTTCTCGAAATGGAATTCCCTTGCTTAAGCATACTCTGCATGTCCCATTGACGTCAATGATGATGTTAGAAGCATAAAAGAAACGAGCTTTTTCTTTGCATTAAAACTCATCGTCTATAACAATGTCTCAAAATTGGGAGAACTTGATAATCATCACAAGAGTGTGCACTAACTCAGCCTCCCTTAGTTTATAATTGACCAAACAAGGATAATATGTCTCATTTTTCTGGCAACACAGCAATCAGTTTTTTCATGTAGATCAATAGCTGTGTATCCTCCAAAAAGGGTTCCCCACAAGTGGTGGACTTACTCGATCACAAGTTGCCTTAGAACACCAGGAAGGACGCCATCACTTACAGGAGCTGTCTGCACTTCAAGAGAGGAATAAACATTCGTCCCTGAATGCACACCTTTCCCATTGTCTTCACCATTGTCCTGAAAAGAGCATTTATTCAGGCACTTAGAGCTGAAAAATAGCCCATCAAACTGTAGATTCCCAGCCACGCAATTTTAACATCTCTTTCCAATAAGTAAAACAAAGAACGGAAGTCTAAGATCGTCATTTACTGTCATTGATTTGAAATGGACACATAACCGAAACACAAGATATGTCATCTCAAATGAGCAAATCATAATTTTCCGAGTTTCTGGTGTCCATTTTCTGCAATAATAGCCACTGAGAGACATGAAATCAGAATAACTATCCACGAGCATTGAAGCTGTAACTAGTGACCCTCATCAAGAATGGCAAGCTATTGAAGCATGACCAAGAACCTTCAGGGCAATTGGATTTCTGTTAAAATGAATGCCTTCTTAGATGCTCACCTTGCGGCAGACAATGAAAAAGTTAGTTATAGTTCCCTCAAGTATATGATCACCATCATCTGACAGCAATAGCTCAGTCACAGAAGGAGGCCTCAACTGCTCCAGAGGCTTCCTGAGCCTGTCAACAAAATGAAACTGGCCTAAGATCCACAGGAACAGAAAAGGTTGTCAGAAACTAATACGAGGAACCCAGAGAGTTGTAATATTATGTGCTGGCCTGGCAATGGTAAATGTAGCTTATTTAAAGAAGATTCTGAAAACACCATGTAAAGATTTCATCAAGAGTTGAACTAAAGTTTCAGTTAATTACAGAAGAGCATAGTGAATAAAAATACATCAACTGGTGATACGTACTAAAAGTTACGCATTTACTTTATTTGAAGAAAAACAAAGATCAAAGATCGTTGTAAATTTCTTATGGAGCTTGCAACCTAACCTTACCCAATCCGAATACTTTGCGGCAGCGACACTCCTCCCTCTTCCCACCAAAGCCAACCGTGCGCCACTTTGCCCAGCACCAAACACAGGGGGAACATAAGCACTGACATGAACATGAACATCGAGAACACAATCGACCCTCTTTCTATCGACATGCACAGATTTCCTCAAACTCTCCAAATTCCCACTAAGCAAAACCGTGATGGCCAATTCCTGCCCCATTTCTCTATCTCTCATTGCGCGAGGCAGCACCTTCCTCGTCGACTCATTAACCAAATCCGGAATGCCCGGTTCCCACACCGACAGGGCCATCGACGACGCGGACGACGCATCCACAGGCCAGCTTGATCCGAACAGAAACCGCGGCTCCGAATTCAACAGGATCTTCGCGGAGTTGATCAGCCTGTTCAGGTGCCTCCCCCAGAACAAGATGCAGGAACCATTATTGTGAGTCCGAGTGGTCGTGTACGCCCCTGACACAGTTTTCACAATGCCCATAAGCAGGTACCTCATGCATAAGCGTGCACATGCAGAACCTATAGCTCATGACTCCATTATGAACATGCAGTTTCTTCCAATTACAGCAGACAGGACTCTGGCTGAGGAATTCGAGAGTCGCAAGCTCCGATGAAACCGGTCACTAAACCGTTCCGACAGGCTAAATTTCATCCCTTTCTCGAAGCTACAGACATGGGAAAATAGCCGGAAGAAAACACGCCGGACTCGACTCCTACCCAGGAAATAGAACAGAAAAGGGTGTCAGAAAGACGGTACCCGGGTGGGTTTCAAGGAAGGAAGCGACGGTGGGAGCATCGGAGGACTGAGAAATGACGCCATTGCTCAGCAGGAACCTGCAAGTCGACATGGTCTCAGGCTTCCCTTCTCGCCGCCTCAAGAGAAAAGACTGATGACAACATATCAAACAACACGGATCGAAATCGGCGTTTTGAAGAAGATGGGCCGTGGCCATTGACTTTGAAGCCCAGGCCCAATAAGATTCACTACTATCCCAAAAAATAAACAAACGGCTAAATATATAAAAAACTTCGTTTTTACCCCCAATATATATATATTCCTAAATTCTGACATTGTTGCTTGCAAACGAGTGATCACTCTTACAATTTTCATTTTTTTGCTTCTCATTTAACTTATTGAAGAGATTAAATTCGCAGCAAAATTTTCCTTTTTAGCAAGAGAAATAGTTTTATGTATGCGTAATTGAAAAAATGGCACAAATTCCATACATATAATTATGATTATTGATCATTATTCATTAACTATCGACACTCCCTGTGCTATGTACTGTTTTAACCATCATTCATCAATGACAATTATTTAGTTTTATTGGTAATTCGGTTGTTGATCATTAGTCTTTAGTCTTTAGTCATCAATTATTGACATGACCAAACAAGCTAAAAAAAATTTCTCAAGTGCTTCTCTTTTCGTTTTTTTTTTTTTTTTTTTCACACACGTCACCAAGTCAATAATCAAATCTAGTTTCATTGGTAACTGGACAAACCGAATTTTGTGCTCCATTAAGAAGATTACATCAAAGACATTGTGGAAATCCAAATTGAAAAATTAACGGTCGATCAACAAAATCATGTTGAAAATCACCAAATTATGAGCGGTCCGATATTATTTTTTTCTGGGGAACTTTATAAATGTTAGCTGTTGACACTTTTTCCCCCTCTTTTTTCCCTCTTCTTCCCAAGGGGGGAAAATTCTCAAATGGGGGTCTAACCAGCCTTTCTTGGCATGATGAAGTGAAGCATTAATGCCAGAATCCACCACTAAATGCAGCAATATCTCCATAAAAGGCAAAGCAAATCCAGTCCCATTTAAGTTCTTGCCTGCGAGGACTGCAGCAGTTTACCAAAACAAGCCAAGGCAGCCAGAAGGAAAATGTTCATGCATGGTTTTTCCCCTTTTTGTACGGATGAATATGGTCGAGACTATCCCATTCGATTAGCAAGTGACAAGAAAGCCTACATCAGGCAAGGCTTTGCCTCAATTTACATGCCAATTCCTTATAAGGAATTGCAGCAGATTACTCTTTCTATGTATGCATCGTCTCTCAACAGTCGCCAATGCGAAGAGCGCAAGATGGCACCCGTTCAGCACCTATAAGAAGAACCCGCCTCTCTTCACCGTCCAGAACAGCTTGCTGAGAAACTGGGATCGAATTCGAGCTACAATGGCTGCTGAATCTCTTCCTGCTCATCTGCGACAGATGCTCCACGGGCTCTCCCTCGACGAGTTCTACTGCTTCCATCGCGTCGACAGGAGGGTCTACTCTCGGCTGGTCATCAGCCTTAACCGGGACCTGAACCAGTCCGTGCGAGTGATGGGGCTCCTGATATGGCTGGAGAGGGCGGGCCGTGACCAGACCCTTGTGGCCACGGTCCTGAGATGGCCCGACAGCGTGCTCAACGCGCTGGCCGATGAAGCCGTTGAGTGCCTGATTTGCATGCAGAGGGATGAATTCCTGTCCCCGTCGAGAAGCAGCGACATGTGCTTCACGCGGAACCTGACTAACCGTGAAATCGGGCTCGGGTTCTTCCATAAGCATCGCGCCCTGATCCTTCAAGCAATTAGTAAGGTCATCAACGAGGTCTGCGTGCTAGCGTTCTTCGACATAATGCAAAAGGTCGCGCAAAATAGGGCTAGGACTAGTAATGCGAACGCTAAGAGCGGCAATTTCGCACACCGGAGTGAGCAAGGTTACGGCGATCAGTCTGTATATCCGATACCACCGGCTCCGTACCAAGGTATTGGGGTCGGACCGCCGAACTTACCATCATCATTCATCCCGCTCTTTAGAAAAGGAGGGTATTTAGACCTGATTTTCGGGGAAGATTACGAACAGGAGGCGCAAACCTGGAACGACAATTACTTCCTTGGCGGCAAGATGAGCGATTCCCGAACTTTAGACGACGCCGGGGTGCCGCCTGACGAGCGGACCATATTCTTGACGTTCTCCAAGGGATATCCTATTCCTGAAAATGAAGTTCGCGAGTATTTCACCCGGTTCGCTCCCCCTCAATCACTTCATTTCTAATGACAAAGCGGGTCGCACAATACTCTTTCTTAAGCTAACCGAATTCGCAACTACGATTTACATTTCGATGTTATCTTCAATCTTGTCTGAATATTTTGATTATTCAATCGACAAGGCAATTAGAACAAAACAATAAGAGGGCTAATGAACATTAAGGTTTGCAGTAGAACTAAGATTTTCTCTCCTCCCTTGACGATACAGGCGGTTCGGAAACTTCATAGAGGAGCTGCACATGCAAGAGGTGCCGCCGGAGGAGCAGGCCTTGTACGCGCGTGTCGTGGTCCGCCCCGCCTCGCTCATAGACGCGATACTCAGCGGCAGGAGCAAGGCGAAATTCACCATCAACGGGAAGCATGTGTGGGCGCGCCGGTATGTGAGGAAGACAGTCAAGTCGCCGCCGCTGACCGCCCATGAAGTTCCGTCGCCTCCAGCACAACCATGAGTCGTATTCATGGTTATTCGTCGTCGTCGTTGTTGTAGCCTTCCAATGTATATTTTGCAATCAATTTCCCGCCATAGATATGGGATTTTGAACCTCGGTTACTTGGATTTCCTAGCAAATATGGAGGATCTTATTTATATTTCTTTATCTTTGCAAATGATTATTCTCATTCCTCTTCTACAAAAGCCAAAAAGTCCTTAAAAATTGTAAATCGCGTTAATGACATATTTTTTCGCAAAAAATGAATGCTTTGCAAAATATTTTCTTAAAAATGATCAATTATATCACTCATAAAAATGAATTGACGAATTTTTTTTTATCGTCTACAATTCTTGTTGATTATGAAATCTTTATGAAGCGGCATATATTATAATATTTAGAAACAAAATTTCTAAATAATTTATTTTCTTGTGAAATAAATAGACCCTAAGACAAAGTCAATAAGTGAAGTCTGTACATGGTATTCAAGTGGCAATAACCTAGTGAAGACTAATGATATTATTGCCATGAAAAGGAGCTGTGCTATTGCAACCGTGTTTGATGACAATCCCCAGTTCTTTTATGTAGTCAAGCATGAACTATGCAGTGAACCGACAAATTTCACCGACAAAAGAACAGTCAGGTGAAATTGTTGTTAGAAACACGAAATGGCATCAACAATTTGTACTCATTTTGTTATCAGTAATCCGAACAACCCCATCCACATGAATCTCCATCCTGAACATTTCGGCTTATGCTGATCTAGCTCGTGAATTCGAACTTGAGCAGATGAGAATCGTCGGCCCGACTGCAGGAGTTCGATGGTCAATGAGAACAAACCCCGGTCTTATAGAGAACCAAGACATCAGTGCTGATCAAGTGGTTCATAAGTGGATCTGTAAGTTCGATTCTGTTCGATATTCACGGTCGACGTGCATGAGATGGCGATCAAGAATAGGCAGTGCATGAATATCGAGTAGTGTCGGGTGGATAGAGCCCAGTTTAGCGCGCTCTCATGTATTACCCTCGACCTCACACGATGCATCAGCAAAATTCGGCTTGATCAGGAACCCAGGGCCACAGGATCGATGTTCGCAAGTATACCTCAAGCTCACATCCTATGATGAACAGAAGAAACGATGGCACATTTTCTGGTTTGCTCTCAGAAATCAGGAACACCACCTCTTATGGCGAACCAAGAGACAAAAGTCGGTCTTTCTGAGATGGTGGATATACAAAGCACCCAGTGAGTTCTCAAGAGCATACACATATATATGCAAATCGTATATCATTTATACTACATGATGGGTCATAGGTTTTTTTGTGCACTTGGTTTATAGGAATTAAACAAACCGAATCCTATATTAAGAATGCACTCTAAGAATTGGGTTGGTAGCTATGTCCTCTCTTGCTGTTTCTTACCTAACCTTCACAAGAGAGAGCATGGCGACAAATTGGTCATGTGGACCTCAGGAAGATGAATCAGAAGCCTCGCTTAGCTTCTGTAACTGAAGTAGGCACGACTGGCTGTATTATTGTGGACACCATTTTTCTGGAGACTTACTGGGAGCTGTGGAGGAGGGTGAGGAGTGGCTGTGGATGAAGAGAATCCTGATGATGCTGCATAGGTGAACAATTGGGCTTGTTGAGACCCATTGTTGGCATTGTTGACATTGCCATGCATTGGCAATCTGTAACTTGAGAACCTCAATGCCGGAATCGCTTCGGCCCTCTTCTCCATTGCCTTTCCCTGCAGTACAGCAGAAAAGATTGTCAGAAAGCAAACTTCGTCTGCCAGATCGGAAATCAAGCAGCCTCGGCTTGTGGCTGCTGCTCGTGAGTTGTATAATGTCAAGTGGATAATATCCATCTTCACTAAATGTTCATGCTTTTAGAAGATGAGATTGCTCGGCACTGCTGGCTCTATGGCGTGTTTTGAATTGCTTCCAGAACATGAATTAATGGAACATTTGATTATAGAATGATATATGTAGTCCAAGAGGACAATTAGCAAGCACATGGGAAATAAAGAGGAGAGATCTGAAAACGTTTTGCTGAAAAACCAAGAAAAAATTTCGGTACTTTTGACATGATAAAAGTGCTCGGAGCTGCATACATGGTGTTGGCCATGTATCTGAGGCAAAAAGTTTAAGAAAATTATGCAGTAAAATCTGTCACTCAACAAAAATGCGGATGCAGAAAACTGATAAACACCCCCCAAAAAAAGAAGGTTCACTCTGGATTTGGATCTTATTTTACATCAATCATTTAGTTCACGGATCCGTTGCGATAGATGTGTGAGATGAGACGGGCATCAAGATGCCCCCTCCCAAAATGCCTTGCTACATAGTAAACTTTTTTCGTAACATGGTGGCAAATGAGGTTTCTTAAGGTTTTGAAGACCCAACACTAAACAGTACTAGCCAAAATGAAACATGGTTTTTCATCAATAACAAGCCCATAATTTCAGTTAATGAGGACATATTTTGACTAGCCAATTGAAGCAGTTAGCTTAGCATCCAAATAAGTAAAACAAACGGTGTTTACAAGCAAATGGAATGGAAAGAACGACGAGGAGCTAAGTACCTCATAATTTGGTGCGAGTGCGGGATGCAAGGTTGACCAAATGGGAGGACTCCTTGATGCCATTCCAATATTGGGAAGTTCTCCACCCTTGTGAGCAGAAGAAGAGCAACCGACCTGCAAATTACGAGTTATAAAGACACGATAAATCATCAGTTTCTAAAGAAAGAGGCAAAAATTGTACAAAATACTAGGCAATTGCATGATTGATCGAAAAACTACCATCACGATATTTGGCATCTCGCGGGTGGCACAATGAAAGAGCATATCCCTTTGAGTTCCAGCTCCCATGGAACTACTTGATGGCAGAGACATTCCGAGGCTCAGATCAAGATTGTGGCCGCCGCCTGAAACCCCATTAAACACAAGAGCTTCTTGTGATCCATTGTCACATTGTGGCAACTTTCGATTTAGTCTTACAACCACAATTAAGAACCTAAAATATCAACTTTAAAGGACTTTAATTGAGCTGTACCTCCAGCTCTGGGATATGGTTTAGTGTCTCCTTCGTAATTGCCTGGCTGGAAGTTCATTACTGCTTCCATTCCATTACATTTGTTTGCCGCATTGTCAGAAGCCCTGGAATTAGAAAGAAAACAAAGGGAAGCATCTCGTCTGATCAACTAAGTCCACCAATATGCAGTAGAATTATGCACCTAGTGCTTAGAGAGGGAGAAAAGGAAAATCGATTTCTAAGATCACAAGGACCTCGGAGCTTCAATTTCAATGTCAGATAAACCAAGATAAATTTACCTGCAAATAAGCACCACGACTTTGAAGATTATAGGGGCAAACCTGAACATCTTTTTTCTTAATTACATTTAAGACAAGTCACCTTAAGATCTGATTCCAATTTAAGGAACCGCCTTAATTTTGTAAGTTCTGAAGGTTCAAGTTTCAGTTTTTGCGTCAACCAGATTCGCCAGTGAGTTAAAAATATCTCTGAATTTAAAGAACTCGCGGACAAGAATTCTTACTTGTTCCCAAGTAGCGGCCCCGCTCTGGTATCCCATCGACCACATTTTTGCAGGGTCATGCCCCTATGTTTTGAGCTTCCTCTAGAGATTCCAGTGCTCTGGCGGCGAAGTATTTGCACAAATTCCTCTTTCGATAAATTCACCATCTGTAACTAATTAGATAACAGTCACCAAACAAAGAACCACTTCCAGAAGATCATTTGTATGCTATCTACTCATCAATGAATAGAACCTGTTTCATGTCTTCCTCATAGTCACTGATATTGAAATTGATGTCCGCATCGACTCCCCTAAACTTGATCGCCGCCCGATCATAAGCTCTGAATTAAAGAGTTCCACATTCGATTGAATAAGGAATAGGCATCGAGAATCCTCTACAATTGGCAAGCAAATTCAAATTCAAAACACTAATCAAGAACTCACCTAGCAGCAGCATATGCAGTGTCAAATCCACCTGACAAAACCCAGAAACAACACATAAGACATCCCAAAAAGAAACACCAACTTCACGGAATTAATTCTCATTTATCTTTAACAAGTACGCATATGCAAGCGAATTGAGAGAGAACCAAAAAGGAAATCCTCTTACCTAAATACACTTGCTTCCCACAATCCCTGCAACGAAATTACCCAAAAGAAGAATTAAGCTAAACACTTGTTCTTAATCAGAAAAGGAAAAAAACATTGATACGAAAAAGGACAAGCCAAGATCAACATCTTCGGATGGACTTTAGACCTCAATCAAATGCAATGCAACATACAACATATCAAGAACAAAACCCAATTATCGTTAAACCAAGCACACCTACACACCATATATGCGATTCCCATCTTCCAGTTCGCCGGTAAAACGTGACACCGCGGTACTGGGAGCTCCGGGACCGGGGACCCCTGCGGCTCTTCCGTGGCTTCGGCTGCAGAATCCTGAACTCCGTGGGAGCTCCAGCGGGTTCGCCAAAGGACAAGTTCAGCCACTGCTGCCTTGCAGGCAACCCCAACCCTAATTCCGCCACCTCGTGGCCGTGCTCTCCGGCTCCGGCAACCGGAAGAAGCTGCCGTGTGATCAGCCCCGGTGGCGAGGGCGGCGGGTCTCCGGCCTTGAAACCGCCTTTGCTCCCTTTCTCCTTCTCCTTCATAATATAGAATATGGAGGAGGAGGAGGTGGTGTTGGAGGAGTTCTCCTCACCGGCGTTGCCAGAAGCTTCCTCGGCGCTGGCGACAATGGTGGAGTTGGAGGTCCCGGAATCTTCCTCCATATCGTAGTTGCCGGAGGCCTCGTGAAGCTTGGTCGCCGCTTCCTCCTCTCGCTCTTGCACAGCAATCTGGTTCTTGTCGTTGTCGCAGGACGAGTCGCTGGAGATCATCTCGAGATTGAGATCCAACATGGTATCTTTTCTTGACGGGCCTTTCTCGTCAGTGAATCTTTAAAAACTGAAGTGGGTCTCCGCGAAAATCTCGAATCTTTATGAAGCAAGAAGGCCTGGCGAGGGGAGGACAATCTCCAGGAAAGCTGAACGAGAAGATGGGTGCAATATGTCCAAACAAATTAAGTTGTAGAGAGAAAGAGAGAGAGAGTTGGTATGGCGATCGGGGAGAGGATGAGTGAAGAGTGAAAAGCTCAAAGGAAATGCATTTTAAAGGGGAAGACGAGGAGAGGCTGATTCTTGTTTAAGGTGGTGAAGAAAGAGACGGTTTTTTCTGTGGTTTCTGTGGACGAATGGAGAGGAGGCCCGAGAGAAGAGAGAGAGAGAGAGAGAGACGACGACGATGACAGATGGGAGATAAACAAGAAAGGGAAAAGAAAACGAGAGAGAGAGAGAGAGAGAGAGAGAACAACCGATGATCAGCGACAGTAAAGCAGAAGTAAACTGGCTCAGGAGGGGACTGGAAGCGAGCTGAGTTCGTCACATGAAAACCAAAAATCCAATGAAAAATCGATGACTTTTTAAGGAAAAAACAGAAGGGACGAGGTAAAAGGAGGAAGGAGAAACTGGGGAGTGGGGCTGTGCGGACGTGTTAACAGCAGCGGCAGAATTCTTACACTTGCCCCTCGTTACTGGATGCCCCCCCTCCACCTTGCACTCCTGAACCTTCTTCATCCTTCTTTTCCAATTCCAAGATTACACTCGAGATTGAAAAGCTAAAAGCAAAATAATAATAATTTTCATCCTTAGATAGGTCAGGAGGTGCATAGTTAAAACCCTAAATCCGGGGTTAATAACATCGCTTGTGTAGATTCTATTTTGCACCGTCGGTATATGTTGGATTACTTTATTCAAAAATGTTATGTATTTTCCTCTAATTATGCCTCTGAGTTGAGTTACAAGCATGGATATTACTTGCCTACTGAATTTTAATTAGTACACACATGAGAATTTCCGTCAACACATTAGTGGTAATGGAGGAAAATACGATTCTTATGAATAAGAACCAATATAAATCATGATGACTTGCTTCATTTACTATGTAATGAAGTGGCATGTCCTCATAATGCATCTAGCACGACCCATTTATTTAAATGGATATTGATTTAGAATACGTCGTATCACATGATTATTCTATTATATATCAGCCTTGATGATTATTTTATTATATTTCGGCCTTGAATAAGTCAAGCTTTACATCATAGTTAGAACACCCTCTTACTCATGCTCCACGCTTAGATATCGATGTCTATAGAGGATGTTCGCTTTAGGACTTATCTTTATGTACAAAATGTACTATGTAGGTGGCATTGCTATTCTATTTGACCCCATTAGTTTGGAGCAATTTCTAAATTTTTGGCGTTTGTCATACGTTGAGATTAATGATTAATGAGGCGTGAGCAAGGGATGGAACTAACCCTTTGACAAGAGGACAAGCATAAATGATTATATGGGTTTGATATGATGACTAACTGACTTGCTACCTTTATTGATTTGAGGGATGGCTTTCCTTAACATTGATTAGAGAACCATTCTTAGAGCCAATTTGCAAAAACACACTTCGCGATTTAATTGGTCTTGTGATTAGTTAGGGAACATGAGATACTAATGACAATATCATTAGTATAAAATACAAAGTTTACTTTCAGATGTGTGGAACTATCGACTAGTGCTGTAGAAGGTTGCAGTGCTTCGGTCATAGGTTTGCAGCTTTGTTAAGCAAGTTCAAATCTCTAAAAAGTATTAATAAGCCCGTAACAAAGTAATGGCGAAAAATATATTTATTTCACTTCAATTAATTATGTTTATGGATCTACACGCAATCAAAATCTCTCTCTCTCTCATGCCGGCGAGGTGGTGGTCGAGACAGGGGGGTCAATGCTAACGCAATGGTGGTCGAGGCAGAAGGGCGTGCCCCCAACAAGATAAACGGATTAGGCAAAGTGAAAGTTGTACCTTCAGCGTACATAAAGAAGATAGAGAGGAAAAGAGGTGACAAGAGACCATGTTTTCTCGTGTCAATACTCACATATTATATGTTAGATTCACATGTATTGGTACTGTAACGAGACAACTCTAGTGATCGTTATCCAATGGCCGGCTAACCATGTCTGCCGAGCACTCTTTTATATATAATTTGTCTTCTACCATCAAGATGCGTGTGCTGTACATCTACACCGTAGCCCATTTTTGCCAATGTTTACGAGAGAGGGTTTCTCTACTGAAAGGGGGCAAAAAGCGCCTGCGAGATGGTTTCATCATATGCAAATCGTGCCCATTTCTTCACGTAATCGACATGGAAGGCTGTCCTTTTCTTCACCACCTAAGTCTGCATTCATCGGTCAAAGTACGACATATTCGGTTGGTTCATATGGATCTTCACCTCGTTGCTTGAGTTGACTGAACTATTCGGACAAATTTCATAGGACGGTAGCCGCTTTTTGTTTTCGAAGAATCACTCCCAATAGGAGCAACGTTGCCAGCCAATAGAAATGAACCTTCATCTTTCATAAGCTGAATAGATTGAGTAAACCCTACGTTAACTACCCAAGGAAATCCCTGATAGGTCGCGATTAAAGTGTTTTTCGAAGGGAAAAAATGGAGGGATTTTTAACCTTCTTTCACAAGGAATTCCTGATAAGCGTGAGTCATTGACTCACAACACGCCACCCATCACTCCTACTTAATTGAGCGATCCAATGAAATGTCCGACCACGGCATAACGAGCAGTTTATCACCGATAACATCGCAACTCATTATTAGAAAAAGGAGAATTTGCGATAAGGTTTCCGTAAGCAAACCTATCGAAAGGATTATCGTCGAATCTTGCCTAACAGAATAACTAGAGAGCTAGTGACAAACTCGATGAGGACGGCGGTCTTTACCCAACGTCCCTCAGTACCAGGATTGCACGGGTGCCTACAGCATTCGGGATTTTCACGGCGGCACAACAAACCCCGGCACAAATTGCACCAAAGGACCCGGGGTCGGGAAAAATATACGAAAAAAAAAAAAAGGAGAAAAAAGACAGTTAAAAAGCAAGGGTGGAAAGAGACATTGAGAGGCTCAATCGGCGTTTTGCAAGAGAGGAAAAATCGGTAAAGATCGAGCACACGAGAAAGGTCTGTGAAATTAGGGTATGGGGCTAGGGGTCCACGTGGAGAGATCCGAGTGGCTAAGAACCCCAACAGATGGACGGAGATAATCACATCCTGATCGCCCGAAATCTGGTCCGGACAACGTTGACTAATGCCATTAATGGTCACTTTTATTTATTTTTTGCCATTTTTTGCCGGGGCAGGACCACCGTCGACCTGTCCTCTTGTTGCCTTATTTAAACATGAGGGGTCGTCACCGTTGATTGGATCCTGCCGCCGATCCGACGGCTTGTGTCCGTTATCTCCACGCCCGGGCCCTCAAAAATCAAGCTGCGTGAGTTTTGAGTTTTTTTTTTTTCTCTTTCTTCTTGTGATGAAGCCTTTAATTAATTTTTTTTTGGCGACATTTAATTTCGCCAGTTTTGAGACCCCATTAACTTAAATGCCCCGCCGTTTGTGGTGGATGGCCTTTGCGTGTCCCATTATCCTATTTTAATTTCCACCTTTTTGGGGCTTTTGGGACCATAATCGTCACCAATTTAAAGAAAAACTTTATCAACTAACAAATAAGAAAACAGTTTTCAATTTTCCCGAAATAAGCAGCACTTTTTTCTCAAATGTTCTAATGAAATCGTTGACAAAATATTTCATGGGAGCACAACATCAACTTTAATCATGATACATTCAAAATTCGAAAATCAGACAGCTGTCACTTGAATATATAATAACAAAAATCTCGCGAACCAAAATAAAAGTCGCAAGAGAATAGTCTTAAATATTAAGAAACGCGTTGAAGATCGAGATTTTTCGAATAAAAAAAGCGATTTGTTTTATGGGTAAGAAGAGGGAAAATGGGGGAAAAAAGGGGTTGAAGTTTCCTGTGAAATTCGGTTGGATGTTGAAGTGGAGGAAAATGAAAGGGCAAAAAGGCATTAATAATATAACAACAAAATTTTTTAAAAAAAAATTAAAAACCAAAAGAGGAAAACGACGAGGAAAGAGACGAGGAACGGCCGCTATCCGGCCTTGTCCTTTCCTCGGCGCCCCGACCGACGTGTCCGCAAGGGGGGGAGGGCCTTCGTCGCCTGCTTTTCTGTTCACACCGCATGTAAGTGCCCTGCGCTTTCGCATGTAAGTACCCCTCCTGTACCTTTAAGGTCAAACCTAAGTTTTGGGGGATTCAATTTTCTTGGGATTCAATGTCTTCATGAATGGTACCCCTTTAGTCCTTTGATGTCCCCTTTTGTTCTTCGGCCCATCGAGATGTCCAAATCGGGAAGGAGGGACCTTATCAAGCCACTCGGCGATATGACGGGACATTTTCATTCAAAAGAAGGATCCGATGATGTCGATGTCAACTCTGAAACAAGCACTCGAATCCTTCAATGGATGCTTTTGTTGGGTCACCTAATGAAATGTGATGCGCTCCCGAGATATGATCTGCAAATTACGTGCACTCTATTGGATTGTATAAGAGGCGATGCCCGTTAATGAGATCAATGAAATTTGCATTACTTCTAAACCTGGATGTTTGGACTTGCGGCTTCAATTTAGCCAGAAGAGATTCGATTGATGTGGCCAGGTTTGGACGTGTAGTTTTGGCCAGCTCCTAATTCTTGAATTAGGGGCTCTAGGGCACGTGAAATGTCAAAGTCAAAAAGGTCTCGCGAAACAAAAAGGAGAGGAGCACATCAAAATTAGCGTGTGAGCGACTGGACTTTAGGAATAGGAAATCTCCCCCTCGATTTCTTAAAGGAGTGAATCACGTGTTTTTTTTTTTTTTTTTGTCGGAGTGAATCACGTGTTTGATGCATCTGAAATTTGCATTTTGGCCCTTCTCTCGAACCACGAGCCAGCAGCGTATCCGCCAATTTTTCGGACCCCTTTTTGGCTCTTAATTTTTTTGAACATATATATTTTAGTTCCACTTTTCATTTTCTCCCCCTAAAAATAACATCCTAGGCATATCATTTCCAATTTTCACGTTCACATTCTTCATATACATCCATAATTTTGCCCGAAAAAAATTGCACAAAATCCCCATTTTGAACGCACTGATAATTGTAATGTGGAATTTCGAAACATTATCAAAAAAAAAGTTATAGATATTGTTTAAGAGTTAATGGCACTTTTTTTTTTTTTTGGCGGAAATCTTTGGCCGAGCAATGTAACTGAAAATGGCAAATTGAAAGGGACAAACACAAGGAGACAAAGGCTTGTATTTGAAGCTAAACTAACATTAATGCGTTAGGTTAGAGGCTAAGAGTTCTACTCTACTGGCTACTCATTTGACTACATCTACTTTCCTGGCTACTCATTTGACTACGTCGCATACAAAAGTCAACGGGAAGTTAAGAGGAAGTGGGGGGGATTCATTGCCTCTAGGATCTTCTCAAGGCAAAGACTCGATCGCGTTCGACGCAAGTTAGACGCAAGCCAGACGCAAGCCAAACTTTTGTCAACCCATCCAATAAGAAACATGTCGCTCCATCCAATTTCATGATTAATACCATATAGGTTGATGCGAGCAAATAATAATTTTCAAAAGGACATCAAGGCATCTCTCAACCCCCAACGAGACATTAGTCAGATCTTAGCTAATCAACCGGCTTGTCCATATCTCGGGAAAAAAATTTGTCAATAATCCAAAACGTGCTCCTTATTAAAAAAATCCGATCCTTAAACGTTCACAAACAAACGGCCCAAAATGAAGTCGGCCCCGCGACACAAAAAAATCAAGGGTCAAGAATTCATTCAAGGTCGATATTTTTAGGATTTTTTTTTTTTTTTGCTCATTTTGTAGGTCAAGAAAGGGGTGAAAATGAAAGGAAAACGAAAAAAAGGACATCGTGGTGTCTTTCGACCTCCAAGGAGACATTAGTCAAATTTTAGTTGAGATCTCTCGCTCTTTCTTCTCGTGACCCTTTGTGGCATTGACATTAAACTTTCCGCTAATCAACAGGTTTGTCCAGGCAAAAGTCTGAGAGTGAGTGTTAGAATAGGATTAGAGTAGGACCAACCAGAAAGAAAAAAAAAAAACCGGCTTGTCCATGTCTTCGGAAAAAAAATCTCAATAATTAAGAACGTGCTCCTTATTAAATCTGACTCTTAATAAACCACGAAGAAATGGCCCGATACAAAGATGGCCCCGCGCCATGAAAAGATCGAGTGATCGAGAATTCATTCGAGGTTTGAGGTAGCCAATTCTAGGGACACCTAGTCCCCAAAAAATTAGTGAAAAAAAGATAAATTACAATATTCCCACGTCGATATCTTCGTGTTTTTTTCCCCTCGTTTTGTAAGTCAAGAAAAGGAGTGAAAATGAAAGGAAAAAAGGGGAAAGGCCAACCACCATTTTAGTGGAGGAGAAAAGGATGAGCCAGCCGCGGAGAGAGAAACCTTAATGGAGACAAACGCGTCTCGTCCCGTCATTCGTCCCCTCATTCGTCCCCACTGTGGACCAAAATCGAACGAACAAATGAGCGAGCAAGTGAGCGATCGATCGAAAGGCCACGATCCAATCGATGTCTCGAGGTTGACACGACGCACGCCGGGTAAATGGAACGAGACCGACCACGGGGGGGGGGGGTCCGGGCCGTCCATTTCGCCCCCGATATGGACAAGGAGGACGTGATCGATCGAAGGGAGGGAAAGGGACGGAGCAAGAACAAGAATCTTGTGCTGGTCGTCCCACATAGGAACTTTCCTCTTACGGTAATCCCCTTTATATTCTCATTTTCATATATTCAAGTAATGTAATCGATTGAGTAGCCTAGCCACGTCCTGCACCAGATGCCTCCCCCTCCCCCTTCCTCCTTTCTCTGCGATTCCTTCTTTATTCAAATTTCCCTTTTCCTTTTTATTTAAAAAAAGGAAAGTCAATTTAAGGTAAAGCAGTCTTAATAATAATTAGGGTTAATAAAAAAAAAACTCAAATTAATATACATGTGACAAAATTATCTCAAAGCATTTTTTTGACCGTAATAAACTCAAAATCGATAAACTTGTGACAATTTATCCCGTTAAATTTTATCATCAAATTATCTATTGGATGATTCGTGGCAATTAACGAGTACATCAGTTTAGAGTTACCAAAAAAAACCTTTTATGGATAAGAAGAAACCTTTTATTAACTAACTTTTGGCAATCAATAGATGTTAAATTTGTTACAGTTTTATTAGTTTAAGATTTTTTTGTTGTAAAAGAATTTAGCTTTGAAAAAATTTGTGATAAATATACCAATTTAGGGTTTTTTGTTATTAAAATCAATTTAGGATAAATTTGCGACAAGTATACTAATTTGTGATTTTTCGTAATATTAATGCAAAGTATTAAAAGCCGCGGCGATTATCAAATTATCACGAATTTTCATTATTTCTATTTAATTTCGCTTACACGTCGACGTTAATAAGAATGCGATATCAAATCAAGTAATCAGACGGCTTTTAACTAAACCGAGAATTTGCAATACATTTTTTTTTGGGTCATTTTCTTCATCCGAGCTCTCTCGATTGAGTGATCTCCCTAACCACTCCATTTATACTTCCCCCAGTGGAGCAATAAATAATGAAAATACACGACATGGACAAGACGATTTTAAGTGCATAAAATAAAAATCTAGGAAACGGTTGACTTCATCCATAGTAAAGAAAATTATAAAGACAATGAATAGTGAAGCTTTTCTAACAACACGAGGCACAAAATGGGATTGTCCCATAAAATATCATATAAATATATACACACAGCAAAAAAAATATTTATGATTCAATCTCTTCAATCATGATGTTAATAGTACGTATGACTCTACAATAGTATAATAATTCAAGTGAAAAACGGGATTCTTCCATTTCAAGAAATAATAGTAAAAAAATTCTATGATCCTCCGTATGCATGTGTGTTTTTTTTTTTTTTTTTTTGGGGGGCCAAAATATAGCGCCTGCAATGAAATATAGTTTTTAATGTACTTAGACAATTGTGCAACCTTGGATGGATAAGCTATCAACATCCTATACATGGTTTGATAAGGACCGAAATAAAATCGATTTAGAAAGTTACAATGGCTGCCGGCCTTAGATTAGCAAGTGACTTCAATTGGTTGATTGCCCCACCCCCCCTTTTGGTAACAAAAGAAAAACCTCGTGTGCTTTCTATTATGAGGTTATTAGTAGATACATCTCCACGGTAGCATAATAGCTCGGAGTAAAAAAACAGCATTATCCATTTTGAAAAAACCTGCACGGAGAAAATTCTACATCCATCCGTGTTTATGGGTTTTTTGTCTTTTTAACTAGTGTATATCACCGGTAAGAAATGCATTTTCAAAGCACTCTGACAAATGGGCAAATTTCGGATTAATATTGCACCCCAAAAAAGAAAAATCTAAGATCGATAAGCTATCGATAAGTTATATACAGATCGATAAGGACCGATTAAATATTAATCCCACGACTCTAAAAAGATTGTCAGCCTTATAATTGCAAGTACCTTTTGATCAATCAATCTCCATCCCTCCCTCCCTCCCTCCCTCCAATAATTAGGAAAAAAATCTGGATACTTCACCTTTATTAAATGATATTTATATTAAAATAATTCATATTAAATATAAATGGGAATCTAAGTCGATCCCAAACTAGCTCCAATTATTGCAGCCCACGAAGCATTAAGTACGAAAGGGCGATAAGGTTCGCTTTGGCGGGCCCCACCGCTGCCCCCGCGCGAGCGCACCCACGCGCTCCTTCCGGGCGCGTGCGACGACACGCGCCGCGGAGATTTGACCGTACGTTGCGGGTGCTGGCACACGAGTGCCTAACTCCATTTATGACGCGACGGATGACGTCACGCGGCCCGATTATTGTAAATATTTTTTTATCGGTCGATTATTGTAATTGCCTTCCACGCCATTTGGCATTATAATTAATCGGGATTGGGAGGAGCCATGACGCAGCACCTTACGCTGGCAACCCGAGTAGACCCATAATTTATTTCATCGAATCTTAAAAAAATTCGAAGATTACGTGATTAGCTAATTATTTTTTTTATTTTATCTTTTGCCCCATATATAGAATAATTTTCAGGCAAATGTTTTTTGTACTTTCCGCTCGTTGTACTCTCCGCTCGAAATGGAAACCTGCGGAAGAAGAGTACGGCGCCATTATTCATTTTTAACATGGGAAGGCACCGAGGAAATACCTTTTTTCTTATGATTTAGCGCTATATTTATATATATAAACAAAAACAAAGTTCAAGGAAAAAAGGAGGAGGAGGAATATGTCAATTGGAGATTGGAATATCCTCTAATTGCAAATATTAAAATGAAGTCTCGAAATTGCACAATTCAGCGATCGGAAAATCAGATTCCTTCGACACGAATGTGAACCTCCACCCACGACATGCACCATCATACACACGTCATCTTTAATTGGTCGCGAGCGATTAATTTAATCAGGCTCGCCATTATTGTCGAGTCCCAATCTGATTGAATCATTATTCTAAAGGAGGCCTATTGAAAATGTTTAGGTTACCATTCGAGGCTCGAGAGTGTGACAGAGTCATAAATCATCTGATTACATAACGGAAGCAACTAGGAACGCGCAATTTGATTTTTTTAAGTGCCATCAAATTGGGTTTTATTTCTCTTTCGTCTCCTCTTTTTCCCCTCCAATTTTTAATGGCAATGCATGAAATCCTAAGTCATTATGTGCTCTGCATGTGGTCGAGCAGCATGAATGTCATTTGGTTATACAGCAAAAGTCAGTGGAAACGCGCAATTTGACTTTTTATGCACCAGCAAATTGGGTTTCATTTCTCCATCCTCTCCTCTTTCCCCCCTTCAATTTCAATGGCAATGCATGAAATCCTAGGTCATGCTCTGCTCGGCATTCGGTCGAGTAGCATGAGGTGTCCTTCCAAGTACAAATCTGACAAGCCGAATGATGCCAAGGTACCGTCACAAAAACCAAAAAGCAACTACCGAACCTATCAAAACTACCGCCATCAAAGTCAACACATGCAAAAAAAAAATGGTCAGGAATTCCTTCCCCCCTAAATGGGAATCTTTCCACGTTTTCATGTTAAATTGTGGGTGTCTAGATTCCCTGTTGCCGCCTGAATTATCCCAGATTGTAAAACCTCAAAAGAAATATCATAAAAAAATCATGCTCATAACTTCCTCAAGCTTGTCTAATAGGAACTGAAGTAAAAAGGTAAAAACAAAGAGAGAGAGAGAGAGAGAGAGAGTTGATGCGGCAAAAAAAGAATAAAGCATTCACCAGAAGGTCAATCAATAAGAGGAGAGAGAAAACTTTTTGGGAACCCTAAACCTTAAAAAGGGAAATAAATATTTAAAAAATGAAATAAAAAAAGAGGGTTTTCCCAAAATGGTCATTCCCTGTGATTCACTGACTCGGGTCACTATCAAACTTTCCTTGTGGGTTAAGGGAGGATGTGACCCATGATTAATCATGAGATTGATGGAGGGGTTTGGTTCCTTTTTATTACTTTATATTCCAAGTGGTGGGGGTGCGATATTTTCATTATTCTAATGGGTAAATATTATTTTATTGGGAGATATTATAATTTATTTCTTTTTTTTGGGTGGGGAGAGAAATTGGAAAAGTAGATGGGAAATCAATTGCATTTGGTGTACTTGTCGGCAGGGGTACGAGGTTATTGGGCCCTTTGTTGACGTGGTCTCCTCCCCTCCTTTCGTACTACCATCCCCTCATCTTTTCTCCCATTTTTGCCCCCATCTTTATCATTGTTTACCAATATGCCCCCCCCTTCTCGCCCTCAACGCCACGCCCAATGACGCCCTAAAATTATTGCCTTGGATCGATTCCAACCGGCCAATTCCGTCACTTTCGTGAAGGAAAAGGAAAAACGATCAAATCCCAGAAAACTTCTTTAGTCTGTCAAAACTAATTTTATCGCATCACTTATATAGAATGAGTTTTATATAGAATTTTCTTTTTAAATAGTATTTCGCATAGTTATATACACGTGGAAAAATCGTGTTTTACTGTATATAGTAGTCTATGACTGACATAAAAAATCATTCGGCAGGAACTTTTATGAGTGGGATTAGCAATCTCAGCACATCCTGACATTGAAAGATTTCATCGCATCCTGTACATGGAACTTTATAAGGTGTCCTTTGATGGAGACTCCTCATTGGTTTTTTAGTTCTCTATGTCATGTAATGTATGAACCAGTGGGTTGATGGAGGCATGGTTTGGTCGGCCTTGGATGCCCCTCTCTCTCTCTCTCCCCCTCTCCCCAATGAGAACTTTGCAACAGTGGATTAGGGTTTCTTGTCTTCGATGGGACAAAAAAGGAGGGGGGTTTCTCTTCATTGGAAAAGGGGGGTTATTCCTCATTTGATGCCAGGCCTTCTTTACCTAATTCCAGCACTCAATCATGTAGATGGGATTATTGACTCATTAACAGGGTTTATCTTAATCTAGATACAATGCACTGACTAAGCTGGCCATATTATATAACTGACCCAGTTCCTTTATCCAAGGCCTAAAAAAATGGTATTCTCCCAACTTAGACACCCTCGGTTGACATCGATAAACGGGAAATTTCAGTTATTTCATGGAACCAGTCAATTGGATTTGCGCGTCTGTCTTTTTTTTTTATTTTTTTACGAAAACGATAGCTGCACGAGGAGATTTAAGTAAGAACTCTGCTTCTAACGCGAGATTTGGATTAAGCTTAAACTAAGCTAGCCAAAAGGAATACGACTCCTGCATCCTTCTCTCTACATCATCGTGTTTGTTCTTGAAGCTCTTAAAGATATTCTCACGGCCGGCACACGTGTCAGCCACAAGCGATTAACCCACAGAAGAAAAGGGCGAGCAGACGAAATCTCCAGCACGATTTTTTCTTTTTCGCATCATATCAAAAAAATTTGTTAGTCGCCTCTTCAGAAGATCGAATTTTGACCTAGAAAAGAAAAGAAACGAAAAAACATAAGATTGCATCAGTCCTTTGAATGCTTAAAGCGAAAAAGAAAAACCTCAGAGGGTGGTGGACAATGGACAACCTTTCTTTGGCCACGAGGATGCGACACATCCTGCAACTAAGGCTAAGTGCTTCAAATAGTTCATAGAGTATATAATAATAAAGGGAAAATGAAAAGAAAAATATGTGAGATGATAATGAGAATATCACGTCGAAGAAAAATGCTCGAGTTTTGCGTGGATGACATGAAGCCAAAAGGGATTGGTATAGCGCTACAATTACAATAATATAAAATAATATATATATAATGAATAAAGAAATAAAGCAGTTAAGTGTGCCTTCCTTGGCTAAGGAGTCACCTATTCGCACCCAAAAGAATTGAGATTTCCGGGTCCACATGTACCTCCTGTGGCACGCAATCCTTAGCTGTAAATAGGAAGATGGAACAAATGCCCCTCCAATGCTATCTCTACTCGATTTATTTATTCAAATTACTATTGTTTGAAAAATTAGGGTTTAAAGTCCCTTTGGAGAACCGAATTCCCTACGCTAAAACCCATATACATATTTTAAAAAACAAAGAACAAGAACGTTTTGCTTTCTCTTTTTTATTCCTTTTTGAAAAGGAAAGATCCGGTCGACCTCAGATATGGCACGTCCGAGATGACTGGCCATATCATCAACTAAGGAAACAAAAGGTGAAATTATCAAAGTGGGAGATGTCCCAATAGGGAATAACCCTTTTCTTTCATGATTCATTAGTTCTAGTTGTGTAGCTTTTGCTTAGGGGTGGGGCAGTGTGGACTCGATGATTACATTACCAAAGGGGGAGGGTATAATCCTTTGGAAAGGCTACAAGTCAAGTCAGAGAGAGCCAATCTGAGAGTCTTAGCTAGGGCTTGCTGTTCAAGTTGCGGGCGAGAGAGAATAAGGAAGTGGAGGCCCAGCAGCAGGGCGAAAAAAGGAAAAATAATGCTGATAAAAAGGGTTTTGTGGGGGATCGCATTATTCATATTCATTGGTCAAAAAGAGAATGATGCAACAATTTCCCTAAGGGCGATGTGTGGTCCTTACAGCAACATGCATGCCTAGGGCTTTGGAGCTCCCTCTTATTCCGGGGTTCAGTATTAGGATATTAGTTCACGCAGAGAGAGAGAAAGAGAGACAGAGAGTTTTAATTTAATGGGAAAGTTCCCTTGTGCACACTACACAAAGGAGACGAATAATTCGTCAAACTGCATCATTCAGTGTCGTTGATCCGTGGATTCCGTTTTACGGCGATTCGTCAAAAGCGAACTATCCCGCACGATACGCTTCGTGCTCCAGCAAGAGCGAGCTTGGGAGTTCGATTTCGGGGAGGGAAACATGCCGGCGGTTATTTAAATGGATGACTACAATAAGAAACACGACATGAGTGCTTGTGGCTTGTGTCTGCCACAAGCACTTTCGAGATCGGAACTCCAGCCAGAAGCCACAAGCACTTTCGATATCGGAACTCCAGCCAGAAACGGTCAAACAGATCTTTTAACCCTATTTTGCACACTTGCTCTCCATTCAATCTCATGCCGGCAATAAGGAGACGCGTGCATAGTTTCGCATCAGAGTAAAGCTTATACACATAGATTCAGAGGCCCAGTTCATATTCTGTTCGGCTATTGATCAGACAACCTTAGCTTGCGTATTATACAACAGCATAGAGCTTGCACATCCACCTCCTCTTCTGACGCATGTAAAATCAATTACAGGAGCACAACTTCGCATGCATGTATAATGAACAGACAGACGCCACTGGATAAACACACCAATTCAGTGATCCGGATCTTGTTTTTCTCCACTTTCAGGATGTTTCCATCTTGCGTATTCAGGGCAATAATCTCGGCAGTGGGTGAGGATTGCATGCCGCCAACCTCCACCAGCAATGGAAAATCTCATGCATTGTGCCAGCTGATTCAGTCCCATAGTGACCAAATGGCAGTAACTTCCCCAATGTCGGATGGACAAGTAGGGCCAAAGTAACATCGTGCTTTCATGGACTTAAGGCGAGGAAAATATTCATCTCTTCCTACTATAGTAACCCCCGCCTCCAGGATAATTTAAATGACGGTGACGGGTCCCAACTGTTCTCCCACCACCAGCTTCCCAATTGTTACCCCGACTAATCACTCTGCCAGCACCACTCTGAGACCAATTCAAAGACTGGGTCCCTAGCCCATTAAGCTCCTCTTCTTCCCTGTCATTGTACTCCAAAACCAGCCTCTTAATGTCTTGCTTCTCTTCAAGTTCGGCTGCTTCCTTCTGTTTGGTGCTCTGCACTAGAGAAGAGTCCCGAGGAATATACATCTGCTTCGTTTGTTGCTTGTTCCCTCGCTTCACAAGAACTTTGACTTGGACCTCCTTGCGTGCTCCACCCTCCTCATCCACGTCCTCATCACCGCTCTCTCCCCCAAGCCCTCTTCCATGATGATCTTTGGTGGACCCCTCAAATACACTCATTGGTATCATCATGTTTATAGTGGGCCGAACTCGGAGTTCTAGTCGGCGTTGCTCCAGGCTCTCCTGCACCCAGTGTTCCGTTAATTTACAAAATCGACAAATTTCAATATATATCTCACCTTTTCTCCAAATCTCAATTTTATCCCCGTCCTTTTATGTAATCTAAATAAATCCTCACCTTTTGGACTCATGTCAAATCTTATCCCATGAGTAGATTCCCTCCAAAAACTAGTGTAGTTACCCTCTTGCCATTCTAGCTATATATATATAAGATTCCCATGAAGCCATATATATATATAACTTTTATTCTTTATTTACGAAAGTGATTCAAGACAACTTATGGTATTCAAAATATAGATGTAAAATCATAAAATATTTTCCAACGCAAAAGATAAAAATGAAAGAAAAAAGGTGGGAGGAAATCACGCAGAAAAACAAAAAATAAAAGTCGCAGCAAATTTGGAATTTGGAAAAGAATTTAACAGAATATTCCCTATCAGAAATGGTTTTGGAGAAATTGGGATAGATAAACAAGAGATTTGTAAAAAAGGTTGGGTGTTTTTCTCATAGGATTGAAAGGTTGGGGTAACATTGAAAACCCTTGAAAAGAATAGGATTTATCTTGTCATTTGACCTTAATAAAATCGCAATGGATCATTCAATGTCCAACCCCTCTAGTCTTTAAAGATAACATCGGAATTTTAACTCATTCAAAATCATGTAGAATATTCTCATTATTTTTTTGAGATAAAACAATTTTGTTGCGCTTTGTTGAAAAAAAAAAAAATTACTTATTGCTTATGATAATGGGCTTTTGCCGTACCTGCAAAACTGCCTTGAGTTCCTCCTCAAAATTGGCTTCTTCCAAGGGGTCCACCTCCGTTACCTTCTGTCTCACGTGGACTTCATCCTCATCCGAAGCAGATCCACGTGCATCATCATCCTCGTCTTCATCATCGTCACTATCGCATCCATCATCAGGATTATCATCATCCAGCTCCTCTTCATCTCGTCCTGCGTCCATGGAGCCGCTACCTGAATCAGTGTCGCTGTCAGCGATATCCTCGTGCACCTCACCATTTTCGTCCCTGCCATTTTCAATATTTCGGCCATTGGCTGAGATTGCATGTTTACTTTTCCCTGAAACCTTTTCTGCATCAGAGTGCTTCTCACTGCTGGCTTTCTCACTGAAGGCAGTACGCTCATGCTCCTCGAGTTCTAACAGTGCAGCATTAACTTCTTCAATGGAGGAATATCGAGTCATGTTGGGACGCAAATCCGCAAACAAATCCTGTAACTCCAGATTGTAAAAAGACCACAGTTGTATGAGGAAATGATCAAACAACCAAAAATTGTCATGAAAGCAGCATGATTTTGGCAATTAAACCTCTAGAAAGAGGACAGAAACTAAAAATTTCCTGTGTCAGCCCAAAATATCGGTCCTTAAGGGCATTCCAGAAAAGTGCAACCCACTTGGTCTATACAATAGACAGTCCTGTAGCACACTACAGTCATGTAGCAAACTACTCCTCTATGTCCTATGCATTCATTTCAATCTAGGAAGCATTCACATGATGTAGAGCAACCACTGACCTGTAAGTCAAATTCAACATCCAATGGTAATCCACCTTTGCCCAAAATGTACCTCTGGAAATGCATCAGGAAACGATCAAGTTTCCTCTTGGAAGAGCCACGGTCAAAGTAATGGCCACAGGTCTGAAGAAGTGTAATGACCAGCCTAATGCGAAAACAGTCTTCTGGTGGATCTAATACATCTTGCTGGTCAAGTACATATTAAAACTACTCAGATTATTGTCCTCAAATGTCAAGCAACTAGCACATGTAAAACTCAAAGACATGTAGCTTGAGGTTTTGCCAAACCCACTGACCCAGCCAAAAATTTCACACAGTGACAATAATCATGATTTCATGTTAATGATATTTAAATTGACAAGATACTCAACACAGACAATACTAATGCTATCATACAAACAATTAGACCCACCAAAACTTGGATTAGCCACACATGGCAGCACTCAGTATAAACTGATAATAATGCCATGAGGCCAACAAGCACTTGTTCGGCCTTTTCTAAAAAAAGGAACAGAAATGCGTAACAGCTGGCAGTGAGATTTCACATTCAGGATGAAACAATAACAACATATGCAATTCTCATCAGATGATAACAGGAAAATCTTATCGTGACATCAAATAATCTGCATTTTTCAAATTTACAGGACCATACTGAGCAGATTTATGCATAGTAGTCATTATGACTACATAGATGATGGGGAGGTTCTCCACAAATGCTATTATGCATTTGTGGATAGTAGTCCTTAGGATTACGCATACCGCGCAGAACCATACTGAGTAGATTTATGCATAGTAGTCTTTAGGATTACACATAATAGCATTCTAGGAAGGATGAAAACTCTCCCAGTATACGCAATCCACCTCTGCTGCATTCCGTAATCATTCAAACGAGCTACTATAAAGAACTTCAAGCAAGAAAAGGAATTAACTCCATACCTCTGCTGTGCCATGGCCAAAAACAAGAATCAAATGAAGAGTCTCAAATATAACAGATGAATCTACATGTTCATAGTTGTAAAGCTCTCCTAAGAAGCGCATATGCGCAACCCGCCTCTGTTGCATTCCATAATCATTCAACTCAAGTCCAAGATGGATCTCTTCCAAAACCTGAAGTTAATAACAAAAGGCCACACTTTTAATAGTTCTTTTCAATCAAATACAAAGAGAACAGGCATGCAAATACATCCAATACTCATTTTTTAGTACGTAAGTTGTTGATTTTGCTCCAAGCTAGATCAAAAGTTGGAAGACTACGCCCACTACAAACCTAATATTACATCCAGTACTCATCCGCAAGTTAGTAATATTTCCCTACCCCTTCCCTCTTTCAGTAAATTTTCAGTTGGATTGTTCTGGGACAGGGAACAGTCAAAACGTTTAAACACTCAACTGGAATGGATTGGATTAACCAATTATCACTAGCTTCATGATTAAACAGGACCAAAGATATGTTGGTGAGCTCCTCGAAGATTAAATAGCCAATTGCTCAAAAAACAAATACTGAACACAACAAACTTCATCCAGTAAAAGGAACATGTTTTAAAAAAACAAACCTCATCAACAACGGCCACGGCAAATTCATCATGATAGCGGCTTAAACCAGCAGTCAGAGAAGCAACCAAGTGAATCTGACCATATTTTCCTCTATGAACCTTCATAAAGCATTTTAACAGGTATGCTTCACATTCACTCCATGGTAATTTACGAAGTTGTCTCAGCACATGCTCAATGGAAGATTTGTCCAGGTCAGAGAAAAGCAATTTCCTGATGTACTGCCATAAATGAAAAGGAAAGCAAAAAAAAAGAAAATTGTGGCATGAATTAAAATTACTGGGATCACTGAAATCATGGCAGGTAGAATAAGAAAAGAAACGATACCTGATGCAATGGTGGTCTAACTTTTGCTACTCGTGCAGACCTTTCAGGTGGTTTGCAGAGGTAATAAGCATTTTCTACAAGGGTGCTATGTCGAGGATCCAGGTTCTTTACATTTTTCAAGCGCATTAAAATTTCCAACATGTTAGCCATGCGAACAGTAGTTTCAGGAGACCGATACAGAAAACGACCACATGTCTCGAGGAGATTACACGCAACATCAATGTTATGGTGAGTGAAATCATCTAGACAAGCCTGGAAAATAGAAAAGCACAAATGAGTGAACAAATACTTTGCTATGAGCTGCTTTTCTCAACCCAAGCAATGTTGCTATCTGTATAGTCAAGTAATACCTGAATTTCATAGGAAACAGCAAACAAATGCATAGGAAACTAAAAAGAAATGTGGAGACAGTGAAGCATTATGTTTGAAATTCAGCCAAAATTACATCAAGTTTCCTTACCACATAAGCAACTTTAAAAAACCTCTTAGAGACGTGTTTCTTTCCTCAATTCCTAGAAGTGGGACAGGTGCAGTAGAATCTAGATAACTTAAAAGCTCCTTGATATGCATCTATATGGTTCTCAGAAACTGAGTCGGACTAATAAATTCCACCACCTTGAATAGCTCTCTAGAAAACCCAATACGTCAATTTACTTGTCCCCTTGACTAAAGCTCTTTTAAGTGCAAAATCACACAATAATTGAAAACTAACAAGCCCACATCTTAGGACAAAAAATCTGTTACACAAATTAACCGCCTCACTTGTGGCACTTATGATCATACGGAAAATGCTATACTGTGGTGCTCATTTTGCACATATATAGTTATCTGACCTTCCACCAGCATAAAATGATCCTCACTGTGCTTAAATAGCTAAAAGGATTCACTGCAGTGTAAACACATGCGAATCCACACAAACGAAAAAATAAGACAATGGAGATCCCAACTCAAGATCCAAGGCTCACAGAATGTCGATAGAAGTGAGATGCCTGGTTGCATGCAGCTTACCTTCAAACAACTGAAAACAAGGCCAGCAGGAGCAATCCTGAACTTGCAGAGTTCTCCAATAAATCTAATATTTCTGATTTTAGTTTCTATATTCATTTGGTCCTGCAAACAAATCGAATTTGACCATCATTGTAATATTTGAAAAAAAGCACTCCAAAAACCAAAATACTGTAGATGTAAGGATGTAAGATGACAAGCAAGTTAAGAGAAAGCAAAAGCTGTAAGCTCCAGTATCCAGCCACACCTTTTTATTAATGAGGAAATTAAACTCCTCCTCCAACATCTGAAGCAACATAGCAGATACATCCTTCATGCAAGTAGACAGTGTGGCAACCATCCGTGAATAATAGGCAAGCAGTTCCAGTGAGGTCCTGGGGACATTAAAAAGCGCCCTCACAAGCCTTTTACGATTAGACTTTGAATTTACATAACAAAACTCCACCTGGACATAAAAAAATAATTGATGTTACCACATAAAAGCGTAAAAATAATGAGAGACCAAAAGATTAACTGTGATTACCGTTAATTGATCAATAAGGTCCCGACCCACACAACCAGGAAGCCTTTGCAATAGGGCATCCAAACTAGTTCCTTCCAATCCTTTGACTTTCTCCTTCTCATTTTCCACTTTTTTCTCCACTTCTTTTTCTTTGCCTTTCTCTTTATCCATATCTTTTGTCTTTTCTTTATCCTTTTCTTCCTTATCCTTCTCTTCCTTGTCCTTCCCTTTCTCAAAAACTTTTCCCTCCTGTGAGGAACCTGGTTCAACAGAAATCTCCAGTCTTTCCTCAGCAATTATTTGACCTCGTTCAGGATCAGTCGCTGATTCCTTCTCCAAAAGAACAGCCAAGTAAATATGAGAAAATATAGCCTAGAAAGAATCTCAGAATAGAATATGTACAATGGAAGAATATGAAGCCACCTGCATGCCCCTGATCTTATCCATACAGAACAGTTTTTAATGGTTCGAAAGCAAAACCCAGAAGAACATAATTAGATTAGAGGGATTGGAAAAATATAAACGGTATTATAGAAAGCATACAAGTAAATGTATATGGCTCCTCTGCATTTTGAAGAGAAAAAAGGGGAAGGGGGGAACCTATAATTCAGACATTGGAACAAACAAGGATTTAATTGAAAATAAGAAATCAAAGTTAACTTTCAAGGGAAGAAGATGAAAAGACTTGGCCAAACAAAGATGAAACAAATTTGCATTGGTGTAGGACAAAATTTTCTTAAGGGCTATCAGATCACAGCATTAGCAATCAAATTCATCAAAACAGTGTTCTAGAGACAAACCCTTGATATGGAAAAGAAATGAATATCAGATTAGTCTATCGAATCAATGAAGACTATGTGCTCGCTTCTCAAGTACTCAGCATATCCAAATTGAATTAATCTACTGCTATAGACTACTAATCTGACCAACCAGCAGTGTTAAGTCTAGAGACTCATAATCCGATTCATAATAAAACCAATGCTGAACATGCAATGCACCATCCATTCATTACAGATTACAGGAAAAACAGAAAACAAATGTGCCACTAAAATAAATAGATGAGTCTCAATCCCACCGGTCATTAAATTAATGAAAAAACCCAGCATGATGCACCAATATAGTAAGAAGTGAATGGCATGAAAGCAGAAAATAACTCATTATATTACCCGAATGCAAGCCTATCCCCAACATCAACAAAAGAACTTCCAAAAAGGCATGACAAACAATATCCTTGTGATTTGTATTAAGCAATATTTGTCATTCATTGCACGTGACTTGAGCCTGAGCTTAATATAATAGAATGGAATTTACTACCATCACTTAGTGATCCTCAAACTTCATGAAGAACGGCACTTGGAAGTGGTGATTAAGATATTACAAAGAACAAAAGCAGGGCAAGAAAATTAGTGTAGCATCCCAAGAAAATCATTTAAACATCAGTGAATAGAATAAGAAAGATTTCACTCAACTTGACTACAACTATTTGGGGAGGGAGCGCAATGACTTGAATCTCAAGAAACTAAATTTCGATTCATATTGCTGTTAACTTACAGTTGGTTGATCTTGTGTCTTTGTAGATTGCTCATTCACTTTAGGCTCGACTTCCCCAAGTAATACTGCTGGAACGAATGCTCTAGGAACATTAAATCATTAAGCAACTCAATGAGTTCGAATTTGGATGATTGAAATCAGGAAAAAGCTTTCATAAAGGACATATGACTGCTTAGAATTAAAGAGTTGGTGAAAAACTAACAAAATCATCTGGTATCACAAACCTAAGGTCAGGAAGGCACTCATAGAAAGCCCTTGTATCTTCATCATCCCACAATGCTTCTGCTGTAGAGGAATCTTTCGCAGCAGGAGAAGAAGCATCCTCTCCACTGGTCATCCTTGTTGTGTGGCCATCCTCAGGCATCACTGGAGGCTGCATATCAAGAGATTCTGCCAAACTGTGAAATTGAGCCAATTATAAGTCAGTAAGAAATATAACATCTCACAAGTGAAAACACAAGCTTGTGACTGTGCTTTTGATCACAGGGCAATGTATAAAGATGAGCATCTAATTAGAGATGATGCACTAGAAATCTCAGCAACATTTTAACATTATTGATTTTTCCCTTAGTTTGGATAGCAAATACATTATGAGAAATGGCTCATATCTGAAAGACTCATAAACTTGTATTTGACAAAACTTGAATTTTGAGATTAATTTAAAAGGAATTTATTGACCAAGTTTCCTAGAGAACTCTTTTAAAAAAAGCACTCAATTGGCAGGAGGACGAGGAGGGAAGAGAGAGAGAGAGAGAGAGAGAGAGAGAATTTTCAAAAAAATAAAGAAATTATGAAATTAAACTTCAATAACAAGGAATAGAAAAGAGTATGAAACTGCCAAATTGCAGACAGGTACATCCCTTTAACACTACCATTGCAACCTGATAGCATGGTTAATATTCCAGAACACTTCCGCAACTAATTAAAAGGGCACACATGATCAATTAGGGTGAAGATAATGGGAACATAACCTGCAGCAGGCATTAAATATCAGATACAAGCATGTTGCTACAGAAAACAAAAGTTGTCCACTTATGAGAGGATTATGAACCACATTACTTTCCCAAGGTGTATAAAAAAGGGAGAAGGAGTTACTTACGAGGATACGTTGCGATATAAATGGTCGTAAGATTTCCGTAGCTTTTCATAGGAAGAAACATTCTCGTCGCTAAGTTCTCCTTTTGCATTCAAGATCTTTGCATTTTCATGCTCCATTTGCCTAAGTGCCTGTCATACAATAATTGCAGGAAAGTTTGTAAACTAAACCATAAACTACAAGATCAGTAATGAGGGAATGATGAAGACTATGCTCTGAGGAATCATCAGATAACCAACACAGAGCAGAATATGCATGGAAATGAATTAAAGTTTGATTACTTAAAAGTGTTATTTTGTTTGAAAACTAGCAAGGACCAAAGAAAATGTTAAGAAAGAAAGCAAGGGAGTAGAAACAATTTTCTCCTTTGTGTTTGTATAAGAGAAAATAATGAAAAGGAAAGTGAAGGACTAGACATTCTTAAAATACAAATTAGTGACTTCCAAATTTCATCTCCTTATTTCAATTGCTTTTTGAGGATCAATCTTCTTTACGATATCCATCCAAGTTTCCCCTCGCTTTCCATCTCCCCAACTTCCTCACTCTTCAAAACAAGGTAAAACGCATTCTTATATTTTCCACCTTTCCTCTCTCTACCCCCCAATCCCCCCCCCACAAAAAAAAGAAAGAGAAAAAGAGCAAAATCTCACCAAAATAGTGAGTAAAAAGATATTTCTTACCGCATGCTCAGACTGAAGTAATTCAGCTGCAGATTCATAATATGCATGAACTGCCTTCCTGAAGATTTTCTTTTGCTCTGCTGTTATGTTGAGGCCCTTATAGAACTGTATTGAAATGGCAAGAAGATAAAGAACGCAAAAATTGCAATGGTCAAAAGTAGGCATTCACATATAGTATGCTGCCACATGCGTAAAAAATAGACAGTACACATTTTGAGCAACAAAATTCTTTTATATGCTTTCTTGAGTTTTCTCGAATAGTATCCAGTGACTTGAAGCAATTTGATTTGATTTGAGTGAGAGGGAGTTGCAAAATCTCGATAGTTGATAAGACTGTCTACACTAGGGCTCAAGAGAGACTCTGATCATGAACTTGTATAGAACTCTGCCAGGAAGCATGTGGACTAAGAAAGGTGCTAGAATATGCTCGGGAATTATGAAGCAAACCTGAAAACCAGTAAGATAGCTACCAAATACAACAAGGAAAGTCTAAAATCTTATTATTCCTTCCACGTGGAGAAAATGCTCAAAATCATCATATCCTTTTGAGAGATTGATATCAGACACATTCAACATTTGCCCAGGTAGGCCAGTGGGTAATGCTATATATCAACAATTTATCTCAATTTGCTACAAAACTAGTCTCTTTTCCATGAAAAAGCTTGTCAGGCAGGAAGTAAAATAGCAGGCCTGGCATATCGTCTGTGCAAGGAGAGAGGAAAAGAGGGGCTGGGAGAGGGGGGTGTGTGTGGTGGTGGAATGGGCTATCAAGATTAGAGACTAGTGGAAACATGAATATACAGGTTCAGCCAATTGCTTCCTTGATGCTTGACCTTTCTAGATAGGAGTGAGTATACCTTCATATATATTGTCGACAGTGTACAGAGAGGGCACTAAGCAATTTTGCTTATGGCATTACTCTACCCAGAAGAAAGATATGACATCTTCCACCACCAGTCTCACAAAAAAAAAAAAAAAAAAAAAAAGTAATCCAAGCTCTTAATTGCAAATATTTTCTTTTTTTAACAATATAACTTATTGTCTGCAACAATAAAAACCCAAAAAAGATCCAAACAACCAGAGAAAAGAAGTACCTCTTCATAAATTTCTTGTCCAGTAAGTGGAAGACCCAAAAAAATCCTCCCTTGCCGAGCAAAACTAGCAAGCAGAGCCAAATTCGACTGAGTGGTATCCCGATCCCTCAAGTGCTCTAAGCTTGTCAGATCCTTGATGATATTTATGAAGATCCCACCATCTTCTATAACTCCAACAAAGTAAAGCTCCAAAAGCAACTTGAGAGTGCTGCGCTTTTTCATGGCCTTCAAGTTTCTATCTGCATCTGAGTCATCCGCAGATTTTCCAGGAAAGAATATTTTCAAGAGTCCTTGGATCAAGTTTGGAGAGAAGTCTTTGTATCTTTGATGAAGCAACGAGCATATCTAGAAGGAATATAAGGGTATCAGACAGCAAGCAGTGTGGACAAAAAATTGAAAGCAATATGCAAAAAAAATAAATGATTCCGATGAATGGCAAACATTTCACGGATCTCCATAATTTACAATAACTAGATATTTCTTGATAATACATGCTTTATCATGTGCTCAAAAAAATATGAGATGCTGTCTAAAGAATGTCAGCCAGAATCTGCAGACTACCTGAACTGCTGCTTGTATGTCGGAACTCCTGAGTTTGGCATCACATATGGCTGTCACCGCTTCACTAACAAATTTACTAAGATTGACTCCACGCAACTCATCCATCAGCCCTTCTCGCTGCTCTTCATTTATCTGTTTTAGCTTTTTTATCACCGCTGTATTGCGCTTGATGCTAGAATCTAGTGTCCTCAGGAAGCTTGAGTCTGCAGGGAGGCACAGATGAGCTAAGAAGCAGGAGATGGGTTGCCCATTTTAAATATTATCCCTGACTAAGGATTTTCAAGATTTCTGAATAAAATTGCCCATTTTAAATATTATGCCTGACCAAGGATTTGTCAGATTCCCTAATAAAATTGCAGAAAGTGATTACGTACAAATGTGACGCCCCATTTCTCAACAGCCAAAAGCCAAACAGAACCCCTTTTAAACTACCCAAACCAAAGTCATCACAAATCACAAATACATCATAGTGCACCTAGTGAGAGAAGTGATTTTTCGATTCTAATCCATCAAATGGTCCATGTGTCTCTGGATAGGAAGTTACAACAAGTCACCACTCAGACCAACTAGGCCTCCAGCCTTTAAGTGAACAGCAGTTTAACTACCTCATAAGACATTCTAATTGTTTGATTCTCAACCCCACCATGTTTATCAGGCATAGACACATTGAGCAACACAGTACAAACTTGAACAGAAAAAGCTCCAGAAAACAGAGAGTTCATTTATAAGAGAATTCAAAACATCTATCTAGGCATATCTCTCCATAACTTATATACAAAAAGTTTCAAACTGGCTACTTTGATCGGATAGGTGGAAGAGTTGCTACTTAATGAAGACAGATTTCTCTGTTCAGTACCAGCCAAAAAATAATGCCAAGAGTAGTAACAAAAACATACTTCATACGAGAAAACAATTCATACCCAGCCATACTCAGAAGCAGCAGAAACAGAACATTTGCAGCAGAAAATTGAGATTGAGACCTCGTTAAGATCTCTCAATGCAGTTTCTTTCACTTTCACCCGAACTGCAAAATAACACCTAGGAATCTTTCAATTACCTAACCTGTGAATTCTTATGTACCCTGCCATGCTGCAACGACCCATAACAAGCATGCAATGTTTTACTGGCACTGGATACAAATGAGAAAGGTATTTCATAATCTAATTAACATCATTGCGAGTCATCCATGTTTGACGTCATTTCATTATCTCTCCCTCAATCATCCGCATCTCCTCAGTCAAATTACAATCTCTTGGGAATAAGGACTACTGTTTCTAAGAGTTTGCGCAAGATAATGTAGGGATAGTAAACCTGCACAGCTTAAGGTCTCCCCTCCCACCCCCCCTGACATATACAGCCTATACCTCAATGCAACATCACTGCAATTTCTGGACACCAACAAAGGAAGAACTAGATGAATGGACAAAAAGACATCTTCACTCCAGTTTGACAGTCATTCAAGGACCCATCCTTCTAAGTGTTAAGTTATCCGTGAAGACAATTCAGTTACACGACACCTGCGTCATTTCTTACCAGGTCTTTCGGGAATTCAGGTTGCTCTGACGAAGAGCCATTTTCGTGTCGATCGACTTCTTGAGCTCCTCTTGACGAGCAACATTTTCCTGAAACAAGTCAACAAAACAACAGATACGGCCGAATCGATCAGCTCATCCGGACATTAGAATACACACTTCACAGAAGCTCGCAACTGACAGGTGTCGAGGCAAGACAGAGAACCCACCTCATCATCCTGCTTGCCGTGTTGCTCGCCGCCGGAACGGCTTTCTCCTTCGTTACTGTCCATCCCGCTAGCTTTCCCCTTCCTCAAAGAACCCTGGGGATACATACTGACGTTAGTTAACAGAGGACGCCGAAACGGAGATCGCAGGGCGCCGAGACACGAGAAGCACGTAAGAGCGGGGGGCAATTCAGAATAGGAACCCATCGGAACTCCTAGACGCGTGACGGAAAACGGTGATCGGGGCGGGGGAGACGGGAGAAACCTAATCGAACCGAAACCCTAGCGGGCGGAAGAGGGGAAAGAGCAGCAGGCTCTCTCCGTCGTCGCGCGCCCCCGGGGCTCGTTCCCGGGAGCGCGAATTCGCTCACCTGATCGGAATCGCGGAGGGCGGAGGGCGTCGCCGGCGCCGGAGAAGTGGAAGGGCACGGACTCTGAGAGAGAGAGAGAGTGGCGGAAAGAGGAAAACACGGCGAGGACGTGGTGCTTTCTTGACGTGAGCGACGAGGGTGGGAAACGGTCCCGATAGAAGGAGATGGATCTGCGTTTCGGTTCCGCGCGACTTCGACGTCGTGCGTTCAATACGACGTGTCGTGGAACGTGGCTTGCGCTTCTTGGGAAAAAAATGAACGGGGAAAATATTCAGGAAGCTAATCTGTTTTAGGTTTCTATTTTTCACCAGATATATTTGGTTTTTTTAAGACTGATCGGTTCCCGATCCGGCTGACTCCGAGATGGAATTGGGCACTAGACCAGGAGGACCAATTCCAAATTCTAGGATCGGGAATTGAATGATCAATTTTGGGACTCGAAACCAAACCGACCTAATGGTACGGTTCGATGGAATAGATAATTTGCTATTTGAGGGCAAAAATAAATTGAAAAATGTTACAACTTGCTTCTTATTTCCTTGGTGTATGCACTCAATTCAGGTTCAAATCACACTCTCCTCACACCCTTTCTGTTTTGTCATCTAGCAGAGAAAAATGAATCATTTTTTTCACACAAATAGTTTGCGGGCATTGTCATTTTCTTTAGTTAAGATAGCGGTATGCTCTTGTCAACTTCTAACCTTGAGTATTGGATGAAACGCGCCCATCATCATAAAGCATCAGAACAACAGAAAATTGAAGATACATGTCATTTGTTCTGGATCGCAATTGTCATCGATCATTTTCAATTGTCACCATTCACCGATGTACAATTCATTAAATAAGTGACTAGAGGTAGGAGTGCCTGGTGAGAAAGTACAAATTGAAATAGGTGCCTTGGTGTTGTAATATTGCAATATATGAAATTGCTCAAATGCAATGAGGTCTTCCTCACATGCAAGTATAAAAATACACGTCGAGTGGTTTAGGCAATTATATAGTTACTTCATTTGATATACTTGGAAATAGCAAACCTATATGTATTTCCTTTTTTGTTACAAATGGGAAGAAAATTTCTAATTTCCCAGCCTGATGCATTGGACATATGCACGTATAATTGGTCTATAGAACTAGCTATTCATGTGGAAAAGACCTGGGTGTTCATCGAAGGGGAAGGTAAAGTAAGGGCCTGTTTGGCAACGTCTTAAAATAGTCTTGGATTCTCCGATTTTTGTTAAATTAGTTTGGGACAAGAATTGCGTTTGGTAAAATTTTTGTTAGGGACAATTTTGGACAAGATTTGAGAATAAAAAAATATGATTCTCCGTCCGAGAATCAGAAAAAGAATCAAAACGGCGAAACCCTCGCTCTTCCCTTTCGTCATCCCGGTTGACGTCTGCCACCGCCTGCCACCGTTCGCCGCCGGTCGCCGAAGGCTCGCCAAGCCAGGGCGAGGTCCGGCGACCTCGCCGGTGGCCAGGCGAACCTCGTCGGCACCAGCAGCTAGGCGAGGCTCGGCCTCGCCAGATCGGGCGAGGTCGAGCCTCGCCCAACTACCAGTGAAGCTCGCCTAGCCACCGGCGAGGCTCGCCTAGCCCCGTCGGTGGCCAAGGCGGCCTCGCTCAGAGGGCCGGCGATCGGCCGAGATGAAGAAGAAGAAGAATAGGAAAAAAGGGAAAGAAAAAAAGTAAAAAAATTATTTAAAAATTAAAAGAAATTAATTTGGAACATAATCAATTAACACTATATCAAATGCAATTCTATTCCAGAATAAAAAAATTTGGATAGTTACCAAACGTGCTTTTTTACTCAGAATCAGTTCCCGGGAACAAAATAAAAAATAATCATTTCTAGTCAGAATCAGCTCTCGTGAACAGAATCGTTACCAAACGCGCCATAAACGGTCTTTCTCAGCTTTTTTTTTTTTTTTCTTCATTTTTATATCAACCGATCAAATCCAATTGATCCAGTCAATTCGACTCTCACTTTGGAATCGAAGAACTGGACTGATTGGCCACCACTTCCAAAAATGGGAACCGGGAACCAAACTGCTCTCTCCGAGAATCACCTAGAACAGGCTAATCCAGTCTAAGTCTGGATGGTTTTGGGTTCGGGCAGTTCCCATTGCACACCCCTAATTTTTTTTTTTTCCTTTTTGTTAATAAGATGCATATAATTTTTTCTTGGAAATTCAAAATCTTCTTTTACCGGAAATTCACATAGCATCGCATATCTCTTGAATTTCAATTCCATTCTCAATTTTGATCTCATATGATGTGAAACCATATCTTTTACAATGAGGCCTTTCGTATCGGTTAATTGTTTTTTTTTTTAAATAATATAATGTTAAATTTCAATGAGCCTTGTTTGCATTAAACATAGCTGCTTGACCACACTTTGCATGAATTTACTAGTATACACGTTTTTCCTAGATTAAATTAGCAACTTAAACTAATTAACAAGTTAGAAGAGTTACCTGTGACGAGCAAATAAATATTATAAATCAAACTCCATGTGGAGAGCCAAAATCACATATCATTGGAGAAAATTACCTAAAAAATCTTAAATTTATTACACTTGTGCCAATTTAATTTTAAACATTTTAACAATTTGTCAATATTAGTCTAATCGGTCATTTTTTACCATAAATTAATGATGTGGATGTCAACTATTTTATATGACCCAATCGATGTTGATGTGATTTTTTTTATTTGTCAAATTTTTTTTGTTTCTCTTCCCTTTTTCTTTTATTTCTTTTCATTTATTTTATTGTTAAGGTAAGGCACGGCCCGAGGGTCGGCAAGGACTAGGCTAAGCCCTACAAACCCTCACCTCGCAATTGTCGAGGGTCGCAGCCCTCATCGACCACCAAACAAAAACTCGTTCCCCTTGCACACTACCAACCCTCCCCCCACATCCACTAGACTAGGCCTTGCGACCCTTGCCTACAATTGTCGAGGGTTACAGGCCTCACTAGCCACGATGAGGGCTCACTGCCCTCGCACATGGTTGGCAAGGGCTCACGAGCCTTGCCCAACTCGGAGCAAGGGTCACGACCCTACGACTGGTGTGGGAAGGGATCGTGGCCAATGAGGGCTCACTGGCCCTTGTCCAAGGGCCACATTACTTGTCTAGCTATGAGTGAGGCCCACAAGAGCTCATAGCCCTTCACTTAGTGGCCAACAAGGGTTGTCGGGCCATGGCTAGTGGCCAACTCTTGTCAACCCTTAACAATTAAGAAAAATAAAATGAAATGAAATCAAAAAAGAAAAAGAAAAATGAGTATAAAATTTATAAAAAGTTAAAAAGTTTTAACTTAGTATCAATTTCTAACCAAAATTAGTTGAATGAATTACTTTGGCAAATTGTTAAGAAGAATTTGATATGAGAATTGGCCAAATTGACTACATTGACAAAATGTTAAAGATTTAAGACTAAATTGACCAAATTTACCAAATTGAAATGTTTAGAATTGGCACAAGTATAATAGATTTATATATTTTTTTATGGGTAATTTTCCCATTTCATAGTCATTCACAAATCACATGATTCAATATACATATATTTGGTGTTATTATTTACACATACCATCATAGAATTGGAGTTTATATAAAATGCCTACCATTTTATATGTTTAAATTTGGATTAATACATTGAAAAACTCAAGACTGGTACACGTGTGATAAATTTATCCTAAACTATTTTTTTTACCATAGAAAGCCCCAAACCGGTACACCTGTAACGGATTTATCTCGACTAACCATAAAAAACTATAAACTGGTATATTTATGACAAATTTACCCCAAATTAATTTATTCGATCGCCAAAAATCCCAAACTGATACATTTATAACAAATATACCTCATGTTAAATTGGATTAATACCAAAAAAAAAAATCACATAAATTGTAAATTGTGATAAATGGATAGTAAAATACCAAATTGATATACTAGTCAACTATCAAGTGTAATTTAACTTAATAATTTGATAGTAAAATTTAATGGAAACTAATAGATGGTAAATTTATCACAAGTATACTAGTTTGAGGTAAATTTGTCAAAAGTGTACCGGTTTGGGGTTTTTATAGTCAAAAAATTAGTTTGGAATAAATTTATTACCGGTATACTAGTTTGGGATTTTTCAGGGTATTAACCCTTTAAATTTAGCGATAGAAAAGTTAATTTAAGGACATTCATATTCTTATTTGGAAGGAATTTGTGTATACAATAACGACAAACTAAGTTTTTGCTCTCTTATTGATATATTCTATTTAAAGGAAGAATTTTTTTTACATTTTTATACGTGTATTTTAATAACCTGACAAAGGGAAAGTCAATTTTAAAATCCGAGTATAAATATCGAGAATAAAATAAGTCGTCAATTTATTGACATTGAACGTCATATTGAAGTACTTGCATATAATGGGCACCGAAATAACTCATTTCAAATGATATTATGTGGAAATTCATATAACTTCCATCCATTTCTTTTAATATGTGGAAATAACCTCTGGACTTGAATGGTGATTTGTTTACTTTCTTTACCTAATAATATGTAGAACGAACAACTGCTTAGTAAAGCACATAGTAGCACTTTCATAGTAAGTTTACTAATTCAAATACTTCATAATTTTTTAGAAAAGTATCTACAAGATTTATGATAAATAATAAGAATTGCTTAATGGAGATAATACAAAAAACCATTTATCCGCAAAAATAACTTCACATATCATATATACTTTGGTAAAAATAACTATTACTTCAGAACTAATTTGCTGAATCGCTATAATTAGTCCTTCATATCTTCATTAATGATGCTTTAAGTTTCATGAAGTGGAAAAAAAATATAATTTCTCCACATTTATGATCTCGTGACAATCCACTGCCAATTCGGCAATTCTTCTGAATACTTGTTTTTCTTTACCAAAACCACATTCCGATTAAATAATTTACTCGATATGATTTTCCCCTTATCCATTTCTTGGGTCAAACGTCACCCCAACCAACAACCAAACGGTAACCAAAAATATCCATATCGATGCTAAAAACCGGAAAACAAATTGATAGCAGTTAATACGGTTGCAAGGCTGACCGCTCCCTGACGTCAAAAGACAGCAAATCCCATGATAGAACTTCCTTTAACAGCCACAATTAACTGTCAATCCCATGTTTTGATCTCTTGATTTCCTCTTGCAATCTCTGCCTTGAGCCCCAGCAAACGAAACATCGGCAGACAAGACCAGCAAAGAGAAGATGGCCATTGCTTCGTCCCAGAAGATCATCTCGACTTGGGTCCTGATTGCCATGTTGCTGGTCGGTCAGACCCTCCGTACTGTGTCGGCAGAGCCCACGAAGGTCCCTACCGACGCTCCCGGCAAGGCGGCGGAGGTCCAGACCACCGAGTTCAAGGTTGGGATGCCGCTCTACCGGGACCGAGAAAACCCTCAAGTTCTTATCCCCGCTTTCAAGATCGACCCACTCTCTGTCGCTGCTAATTCGCAGAACGGAGCTTGAAACGCGATTCTTCAAAACATGGGTGCACTTGTTTAGTTAAGTGCATGTTCGGTTTTATTGCAGAGATGAATTACTTTTTTTCATGCATTTCCCAACTTTAAATTTTTATGTGTTTGTTTGTTTGTATGCCCACCACAATAAAATGTAGCAGAAAACGTTGCAAATGGAAATTTTAAAATTTGTTAAGGTAATATTTGGCGATTAAATGTGTTAGCTTGATGTTTCAAGGAAGTCTGTACTAAAAAAGTGCAGATATTTTTCTTCTCCTGAAATTTAATTAGTGTCGGGGAGTGAAAATATTTGTTTGTAAAAAAATGATAGGGAACTTTTCTATAAGTAAATTATCGTTAAATTGCTCACACTTTCACGAAATTACGAACTCTTTCTAATAATTTGCAAACCACCAATTTTTGTATACAAAACTACCACACTTCGAATTTATTAAGAACTTTTATATTTAGCAGAAAAAACTCCTACAACAAATCACCTCAGAGAATTGTTTGCTATGGATATCATTTCGATGGAGACAGATCTACCGTCTTCTTCGAAACTTTGGCGGAAGGTGGACGTTGACTTAATTCTTCGTGCACAGTTCTATATTAGGTCAATCATTGGCCGACGATTATGAACTCTGTATATTTAACGTTGTGAGAGATTACATAAGAAATCACGGATCACTTAACTTGTCGGTATTCATATATCTGGAAAGATTTAGATAGTAAGACGAGCTTTTTCACGAGCAAACGAGGTTATAATACCAATATTAAGTACCAATGATTTAAAAAGTTATTAAATTCTAACGAAGGGGCGCACGACAATTTGGCGCGCGAAGCTCCCTTGAAGCTTCGTCTCTACCCCAGCTCAAATGCAAAAGGAGAAAACCCTGTATTTCATTTTCTTTCAACCCGATCGTTCATTCTTCTGGCTAACCGTTGCTTCAAGCCGGAGACCCGGAATTCTCCTCCATTTCAGGTAATCAGCAACTCCATTCCCATTATTCCTGTGATGTTTTCTCTGCAACGCGATACAACACCGCTCAAGTCATGCTTCGATTTCTCTTGCGCCCTGGTGTTTGTTGTTGAATTTGGTACTCACCCAGATTGAGGTTGGAGTGTTTTTTTTTTTTTTTTTTTTAACAAGAGTTAGGTAAATTTGAACAGTGGGTAACAGGGGAAATGATAGTGGGTATGTTCTCAAGCGAAACCCAGCAAGACACTCCGCCACTTCCTCTGCTCATCTCTGATAAACCTCTTGAGATTCCTCTTTCCCTTCCCTTGCGCAGAGCGAGGGTCACAGAAGATGTCCAATGTGAGCGTGATGACGAAAAGCTCGAAGGAGAATCCAAAAGTGAGGCTGCCTCCGAAGAGGGGACAGATCAAAGTTCGGATCTTCAGGTTGGTTGCGAAGAAAGTGGCTGATATAGCATCAACGGCAAGGCTCGGAAGGAAGAAAAGCTGTGTTGCCCACGAGCCAGACTCGGCAACACCTCTTGAGATAAGCGCATGCTCGCTGGCCAAGCATGAGTAGTCCTCGGATCTTTAAATGCATGATTAAAACTCTGCAATTGCCGTAGAGAATTCGATGAGGCGGCAGCGATAGACTACGAATAACTGTAATTGTTTTTCTGCTCATGGGTATGCTTTTGCTCATTCTGCTGTAGTGCTTTGTGGGTTTAGATAAGAAAATGAAAAACTATATACATGATCATGTTATAATAATTTCTAACGAGCATATGTCAGTGAATGATCGAAGTTCAGTGTCTTTGATACAAGCACGGAGAAAGGGATCAAAAAGCAGGTTGACTTCAGGACCTTTCTTGGGCGGGTCAGTCTATTTTCGTGCATGCCTGCGCATGTCAAACGATAGTGTCTCATCTATTTGCTCGAGTCCTGATATATACATGATTCGGACACCCTCCGCGGTTGCCGCCCCCTGTTTGTTCTTATCTCTCTCTTTGGGGACACAACCTACTTCTGATTTGACATGGATGAAGTTCTTGGAACGTTCGGTCCCAACAGATGGAGAAAATGTGTTTTCGGTCTGCTTCACTCGTAATCATGTTCTGGGTCAGTCAGAGTCAAAGTAGCCTATAACAAGAAGCTAATATTCTCAATGTACTTCAACGAATTCCGGCCACAGAGTTGCAAATTTGATAGAGCACGCTTCATTTTCTTGGGGGAACATAGATATTCATGCCCCGAGTTGGAAACCCAGCTTTCCCTTAGAGAGAAGACGAATCGAATGATTGACCTCGTACGATGTATGAATGTGTTTTTGTAGTTTTCCCCATTCTTGGTCACGTTACAGAAGAGTTCGGGGTAATTTGATGCGCCTGTTATCATCCCCGAATTTCACGGAGGGACAAACAGAGACAGCAAACAAGAGAGATAAAAAGAAACGTACACTCCTGTGACCTGTCCATTTCTTTGAAGGACAGGATTCCGTCCGCCACGTTTCCGACCATATCAAACATCAAATGGAGCCAACGCTGGCTAAATTGAGAGGGGCACAATATTTATGTAATTGAGCAAAACAAGAAATTGATATGCTGAGAATTGTGACCCTAATTTGGGCATGATCATAATGTTCATGCAATTCTTGTTACAATATTTAAGTATCATAGTATGTATTCGTTAACAAGCTTAAGATTTTAGAGTAGTTAGTTGTTGGTTTTGATCCTACAAAAATCCAAATGGTATTAGAGCAAAAGGTCCCTACTCCAATTCAAAGATTTCCGAACCTCTTATATGGTCAAGAGGTCTCGAGTTATGTCTAGTAATAAAAAGAAAAATGTTTGTCTTTTCCATTATATCGAAATAAATTAGGTTTTTGCGATCGATTGATTTTTTACATGATAAGTTTTAAGACCACAATTTTATATAACAAAAAAGGGTTTTCACTTGTTTTCATTTGTTAACATAATTTGAGAGCGCCAATATTAACTTAGAGGAACATGTGGATCCGCTTTGTGCTCAGAGCGAGGCACAACTTCCTATTTTTCTTTTCATCAATCATGCTCTATAGTGGTATATATTCTGGAAAATATCAATGTGGGGGCAACAATGAGATCCAATAAAGCTCATGTACCTATGTACTTTGAACATGTACGCGCCTTTAATGACCGCAGCAAATTTCATGAACATATACGAGCAATTGCTATTAATTTCATGGCATCGAGACAAAAGGCCCCATATAACATTCGTAAAATAGGAGATTTGTCTTGATGAGTACCGGTGAAAATTGGGCAAGTTGCATTTGCACGCACATCAATCGAAAGATGAAGTACCAAGACATGCCACTTTTTCAACGTGCCCCATCTATTGATTTTATTTTTATATTTTTCCAACTTTTCCTCTGCTGCAAAGATTTATTGCCGCAGGCATACCAGACGACACGGAATATAACAGCCCCACCACTAAATAAAGAGCAATACCCATGTGAAGAGCATGCTTCTTTTTTCCGAGTCATTTCCATTAACAAAGAGCAACATTAGTAACCGCAATCACGTAATGATCCTATAGTAAAAGTCCATTTTTTTATGCTAAAAGTTTCCTTCATGTTGTTAGCGAAAATCAATTGTTGGGCGAGTAATACCATGATGGTTACTGCACAAAATTATGTTTTGGACATAAAGATACATGGTCAAAAGGCGAATTTTTTATTAGAATCGATATTAGTCCATCGTACTAAGCTTCATCGATTGTCCGTGGATCGAATAAAATTTCATAAAATTTATCTGAATACAATCGGAATCCTCCCAATATGATAAGGATCACTATGTGACTGAGTCCGATGAACATCAAATCCACCATTTTTAAGTGAATCCGTAGGAGCATTTCCCCTTAGTATAATATTGTCATTTCTTCTTTCAAGGGAAGACCATTTTCAAAATCTATTAAACCCAATAATCCACGAGTTATAAGCTGAGATCCATTTGAGACTTGCTTTTTGAGAAAAGTATCAGTTGCTTTGAACTCCTGAACAACCATCCATCTGTTCTATTATTGATTGCCCGATTACACATGATCTTTCTCAGCTTTCTTTTAAAGAAGAATCAAGTTCATACTTTTAGGGATGATAGTGTGGAGCACTTAATAATTTCACCATTTTGTAAATGTTTTGAGATGCCGCTGCTTTCCATTATATTTATCCAAGTATGTTACTTGATTAGATCTTTTGCTTAAATTAGTTACTCCTTGTTATTTAGGATTTAAACTTAGCATGCGTTCCCTCTTCTTAACCTGAATTAGGCATTATTTGCTCTCCGTTTTCTCGCTATCGTGATTTCTCTCTGGCTTCTACAATCTCGAATCTAATTTAGCTTGCGCGATTCCATCGGCCAACCCAAACCAGCCTACCATTTTCGTTGCAGCTTCCTGGAAATCACAGAGAAGGATAACGAGTTGCAGGCAACTCCCAACTATTCAATAATTCATGGTGGACATAAAACTTCCAAAAACGATTGCACTTTAACTTTCGCAAAAGCCAATTCGAAAGAAAAAAAAAAGGGGGGTGTTTCTCCCCAAATACGTGCACAGAGAGAAAAAAAAAATGGATTTTTTCAAAGGTGCTGATGCTGACGCCCGCACGATGATGACGTGTCCGGTATTACGTCGTTAGATTGAACAAAATGCCTACGAATAAAGAATTGAAAAATGAAATTCAGAGGGAAGATATATTTGTACTTCGGCAATCCGACGCAAATGTTTTGGCCCCGAAGCCTTATCGTTTCACGCGTTTTACCTTTTCAATTTCGAAGGAGGAGAAGGTCGAGGATGGGCCAAGTTTGGAAAAATTGTCCAAATTTTTTTAAATTTATTGTACTTTTAACGATTTAGTAATAAACTTTTTAATTTTATCAATCAAGTCTTAAATCTTTTCACTTTTTATCAATTAAGTTCATTCGGTTAATTTTAACCGAAAATTACTAACATGGATATTAACTTTGATGTGGACAAATTTTATTACTTTCTTATATTTTTTTATTTTATAAAATATTTTTTTATGTTTTTAATTTTTTTTCTTTTTTTTTTTTTTTTTGTTTAATTTCTTTCCTTTTTTTTTTTTTGGCCAGTCTCGAAAAAATATTAAAATATATTTTGTCCACGTCAACGTCGATCGTGGCACGACGACATCTACATCATTACCTGCGTCAAATTTCGATCAAATTAGCCGAATAAATTCAACTAGCAAAATATTAAAAGGTTTATAATTTAATTGGTAAAGTTTAAAAGTTTAAAACTGAATTGGTAAAAGTGTTAATAAATTTATGACTTTTTGAACAATTTTTCTGATTAAGTTTGCCACGAGGTAGTGTAAATTGAGGAGATGGTGTTTTTTCATCTATCTTCACACTATTTTTGTTACAGCTTTTGGTGAAGATAGATTTGAATCAAATTCATGACTAATTTTTGTCCGTCTTAAGTAGTTTGAATTTGATTTTAGTCACGAAGCAATTGAATTGCAATGAAAACATGTTAATTTGTGTCAACATACAGTGTCATATAATTTTGACATTTTCTCTATAAAATCCACGTTTTCTAAAGTATTAGGCAAATGGATCGTGTCCAATGATCTCGTCTTTTTAAAGATCATGTGGGGATATTAGGGGATTTGTGAAATTTGATTGTTGATGCTCTACTGATCCTCTTTGTTTTTTGGATTTGCTTGTAGTCTTCCAACCTTACTCTGCTTCGATTTGTTTTGCCATGAAAGTTTATATACTTTTCATATGTCATTCTGAGTAATGAATACAACTTTCTTTTAATAAAAAAAAAATGGTTAGTAAAAAGAAAACCCATATGGATTATATGGTATGCAAAAGTTGCTCACACGCAATCGCTCCTCGAGAAAGTGATGAAACTATCGGAAGATGAATTCCACGCCGACATGAGAAGAGACTGGCTTCTGCTAAATACACAGGATTGCTTGTGAAATATAATGAAATGGCTCTATACATACACGTGCCTAACTAAAATGACTAGGTACATTGTCTTCGACTCTTGTCCATTCGTTCCTCCTCTATTGCCCTCGACATCTTCTGAAGTTGGCGGCTTTATTACGCTATCTGATTTCGGGACGTGGGACACCCAAAGGCGGGACCGTGCGCACCTTTGGTGCCTACGCCATAAAACGTTAGGCAAAAAGAATCTTTCGACTTAATTCTCGAAAGAGATCATCGAAGGGTTTTGCGTTCGCAGATTCATGCCATCTCGTAAGGTGCTGCATTTTTTCGGTTCTTTTGGAATTAATTAGTCAAAATGAGGGTTTAATTAGCTTATAGTGACATTAAAAAGGTCATCACTCTAATAAAAAGCGCTACCCTTCAAAAGAATGAAAAGGTACAAAGAAACAAAATAGGCAAGTCCCGTGCCGGAGAACGATTTTGGCCATTTTTATCACCGCCAATTACTTTAGATTCATCCGGGGCAACAAAAATCCTCCATCATTGAGGGCACTTCTAGGATCCTAACTCTGCTACATCTAACTTTTGCGGAATCCCATCCAATGATCAAAATGAAATACTAACGATCCGAATCAATGCGCCATACTGTCCGACCGGAGCGACAAAGAAACGATCGGGTTTTCGACAAAAGGAAAAGAAACAACGAAGAAGAGCGCCGGCGCTCGCGCCCGTTCGAGGATGAGCTTCTGCCGGGTCAGTACACGAAAAAGGGCATCGGGTCAGGGGAAGACCAGACCGACCAAAAGAGAGAAGAGGGAAGAACGGAAGAAAGTGCCGATGGAAAAACCGGGTCCCGTCCACGTGGTCTCGCGATTCGAATAAAAAAAAAACAGTTCTGACGAGGGAAATGCAATGCGTGCTAGGGATCTTGCTTGTTTTATTTCATTTTCTTCCGATGTTGTTAAAGATGGGTTGGAATAGAGACAGTTCTGACAAAGGGAAATGCGATCCCATGTTTAGTTGGTCTTTCACTTTCACGCGACTCATTTCAGTCCCGTTCATCGAATCGAAGCGATTCACTTTAGACCCCTTTCCAACAAATACGGGCGGAAAAATTAATGAGTGGATCCATGTTTGCCGGATGGCTTGTTGGACTCCAGTTCGAGTCAACGGATGTTGCCATGTATTAATTTTAGGGCCCATGACTCGTGTCTATTTTTATCGGTCTCAAGTATCTTGATTTTGATTCATAGAATTGAATTGCAATGGAGAAAAAGTTAGCGTTCGTGTTAATATATAAAGTTAAACGTGACGTGATATGATGTGTCGAATCATGTTTTATAGAAAGTCATGCTAGTGGATTATATCTAATCTTTCTCTCTTTTCTTTTCAAAGATAGTGCGTGGATTTCACTTGATCGGCGAAATTTGGTCGGTTGAATATACGTAAATTAAGTCTAGGCAGAGTATTTTTTTACATGCGAGATGATTCCTTGGGTTACATTTGATAAGTAGGATAAAAGATGGGATATGATATGAATATATTTGACTTTATTAATGTGATTCACCAAATTTATATAACATCCTATTTCACTATAAATTCATACAAGTTACAACCAAACAGTCTTGGCGTCGCCAAGTTATTGTGCGTGATTGCTACGCAGGACTTGCCGCTTTGCTTCCGCAGTTATCTAACTCAAGCCCACCGAGGTCGGGCCTCGTTTGACCGCTCCTGCTTTGCCCCTCTCCTCCTCCTGCTCCTCCACCTCCTCTGCTTTCTCCGCCTCTCTCTGCTAGCTCAACTCTGATAGCCACCTTGAGATTTCTCTACTGCAGAGAGAGGATTGCGGATAAAATGTCGAATCCGTGCACAACGAAGAAGAGCCCGGGTAAGGTTTCGAAGGCAAGGCTGCCTCCCAAGAGAGGACAGGTCAAAGTCAGGATCTTCAGGATGGCTGTGAAGAAGGTGACCGGTATAACATCTACGGCGGGGCTCGGAAGGAAGGGAAGCCGCGTTGCAGGTGAGCCGGACTCGGCGTCGCTGGCCGGGCAAGAATAGCCCTCCGGTGCCTCTGTAGATGTACGAGTCGACTCTGCAACTCTACTACCGATGACCGTTTTTCTTTCTCAAGGGTGTGTTCTTGCTCCTTCTGCTGTGATGCTTCGTGTGTTCAGAGAAGAATTTCAAGTTACTTTATGTCAGGGAAATGGAAAATACAGAGATAGAGATCAGAATGCAGGTTGTCTTCGTCGCCATTCTCGAGCGGGTCTTGTCTATTTTTACGGATGTACTCTGTTGAATTCTTTACTTTTGCCATGGAAGGCGTTCTGCATCTCTCGCTTTTTCTTTCTTCTTGTTTCCACTTCGATTCCCTTCTACTGTAGCGGTAGTTAAATTCTCGTGTCTTGATTTAGTGGATTCAAATGCCCCTTCCCGTTGCCTACCACTGTTTCTTCGTGCTCTGTTTTTTGGGGGGGCCAAAAGCCTACCTCTGGGTCGACAAGAATGAAGGTTTTTGAACGTTTGGTGCCATCAGAAGAAAGAAGTTTCAATGAAAATGTCACGGAGAAGGTTTAGCTTCGTTCATATGCTCCACAGATGGCGATCCAGAGGTTGAATATTCGATGGAGGATAGAATCGTTTTCTTGGTCGCAGCCCTCGAAAGTGGGAGATTCGGATACCGAATGAACGGAATTGGGAACCCTCTTTTTGCCCTTTTTCCCGTTTTGCTGGGGAAGAAAAGCTGCCAATCGTTTTCCCTCAAGAGAGAGAGAGAAAGAGAGAGAGAGAGAGAGAGAGAGGAGGGAGAGGAGGAATCGCATCGTTGGATCTCTCGTACGACGTCCGCCTTACCGTCTTTGAAACCGAGTCGCATCCGTGCCGGGTTCTTCTGGTGACCCAAATTCCATCCGAAGGAAATATATTCGATATTCCAACATGCGAAGCTGATCGAACTGGGTATATTACACTTCTGAACATTCCTCATTTCCACATATTAAATGCCCTTGACTTGACTGCGGCCTGGCGAGAAAGAGTGCTTTCTTTCTGGGTTTTTGTTGTTCTCCAGAGAAGCAGTGGATACTGTGGAGAGTAATAATACTACTGCTACACTTTTTGCCACTTCAAAACAAAAGAACGCAACTGCCTTTGGAAGTTTCTTTTACAGGATATGGGCTGGGTTGGCCCAACATGGGCGGCCCACCCATCCATAAAACCCATCACCATCGAAACAAGAATTCGATACGCTGAGAATTGAGATCCCCGGTTCGGACATGATTTGTGTAGTTATGCACAATAATCGAAACAACGACGTTCCCTATTTTTCATTGATTTAAAACATATATTAAGTCTTTATCCCCAATAGATTGGACCACGTGCAACTCTTAAAATCATGATTCTGGAAATAGAAAGGTTGCAATTTTGTTTTCATTTGTTAAGACCGTTCCACAATGCCCGTATTAAATTTGAGGAGCGAGTGTGTTTGCCTACTTTCAACCATATCTGGCCCACGGTTGGGGAAAAAAGAAGGAAGGAAAGCAAAGAAAAATAGAGAAGAAGAAAAAGGGAAATAACATAAAAATAGTAACAAAAATTCAGGAAAATCATGATTCTGGAAATAGAAAGGTTGCAATTTTGTTTTCATTTGTTAAGACCGTTCCACAATGCCCGTATTAAATTTGAGGAGCGAGTGTGTTTGCCTACTTTCAACCATATCTGGCCCACGGTTGGGGAAAAAAGAAGGAAGGAAAGCAAAGAAAAATAGAGAAGAAGAAAAAGGGAAATAACATAAAAATAGTAACAAAAATTCAGGAAAATCATGATTCTGGAAATAGAAAGGTTGCAATTTTGTTTTCATTTGTTAAGACCGTTCCACAATGCCCGTATTAAATTTGAGGAGCGAGTGTGTTTGCCTACTTTCAACCATATCTGGCCCACGGTTGGGGAAAAAAGAAGGAAGGAAAGCAAAGAAAAATAGAGAAGAAGAAAAAGGGAAATAACATAAAAATAGTAACAAAAATTCAGGAAAATCATGATTCTGGAAATAGAAAGGTTGCAATTTTGTTTTCATTTGTTAAGACCGTTCCACAATGCCCGTATTAAATTTGAGGAGCGAGTGTGTTTGCCTACTTTCAACCATATCTGGCCCACGGTTGGGGAAAAAGAAGGAAGGAAAGCAAAGAAAAATAGAGAAGAAGAAAAAGAGAAATAACATAAAAATAGTAACAAAAATTCAGGAAAATTAAAACAATTAGTTATGTTAGTATCGGCCAAACCATGTAGGATGGTTGACGGTCATATAAGAGATTTCCCCTCAAAATTGGTACAAATATAAAATGTTTAAAGTTAAATTTGTACAATTAAAATATTTAAAATTTAATTGATAATAATACAATTGAATGATTGATTTAGGACTTTTTAGTATCTTGCCTGACATTTTGCATAAAAACCCTATACTCGCAATTGCGCAAGCACATTCGTCAAAGACGATTCTCGACGGTGCCTACGTATTTTCTTTAATCTTACTCTTTTGCAATTTTTCCTTAAAGAATTGTTGCCCACAGAGATAGCAAATCACACCCAACTTTCATTCCACAAAAGTATGAACAATTAAAAACTATTTGTGCGTGGATTTGCTCATCGGAGATAGAATAAAAAACTACTATGAATTGGTTTATTTCCCATGTGAAGGACATATATATATGTGTGTGTGTGTGTGTGTGTGTGTGTGTTTTCAATCATTTGCGTAATCAAAGAAAAACATTAGTAACCGCAACCATGATCCTGTCGTGTCTTGGTTTATTCCTACGAACGAAGGTAAGATAGACAAACGTATTGTTGGGAATAACGGATCCCCGAAAACTGAATTCGACACTAAATCGAACCCCTAAAACGAATGCGGAAGCGAAGCCCGGGAAAATCACGTATCACCGATCCTAAAGCACAACACGGATTCGAACGTACCTTGTTAGCCATAAATTAAACACCAATGCTGAAAATCGAGGAAGAAATTCTGATCCCGTTCGATCCGATGACGTCGATTGGCCTTGAAGGGAAGACGACGTCGCCTTGAGCGCTCGTTTTCTTTTGGAGGGAGAGAGGGAGAGGAAACGTACGTACCTTATGCCAAAAGGTGCGTCCTCCCTCTCTCTCCTCCCTTTATATACGTGCCTCCAAAAATAGCAACGTACCCCTTCATCCATGGGCCCTAATCTCGTGGGTCGGGCTTTTAGGCCCAACATGGGCGGACGGGCCTTAAGCCCATCACATAAAACCATCATCTCCCACTCGCACATGGTGGGCCGAACAAGATTCTCTTTATCTCTCTTCAACATTCATACCGGTGAATAATCCGTGCGACCAAAGATACTTTGAGAGCTCGTTGCTATACATCTCGTAGGAATATATAGCAGCTCATAATGGGCATTATATCCTGAGTAGATTTAGTATGCAGTACCCTAGATCGATCGATCACATTTATATCTCTCTTAATCTCTTTTAAACAATGATATATCTATTGTATTCCCAATTATGATTATCCCAAAGACAGTCATAATTGGTTAACCGGTGAATACAAAACTATAATGTGATTCTCCAAAATCGATCTTCCTCTTTCCTTCAAACTCTCAATTTCAGTTCAGCTTGCTTTTCTAGAAATGCTCCATTAGATCGAATCAACTCATGACCATTGGCAACATCCTAAAATAGCAAACACTAAATAGAAATCTTGAGAATAAGTAAGAGTCATGAGGGGACTAAAAAATTGAGGAACTTTTTTTCCTCAAGAGTCTCACACGACATAAAAGTTGAGATTAAACTTTTGCCACTCTTATTGGTCGTTTCATGCATACGAAGTATGAAATACGTATTACGGTATTAACTCATTTCCCATGGAGCGTATGTCTACACCTTCAATACCGTACATATGACAGTTCAGACATACCCAATGTCTAACTTGAGTTCACATTTCTACTCATTAACAAAATTCATCAGAACTCACATCTAGTATCATAGACAGATAAAGTAAAATATGTGGGTTATTTTACTTTCGGACATAGTAAGTAAAGTAAAATATGTGGGTTATTTTACTTTCGGACATAGTAAGTATTATGTCCTCATCTTAACACCCAGTTAAGGCGACATTCGTATTTTAAGCTTGAGCTCTCGATTATCACCTAGATAATAAGCTTAAAAAACAGTCTCATCTCTATTTATCACATAGTAAATAGAGGCGATTACCCGTGTGAGTGGGCTAATCTTTTATCTGTCCGACATACTTCCTTAACTTAAAGTAATGCACTGAGCATTAAGATGCATAAAGATCAAACAAAGATTCATAGGCATTAATGATGAAAACACAAATTCATCAAATTGTGAACACTTAGGGAAATTACAATATTCAGTACATCAACCTCTACGCAATCCTAGAGACTTCATATGGCCATCAAACACATCTCTAGGTATTGGCTTTGTCATAGGATCTGCTACCATTCTATGCGTAGTATGTACTCTAAGTTCACATCTTTTCGTGCAATCATATCATTGACAAAAGTTATACTTGGTATCTATAGGTTTGGTCTTGCCATGATATTTTGGATATTTGGTGTACACTTTTGCTGCTTGGCTATCACAGTTAACCAACAATTAATCTGCAGCACTTCTAATAACACTTAAATGATCCAAAAAATCTCTTAAGCCAAACACCTTCTTATACTGCTGCTGATAATGCCACAAACTCATCTTATATCGTGGACAAGGCTATACACGTTTGTTTCTTACTGCTCCAACATATTGTGCCATTATTCGGTAAGAAAACAAACTAGGGGTAGATTTTCTTTCATCTAAATCTCCTCCCCAATCAGCATCAGAATAGCATTAAAGTCGTAAATCCTTCCTTGATAACTCAACGTATAATCAGCAGTTCCCTTTAGATACCTTAGTATTCTTTTAACGGCTTTCCAACATGCTTGACCTAGATTGGATTGGTATCTACTCACCATTCCAACTGCAAAACATATGCCAGGTCTTGTACACATCATAGCGTACATCAAGCTTCCAACAGCACTAGCATAAGGAACATGTTTCATTTGTTCTTTTTCTTGTGGAGTCCTTGGACACAGTCTATGGCTTAATCCTTTACCTTTTGCAATAGGAGTGTCTATGAGTTTACAATCTTGAAATCTTAACTCCAAGAATGTATGCAATTATCACCCATGACTTTCATCTCAAAATTGGAAGACAACCAACTCTTGACAGTATTAACAAACTCCATATTGCTTCCGGCAATTAGTATATCATCAACATATAATGATATGATCACAAATTGATCCTTGGATCTTTTGATATATACACAATGATCCCCATCTATCATTGTAAAGTCATATGCCATTATGGCATTATGAAAAACGTATATACCATTGTCTTGACGACTGCTTAAGGCCATATATCGACCCCAAAAGTCGACATACCTTTTCTTCTTGGCCTTTCACTATGAAACCAGCAAGTTGTTCCATATATATTTTTTCTTCTAATTCTCCATTGAGAAAAGCAGTCTTTACATCCATCTGATGTATCTCAAGATCCATACTAGCTACTATTACCAGAATAATGCGAATCAAGGTAAATCTCACTACAGGAGAAAATGTATCTTCATAATTTATTCATTCCTGTTGATTATACCATTTCGCCACAAGGCGAGCCTTCTGCATTTCTATCGAGCCATCAGCCTTTCACTTTATTTTGAGAACTCACTTGTTCCCAATAGCTTTGTGTCCTTTTAGAAGATCAACCAGTTCCCAAACATGGTTTGACTTCATTGACTCAATTTCCTCTTCCATTGCATAATCCATTTTTCTTTACTAGGGCAATTTAGAGCCTCATTAATATTTCTTGGCTCATCCTCATCTTGCGAAGTAATCATAAAAGTTTCTTCTTCAATGTCAAAACATCGACGGGGAATACTTTGGCGACTTGTTCACCATATGAGAGATTGTACACTTAGCACATCATTCCCTATTATGCTCCCACTTGAATTAGATAATGATGATGTCGTCACATCATGTGGTTGCAATTGAGAATGAGTTGAATTCAATTCATCACTTCTCATATTACTCCCACTTGGACGAACTCCACTAATATCATTATCTTGATCAAAGGTTTCAAATATGGAGTAATCTTCACCTATTTCGCCCTTCTTAGGAAATTCATCCACTAAGAATGTGACATCCCGTAATTCAAATTCAGTTATACTCCCACTTTCTTGCTCACCTATGAACACATACCCTTTCGAGTGTTTGGAGTATCTCTTGAAAATACTCTTATTTCCTTTGGGACCCAATTTCCCAAACTTGTGAGAGGACTTATGAGTATAGGCAGCACAACCCCGTGACTTAAGAAAACTTAAGTCCGGTTTTCTACCTGTCCATAACTCATATAGAGTGGAATTAACTGATTTGGAAGGCACCCGGTTAAGTATATAGGCAGCAGTTAACAACGCATCACTCCAAAACGTGATAGGTAAGTTAGCATGCACCATCATGGACCTAACCATTTCCAGTAGAGTTCTGTTTCTTCTCTCCGCAACACCATTTTGTTGAGGAGTATATGGAATAGACAACTATCTTTCTATTCCTTTTTCATCACATAACTTTCTGAACTCATTAGATAAATATTTTCGACCTCGATCGGATCTCAATACTTTTATTTTCTTATCTAATTGATTTTCTATCAAGTTCATAAACCTTTTGAAACAACTTATTGCTTCAAATTTATGAGAAATCAAATAGACATATCCGAATTGAGTATAATCATCTATTAAAAGTGATGAAATAAACAGCCCCATGCCTTCCTCTCACATTCATTGGACCACAGATGTCAGAATGGATTAAATGCAGAGGAAATTCAGCTCTTTTACCTTTTCCAAATGGTTTCCTTGTCATTTTCCCTACTAGGCAATGCTCTTATATGAGCAAATCGACTTTTTCAATATTGCCCAACAAACCCTCTTTGACTAGTATATTCATACGTTGTTGGCCAATATGACCAAGTCTAGCATGCCACATAATCACATCATTATCATATAAAGTAGAAGACGTGAAACAAGGGAATAACAAATATTGACATCACCACAGTCAACATTTAGTACAATAAAACTATCCAGAAAGTAACCATAACCATAGTAGTTTATATCCAAATATAAATCTACACCTCTATTATGGAAGTTCACACTAAAACCAAACTCAACCAACACCAAAACAGACATTAAATTTCGACGAATCTTCGGAGCATATAGCACATCATGTGGGAACAATGTGCGTCCACCACGCATGTTTGATTGGCAAGTGCCAATCCCTTTAACTTCAGCTCTGAAGTTATTTCCTACATAGATCCACTTAATTCCAGTTGGTACTCGTCGAAATTCCACGAATGATTCTCTATCCTTCGCTACATGGTCTATCGCTCCTGAATCTACAGTCCACAAAGGATTGGATTCAGTCAATAAAGCAGAACTTGACACAAAAGCAAAGTTCTCAAATGTACAAGAGGTGTATACCTTCTTTGGCTCATGACAGTCGCGAGCATAGTGACCTCTATTGTCACAATTGTAACACCTCACCCTTGACATTTTCTTTACTTGAGGACGTTTTCCTCTCTTGTGTTGGTTAACTCTTGATTTCTTGCAATAAGGACTTGATCCTTTGCATTCCCACATATTGAACGAATCAATATGCTTGCGCTTAGAGCTCAAAGCCCTTTCTGAGCTAGAACCAGCATTGCAAATGTCTATTTTCGACTCAAATGCCGTTAGACGGTCCTCTACTAGCTCAAGATGGCGCATAGTATCCTCAAGATCTTCCATAATATGGTCAAGAGCTTCTAGTGCTTCTTGCTTTTCCAGCATATATTGAATCTTCATATTCAATATTTCACAACTGTTGCCGTTCATATCAGCAATTACGTTCTTAGTTGCTGAAAACATCGATCTGAACACATCAGACATACATGCACGAATAATTAATGTCTATCATTTATGCATCAACTTTGCACAGACCCATCATATCAATGAATAATTTCAAGCAAGGTTTCAGAATCAAAAGGTCACTATGTTTCCAATCATCCTCCAAAAATCCTAACTCAAAATTATTATTAATATAATTGTCTTATGCAAAATAAATTCTATGAAGTTACAAAAATCTCTATCAACTACCCACAGCAGTCAACAATAACATAAATCAAATAATATCTAACATCCAATAGAATAACAATGCTTTCAAATAATACAACTATCCATTACACTAAGTAATATATACAGAGGAAAAATATCAACATAGAAAGAGATATTCACATTAAAAAAAAAAACATCTCAAACTAATCTAAGAAATAATTAGGCTATGTCCCTTCTAATCTATCAGTAAAAAAAAAATGAGAAATTTGAAGACACATTTGCCAACCATGGAAAAACTTTTGGAGAGCTTTCATGTCGCCTCCAAGGCGCATTCGCTTTGCGCCATGTGGCGCTCAATCTAAGGGTTGAAGTTTTGGCTAACTCAATCCTATAATACTCTCTTGCAAAAGCTTCCACTAGCCTCCTATAAACCAGGACCACGTTGACCTCCTATAGCCGATCTAACACTACTTGCCATTCAGGTGGAAGAGTGTTCATCAAAGTCGGCACCTTCTCAAAATCCGGCATAAGATAACCATTCCAAATGATTTCCTGTATCATCTGATTGACCATGACCACATGTGATACTAAATCACTGTTATGCCACTGATAATTAGTTAAATCTGACATTAGCCTTTTAAGTATTACATTTCTCTTGTCCGTTCTCGGGATTACAGGTATCCGTGCATAACGCATCATAGTTCCTGCAACAAATGCAGAACTATAATTGGATCACTTATAATCCATAATGTACATAAGGGAAAATACATAATTTTCCATGATTCATGCAACAAATGCAGAATAAAAAATGGATTACCTATAACCCACACAAATATAATTGAAAAAGAAATAAATTCCTTTTTTTTTTTTCCCAGGTCAATGGTCAACGGTCGTCGGTCAACGGTCAACGGTCGTCGGTCGACGGTCAACGGGTCAACAGGTCGGGTCGACGGGTGCGCGAGTCGGACCGGCCAGCCAGTCGAACGAACCGACCGGCACGTGCCGCGCGCATGCTAGGCGTTCGCGGGTCGGGTCGAGTCGGGTCGCCGGTCGGGTCGTCGGTGCTGACGTCATCGATGACGTCATCCCAGCGGTTACCGACCGTTGGGTGACGTTAGCACGCGTTGGCCGGCCGGCAGCGCGCACGTGCCGGTTCGCCGACCGGCGCGAGTGGCGCACGCACTGGTCGATGCCAGCGCTTCGGGCGCGTCGCGCCCACGTGCAGCGGCTTCCGGCTGCGCGTGTGGCCACGTGCGGCGTCTCCTGGCGGCGCACGACATGTCGACGGACTCGTCTCGACGAGCCCTTTCACCCTATAATTTCAGAAATCGATTTCGACTTACAAAAACTCGAAAAAAAAAATAATGAACAGTGCTCGGGTGTCAGGATTTCTCGCCCCGATCCGTATCGGCCGAAAATTTTCGCGAAAAATCAATCAAAAAACATGAAAAGGGTCGGGAAAAACGTGAACTAGGGCTCTGATACCAATGTTGGGAATAACGGATCCCCGAAAATCGGATTCGACACTAAATTGAACCCCTAAAACAAATGCGGAAGCGAAGCCCGGGAAAATCACGTATCACCGATCCTAAAGCACACCACGGATTCGAGCGTACCTTGTTAGCCACAGATTAAACACCAATGCTGAAAATTGAGGAAGAAATTCTGATCCCGTTCGATTCGATAACGTCGATTGGCCTTGAAGGGAAGACGACGTCGCCTTGAGCGCTCGTTTTCTTTTTGGAGGGAGAGAGGGAGAGGAAACGTACGTACCTTATGCCAAAAGGTGCGTCCTCCCTCTCTCTCCTCCCTTTATATACATGCCTCCAAAAATAGCAACGGACCCCTTCATCCATGGGCCCTAATCTCTTGGGCCGGGCTTTTAGGCCCAACATGGGCGGACGGGCCTTAAGCCCATCACATAAAACCATCACGTATAATCTCTTTCGAAAATATGAATTATGGCAGGACTAATTAAAGACGTAATAATCAAACTAATAAAACATGAGAAGATCCCTCAAATATTGTGCTTGAAAAATGGGTAAGGCCACTCTACACTCTTAAAAGATTGAGATACTCTTTTGATGTGTTCGACCATTGTTAGTATTACAAGATATACTTTTTGTGCTTGTCTATTGATCTAAATGATTCGATTATATACTTTCCGAATAGAATTAAAGACAAGATTATTGAGAAGGTTACGACTTAATCTCAATATGCACACGGTAAATAGGACTTTTAGTGCACGTTTTGTTATTAAAAAAAAGGAGTTAACGGGTCGAGTCTCATTTAAATTAATCACGATTTATCTATCTATATCGTTAGTAATTTTTTTTATGAAAAAATTCA